>CM066038.1:379041535-379641535 GCA_033557465.1 Ichthyophis bannanicus
CGACACACTATATGCATATGTCTGTGTCCACAGAGATGCCACATACCATGTCCATGAGATGAACAGAAACCTCCTGCCACGGAACAGTTGGATGTAAAGCACAAAAAGAAAAAATATGGAACATAACCTATGTGTGCATCATGTGTTCCTCATCAAATCCATCAGATATTTGCATAGCCACACCAGGTCACACCGAAGGGAGAGACGTTTCAGGCAAACCATTAGAATAACCATGTAAATGTCCTTGTAGAATGGATATCCACATTATGACCTATGTATGACATAAATAGATATTGCGCAAACTAGTGGTTACACCAAACACAAGACTCAGCTCTGCTCACTACAAATGTGGGCCATTATGGAAATGTACACATCACAACCGTTGAGTTATCAAAGTCCACAATGTCCCAGAGGTGCACCACACCAATCATAGCACATGATAATGTATCATGAGTGTGTGCAATTCAGCACCACATAGTCAACCCATAAACACACAACCACACAATATGCGTAGTTCAGCAAAACAGCTGTAATAAATGGCCTGTATGTGCACAACTGCGAATCTGTACACATAATGGCCGAGTCACAGGCATTGCTAACACGGTTGATGGCTGATCTAACTAAGCTGGGGGATGCAGCAAGTGGAGGATCCACCAAATAACGACATTGAACCACACATGTAGGCATATCGGCTTGTAAATAAGGCCACAAAACAGCTGGTACACTAACCATCCTCATAGAACACAGGACAACATGGGGAGATGTGATGCTGACAAAGCATCACGGCATATGGGCAAGGCGGAGGCTCACTCGTTCACTAAGTAAACAACACCAGCTACCCACTGAGGACACATAGAGCTGCCAATATGTATGTCCTCCATGACCTCCGAGACACATCCAACGTATCTGTAGATCATCCTGGCACCTTGAACTCCACTGGATCTGGGCGGATGGTACGCCGTTCCAGTCCAAATGATAACCCGCCGACACCGGTTGTCATCCATCAATGTCATGTCCTGTTTAGCGGAGGAAACTATACAATCTAAAATAACTGTCAATTACGAGATGTGGAAAACACACGTGCACCTCAATGTCCACAGCTGTCACACAACATTACATGACCTTAAAACTGACTGTTCACGGACCTCACTACCTGACACAGATCGTCGCGCACATGGGAGTGGTCATAACTGTAGATGTCCCATGCTAATTGGAGGGCCCCCGACAGAGCCGTCAGTTGCGCCACACTCCCTCTCTGTTTGGTCCACAAATATGTCTAAAGAGGTGGCTGTCTAACAATGTTGCTGGACCCGTATCCCAAAGATCACACTATCAGTCTGTTGTCAAACAGGTTGAAACGCAATACCCCCTCCATCTCCGTTGATGTGGTACGCATCAATATGTTTGTCCTTTGTCTCACAGTGTAAACGAACTGTGACACCGTGGTGTGAAGATATGCACCACAAACCACATGTAATCCCACTGTGTAGATGCATAATATCCAGGGTACATCAAAAAAAAAAAAATCCAACAAGCAACTAATACCTGTGGTGTGCTGATTTGGTGTGTTGAAATACATGGCAAGGCTCAACAACATGTTATGGCTAATTAAACAACCCACTGTCCCCCCTGGAATGTCCACCTGACCCATGATTGTCTGCCAATGCATCTATCCCATTAGTATGTAAACTGCTGAGAATGTTTCGAACCATGGAAAGTAGGCCACCTTGTTACCCCTCGCACATGGCTCCCAAAAAAATAAATCTACGGATCTGTGTGTTGGACTGTGGACGGCTAACATCCCTTGCTAGTGTCGCTGAAGGGTATCGGCCGTCGTGGCTGTGTACTCGTGCTAAAACATGAACAAGAAAAAAAAATCAGTCACGACGCAATAAAAAAAAATAACCAAGCATATACAAAATAAACGAAAAAAACAAAAAAAAAAAAAAAAAAAAAAAAAAAAAAAAAAAAGGCAATCCTGGCCGCTTCAACATACGTCATGTACCTGTATGCCATTGAGGTGGATGTACAGATACCCAGAAATACATTATGGCCTCTGCTCAGCAAATTAGATAACACAACAACCACAGTTAAAGGGCTACACAGGGGCACGCGTTAAAGTTGCGCTCAATGAAATGCCAACGGTTGAATTGTGACGCACACATGAGCATCTGTATGTCGTGTACAAGTTAGGATTAATGAAACTAATTGGAGCGCGTTGCCGCCTGCAAAACATAGGATTAGCAAGCCAGATGGACCCCGGTCTGGCTGGCAGAGTGACCATGTTCACTGATGTTTCACCACATATGCATGTCTGTGGGGGGCTAGGGAGGTTTTAAGGGCGTGGAAGAGAGGCTAACATTGACCATTACAAATGGTTAGTGGTGCAGCAAAAACATGTAACATGGACGAGGGGGGGGGGACATCAATAACATCATATGGGAATGTCGTCAGGCGGGCATGGCGCAAAGCTGTTGGGGTCACGTGTCTGACATGTCTTGCATTGCAAATAAAGCTAAAGAGTACCACACATAGCCAGCTCAGCAGGGGGGTAGAATCACAAACAACAAGCCCCCATAATAGAGAGGAATGTAGCAAAGCAAAAACACGAATGCATTAGCGATGAGTGCTGCTCGCACAAACATGGACGCCCTCACCCACGCAACACCCAAACCACGTTACCACAAGCCTGACACAGTGCCTCCACACACAAAGGAGGACAATTATACCTAGGTATGGCGACCAGCACGTTGCTACTCACAAACTAGCCACTCACTGGTACTGCGTGTGCCCACCAAAGCTACTCAAAAAGGGGTACCGAAACCCACAGCCTACACCACGTAACACCAAGCAGTTCCCCCCCCCCCCGCCGGTTGCTCCTATCTGCTCACACATTGTCCAAAAAACACCCATTAGACATACCATGGAGTGACATTATGTTACAACTCTGAGTGGACAATGAAGGCCTGGATCTTGAATGTAAACTGCGTCAGGAAAACATCACCATCTACTAAGCTAGCACCATGCACACACAGGCACAGTAGTAGCTAGACCTGTGGGCAGTATGAATGCGATACATACCAGTGAATAGGTTCTGTAATCAACCTCCGCCTGTAGGCTGTGCCTGCACTGTGGATGTCACACACAGGCAACTAATCAGGAGGGGCACTGGTGGATCCATCCTACCACATCCTCATTTAATCTCTGCAGGGAGAATCTAGGCGCCGCGCGGGGCAATGGCTGAAGAGTCAAGGTTGTCGAAGATGCAACAGGCATACGGATTATCTACTGCAACAGTCATATGGCGCATACTGTGATGGGCCACAACCTGATTCGATCCAGACACCTGAAGAGACTTTTCAACACGCCAAAAGCGTGGCGTTCGTATGACAGGAGCGGGCCGTGGAAGGCGTGGGCCTAATTGTACCATTACGGCTTCTGCACGTGTCACCCGATTGGCTTGCGCCGCACCAGGGGGTCAGCAGCCAGGGGCGACACCCATACCCTGCATCCCCTGCAGAAAATAAAAATGCAGGTTCAATGAATAAACGCCACCACACCATTAAAAGCTACACACGTATAGACGTAGAGAAGCAACCTCAGAACACATAAGGCCAGAAATATATGACACCAACAACTACCTACATGAACGGAATTACACCTATGCTGATTGAAATGCACACAAAGGGGCTCTGGAGTCTGTAAAGACCTGTCAAACTACAACACAAATCAAAATTTGTGTCCACAAAAGGATCAGCTAGGTGTAGCACAGGCGTCATGTCATGGTGTTCATGGTCACATCCCTACCACCATCACCACCAATGACACACTACAACAGCAAAACACACGTAACATAAACAGCATATATGCTTGCCAAGCAAAAAACCACAATAATGTATTTAGACGCCATGTGGTAGGGGCACACAACGAAACATGTATGACCATGAGCTCAGCCAGGAGAAACATTCTAATCACCTCAACAGCCCGAGGACTACAAGGTATACATATCGGACATATACCAGTCTGACAGCCAGCTGATGTGACTGCTGACCATCAAACATCCCATTGGACAACCTGGCCACTGTCCCCATCAGGTCTCCATCCCCTTGGTTAAGCAGCAAAAAACATCTAAAACAACACTGTAGCCCATCGATGATCAACTAAAACATCACAACTAATGAAGCATAAACTCCGTCCCTGGTGTATGTCCCACCAATAGCTAACTGTCCTCTACACAACATGGACCGTGCCCTTGCTGTCACCTACACAAAAAGTACGATGTCACATCAGGATAATAACATTAACAATGACGCCCTGGTACGGCATATCTGCAGTGGCTAAAGGTAAGGCAAAGCCCAGACCTGATTGGGACGCCTGTAATGGCACAGGACAAAAAACATGAACATAACAATGCAAACGTGTACTACCACTTGCAAAAGGCCGAGAAACATGCATGATACGTACCCAACCCACAAACCCTCTGTTGTCTAAACATCAATGGTTAACAATCCCCACGAAAGGGTGAGTGTGTGGCCCTCACACGCACATGCTAATCACAAGGTGCATGGATTGTCAATCACATACATCTCACAGGACCCTAACACAGGTACAATCCAAAACCATGCATGCAAAAGGTGGGTGAGTATGGTAACAAACCAACCCCACCCACCCACCCACCCCACACCTGTGCATAGATGACATTAACACATCCAATCGTAATACACCACCAACAGCACAAACGTCAGGAAATATGTGCATATGTCCACATACCAACACCAGCATATAAATTGCAAATATGTCCGTAATATGGCTGTGAAATGGCCAATTATGTCCCCTGGGTAAAACGAGGTCTACAGTCCCCCAACAATGTCAACCCATATCATTAGTCACACTGCTGAAGGTTTTGCTCGGCTGTCACAATGCACAGAGAGCAAACGCTGCCACTAACATGAGAGGATGTCACAACAAAACAGTCATATATGCATCCATGACATTATTTAACGGTCACTACTCACCCAGCAATATGCAGGTCACCATACTGTCCCTCCTAAAAATTCCCTGAATAGGGCTGAGACGAGGCAGGATATAGGGGAGGTCATGGGTGGACCCTGGAAACCTTGGGACAACACTCAGAATATGGTACTTAGCATCACATTACAACCTGAACATTAAGGGGAAATGGTCGTGTGTTTGCGGTTGCGAAACACCCACCTCCCTGTCTCTTGGCGGGACCAGGGCAACATGTGTGCAATCAATAGCTCCCATAACGTGTGGATATCCCAGCTAAATGCCTCCAACGTGCCTGGTTCAGGGTCCCACAATGTGCCTTACTGTGGGGAAGGGCCGATGTAATTCCACACCCGGAGACCATAGCACGCAGTACTTGGTGGAAGACAGCGTTGAGAAGGTGGGGCGGATCATGTGCCCCCCACTGCGGCCATAGAGGTCTGGAAACAGCCAGAGGCGAAGAAATGTAACGCAGCAAGGAGCTTGAATAAACCTGGTATGGCATGGCGATGGATCCCGGGTCAGTCAGGGGACTCGAGGTCACGGTCTCAGATCAATCATAGAGCCCCCTAATAGGCCTTGTGCTCAGTCGGTAAAGGGAGCGTACATGGTCCTCAAGCATTGCCCGGGAGCTGGGGCCCTGGGCCTTGTAGAGGCAGTGGCTGCCGAGCCTGCACCTTCTAGCACGCCGTCTGCGCCCTACACGCCCAGCACCTCTCTGGACAGGGCCTCCACAAGCTGCAGGTCTGAGTTGCTGAGGGTCTACACCCATGTACTGTTGCCTCAGCCCCATGGGAATCAATCTCCCCTGTCCGGGCACCGGCAGCATCTGCCAACGTCTCTGGGAACAGGCAACAAAATATATGTCAGACATCAACACCCCTGAATGTGGCCTACACAAGCACAGACACCCAGGACACAGCAAGGACCACCGACCCACACAGAGACACACACACACGCGTCACACATACACACACATTCCCAACAACTGGACACCGTACAAACCACGAAAGAAAAACACCCCCCCCCAGTCAAAACAAAAATCACAAAACAGGACTGTCATACACATGCTCGCAGTTTCAACACACCAACACTCGCCGCGATACGGAAAAAACCATCAATGTCTCCAAAATCTGCAGAAAGCAATTTAAACAGGTGACTGGTAATTATGTCCGTACTGTGCGCATGCGATGTTGTGGGATTGCGACGCTTGTGCGAGGCGAACCATGTGCATTATCCTGCGCATCTGCATGACGTGTTACGACCCCCCATTGGGCGACTGGCTGTGGGTGCCGCGCATGTGCAACTGTTGGCTGCGAGTGAGTTGGGTGTGAAATAGCGAGACGCGCATGTGCCAAACTGAGTCACACGAGCGTACTGGAGTGTGCGCGGAGACCGTTAAGCATGGGCCGTAAGCATTGCCCTGACGTCATGATGCTCCTAGAAAATGCACATGCGCCTAAGAGTATCATTTGCGTGGTCGCGCACAAAACACGGAAAGCCTAACGCACGACAAGCCCCATGCGCAATTGGATATCCCCCCCCGGGCGGCGCCGACAACAAGCAGCACGCCTGCGCACAGTTGCAAAGGCGCAAACGTGCGCGCCGCAAAAAAAAAAGGTCCAAAGGGGACACGGAAACACAAGGTAAAGGTTGAGGGTTTGACTGAGGAGTTGGGGCGGGAGTGTAGTAAGAGGCTGTGTATTGAGAAAGGTGTCCTAGTGATAGGTAGGTTTCTGTTAATCTGTGTCATCAGTTGTATCCTGTGGTCGTATTCTGTTGTAATATCCGTAGTTTCCCCTGTGTATTGTGTGAATGTTTCTGTAACTGTGCTGCTTACTGTTACAGTTCATGTGTTGTGTGGCGTGTGAGGAGGTCATAGTTGTGGTGGTTTGTTCAGTGGGTGTTGTAGGGGAGGCAGAGGGGGCGGGGTGAGTTGGGGAGGGGGACCGGTGTGCAGTGAGAGGTGGGTGGAGGGGGATGGAGAGCCGGAGTCAGAGCAAGAGGGGGAGGGGGAGAGAGAGGAGAGGGGACACAGACGCGATCGAGAGTGGGGAGGGAACGGGAGAGGGTTAGGGAGAGGGAGAGGGAGGGAAGGGACAGAGAGAGCGAGGGATAGAGAGAGGGAGGGGGTGAGGCTGCAGGTTGCGGGAGGGTGTGGGTGCGGGGTCGTGCAGGCAAGGTGAGTGAGGTGGCCCCACCAGTGCCAATGGAGGCAGGGCCTGTGGGGTACTGAGGGCCCTGAGGAGCCAGTGGCAGCAACAGGGATAGCAGCACCTGCACAGAGGATCCCAGCAGGCACACTGGGAAGAGGCAGAGGGTGACCAGTGCCATGAGAACCTGCGGAGGAGGGCAATAAGATTTCCAGGATGCTGAGAAACCACCACCCTCCTCTCCATGGTCCTGGAGACCTACGAGGTTGCTGTTGGCCGTCTTAGCTCATGACCAGCACAGCAGGACGGAAGGCGGTCTGGGAGGAGGTCAGGCATGGATGGTTGCTGAGGTAGGCGGGCCCCCTGCGGGACATAGACAGCCTAAAGAAACGATATTCAGATATCAAGAGAGGTGTGCGTCAGAACATGTGTGACAAGAAATACCATGCCAGGGGCACAGGTGGCGGGTGCCCCCTACCAGCAATTGCTCAGCCCCATGGAGCAGCAGCTGGCGGATCGCGTGGGACCTGTATACACCTATGGGCTGCCTGAGATGATTGACTCTGCAGATCCACATGGAGGTATGTCTGTTACGCATAACCATCATTCTCATCAACTCCCTGATAGGTAACATTGTGTAACCAGCTCACCTTTGCAAATGCACACCCAGATCTATCTCCACAGCCCCAAAATGTACATACGCAGGGATCAGAGGTTGTGTGCACTGCCCCATCATACCATATGTTGTCATACAACTTACACACAGTGCTACCACTGGCTCCATGGCCTTGAGGGTCTGAGGTGGGGTGGGCCCTGGATGTGGGTTTGTATGTGTGAAGGTGCAATGCTATGTAGGACGGGGACTTGTCATGGACATGCTTGGGGATGTATGCCTCCCAACTCTCGGTGTGATGCAACAAGCACAAAGGAAATGTAGCTCAGAAAGAGTAGTGGCAAAGGGGAACATTACCCCCAAAATGCAGTAAACAGACATCCCCATCAAAACTGTCCCTGACATTACGTTGTGGGACACACATGTAGACATCAAGTTATGACTGGAGCATGAACCACAAGGGGTCTGTACGGTAACCCAGTCACGCTAAAAGCCTATCTCTCTACTGTAAATATGCTCTGCAGGCCATTATCTACACCACCATACATATTCGGATGGCAATGAACAGTCAGGCCCATGCCTAACCAATCTCCGTTGATCAGACAAGGCTCTTGCTGTGCGTTGTTGCCGCAATACCCTCATTGTCCAAGGGGTGATCCAAGGGTACATCATTCCTCATCACATCCCCTGAGTGCACCCATCTCTGTGTAGGGATTAACCGTCCATCTAAGAGATATGTGATCTGGCTAAGGAGTAAACTATGCCTGCTGTACAGCTGGACTGTCTAAAGGTGCATCAAACGGTATTGGGGGACGGTCAGGCTTGCCAGATGGGACACATCATGGAACCAGATGGTCACAGCTCTGTTGGCACAGCTATGACATACACTGTTGTAACCCCTCACCCCACCGGTCTGTGTAAGCAAAGTGGTGGGTGACACATGTCACATGTATGTGGAGTGTCACTGAACCGTGTCTTCAAATGTACGAGCCGCTAAGTCCTCCTGGATAATAACTACCCAAAGAGATCAGGTGTGTCCCACACACCGGCCTACGGGGCAACATCCTCAAGGTATCTGTTGTGAATAGCTCTGTTTGGGAAAACACATGCACCATACAGGCAGATAGCTGCCGTCCATAATGCCCTGAATCAGGCCCGCTGCTGATAATAGCAGTCACACTACCTGTTCTGCATTTTGATGCTGACACAGCAAATACAAAACACCATGTACCTTGTACTGGGAGTATATACTTGTTACATATGTGGCCACATGCTCTCCTTTCTCACGGGTTAGCTAAGCCCTCCATAGGCATAGAAACCAACCCTGTGTCTCCCAGTGCCCCACACATCACCAGCTGTTCTCAGATGGTTATGTTAGGCCTTGAATATCCCAGGCAAAATGCTGTGTTGTGGTGAATCACCGCCACTACGAAATGCTGATCGGCATTGTTTCCCCCTCTATGTCAGAGGTGTCAGCAGCAAGAAAAGGCAAGGTCATGGCCCCCAGGGTGTTTTCCTCCCCCCTCCTCTGCTCTCACCTCCTCGGTGTCTCCCTGGCCGCTCGGTGTGAGCAGCTGGCTCTGCAATAGCGCAGTGTGCCCCCTGCTTGTGCCGTGTCCGATATTTGGGCCAAGCAGGCCCACACCCCCGAGGTTGAGGTGTTCTAGCGGATTGCGCCCATTGTGTTCTGTGGGTTTGGAGTACCAGAGGTCGGCTGCCCCACCCTGAATGAGGGACAACCCTGCCAACATAGCCCCATCGGGGTACATGGTGTCTGTGTGTGTGGTGAGGATGGCACGCCCCCCGCCCTCTCAGGCCACAGCATGACATCAACACCAGATGGAATACACCGAGCAACACAGGACTAGCTGTTGCGTGACACAGCTGTCACATTGCCAAACATGGGCCAGGGGCTGAGGTCAGACACGCATGGTCAATGAGACGCCCTTGAAAAGGAGATGCGCCCCACCCCAAACATGTGAGGTGACCTACACCTCTGCACACACATGTCAAAGCATCGTACTGAACGGGTGGGTTCCCTGAAACTATGCCAGCATAATGGCGCCAGCCAGATATGCCATGTGTGCAGGTGATGCACATCCGCAAACGCACACAGATCTGGTGACTGTGCTACCACACCCCGTCAAAACCACTCAGATAGCCCATGTGCAATGCTTACGGTCAATCACAGGTGCACAAATGCGACAATTGTGGTTGACGGTGAGAGTACGGTGTAGGTCTCTAGTTGCCGCTATGAGTAGCATCACAGCCGGGCACCAGACGGAAGGCATGGCGGAAACAGAGATTACCTGGTCACATGTTGCAAACACTGCATTGGCCAGGTCGTGGTCATACACGTCTTCCCAGGGCATAAGGGCCAGGATGTGTCAACCATTCCCTGACCCTGTGTTTGCACGCAATACGACGGCCTGTGTTGGTATGGTGACCATATGTTCCCCACTGTAGGATATGTCTGTGGAACACCTACACAGCTGCCAGGGGACTTATATTCTGTAGTGGCGTGTGTCCCCATGGTCCACTGTCAGGTTTGCAGGGACACCATACAACATGGGTCACACATCCCATCACTTCCCCGGACACATTCCAGACAGGTGATGGTTACTGGTAACCCTGACCCCCACTCTGCGCACCACTGCATTGTCCCAGGGTATCGCCTCACCTCTACTGTCAATGGAGTGATGTGCCCGTGACGTGTTATGTTGCAATCTGACATACTCTACGCACAGTGCTGCATGTGCCTGTCAAGTGGTCGCCCACTATCAGGGTACAGTTAGAGTTCAACACATTGTCGGGAAATTGTGGCATACACATGTAACACTGCATATACAGGATGTCCCCTGGGGATATGCACTACACCACATGGCATGCACACTCAAACAGGGGCTGCCAATGAAGGTGTAAATGTTGGTGATGTGCGGCCTGTGTGCCACCGTGGGGGTGTGCACCTGCCACTTCTGCCCAGAGGGGGTGGGAAGATGGACTGCGTGTGAAATGCACATGGGAGCATATAATGGAACACGGAGGGACACACAGGGTGTGCAGGGATCTGACACACACCAGATCCCCTGGAACAGGTCCATGTTATGTAGGGGGTCCTGTTTGCAACGCCACACATTGCAGGGTAACCACAACATGACATAACCCTTTCCCCCTGAACACAACACATAATCAGGTAGCTTGTACAGAACACAAATATGTTTTTGATCTGTGTCTGTATACAATACAGGTGACTACATCACAGTCCGGGCCACGATAGAGGAGGAAGGAGGAGGAAGAGGAGGAGGAGGTGGGGAGGTGGTGGGAGGCATCCTGACATGGAGGGGACACTGAAAATGCTGCGGGCGGCTGCAGAGGTGCTGCTTGCAGGGGTTGAGTCCGCCTTGTCCCACCAGGAGGGGCACACTGAATCCCTCCAACAAGCCTCACACACAACGTGTTGGCTGAAGGAACAGCTTGCGCAAGCACCACCAGGCACAACTGATACCGGGGAGGATGTTCTGAGAGCTGAGCTGGCGGGCCCAATGCCACCTCGTCACAATCGGGACAGTGAAGGTGGGTGGGCAAAATGTTTCACGCAGATAACCCATATGTTCTTTGTACATTACACTAACAGGTGTGCAAAACAGCAACTCTATCCCGGACTGTCAAATGTCGTGTGACCTACAAAAAACACACACTCAGTGTGCACAATACCGAAACAGTGTGAGACACCATCAGCGTACAGTATGTGCAACACAACACTGTGTGGGCAAAGGGGCGGCCAGACCAACAAAAGGTATGCCACATAGGCATGCCTCATTAACCTACATATCGCGTCACAGCATTGTTTGATTTGGGTGCCGACACAACCGATGGACTGATCTGTCTCTGCTCATTACAGTGGGGGGGTGGAGGGTACCCAGCAGGCAGGCACGTCCACATTGCATCATACAGGGCCCATGTAAAACATGGACCAGCAATAGGATGAACCACCTTTCGCACCACACGTATTATCCAGAAACTATGCGCCTCATGGCCCGACTCAGGCCGTGGTCCGTGTCCCTCTTCAGGGGCAGGCTCCATTAGGCAAACCCCACCTTCACAAGTGTATGAGAATGAACCTATTCCAACCACAGGGACGCACCGGGGCCCTTCCACCTCTCAATGTGCGCAGTCACACACCTTCTGCTAAGCCGAATATATAAGAACCAGGGGTGCATCCACCGGGTGCGAATGGGGCAGGCCTTCCTGTAACACCTTTTTGCTCCCAACGTGTCAGCAGTGTTAACACACAAGGCTTCCCACCTTGCGTGGATTGCAACTGCTGGTTAAGTATAATTTGGGATGGCAGAATGCGTTTGTCTACATTGAGAGGTGAGGGGCTCCCGGGGGTACATCCCTTTTGGGTTGATCAGGTCCCTGGTCCAACACACTGTGGACCGGTGTGTTAAACCTGATTTGAAACCTGCCCCTGCCAAGAGGCAAAAAGGAAGACCCGGGGCCCTGGTGTCGGGCCATAGGCTTCTACGTCCTGTATAATATGTGTTGTGAGATAAAAGGCCTGGGTTTGGTCCTAATTTCCTGACACGGTTCGTAATGGGCCAAAACAACCTTTTATCAACTATTATGTGCGACATCTTTTTTTTCCCTCCCCCTGGGTTGTGTTTCCACCCTCCCCTCCCGCCCAATGGTGGGAAACCTTGCTCATGTAGCCATAATACGGTTCGAGTGTTATGTTCTTTGGTGCATACCTTTGCACCTGTCTCCCACATTACAGTTTTCATTCAAATCTTTCCTTTTGGATACCCCATTCTTCCATACATCTAGATTCCCCTTGCAATTTAACACAATCCGCTTGGATTCTAGACAAACCTTAAAAAAATGTGTTGTTTTTTTTTTTCCCTTTTTTTCCCATTGTGCAAATTGATTGCCTCACTCTTGTATGCGAGTCCCTTTTGCCCAGCCGTAAAGTTATGCATTTATGTGATAGAAGCACACAAACAGACCCATACACATGATCGCCTGCGCCTCACTCCTCCATGTATTAACCCTCTCCTGCCATTGAACGGGAAATTGGCCAACCCTATAGCCCTACCCATCCTCTTCCCTCTTGCTGCCCACCCCACTGCTACCATAACTATTGCCCACATTCAAGGGCTAAACCGTTCCCCGGCCGGCCCCCACCCCCCCCCTCTTGGTGTGGTACTCTGAAACATCTCACTGCCGATGTAGGCCTGCCACCCAGCCAGTTGCGATGCATAATAGCCTATTACAACCTGTCTAGGCAATGATGCCAGCCTTTGTAAACCCCACTCGTGCATGTGATGGCAACATCCTGTCATCAACATAGACATCACCATTGTGAGCCCTCACATGCCTCTTACAGGATTCTTATCCTGTCATCACAATTAGCAGGCGTGCGCCCTGCACATAGCCTCATAAGGGTCGACATGCCACCGGTGATTGTATCTACGAACCCGACTTGAGTCTCCCCCTCCTGGGAGGGAAGTTAGTGTACACCCTTATTTACTGACAGACGCATGGTGCAGTCTGTGGGAATGATGGCCCATAGTCCTGGGTAGCTGAATCTGCTGCTCAACACGCCCATCCCTCATAAGTCATGAGGCAATAGCCCACCTATCACCTGCCCCATGCCGTGGTGCTATCCCCTACCTCTGCTCTGCATCCCACATGTTATGCTTTGTTAGACATTTGAATTGAACTCCCCTACAAAATGTGTATCCCGAGGTGTCATTGCAAATCCACCTGCGCACCCTCCAGCCACACACACAATGTACATTATTGTTGCTACTGTGTCCCAGGGAATATTGTAATGTGCTGGACAGTGTTGCTCAGCCTGACTGAGGATGGGGTATCCCTGTGCCTGTCACACGATCATCATTTAAAATTGGGCACGTCCTTCGTGTGTGGGCCCTAACATACACCTTTGAGGCTATCGTCCCCATTCAGGTATACATATGCACCGGCTGACCACTACAGTTCGTAACATGCAGGGGAAAAGCATGTGTGACATGTCCCACCCTGTGTTGTGTATTACTGTCCAATACCTGGCAGGGGTAGCTCTCTACACGGCCATTTTCTCCCCACACAGGCATTCGTCAGGAACTCATAGCCTTTCTGTAGCAATCCTCTGAACGTCTCATCCAGGAAGAGGGTACATCTGCCGCCAGAGCCATATGTGACTGGCCATTACCGATAGGATGTGTGTGTGGCCATGGAAGGGGCATCGAGGACTGCGCTGGTGAGGATGGCACCACCGCCCCACCAAGACACACCACCACCGACCACCGACCGCCCGCCAACAACCACCTAACCGCTACACGGCACCAGAGGATCGGGTGGTTCTAGCCAGGGGAACGGGGACCTCCATTGCCAGGTGCCATACCTGTAGAGGGGACGACGGCGTCGCACAAATAGAGCAGACCAAACATGTGTACCTCCTAGCATACATTAAAGAGTACAACCTCCAATGTGTGTACCCCTTTATTGCCTCAGGTTTTGTGCACAATGAATGCTCTCATAGCCCATTGACAGATGATCTGACAAGACCAGGCCCGTTGTTGCACGGGATTGTCACACTGTCAGGTATTAATGCACACATGCCATTACCTGAGCATTCCAAGACATGCACATGCTGTGGTCACTGACACCTTGGCTACAAACTCACAGGTGTACACATGAGGACCCCACTTGGCATATGTCGGCATAGACCCAGGGGTTACAGCAGAAGCACCAATTTCCCTGCCCCTCAGTCACCATTTACCAATCCCCGTCAAGCCCAGTGCACAATGAACAGGGGCATACGTGTTGCCCCATTGTGGTGTGTCGCCATCTGGCAAATGCTGACAGGCCTGTCCCCGCAACCTACATGGCATACATTGTGTCTGCGACACCAGGTGACTGCCATGCATATTTACATTGCTGCGCTGTCCAACCAACCAACTGCTGTCCCACCAGAACCCATTCCCTTGTGACATGATTGTGTTCGGGAACATATGCAGCGAGCAACATCCTCCCCTCTCTGGGCCATCACACCGTGTCCTCATGGCCATGCCCCCACCACATAGATATCACACACGCTCCTCATGTGTATGCTGTTAACCGTTATGGTGGTCCATAGCCAATGTTTGATCCCCAGGAAGGTGGATAGACATAAATCCCCTCCCCTTTGCATACATGGGGGGTTGTGCGCTTGTGCAGGGACCAATTCACCAAGGCCATGATGCCAAAGTACAAACTAAAACCATTTATTTACACAACATAAGTAACACGCCGGCAACATGCACCAAACCATCAAATGCCAAAGAAGGTGGGGTGGGAACACTGACGCATACACAGAAGCGGCACCATGGGGGAGTCACAGAGTGACATTGCTGGTGCCTGTGATGCTGTTACGGCAGGTGGCCATCGGGATGCCAGCTGCAACACATCAGTGTCCACCTGCCGAACAGCCCCGGGTTCATGCACCTGCAGGGCATACGGAACAAAAATGGATGTCACGCCAGTGTGTCATCCACGGCCACTAAGAGTATAGCGTGCATACAACCTGCCAGCACACAGACACACATTGCCTGTTGCTGTGTGCTGGCATGTGCAGTGAGCCGTGACAGATGGCCCTGGATGGCACAGGAATGCGCTGCCGGCCCGTGCTGTGCCCACCCCTGCAGTGGCGCTGAATGGTGCCCCCATGGCCCTGTGGTGGGCTGTGTTCCCACACACCCCGACTCCCCACCCCACTCCTCCCTCCTCTGCCCAGATACTCCCTCCACCCTCCCAGGCAGACAGAGCCCCCCTCCCCCCACCCTGTCAGCACCCCTTCCCCCTGGTGGCCCTCTCCCTGCACCCCCCAAATGTCCCATCCTCTCCATCCCCTTCGTTTGGGTAGGGTGGATGACATCCGTCATCCTCCTCCGCAATGTCCGTCGTCCGACACCACCACCACCACATCCGCTCCCCTCCTTCCTCCTCGGATCCCTGCTGGTCGGGCTGCAGGTTTCTCCTCCAAGGGCTCATCCTCCCCCCTTGTGCGGCGGGTGCTGGCCTGCGGAAGCTGTATGTGGAGGTGTGGTTCCTCGTCACTGGCATCCCCACCTGTGAGGGGTGACAGACATCAGGCACATCCATGTGTGGCACATAACATATGTAACAGATAAGGCAGGCCAGATCAGTTGGTTCAATGGCACACTTTAACCTGTGGCATAGCCCTCCACTACTCACCATCGTGGTGGTGCTCTCCCTCTGTGCTGAGCTGTTCCAAATACCGCATGTGGAACTGTCGTAGTTCACGAGCCTTCTTCCTCAGTTCCTCCACCTGTGGACATGGCAAATGTTGTCTTCTGTCAGCACGTGCCCACCTGTCACTGTGTCTGTCACACAGACGCCTATGTCCTGGGTGGGCCACATCTTGTGCTCCCACCCTCCTGCTACCTGTGGCATATCCATCATGGTAACGCACCACCAGCAGTCAGTCCCACACATATGTGGGAATAGGTTTGCAACAGGTGTCACTGCAGTATCAACAGAGCCTAGCTGGCATCCATGCATTGACAGATAGGGCAGCAATCAGCAGCCTTACTGTGTGGCTGCAGTCTGCCCACACCCATCTCAACCACCACCCCACAACACAACAGTGGGATGGTGGGAGGGACAGTGAGAGACAGAGGGTGTGTGTGAGGGGGAGATGTGGGGCGTGACACAGACACTGAGGGTGAGGGTGGGCGACAGAACACCTAGGGGACATGGTGTTGCTTGCGGGACATATCCCTGCTGCTTATTGACAGCAGCTGTCCAAGGTGTGTGTCTGATGCCCCCAGATGCAGGTGATGCAACGTCACCATTGCTGTGGACCCACTCAACACCATTGCCAGTGTATGCACCCCATAGTGGGTGTCCCCTGTGGGGCAGCACACCTACAAGGTAGGCATCTGTGTTCTCCCCTATGGGTGTTGCTTCAGGGAAGGGTATGCGTGTGATATGTGATTCACAGCATCCTTAGCACACATGGCATCCCTCTGTGGGCCTGACGTTGAGTGTCATTGGCCCGTGCTGGGCCCCCTGCAGCCCACATGTGGCGCCTCGTAGGATGCCCTACACACAGACAAAATGGCAGGGGCACAGGAGGCTTCTATGTGCCCCCATGCTGGTGCATATCTCTGTAACAGAGTGGGTTATTTGCAGTGCCCATGTTCACATTTGCACACTGCAAGGGTAGCAAGGCTGCAGCTGATGGGTTGTTGTCAGTCTGCAACCTTGTCCTGATCATGTGAACATGAGCAAATGGGTGATGCTGTGGGGGGACTCACATGATATCCATGAGACAGCACACACCCTGGCATGCACCCGGTGTGTGGGAGGGGGATCGGACTGAACCTCTGTCGTGAGTTGTGACCAGTTGGACCGCACGTCTAGGTGTGCTTAGACACATGTCCCCCTTGCACGCCCATAAGCAGCTCACCCAGCCATGCAACCTGTGCATACTGTGTTTGTGGTGTCGGGGCCCTGGGTGTGTGATGTGTGTTGAGATGGCCTCACCGTGCTAGCAGATACAATGGGGACGTACAGGCTGTTTGGTGGCTGGCCAGATGTCTGTGGCCATCCTTGTGATGGGGGGGTGGGTATATAGTGAGGCCTGTCATATGTATATCCCTCAGGGGTATAGTCCTGCCCAGTTGTGTGCACACACAGATGTGTCTGTGCCCTCCTGTAGTCTCAGTTATGTGCATGTAGGGGCTGTGTAACACACAACCCCGATTTGGCGGCGCCCCCACCTGTGCCCCTGCATAGCTCGGTTACCCATGTTCCATAGGGGCTGCTGGGGTCACATTCAGGGACATGTCCCTCCGTTGTGTTGCGTGGGGTGGGGTTTGGTGGGGTTCGGACTGTGCCACCTACTATGGTGTGCAGGGTCCAGCCCTCCTATGATTTCTCACATCCCACATACATGCAGGGACATGGATCGCATGAGATGTTCCACATATGTTTCCGTGTTTGGCTGTGGGGGGGGGGGGATTACATCACAGGGTACCTCAAGGTCCTGTGGATGCTGTCGATGCTGGACCAGCTATGGCTGCCTGTCTCCCAGATATGGTGTTATGTGTGATGTTGACAGTTCAGAAAGCTTGCAGTTTTGGGTGTGTCCCTGATGGGCATATGACAGATAGCATCCCTTTGTGGTGCACAGTGCGTAGTCCTTGCCGTGCATCCGCTTGCAGTATCGTAGTCATCTGACCTAATGGCCAGTGTGGACCTGTCAGCATCCACCTTGTGGATCTCTGCTGGCACCTTTTCCCTGCCAGTTGGGCAAGGGTTCAGTGGGTGTCTCACCATACCGTGTGACAGCCTGGCCCATGTAGGTTGCTGTTGCCGCACATGTGACCATGACACAATGGCGGGTTCCAGACACTCAGCCTATGCACCCACACCGGTCCAATGCTACCCTGTTAGCATCATTTGCTCTCGCAATGAGCGTACCTGTCAGACGACACCTCATCCACCCCCATGTCATGTGGGAGGTGCACATCTCGATGTTGTAGATATTCTGAACACTCCATCCACCTCATCCCCAGAGGACAGGGGTATTTGACACCCTCCTGGGTTACAGACAAACTGCATGGCACACACGGCAACGGCGGCATCAGTTTTCCAACGCCACTCCCAGAGTGTGTGGCGCCATGTCATCCGTGAGATTGTGCTCACAGCATAGGTGCCGCCAACAGAGTGGGGTGCTCAGGGGCCTTTCCATTTGGGGACACAGGCAACGTCCAACACAGCAACGTTATCATCTATCTATTCGACATGTGGGGGATGTTAGGAGGTGTCTCTCATCCCATTCAGGAGGGTGTCGTGTCGTGTCATATGGTATGTCCAGGCAGGGTGCCATACACCCTTGGCATCTGTGTGGATATTGCTGTTTCTCAGACTCATGTGTCCTGTGCTTTACCTCAGTTGTGGCAAAAACTGTGTGGAGCCTGGCCACAGGTAATGGAAGCCCCTGTGGGGTCTGATCCTGGGGCGCAACGTGTTCCATCTTGGGACATGCACGCACCCCCTTGCAATTTCCATTAATGTACACGTAGGTATCACATTCACTAGGCACCTCACAGGGTTGTATGTATATTGTCCGTGTGGGTTGTTGCTGAGTGCAGTTCTGATTCACTGGTGCAGAAGTCCCAGAGGTGATCAGTTACAAATGAGTCCCACACGCTACACATCTGCACTGCTGGCCCATATGCCCTGCTGTGCCCCTGAGCTTTGTGGGTGGCAATCACACGATGAGTGTGGTGTAGGGTGGTGTCAGGTGCCCTGTGGGGCCAGACATAGTTGAAGGACAGTGTGTTTTGGACAGCATACTGTGTGTTAGTGACAAATGCTATGGCTGTGTAGTTTTGACGGCTACAGCCCATACACCATTGCACGGCACTAGGGGCTCAGATGCATGTGCTGACTCCATACCTTGCTGTGGTCATTGACATGCCGTTTGGGCCTGATGATACCACCAGGGCTGTTTGGGCAGAGTGCATTCATCAGTGCCACTGCTGGTGCATCCCGATTTTGTATGGTTTGTGGCCCCTTTGTGACCATGCCACAGTATGTTGGTGTGGATGTAATCCACAGGACACATTGTGCTCCACAGGTGACATGGCTACCACCACACACAGGTTGGGGGGGGGGCGGGGGGCTCTTGGCATGGCTGCCGGGTTCAGCCCAGCACCCCTGGATGCCATCTCACTGGCCAGTCATGGTGACATGGCACATGTGTATCCTTGCCATTCAGCACACTAGGCATGTCTCACAGTGACCAGCGAGTGATTGGCACTCTTGTGTCCTGTCCTCTGGCACATGGTGTGTCGTCTATGTTTTTGGTGTGTTTTGTGCCTATGCATTCATAGTGGTGGGTCGTGATAGGGCATTCTCACGTTTCCCATGGTATTGTGTTTGGTTGATGTCAACACAGCTACTAGTGATGGGGGTTCACATACAACAGTTTTAACTGGTAGTGTGACCTCGGCAGGCACACACACAGGTGTGGCTCAGACATGGAGGTGTTCTGCACCTACAATAACACAGAGATGGGGGTTTAGCTTCAACAGCTGAACTGTAAGGCACCATTTGTGGGGTGCATCATGGAGGACCACAGGAACTGTGTGATACCCCCATACGCTTCTCTACTGGCTGGTGGGGAGCAATGACATGCTGGCTTACACAGGGCATCAGGGAACACAATGGTTCAACCCATTCTTGTTTTTCACAGGTGATGATCTGTTCCCAGTGCCACATACATGGCCTAACTGTGGGTGTGGCCATTTGTGCTTTGACACCTATGTGCATTGTACGTGTCTCCCTTGACGCACGTGACCCATTCCCTGTGGCAACCCTTGACAGACATGGCAGTGCCATGCCACATTTGTTAGGGTGATGATGATGTTCCTGATGAGCCCTATAACCCTGTAGGTGGTACTGTGGATACATGTGTGGTCATATTACCTACACATGTCATGCAATACAGACACACTGGCAACATGATAATCCAGCACACATGGGCTGATGGAGAAACAAATGTGACATTGGGTGGGTTGCCCTATCCACCATGGCAGTGGATAGGTCCATTACACGTGTATGTCTACCAGGCCATGGTCGACAGTGTTTGACCCACATACTGCTAGATATAGCAGACCTACTTCAAGGGTGACACAGAGCCCACTTTGAATGGACTCCCTGGACCCCTGGAGGTAGGGGGATGCTTAACACTACATTAGTACACACAGCCATATCTCCAGGGTGACACAGAGCCCACTTTGAATGGACTCCCTGGACCCCTGGAGGTAGGGGGATGCTTAACACTACATTAGGCCACACAGCCATATCTCCAGGGGACAAGGAGCCCACTTTGAATGGACTCCCTGGACCCCTGGAGGTAGGGGGATGCTTAACACTACATTAGTACACACAGCCATATCTCCAGGGGACACAGAGCCCACTTTGAATGGACACCTTGGACCCCTGGAGGTAGGGGGATGCTTAACACTACATTAGGCCACACAGCCATATCTCCAGGGGGACAAGGAGCCCACCTTGAATGGGCTCCCTGGACCTCTGGAGGTAGGGGGATGCTTAACACTACATTAGTACACACAGCCATATCTCCAGGGTGACACAGAGCCCACTTTGAATGGACTCCCTGGACCCCTGGAGGTACGGGGATGCTTAACACTACATTAGTACACACAGCCATATCTCCAGGGGGACACAGAGCCCACTTTGAATGGACTCCCTGGACCCCTGGAGGTAGGGGGATGCTTAACACTACATTAGTACACACAGCCATATCTCCAGGGGGACACAGAGCCCACTTTGAATGGACACCTTGGACCCCTGGAGGTAGGGGGATGCTTAACACTACATTAGGCCACACAGCCATATCTCCAGGGGGACAAGGAGCCCACCTTGAATGGGCTCCCTGGACCTCTGGAGGTAGGGGGATGCTTAACACTACATTAGTACACACAGCCATATCTCCAGGGTGACACAGAGCCCACTTTGAATGGACTCCCTGGACCCCTGGAGGTAGGGGGATGCTTAACACTACATTAGTACACACAGCCATATCTCCAGGGGGACACAGAGCCCACTTTGAATGGACTCCCTGGACCCCTGGAGGTAGGGGGATGCTTAACACTACATTAGTACACACAGCCATATCTCCAGGGGGACACAGAGCCCACTTTGAATGGACACCTTGGACCCCTGGAGGTAGGGGGATGCTTAACACTACATTAGGCCACACAGCCATATCTCCAGGGGGACACAGAGCCCACCTTGAATGGGCTCCCTGGACTTCTGGAGGTAGGGGGATGCTTAACACTACTTTAGTACACACAGCCATATCTCCAGGGTGACACAGAGCCCACTTTGAATGGACACCTTGGACCCCTGGAGGTAGGGGGATGCTTAACACTACATTAGGCCACACAGCCATATCTCCAGGGGGACAAGGAGCCCACCTTGAATGGGCTCCCTGGACGTAGGGGGATGCTTAACACTACATTAGTACACACAGCCATATCTCCAGGGTGACACAGAGCCCACTTTGAATGGACTCCCTGGACCCCTGGAGGTAGGGGGATGCCTAACACTACATTAGTACACACAGCCATATCTCCAGGGTGACACAGAGCCCACTTTGAATGGACTCCCTGGACCCCTGGAGGTAGGGGGATGCTTAACACTACATTAGCACACACAGCCATATCTCCAGGGGGACACAGAGCCCACTTTGAATGGACACCTTGGACCCCTGGAGGTAGGGGGATGCTTAACACTACATTAGGCCACACAGCCATATCTCCAGGGGGACAAGGAGCCCACCTTGAATGGGCTCCCTGGACTTCTGGAGGTAGGGGGATGCTTAACACTACATTAGTACACACAGCCAAATCTCCAGGGACACCGAGCCCACTTTGAATGGACTCCCTGGACCCCTGGAGGTAGGGGGATGCCTAACACTACATTAGTACACACAGCCATATCTCCAGGGTGACACAGAGCCCACTTTGAATGGACTCCCTGGACCCCTGGAGGTAGGGGGATGCTTAACACTACATTAGTACACACAGCCATATCTCCAGGGGGACACAGAGCCCACTTTGAATGGACACCTTGGACCCCTGGAGGTAGGGGGATGCTTAACACTACATTAGTACACACAGCCATATCTCCAGGGGGACACAGAGCCCACTTTGAATGGACACCTTGGACCCCTGGAGGTAGGGGGATTCTTAACACTACATTAGGCCACACAGCCATATCTCCAGGGTGACACAGAGCCCACTTTGAATGGACTCCCTGGACGACTGGAGGTAGGGGGATGCTTAACACTACATTAGTACACACAGCCATATCTCCAGGGGGACACAGAGCCCACTTTGAATGGACACCTTGGACCCCTGGAGGTAGGGGGATGCTTAACACTACATTAGGCCACACAGCCATATCTCCAGGGGGACAAGGAGCCCACCTTGAATGGGCTCCCTGGACCTCTGGAGGTAGGGGGATGCTTAACACTACATTAGTACACACAGCCATATCTCCAGGGTGACACAGAGCCCACTTTGAATGGACTCCCTGGAACCCTGGAGGTAGGGGGATGCTTAACACTACATTAGTACACACAGCCATATCTCCAGGGGGACACAGAACCCACTTTGAATGGACACCTTGGACCCCTGGAGGTAGGGGGATGCTTAACACTACATTAGGCCACACAGCCATATCTCCAGGGGGACAAGGAGCCCACCTTGAATGGGCTCCCTGGACCTCTGGAGGTAGGGGGATGCTTAACACTACATTAGTACACACAGCCATATCTCCAGGGTGACACAGAGCCCATTTTGAATGGACTCCCTGGACCCCTGGAGGTACGGGGATGCTTAACACTACATTAGTACACACAGCCATATCTCCAGGGGGACACAGAGCCCACTTTGAATGGACACCTTGGACCCCTGGAGGTAGGGGATGCTTAACACTACATTAGGCCACACAGCCATATCTCCAGGGTGACACAGAGCCCACTTTGAATGGACTCCCTGGACCCCTGGAGGTAGGGGGATGCTTAACACTACATTAGTACACACAGCCATATCTCCAGGGGGACACAGAGCCCACTTTGAATGGACACCTTGGACCCCTGGAGGTAGGGGGATGCTTAACACTACATTAGGCCACACAGCCATATCTCCAGGGTGACACAGAGCCCACTTTGAATGGACTCCCTGGACCCCTGGAGGTAGGGGGATGCTTAACACTACATTAGTACACACAGCCATATCTCCAGGGGGACACAGAGCCCACTTTGAATGGACACCTTGGACCCCTGGAGGTAGGCGGATGCTTAACACTACATTAGGCCACACAGCCATATCTCCAGGGGGACAAGGAGCCCACCTTGAATGGGCTCCCTGGACTTCTGGAGGTAGGGGGATGCTTAACACTACATTAGTACACACAGCCATATCTCCAGGGTGACACAGAGCCCACTTTGAATGGACTCCCTGGACCCCTGGAGGTAGGGGGATGCTTAACACTACATTAGGCCACACAGCCATATCTCCAGGGGGACAAGGAGCCCACTTTGAATGGACTCCCTGGACCCCTGGAGGTAGGGGGATGCTTAACAGTACATTAGTACACACAGCCATATCTCCAGGGGGACACAGAGCCCACTTTGAATGGACTCCCTGGACCCCTGGAGGTAGGGGGATGCTTAACACTACATTAGGCCACACAGCCATATCTCCAGGGGGACAAGGAGCCCACTTTGAATGGACTCCCTGGACCCCTGGAGGTAGGGGGATGCTTAACACTACATTAGGCCACACAGCCATATCTCCAGGGGGACAAGGAGCCCACTTTGAATGGTCTATAAATTAATGAACGGAGTGGAACGGGTAAACGTAGATCGATTGTTTACCTTATCAGAATATAGAAAGACTAGGGGACATGCAATGAAGCTACAGGGTAAACTATTTAAGACTAATAAAAGAAAATATTTTTTCACTCAACGTGTAATCAAACTCTGGAATTTGTTACCGGAGGATGTAGTAAAGGCTGTTAGTGTAGCTGGGTTTAAAAAAGGTTTGGACAAGTTCCTGGAGGAAAGGTCCATGAACCATTATTAAGAAGGGACCCAGGATATCAATGCTTGAACCAATACAAGCATTGTGGAACCTGTGTCCCTTGGGGAAACTGCTAGGTACGTATGACCTAGATTGGCCACTGTTGGAAACAGAATACTGGGCTTGATGGACCTTGGTCTGACCCAGTATGGCATATCTTATGTTCTTATGTTCTTATGACTCCCTGGACCCCTGGAGGTAGGGGGATGCTTAACACTACATTAGGCCACACACCCATATCCCCAGGTTGACTGGATCCCACTTTGTGGGTCTCTCTGGACCCATGGGGATAGGGGGGTTATATTTTAGAATAGTTTAACACCACCCCAGGGCACATGTGTGGCTGAGGGCCCATGTGCTCAACGTTGCACAACCCATGGTGGTCGCCCCTATGTGTTACCCTGCAGATGCAGATACCGCCATCACCACAAGATGTTTCCTGTGGCTATTTAGCCAGATGCATGGCCTAGCTGTGTTGCTGTGTGCTGTGCGACATCAACACCACCAGCTGTCATAAGGCCAGGGGGGCATCATGTCCTCTGTGGACACATCCGTCACCACCTGGCTAAATGGCCAACCACCCAGATGTGATACACAGTGCATATGGAATGTGTTTCACCTGCTACACTTGACCTCTCTAGACTAATAACACACAACAGCATGGACATCTGTCATCAACCCTGTCTGTGTATATGTTTGTTGTGCCGTGTGTCCATTCACTTACGTCACGTTGGTGGTCTGCCTGACGATTGAATCGCCTGGTCAGCCTCTCCCATGCCCTCTGGACCTTTGCCATGTTTTTGCTCCTGGAGGGCCCTGGGAAGAGCCTCTTCTGTTTCCTGGCAATCAGGGTGGACAGGTGGCACAGCTCTCGTTGGCTGAACGCCGGTTTCCTTAATCGGGACGCCATTTTGTTTCAGGGTGTGTACACGCGCGACCGCTAACGACGCAACTTCCGCATTTGCGCGTAGCGGTTCGCGCTGGTGCACGGCGCATGGCTGCGCGAATAATCGAGGCGCGCACGTGCGATCGGTATTGCTGTGTGGCAAGATGTTGCGGTTATTACCGGTACGCAGTATTCATAATAATAGTTTATAATTTTAATAACAATATGTGTCATGTGCTCAGCATACTCACATAACTACGAGGTGCCTCTCCTGTCCATTTAAATATGCGATAAATATTATGTATTACACCTGTTCACACACTCTGGTCCTGAACCTATGGACACATATCCACTGATTTCTGGGCCATTGTCAGATGAGGTGTGCTATGTGTGTCACATAGCAGGTAGTGCTCTGACACTGATAGCAATGGGTGCAGCCAGAACATCAGCACCAGGTGTCAATCAGACTGGTGATATGGGGTTCTGTATGTTGGTGGACCATGTTCTGTGGTGTATCAGCTTGTACAGACACCAATGCTGTATTGTTTGCTGTAGGGGTCTTTATGAGATTCATATATGAGCATTGCACACATACATTATGTTGCGTGTTGGACATTATGAGGTGATGTGGTCAGCATGTCAGCACACTGCACAATAACCTTTGGTATGTGTGCCGGCATACAGTCCTGGTGGCTGTGATCTTGCACAATGTTTGCTACATGGACTGCTTAACCAGGCGTCATGGGTTACATCCTCCAGTTGGGCTCTAGTGTGCCAGTCTCAGTAAGCTCACATTATCATACTTTGTTACACCATTGGCCATGGTGCTTTCCATGTACATCTATGCTTTTGCCAGCATATATTTTCTGACATTGCAACATTATTACCTGCCACAGACCCCTTTCAGGATTACAGAGGTGATGCTAGTGGCAAGACCCTCACACTGCTGCCTACATCATGTGCGGTACACCATTCTCAAAAATGGATCACCGCACCCCTGGTAACCACAGCACACAGTCTGCAGGATTGCCTCTTTAGCCAGCCAGGCATCTGTTCTTATCAATCTAGTTGTGGCCCACACCTGACCTTGCTGCATGTGGAGCCAGGGGTTCCGTGATTCCATACACAGTGGGGTGTTTGGTGAGTGCAGCCATTGACAGGTCCCTGAGTGTGAACTAGTGGTGGATGTTCGGAGATCCTCACAGTGCTGTCAGCATCAGGTGCTCCCCACGCCACCATATAGTGTGGACCTGGCTTACTGCACTGTCATGGTGTTGGGGTTGCCAGTAATACATGATATTACACACATTCCATGCGTGACAGCCCCCATGAACCTTGGAAATGATTGTTTAAATGTTACAATGGCTTGTTCAATGTATGTTAATTTCCTGCAATGTAACCAGCACTGCTGCTGACTGGTGGATTATATGGGACAATGTGAGGATCAAAAAACATTGCTTGTACAAACACACCTCGGATTTAAACCACCAACCTTTCGATTCCGAGATATTGCAGGCACCAGTGGACTACAGCTCTGTGGCTGTGATGAGAGGTATGGCTGCCTGCAATATGACCTCTGCAGACTTTGTGCTGCAGTAAACAGGGTGGTGTCAATCCACTCACACCCATGATGCACTGCATATGCACAGCAGCGGTCTCATGATGGCCGGACGGGAGGGTTTACAACCCCACAGCACCTAGGCCTAGTGTTGGGCACTAACCTTCAGTGTTGCAGCTACAGAGTGGGTGCACACCATCACAGTGTGTGTGGTGTGTGCTCACCCTGAGGGTGATGTGAGACACACAGCACCTATCCTGTCTGAGCTGGCTTATACATCATGACAGCTTGTCTGCCGATGTCTGATAGGTTGGCACATCAGACACACCTACACTCCACCTTGCAGCATCTGTGCCTCCCAGAGCCTTCTGGGCTGCAATGCTCCTCAAAGGGTGCATATCCTGTGTGGGTGCCCTGCCTTTCATGATATATGTGCAGGGTGTGTGTGGGAAATGGAGATTTCCATACACATAGGCAGAGTGTGTCTGACCACCAAACCTTCTGTGTGGAACACAGTTTCCCCAAAATGATGATATGTACATTCTATATACCATCTAGGGTGCTAGCAGCTGCCAGCAACAGCAGACGCAGTCCAGCTGTGTTAAGGACAACCTGCAGGTCACTCTGTGCAATCTGGGACAAATCCATAATTCAGGATCAGGCAGACAAACAGTGGGGCTAGGGACCCCCTACTCACCCATCACCATCTGACATTCTCCAGCAAAAGGCACAGTGTGTGCCCAGCTAATGACCCTGCAAGGTGTTGCTGCCAGACACATGCAAAACTGCAGACAGGCCACTAGCCAGTCCAAAGTGCATGCTCTCAGGTAAACTCTGTGCATCCTTAACTGGGATGTGAGCACACCCACCACGCAGTTGATTCAGTGATTGGGCACCATATACACAGAACCCATACACATCACATGGGTGAACTACTCTGTTGTGACCTAGCCATCCCATGGTCACTGATCATTCAAGGTGAGAGTGACCTCCACACAGAGCATGCTATGGACAACATGTCTGTGGAGGTGATGGCAAGGCACAACATGGTCCTGGCATGCACATTTGCCCTGTGTAGCTGCATCCTGCTCCTGCCGCCCTGTCTGTTCTGTACCCACAGTACTTTGCTCCTCATTATGCACATTGTCAGGCCAATACTGCCAACAGTGCTATCATTGTGGGCTGTGGGGGTTGTTCACAGCCAACACACACTGGATAGACAGACACACACTCCCCACACCTAGGACAGCATGTAGCTGATGCAATATTATTTGGGAGCCCTGACCAATGCAACACTAATGGGCGAGGTGCAGGCATGGCAACATTGGGGTGTACATTTAGAGATCTTTCCCAGGGTGCTAGTCTCTGCGGCAGACATGACCTGACACGCATTGCACATACATCAGAGACGTTTGTATGTTACAGATGGATGATGTGGTTGTGCTTAGCATAGGCGTTTCTATCAGTCACTGCTCATCACAGGCTTTCAATATGTGTGTGACATCTCCACATCTGTATTGTGTGATTGATCATGTATGCACATGCTAGTTTTCAGAGGGGCACACTAGGCCCAACATCCTGCCACTGCATTTGTCTTAAGATAGTGGGGCCTGCAGGTGGATGTGTTTATGCCTCTGTTGGCCAGTGTTCTATTGCAGTTGTTTACAACTCCAGTCAATGTTGTGCAGACACAGGTTGGTTTTTCATGTTGTCCGTGATGATTATGGCTCTGATACAGCTGCATACCATGGTGGTGTTTACGTGACTTGCAGCACACCCATATTTGTTGGATACATCAGCAGAGCTGAGTGATTTGTGACCCTCCATGGCTGCATTTGGGATACTCTGCTCTGGGTGATGCCCTTGTTCATGGTGTGTGGGTGCCTGGGATGTAAAATAAAAGGCAGGTTTACCTATCCTATGCCTGTGTCATCAGCCTTAATGGATTGTGCTCAGTATCCCCGTTTATTTCTATGACAAATATGTGTTCAGGATTGGGAATAGCCCCAGCTGAGCTTTGAGCCTGTGACCTTCTGGTTTTGCATACACTGTCTGAGTGCACTGCACCACTGTGTAGCCACAGATTGGCTGAGTTCCCTGGGACATTCATGACTGTCCATCCAACAGGGCCTGTCTGTTGCAGTGTACAGTGCCATCCTGCACATGGCTAGCCAACTGCATGCTGTGGCTATCAAACACTGGCCCCACCACCACTTGTACCCGTCCGACACCATGCTGACATGTCCCTATCTTTTAAAACATGTGAACATATAGAGTTGTGCCACACCAGACCTGCACTTGGGCGACTCGGCTGTCACTTATGCCCATTGTAATGGGGCGGGGGGGGAGGGTAAATTATGGGGTGTTGAGACACGCTTATGTTCTCTGCAATGAAGGGGTGTCCTCACTATCTGTGTTTGATGGTGGTTAAAATATGTGTTCAGGATTGGGAATAGCCACAGCTGAGCTTTGAACCTGTGACCTTCTGGTTTTGCATACACTGTCTGAGTGCACTGCACCACTGTGTAGCCACAGATTGGCTGGGTTCCCTGGGACATTCATGACTGTCCATCCAACAGGGCCTGTCTGTTGCAGTGGACAGTGCCATCCTGCACATGGCTAGCCAACTGTATGCTGTGGCTAGCAAACACTGGCCCCACCACCACTTGTACCCGTCCGACACCATGCTGACATGTCCCTATCTTTTAAAACATGTGAACTTATGGAGTTGTGCCATTCCAGGACTGCATTTGTGCAAATCAGCTGTCAGATATGACCATTGTAATGGGGTATGTGTATATTATAAATGGGGTGTGTACATGGGGTGTGTACTGGGGTGTGTGTCAATTATAACTGTGGTGTGTAAATGGGGGATGGGGTGGGGTAAATTATGGGGTTTGGGGACACGCTTATGTTCTCTGTAATAAAGGGGTGTCCTCACTATCTGTGTCTGATGGAGGATAAAATATGTGGACTGGGTTGACAGGGGCACCAGCTGAGCTTTGCACCTGTGACCTTCTGCTCTTGCATGCACTGTCTGTGTGCACTGCACCACCATGTTGCCACGGATTGGTTGTATTCCCTGGGAGGTCCATGACTGTACATCCATCAGGGCCTGTCTGTTGCAGTGGACGGGACCAGCCTGCACATGGCTTGACCACTGTCTTCTGTGGCTAGCAGGCACTTCCCCCTCCACCATCTGTATTGTTTCGCCACCATGCTGGCATGTCCTTATCTTGGCAAAGGCATATGGCAAGATTGAGTTGAGATACTCCAGGGCTGCATTTGGGTGAATCGGCTGTGGGTGATGCCCATTGTTCTGGTGTGTGTGCGGTGCAGAGTAAAATATAGGTGTTTGCTACATGCTTATGTTCTCTGTAATAAAGGGGTGTCTTTACTATCTCTGCTTGGTGGTGGGTAAAATATTCTGACTGGGCTGGCATGAGCCCCAGATGGGATTTGAACCTGTGTCCCTCTGGGCTTTGCATTCATGGCTCTGTCCACTGCACCACACTGTTGCCACAGAAATTGTGCAGTACCTGGAGATGGTAAACCTGGCAGGATGGGGTCCCAAACCCTGCTCTGCACATTTTTACTGTGTGCTGCTTCACCCTGTCTGGTGACAGACGTGAAAATAAACCCCAGACATGACCATGGAAAAGGGGGATAATATATGACCAAGATGGGCAACAGTGATATTGATGGCCAAACATGGGGGACACTCCCAGGAAAGCTCCATAAGGGGGAAATGCTTTTTAGAGGTGTCTCCGCTCCATACACATTTCCACGCTGCATTTTTTTTTGTGACTTTCCTGCGTGTGGTTTTTCATTTGGCCCATTACTGGACCTGTTCCCGAGCTGAGCTACTATTAGTCATTTTTTCCTGTGGTCATTTTATACTTCTAATTGCATTTTTGTGCTGTGCACGGGTCTCACACTGCTAACGTTTTGCAGGTTTCCCCCGTTTTGCTGTACATTGCTGACGGAAATGGTTTCTCTTCCCTTTAAATGCCCTCTACCGCGAGTGTTTCACTCGCGCTATTTTTCCATTGTAAATTCGGGCCCGATAATGTGCGGGGAGCCTCTCCCCTCCCACTCTCCACCCATTGACCCCGTCCCTCCGCCCCTCCAGAGCCTTCCTCCGCCCTCCGTTAGACGTTCCACGCCTCTATCGGAAATTTGCGGGCCCGCACTTGTAAGGGGCCCGTTAGTGTGCCGCGCACCTCTGCGGGGGTGACACGCAAGATTGCGGGGCGTTTAAGCGCTCTTAAGTACCGCTTTTAGTGCGCTATTTTGCGGCGCGCAAATTAGCGGTTTTTAGTAAACATGCCCCTTAGATTGTAAGCCCTCCAGGGAAAGGGAAATACCTACAGTACCAGATTATAATTTACCTCAAAGTAATTCTGGAAAAGTGTGAGCTAAATACTAATGCATAGACAGTGCCAGAGGATGGTAAATACAGCAGTGAGAGGCATGCTGAAACACAGCTAACAGTTTCTTTGATTTTTTTCTGTTTAGCTGTAAAATTAAAAAAAAAACATAGCTCCTTGCTCCTTTCTGCTGTACTCAACCCCCCATATTGTTTTCCACTACAACACACTTTCATCCATGTCTGCTCTATGCAAATAACTTCCTCTGCATCTATCGATCCACATGCTAACACACCCTGCTCCTGTTTGCCTCCTTTCTCCTCTGCACTACCATCCTATCCAAGCTGACTCAGTCCACACATAAATCTGTCAGTCATTCCTATCCTTCTAGGGACATCTATGTCTCTGTCTGATTTCAGGAACATAGACATCCCTGACGTGGATGTGGCCGGGTACATAGATGTCCTCATTAGGGATACCTGGGTCTGGGATGTTCATCTAAGACAAGCTGGCATAAACAGGTGCCCAGCGACATAGGAAATTGAAAACATGAGCCCCCATTCCCCTTTGGTGTTCGTTGACATATGATAAAATACAGGGCATAGCAGTATAGCTCCTCCTCTACATCTTTCAGAGATTTACCTGGCAAAACAAACATGTTTCGGATGCCTGTTCATGCCTGGAGCAGGCATAACTTTAGATGTGATTCAGGATGTCCAGAACAATTCTGAGACCAGGCAGGGATGTTCAGGTTCTTAGGAATGCCCAGTCCATTCTTCCACCATGCCCCAGTTCAGACTTGGATGTCCTCGCACCAGGAATGTCCATAGACCCAACTTCTAAAATGGCTCCGAGGATGTTTCAGTGATTTGGATGTCTGAATGTCCATTTGCAGTCATCCAAATTGTGAACAGCGCTTTAAAAATAACCCCCATAGCAAGTATTTTGTAGTACACATCATTATAGCTGCACAAAATATTCTTCAATTTCATGCAGCCTTCAGAGAGTAAGAAACCTGTGAAGCACAGTCAAAGTGTAGCCTTTAGAATAATGAACTCAATTTTGTTGGCATAAGTAAAGAACCCAAACAAATCTTAAGCAGCTTATCCAACCTCTGCAGTCTCTTGAAACACTTCAGAGTGGCCAAACAAATTATGCATCCGTACTTCTTTCTGGAATAGAATAATTGCCACCAAGTGCTGGAAGATGGACATGTGCATTTGTTTGATAATGAAATGAAAAATGCAGCAAAAAGGTTGTTTTGTTTCTTTCATTGCCAAATTAAATGAAATAAAGGCAGCATTGAAATAATTGATTTTGTTGCATTTTATTTCATGTTTTCTTGCCACTGAAATCTATGGTCCATTAAAGTTTATGGAGAAACAGAAGAACTGACTGCATGTTTACTTTTCTACCCAGATAAACCAGAGTCAGTGCAAAATGAGAAAAGGAGCAGGGCCAATCCCTTGTTAGCAGGTTTCCAACTAGCTAGTTCCAGTTTGTCTCAAAGAGAAACTAAAAGAGAAGTTATCACAGTCACCATTTGATAGTCATCCACTCGTGTGAGAGCTTACAGAGAGCGAGCACAGAAGTTTATAAGCTCTTCTCTTCTGTGAGTTTATTGAGAAAAGGGAGCTGTGGTGTTGCACCAAACACGCCCATAAGGCATGAAGCCATGGTTTATTAGGGCAATACCACAACTTTAACTGCTGGGAGCATGGAAAACATGTTCTGGCACTTACCTCAGTGTATGTGGCTTTGGGCAAGTCACTTTACCCTCCATTGCCTTGGAAGAAAAGCCTGACCATGAAAACAGGGGCTGCTGGGTCACCAGGAGTCAGCAATTACTCAACAGCACACATTGCATTGCATGTGATCTTGCTACAGCACCAGAAGAGTACGGGAGCATTCATGCAGCCACACTAGTACCTGCCGTGCATGCAGCATGGGTGGGCTATTTGCATGCACTCGCGCCTCCTACTTGCCTTTAGCATGCATCAGACCCATGCTGACAGTTAGCGCCCTTTAGGAAAAGACCCCCTTAGTGTGCTTCTGTGTGCAGTGATAAAAACTGTAAGGGTGACCCCTTAACTTAGATTTCAGCTTCACTATTTTAGTCTAATACAGTATATCAGCAGGGCAGATGAGAGCAGAAAGAAATATGAAACAAAAAGGTTGCAAACCATCCAAAATACTGCAGTTAGACTACTTGCTCATACATCCAAATTTGCATTCAGTACAAAAACCTCACTCTTGTTCATAAAACTTTACACACTGGTATTCCCTCTTATTTGTCCTTATTAATCATCCTCCACCCTCTCCACCATGCCCTCCACTTGGGCCTGTCAATCCGCATTTTATTTCCATGCCCCGAGACTATTGAAAGACCTTCCTCCAGTCCTCTGTCAAGAAACTACTGTTAAAAGATTCAAAACATCTCTTAAAACCCATCTATTCCAACATGCATTCAATCTTCCTCTGTAGTAACCTTCCTTTTGGCTAGCCTGCCCCCCCCCCCCACCTTTGCCCTCTCACCCCTTCTTTCACTCCCTCTTAGAACATAAGAACATAAGCTATGCCATACTGGGTCAGACCAAGGTCCATCAAGCCCAGTATTCTGTTTCCAACAGTGGCCAATCTAGGTCATATGTACCTAGCAGTTTCCCCAAGAGACACAGGTTACACAATGCTTGTATTGGTTCAAGCATTGATATCCTGGGTCACTTCTTAATAATGGTTTATGGACCTTTCCTCCAGGAACTTGTCCAAACCTTTTTTAAACCCAGCTACACTAACAGCCTTTACTACATCCTCCAGTAACAAATTCCAGAGTTTGATTTCACGTTGAGTGAAAAAATATTTTCTTTTATTAGTCTTAAATAGTTTACCCAGTAGCTTCATTGCATGTCCCCTAGTCTTTCTATATTCTCATAAGGTAAACAATCGATCTACATTTACCCGATCCATTCCGATCATTAATTTATAGACTTCTATCATATCTCCCCTCAGCTGTCTCTTTTCCAGGTTAAAAAGCCCTAACCTTTTTAGCCTTTCTTCATAGGAATATCCTTCCATCCCCTTTACCATTTTGGTGGCTCTTCTCTGAACCTTTTCTAAAATCGCTATATCCTTTTTAAGATACTGCGACCAGAATTGCACACAATATTCAAGGTGCGGTCTCACCATGGAACGATATAGAGGCATTATAATATCTTTTGTTTTATTTTCCATTCCTTTCCTTATGATACCTAGCATTCTATTTGCTCTCTTGACCGCCGCTGCACACTGGGCCGAGAGTTTTAACATGGTATCCACAATGACGCCTAAATCTTTTTCCTGGGTGGTGGTTCCTAATGTGGAACCTTGCATCGTGTAACCATAGTTTGGGTTGTTCTTCCCTAGGTGCATAACCTTGCACTTGTCCACATTAAATTTCATCTGCCATTTTGATGCCCAGTCTTCCAGTTTATCAAGATCCTCTTGCAATTTTCCACAATCTTCTTGGGTTTTAACAACTTTAAATAGTTTTGTGTCATCTGCAAATTTGATAACCTCATTCGTTATTCCACTTTCCAGGTCATTTATGAATATGTCAAAAAGCAGCAGACCCAGCACATATCCCTGGGGTACACCACTATTCACCTTTCTCCATTGGGAAAATTGGCCATTTAGCCCTACCCTCTGCTTTCTATCTTTTAACCAGTTCCTGATCCACAATAGTACACTGCCTCCTATCCCATGACTCTTTAGTTTTGCCAAAAGTCTCTGATGAGGGACCTTGTCAAAGGCTTTCTGAAAGTCCAGATACAGAATATCAACCGACTCACCTTTGTCCACTTGTTTATTCACTCCTTCAAAAAAACATAACAGATTAGTAAGACAAGCTCTTCCTTGTCTAAAGCCATGTTGGCTGTCTCCCATTAGGTCATGACTATCTACATGCTGAGTAATTTTATTCTTTATGATGGTTTCTACCATTTTTCCCGGTACTGATGTCAGTCTCACCGGTCTGTAGTTTTCCGGATCACCCATGGAACCATTTTTAAAAATTGGCGTTACATTGCCGATCCTACAATCTTCAGGTATTAGAGATGATTTTAATGATAGTTCACAGATTACTAATAGCAGGTCTGCAATCTCATATTTCAGTTCTTTCAACACCCTTGGATGTATACCATCCGGCCCAGGTGATTTGCTACTCTTCAGTTTATCTAATAGTTGTAATACATCTTCCCGATGTATCGATATTTCCTTCAATTCTTCCGCACCTTTAAATACCACTTCAGTCATGGGTAACATCCCTACATCTTCCTCAGTAAAGACCGAAGCAAAGAATTAATTCAGTCTCTCTGCTATCGCCTTGTCGCCTCTTAGTGCTCCTTTAACCCCTTTATCATCTAATGGACCAACTGACTCTCTCACAGGTTTTTTGCTACGAATGTACTTGAAAAGGTCTTTATTTCGCGTTTTTGCTTCCGCGGCAAGCTTCTTCTCAAATTCTCTCTTTGCCTGCCTTATCAATGCCTTGCATTTGACTTGCCAGTGCTTATGCTGTTTCCAGGTTTCGTCGTTTGGCTCTTTTTTCCATTTCCTGAAAGATGCTTTTTTAGCAAGAACAGCCTCTCTGACCTCACCTTTAAACCATGCTGGCAGTTTTTTGGACTTCCTTCCATTTTTCTTAAAGCGTGGAATACAGCTGGTCTGGGCTTCCAAGATAGTATTTTTCAACACCCAAGCTTGATGTAAGTCTTTAACCTTTGCAACTGCTCCTTTTAGTTTTTTCTTAACTGTTTTCCTCAGTTTATCATAGTCTCCCTTTCGAAAGTTAAAAGGTAGAACGGTGGATTTCCTTACTATCCCTCCTCCACTAATTAAATCAAAGGTGATCATGCTATGATCACTATTGCCAAGTGGCCCCAACACCCTTATCTCTTGCACTAGATTTGGTGTTCCACTAAGGACTAGGTCTAATATGGCTTCCCCTCTGGTTGGTTCATGAACCAGGTGCTCCAAGAAGCAGTCATTTATTTCATCTAGGAACTTTATCTCCCTGGCATGTCCTGACGTGACACTGACCCAGTCGATACCGTGGTAATTGAAATCATCCATTATTATTACTGTGCTGTAACTTTTGTTAGCTTCCTTGATTTCTTTGAGCATTTCATCATCCATTTGGTCATTCTGGCCAGGCGGTCGATAGTACACCCCCACTGCCATTGCCTTCCCCCTTTTACATGGAATTTCAATCCATATAGATTCTACAGCAGATTTTGTTTCCTGCAAAACTTTAATCCTTTCTGATTCAATGCCCTCTCTAACATAGCGAGCAACCCCTCCACCAATTTGATCAGCTCTATCATTACGATATAGTTTGTACCCAGGTATCACAGTGTCCCACTGGTTGTCCTCCTTCCACCATGTCTCTGATATTCCAATCATATCTAATCTTCCCCTTTCCCCTCTTTATTTTTTTTCCTTTGTTTTGTATGGTTGCTTCTATTTGTCTTTATATGATTTAGTTAGAGTTCTTTTTCTGCTTCTTGCTACTTGCTTTATGTAAACCGCCCTGACAACCCCAAAGAATGTTATATCGAGTTCTTAATAAACCATAAACCATGATGTTCTTGTCTTCCCTAGACATGGGGAGGCCAATAATCAGCAGGGCAGCTGCCTTTGAAGATTTCTGAATAAATTAAATATCTTAAGGCATATTTACAGATGGGCAGACTGACAGCGATCTGGGAGCCAGACAATAAGGGTCATTGGTCCCTAACCAACCATTCTGCATCTGTCATAATATTTCCAAAGTTCACTTTAGACAAAAATCTAATGTAGCAATAAACAGTCATTAAATCATACTAGAATTGAATACATATTTCACTGTGAATAGAAAACATTTTACAGTTATCATCAACAAATTTTATATATTTTGTTATTATTTGCTTTTTAAGCATGTGAAACTTTCATAGTGTCATAAATATTATACAACATAATATAATAGATTTTCAATTTCAAATTCCAGCGATGGAATTTCAATTTCAAATTATTTTACGATGTCTTTGACCTCCCTCCGTCTGCCCCATGACTCCCCTTCCTCTCTTGCCTACTCTTTTCTCCCTTCTGTTAGCCTCTTCTTTATTATATTTACTTATTTATTAAGCTATTTTTATATATCGCTTAATTTACCAGTCTAAGCAGTTTACATTGGAACAAGGTAACCTATATGGCTTACAAGTAACATTATGGAATTGAGCATTAAACATAGTATATTATAACTTTTATAACAATAACAATACTAACAAAAATATTTAACTAACTTAAGAGGTTGGGGATAGAGTAGGTGGGTAGGGGGCAGTGAGGTATGTGAGACTGGGGTTAGGGAAGGTGGGTAGGGAGAGGGGGTGAGGTATGTGGATATGAGATAAGAACATAAGAACATAAGATATGCCATACTGGGTCAGACCAAGGTCCATCAAGCCCAGTATTCTGTTTCCAACAGTGGCCAATCTAGGTCATACGTACCTAGCAGTTTCCCCAAGGGACACAGGTTCCACAATGCTTGTATTGGTTCAAGCATTGATATCCTGGGTCCCTTCTTAATAATGGTTTATGGACCTTTCCTCCAGGAACTTGTCCAAACCTTTTTTAAACCCAGCTACACTAACAGCCTTTACTACATCCTCCGGTAACAAATTCCAGAGTTTGATTACACGTTGAGTGAAAAAATATTTTCTTTTATTAGTCTTAAATAGTTTACCCTGTAGCTTCATTGCATGTCTCCTAGTCTTTCTATATTCTGATAAGGTAAACAATCGATCTACGTTTACCCGTTCCACTCCGTTCATTAATTTATAGACTTCTATCATATCTCCCCTCAGCCGTCTCTTTTCCAGGTTAAAGAGCCCCAACCTTTTTAGCCTTTCTTCATAGGAGTAGCCTTCCATCCCCTTTACCATTTTGGTGGCTCTTCTCTGAACCTTTTCTAAAATTGCTATATCCTTTTTAAGATATGGCGACCAGAATTGCACACAATATTCAAGGTGCGGTCTCACCATGGAACGATATAGAGGCATTATAATATCTTTTGTTTTATTTTCCATTCCTTTCCTTATCATACCTAGCATTCTATTTGCTCTCTTGGCCGCCGCTGCACACTGGGCCGAGGGTTTTAACATGGTATCCACAAGGACGCCTAAATCTTTTTCTTGGGTGGTGGTTCCTAATGTGGAACCTTGCATCGTGTAACCATAGTTTGGGTTGTTCTTCCCTAGGTGCATAACCTTGCACTTCACCACATTAAATTTCATCCGCCATTTTGATGCCCAGTCTTCCAATTTATCAAGATCCTCTTGCAATTTTCCACAATCCTCCTGGGTTTTAACAACTTTAAATAGTTTTGTGTCATCAGCAAATTTGATAACCTCACTCGTTATTCCACTTTCCAGGTCATTTATGAATATGTCAAAAAGCAGCGGACCCAGCACAGATCCCTGGGGTACACCACTATTCACCTTTCTCCATTGGGAAAATTGGCCATTTAGCCCTACCCTCTGCTTTCTATCTTTTAACCAGTTCCTGATCCACAGTAGTACACTGCCTCCTATCCCATGACTCTTTAGTTTTGCCAAAAGTCTCTCATGAGGGACCTTGTCAAAGGCTTTCTGAAAGTCCAGATACACAATATCAACCGACTCACCTTTGTCCACCTGTTTATTCACTCCTTCAAAAAAACATAACAGATTAGTAAGACAAGATCTTCCTTGTCTAAAGCCATGTTGGCTGTCTCCCATTAGGTCATGACTATCTATATGCTGAGTAATTTTATTCTTTATGATGGTTTCTACCATTTTTCCCGGTACTGATGTCAGGCTCACCGGTCTGTAGTTTCCCGGATCACCCCTCGCACCCTTTTTAAAAATTGGTGTTACATTGGCGATCCTCCAATCCTCAGGTATTAGAGATGATTTTAATGATAGTTCACAGATTACTGATAGCAGGTCTGCAATCTCAAATTTCAGTTCTTTCAACACCCTTGGATGTATACCATCCGGCCCAGGTGATTTGCTACTCTTCAGTTTATCTAATAGTTGTAGGACATCTTCCCGATGTATCGATATTTCCTTCAATTCTTCCACACTTTTAAATACCACTTCAGTCGTGGGTAACATCCCTACATCTTCCTCAGTAAAGACCGAAGCAAAGAATTCATTCAGTCTCTCCGCTATCGCCTTGTCGCCTCTTAGTGCTCCTTTAACCCCTTTATCATCTAATGGACCAACTGACTCTCTCACGGGTTTTTTGCTATGAATGTACTTGAAAAGGTCTTTATTTCGCGTTTTTGCTTCCGCAGCAAGCTTCTTCTCAAATTCTCTCTTTGCCTGCCTTATCAATGCCTTGCATTTGACTTGCCAGTGCTTGTGCTGTTTCCAGGTTTCATCATTTGGCTCTTTTTTCCATTTCTTGAAAGATGCTTTTTTGGCAACAACAGCCTCTCTGACCTCAGCTTTAAACCATGCTGGCAATTTTTTGGACTTCCTTCCACTTTTCTTAAAGCGTGGAATACAGCTGGTCTGGGCTTCCAAGATAGTATTTTTCAACAACACCCAAGCTTGATGTACGTCTTTAACCTTTGCAACTGCTCCTTTTAGTTTTTTCTTAACTGTTTTCCTCATTCTATCATAGTCTCCCTTTCGAAAGTTAAAGGGTAGTACTGTGGATTTCCTTACTATCCCTCCTCCACTAATTAAATCAAAGGCGATCATGCTATGATCACTATTGCCAAGTGGCCCCAACACCCTTATCTCTTGCACTACATCTGGTGTTCCACTAAGGACTAGGTCTAATATTGCTTCCCCTCTGGTCGGTTCATGAACCAGCTGCTCCAAGAAGCAGTCATTTATTTCATCTAGGAACTTTATCTCCCTAGCATGTCCTGTTGTGACACTGACCCAGTCGATGCCGGGGTAATTGAAATCACCCATTATTATTACTGCACTGTAACTTTTGCTAGCTTCCTTGATTTCTTTGAGCATTTCATCATCCATTTGTTCATTCTGGCCAGGCGGACGATAGTACACCCCCACTGCCATCGCCTTCCCCTTTTTACATGGAATTTCAATCCATAGAGATTCTACAGCAAATTTTGTTTCTTGCAAAACTTTAATCCTTTCTGACTCAATGCCCTCTCTAACATAGAGCGCAACCCCTCCACCAATTTGATCAGCTCTATCATTTCGATATAGTTTGTACCCAGGTATCACAGTGTCCCACTGGTTGTCCTCCTTCCACCATGTCTCTGATATTCCAATCATATCTAACCTCTCGTTTAGTGCTATATATTCTAACTCTCCCATCTTGTTTTGTAGACTTCTAGCATTTGCATACAAGCATTTTAGAGACTGTATTTTATTCATATTAATTTGGCTATTGGTAGACATGGGTAATTTGGGATCTTTAAGTTCTGTCTGCTCCATACTCGAGGGCATTTGGGCTACTTTACTCTTTTTTGGAACCTCTCTGCTTTTTGTAGTATCCTTCAAGGATACATTCTTCCGAACCATGCGCTCTTGGGCGACTGTCGGCTTTCCCCTATTATCTAGTTTAAAAGCTGCTCTATCTCCTTTTTAAAGGTTAATGCCAGCAGCCTGGTTCCATCCCGGTTAAGGTGAAGCCCATCCCTTCGGAAGAGCCCCTCCTTTCCCCAGAATGTTCCCCAGTTCCTAACAAATCCGAACCCCTCATCTCTGCACCATTGTCTCATCCACGCATTGAGACTCCGGAGCTCTGCCTGCCTATTGGGTCCTGCGCGTGGAACGGGAAGCATTTCGGAGAACGCTACCCTGGAAGTTCTGGATTTCAACTTCCTACCTAAAAGCCTAAATTTAGCTTCCAGAACCTCCCTACCACATTTTCCTATGTCATTGGTACCAACATGTACCAAGACAGCAGACTCCTCCCCAGCACTATCTAAGACCTTATCTAGGTGGCGTGTGAGGTCCGCTACCTTCGCACCAGGCAGGCATGTTACCAGGCGATCCTCACGTCCACCAGCCACCCAGCTATCTACATGCCTAATGATCGAATCACCAACTATAACTGCTGTCCTAACCCTTCCCGCATGGGCACTTGGCCCTGGAGAAACCTCCTCGGTGCGAGAGGGGTTTACATCACCTGGAGGACAGGTCCTAGTTACAGGATCACTTCCTGCCACACCAGGGTGATGCTCTCCTGTCACGTGACCTCTCTCCTCCATGGCAACAGGGATGCTGCCAGACTGGAGGTGGGACTTCAGGACTATATCCCTGTAGGTCTCGTCTATGTACCTCTCTGTCTGTCTTATGTTTTCCAAGTCTGCTACTCTAGCCTCTAGAGAACGGACTCGTTCCCTGAGAGCAGAGAGCTCCTTGCACCTAGTGCACACGTAAGACCTCTCACCAGCTGGGAGAAAATCATACATGTGACACTCAATGCAAAAGACTGGAAAGCCCACATCCCGCTGCTGGACTGCTGTCTGCATCTTAGTTTTAAGTTTGTGTTTAGATCTTTAAGTTCTATATGTACTAAAGGGTGCAATGGATATTTATACCACTAAAACTGTACCTAAGAAGTTTAATATACCTTGTTCACCTGAAGCTTAATTAATCTCAGGTCCTTGGTGTATGACTGATTTGGGTAATGAGCTTCACCTGAGAGCACCTCCTGTCTTTTAAGTTGTGCAAGTACCTATAAAGCTGTGATTTTTCCAGGGGAGGGTGGGTGTGGGGAGGGAGGGAGGGATATAACACTTATTAAAAAAGGGCTGCTACACAGTACCTTGTCCTGTGCTGCTGAGGAAAACTATATTCTGATTTGATTTAAATTATAGCTCTTTGCTGCTACTAGGCTCTAACCTATTATGAAATTTAAACTACAAGCTCTCTGCTGGATTCTAAATTTAACCAGAAAGCTCTCTTCTGTGTTTTAATTTGAAACTAAAAGTATTTTGCTGATGCTAGGCCCTGAGTGACTATGAAATTTAAACTACAGCTGTCTACTGGGTATGAAAGGTAACCAGAAAGTTCTCTTCTGTGTTTTTAAATTGAATCTTAAACTGTTGCTACTAGGCCCTGACTGATTTAACAAAAAAAATAGTGGGTTCACAGATTAATTAGCTTTAAAAGAAAAAAAATTCCTTTCAGAAAAATTCCCAGAAGTATATACTCACAATTTCAGATTTCTCTCCAGAAGTAACAGCCCCCCTTTCCAGTCCTTCAAGACTGTTCATTCTCGTTGTCCATTATATTTGGTCTATTATGTTGGGCTTGAGAAGTGCTCAAGGAAGAAATGTGTTTTGCACTGTTTCCTGAAGCTTACAAGGTCATTTGTGGCATGGAGCTCATTTGGTAGTGTGTTCCATACAGTTGGGGCAAATTATAAAAAGGCCCTCCTAGATGTTGTGAGGTTTAGTTTGATGATTATTGGTGGAGCTTGAAGTGTGTTGGTGGTGTATTTTCTTCTGGATCTGGTATTAGGTGTCTTCTGTAAAAGTGATAGTAGGTAGGTTTGAAGATGGTGAATATAAAGGGCGGCCCAAAAAAGTGAGAACATCTCATAAATAAAAAGCTTAAATAGTTTACTTATTTACCTTTTTTAGCTATATAACGTCTTTATTTTGACAATTTCTGGTTCTTTTTTTTTTTTAATTTGTCAATCGTTTACATCTGTCTTTTTGAATTTTTAAATAACTTTTATGCTACGAGATGTTCTCACTTTTTTTGGGCCACCCTGTGGATTTGTATTTTATTATTTGTGTTATGGATTGCCAATGGAGCCCTTTGAGGATTGGTGTGATATGTTCTGATCTGGAGGTGTTGGAGAGGGTTCTTGCTGATATATTTTGTGCCAGTTGGAGAGGATGTATTGCACATTTTGGCAGGCCCTGGAGGATGAGGTTGCAGTAGTCCAAGTGGGGAAAGATGAGTGCTTGGACTACTGAGTAAAGTCATGGTAGTCGAGTAATGGTTTGAGGTGCTGGATTGTCTTTAGTTTGTGATAGATAGCCTTCGTGATGTTTCTGATGTGGGGGGCAAAGGTCAGATGCTGATCTAGTATCACTCCTAAGTAGCTGACTTGAGGTTTTACTTGGAGATGGGTACCATTGATGTTTATGGTTGGAGGTGTCATGAAATTGCTGTCTTTGGCAATGAATAATACTTCTATCTTATGGTTGATGATCATGTTCTGTTGCCTGAGCTAGTCTGTGATAGTTGTGAGACATCTCTTTATGGTTGAGAGTGTGGATTTAATTTTAGAGATGGGGGTGTAAATCATAACATCGTCGGCATATATGTGGTATAGTATATTGTGCATCTGTATGATTCTACATAATGGTTGAAGGAAGATGTTAAAGAGTAGGGATGAGAGTGCAGATCGTTGTGGGACTCCTTGGTTTAGTGTGAAATGATTTGAGTTGGTCGTCCTGACTTTCACTTGGAGTTGCCGGTGTGTAAGGTAAGATCTGAATCAAGTTAGTGTGGTCCCACCCAATCCTATTTGTTGGAGCCTTTCAATGTTGTTAAGTGGGATGGAGTCAAACACTGTTTTGATGTCAAGAAAAAACAGGATGAACACTCAATTAGGTTTAGCCAGGCCTTTTATTAAGTTGTCAGTGAGGGCAGCGAGTAGTGTTTCTATTCCATGTCTTGGTCTAAATCTATATTGTTGGGGGTCAAGTGCAGTGTGAGAGTCAATGCGATCTTGCAGCTGGATTTGTACAGCTTTTTCTATTATTTTTGCCAGGAATGGCAGGCTCGCAATTGGTCTGTAGGAACTTGGTTGTGTTTTGTCCAGGTAGGTCCTTTTAGTAATGGGCAGATGGAGGTGTTTTTAAGTTCTTGTGGCAGATAACCTTGTTGCAGTGAGACTGATACTATTTTGAGAATTAAAGGGATAAGTTCTGCTCTTGCAATCTTGATCCAACTCACTGGGCAGGGGTCCAATAGGGAGGTGGTTGTATTAATTTTATTGATGATCTTGTCCAGTTGTTCAGGTAAGATGGTGGTGAAAGACTCCCATGTGTTTTGGTTGTATTTGTGATTTTGTGTCATTTGTGTTTTCTCAGGGTGTATTACATTGTTTTGTGGACTTATTTGCAATTGGAGGTGATGTGCCATTAGCTGAGGTGATAAGGTTGACTTTTCTTGCTGATTCCTTAGTAGGGTATTGATTATTTCAAAATTCTCTCTAGGTTTGTTGAGAATTCTCTGGATAGGTTTATTTATGTATTTATTTATTACATGCACTTATATACCGCGCTATTTTCCATCAGTGCGGTTTACATAGAACCAGTTAAATACACATCTCAAAACTTTCGATTTGTGTTTACAATTAACAGGCAACAGAACTTGGATAGATAACAAGGGGGTAACTATTTACAACTGTACAGAAAGAGCGGGCTGAACGTCTGTTTGAAGTGGTTAGTTTACTGATGAGGCATTTGAGGTGCTGTCATCCGGGTAATGCTCGAGGAAAAGGTGGTATTTCAGAGCTTTCCTAAACTGCGTTAAATGAGTGATTGCCCGTAGACTAGGAGGGAGGCTGTTCCAGTATTTTGGTGCCGAGAATTTGAAAGCCCTGTTCGCTGTTGTCTGGCAGCACTTGGTTGTTTCTCTTGGGACTATTAGCTTACTGTCCTCAGGGGATCTTCTAGGTCTGTTCAGGGGGGTTATCTGAATGAGGTCTGCTAGGGCTGGTGGGGCGAGCTTATTTATGATCTTGAAGGTCAGAATTATGGTTTTGAATGTAATTCTGCCTTTTATGGGGAGCCAGTGGAGTTGTTTAAGGATGGGTGTAATGTGTTCCCACTTGGAAGCACCCTGGAGCACTCTTGCAGAAGAGTTTATTGCAAGCTGTAAAGGGTGTAGCGTGGATTGCGGGAGACAGTGGAGTATGGCGTTTGCATAGTCAAGATGCAGTATGATCAAGGCTTGGTATACTGTGCGGAAGTCGCCAGGTTCCAGTAAGGTGCGTATGTGTCTAAGTGATCGGATTTTATGGTATATCGCTCTTGCTACATTGCCTATATGGGTCTTCATGTCGAGTCGCTGGTCAAGTGTGACTCCTAGATATCTAATAGAGGGTTTGGTAAGTAGTTCTGCATCTAAGACCTTTAGGCACAGTGGTGTGATGAATTTAGGATCTCTGGTGATGAAAAGGACTTTGATTTTCTTATGTTGGATTCGCAAGTTTTGTGATTGGAGCCACCTGGATACTGCGTTGAAACAGTCCGTGAGCGGTGAGAGTTCGGGGTTCTCCATTGCAAAAGGCATATATAGGAGCACGTCGTCTGCGTATAACAGGCATTCCACCTTGAAGGACTGGACGATCTCGCAGATCGGTTGTATATAAATATTAAACAACAGGGCGGATAGAGAGGATCCTTGTGGGACCCCTTGGCTCTGGTGGAAAGGTTCTGATGTTGCTTCATCTGATCTTACGTGTTGCCATCTATCCGAGAGATATGACTTGCACCATTCGAGTTCTAAGTCACAAACCCCTTCTCTCTGAAGCAGTGTAAGAGGATGGCATGGGAAACAGAATCAAAGGCTGCCGCTATATCCAAGAATATGAGTACTGTCAGACGGCTGCCTGGGTGAGAATCTTCACAGTCCTGGCAAGTGCATATATCTATATGATTTGCAAGGGATTGTGGGCAATGTAGTTCATTCACACCAGACACAGCTGCTGACAATAATTTAGTTGTGCTCAAGTGTTAAAGCCAAGAAGATATTTATTTATGGGGTTATTTCTCCCAACACAGATATGCTTGGTAGCACATAAATCAGGTTACTTGCTTCCAGTGTTTAACTTGGAAAAACAAAATCAAAATCAGGAAAACAACATTCAAACTTGTCAGGCATTAGCTAATGTTTTCTTAGCATATATCAAACAACAAACGAAAAGCCACAAAGAAAGAAAAAAAACTGTTCTTTTCAGGTTAACTTCTGATAACTTCCCACATAGATTCAGAAGTGATTCTCTCCTAGCTCACAAGCAATTAGGTAAGGCTCAATTGCTAGCAGTTATCCAGCTGAAACCCCTTAGCTGGCTTGCTTTCTACTGTGTGGGTCAAATCCTGCTTCAGGAGCTTTTCTGAGTAGATTAAAGAACAAGTTTGTATTTCTTTGTGATGGTTGCTGTACTTTATAACAGAAAATCACCAAAGGAGTTTGGACAGAGAGCAGTCCATATAAACACATTCTTCATCTGCAATCATTCCCCCTTCTTCAACAAGCATGGGTTCAATATCATGGATTGGCACAGATGAATCTCTCAATGGAGCACTTTCAGGAGAATACTTGTTTCCCTGCTGTCTTTCAAGGTTATAGCTAGGGCATAGATCAGTGTTCATACCTGAGCTTCCATTGCTGTTAGAGTTCCTCTCTATATAGCCTGGCCAGTATGTAGTCCAGTTCTTATGTCCAGCCTTCCAATCCAGATCCCTGGACACTGGATCTCTCTTCACATACCTTCTGGCACGGGTCTTAGGGTCCCTTCCACGTGCAGCCGTCTCTCTCACAGGTACCGTCTGGAGATTCCTAGCTCTGCAGCACCATTCCTCTGGCTTTCCCCAGTCCAATGGTGTATGCTGGCCCTTGGAATGCCTCCCAGTATACGTACTGCTCTGGACTCTTCTAGACCTCTCAAAGGCTTTTCTCCTCTTTCTTCCAAAGGGTTTCTTTCCCTCTCTGTCCGTCCGGTTTGGCTTCTGCTTCTGATGATCCTTCAGATGAAACTGATGATCAAGCTCAAGCTGATTCTCAGGATAATGAGGATAATTCTCTGTAGAATAAACTCTACCTTTATTCTGCCTAGATGAGTGCTCCCCCCTAATACAGCGCAGCTGTGCTGAATCAGGCCCTGCCCTTTGAGATGAGTGCTTAAGGATTACCTCATAGCCCTCCTGATTGAACACACGTTTCCCCACTTCAGCTCCTCTAATGGCTGTTGGAAACCTGGTGCATTCTGGGACTGGTAGTCTTTTATGGGAAAATTCTGTTTTCTTATTTCTACCAGAACTGACAGGTTGCTTGTTCAGAGTCACTTCACCTTTTCTATAGCTCCTTCCTGAGCTATGATAAGCTTCCTTATCACATACCCCCCTGCTTAAGTTATTACGGACTGGTGTCACTGGTGAAACTTCTTCTCTATAGTCCGTAATACGGGAAAGGGCATCCGCATTCTTGTGTAACTTCCCAGCACGATGTTCAACTTGAAAATCAAATGCCTGTAAGGCCATGTACCAGCGTGTCAACCTGGCATTGTGGTTCTTCATTTGCTGCAACCACTTAAGTGGGGCATGGTCTGTGACCAACTGGAACTTTCTCCCTGTAAGGTAAAACCTTAACGCCTCCACTGACCACTTAATAGCTAAACATTATTTTTCTATTGTGGAATACTTTTGTTCAGCTGGTGACAGCTTCCTGCTCAGGTACATCACAGGATGCTCCTCCCCTTCATGACACTGGGATAGAACCGCTCCTAGCCCTACATCCGATGCTTCTGTTTGAACCAGAAAGGGTTTCTTGAAGTCCACCCCTTTCAGTACTGGTCCTGTACACAATTTTCCTTTTAAGACTGAAAACGCTTTTTCAGCTTCAGGTGTCCACTTTAGCTGGTTTGGACAATTCTTCCGCAGCATATCCGTGAAAATTGCACTTTTCTCTGCGAATTGCGGTATAAACCTGCGGTAGTATCCAATAAGTCCTAAGAAACTTCTTAGTTGTTTCTTTGTTGTTGGAGGAGGAAAATTCCTGATGCTATCTACTTTACTCATTAGAGGTTTAATTTTTCCTCTTCCCACTAGGTGGCCCAGGTATTTTACCTCCCTATTTGCAAAGGCACACTTCTTCGGGTTTAAAGTGATTCCCGCTTGCTTCATGGAGCACAAGACTGCCCTGATCCTCTTCAGATGCTCCGCCCAGGTGTTACTATGGATTATGACATCATCCATATATGCAAAAGCATAATTTTGGTGGGGTCGAAGTACCTGATCCACTAACCTTTGGCAGGTAGCCGCTGCTCCATGCAGTCCGAAAGGCATCCTCTTGAACTGGAAAAGGCCAACGGGGGTGCTGAACGCAGTCTTCGGCTTCGACTCCCTGGTGAGAGGGATTTGCCAATATCCTTTTGTCATATCAAGGGTGGTTAAGTATTGAGCCTGTCCCAGCTGGTCCAACAGCTCTTCAATTCTTGGCATTGGATATGCATCAAAAACTGATATGGCGTTTACCTGCCGGAAGTCAATACAAAATCTTAAAGATCCATCAGGCTTCGGCACCAGGACTATGGGGCTATTCCAGGGACTCTTTGACTCCTCTATTACTCCCATGTCCAACATCTCCTGGACTTGTGCCACTACTTCCTGTCTCTTGGCTTCAGGCAAGCGGTATGGCCTTTGACAAACTAATTTCCCAGGTGGAGTTATTATTTCATGGGCAACCAAATGTGTCTCCCCAGGTATGGGTGTCAACACATCTGGGAATTCTTTAAGCAACTTCCTAATTTCTTCCTGTTGTACCACTGTCAGGTCCTCACCTATTTGGGGCTCTGATTTTTCTTTACAATCAGATACCTGGGGTCCCAAATCTTCCTCTTCATTCACCTCCCTCTCTCGGGCACAGGTGGCAGCTAGGCTTTTAACCCCTTTGACATCAGTAGAACCAAAGCCTTTGGTTCCACGTTCAGAATTCTCCAGGGATGTGACCTCCTCCACAGGTGGAAAACCCAGCCTCTCACAGATCAATTGGGCAATTCTGTCTCCTGTCTTCACGTGATAATCATTCTGTCCAAAATTAAATAACAGAACTTTAATATTGCCCCTGTAATCGGGATCAATTACTCCCGCACCCACATCGATGAAATATTTAAGGGCTAATCCGGACCTTGGGGCTACTCTCCCATAGCATCCAATAGGTATTTCCACTTGGAGACCGGTGTCAACCAGGGCTCTCCCTTGGCTAGGTACAGTCACATTTTCTATGCTGCACAGGTCAAACCCAGCAGCTTGAGGGGTTGCCCGCTTAGGAGCTTGGGCCTTCTCTGTGACCCTATGGTACTTTAGGACGAATGTCTGCTTTGGGGTAGCTTGGTCTTCTGGACGCTTAACCATCTTTTTAGCTGGGGTCTGAGGACTTCAAAATAAAGGCCCAGGAGCTATTACCATTAAACCTTCTCCCTCCTTCTTTCCTAGTCCTTCCACTAGACCCTGCTTAAATCTTGGCCAGTCTCTTCCTAGAACCAAATCAAAGGGTAGCCTAGGCACCACTGCTAACAGGACTTCCTCTTGTTCCCCCAGGCACTTAACCTTTAGCCTATAGGTGGGATATGATGTTGCAGCACCATGAATGCATCTGATGTGAACTTGGCTTTCAGGGGTTCTAGGCACAAATCCTTCTTGGGCCTCTATCCTCTTCCAAAGCCTTTTTGACATCATACTCTGGTCTGCCCCAGAGTCTAACAAAGCATTTGTGGTAATTCCTTGCACATCAACCATCAAAAGAAATCCATCTTTGGGCTGTTTTAAATCCACACCCATTAAGCTAGTGTGTGTCTGGCATCCCTTTTCTAAATGTCCCCATTTTCCACACTTGAAACATTTCTTTCTATTCCACTGTGTCATCTGGTTTGATACAGTGCATTCATTTTCAGAAACATTTTTAATTATTTTCTTTTCTGATACAGCACATCTTGCCTCAGCACCTATCTTCAGAGGGCCACCCATTCTATGGCAAGCCTGCGTGGCTTCCAAGAATCTCTCTGCTAGCATGGTTGCCTCTCCAAGATTTTGGCAATTTTGCTGTATAAGGAAAGTGTGCAAATCTTTAGGGACCGCAGACATAAATTGTTCAAGCATTATAATGTCTAATAACATTTCTACCGTCTTTTGCTCAGGCTCCAACCATTTTACAGCTAAACCTCTGATTCTCTGACTCAGAGCCCTGGGTGTTTCACCCACTCTCAATGTAGTAGTTCTAAACATTCGCCTATACTCTGAAATAGACAACCCTAGGCGATCTCTAATAGCAGCCTTTACATCCTTATAATTCAAAGCCTGGGCTGCTGGCATTGCTCTATAAGCTGCAAGAGCCTCTCCAGTTAATGAGGCTGCCAGCCTTATTGCCCACTGGGTCTCTGGCCATGCTAATGCTTGTGCCACTCTTTCAAAAGACTCTCGAAAATCATCAACATTATCATCTGGCGTTAGCTTCCCAAAACTAAATGCCCCAATCCCCTGATTGAGTCCCACACTGTCCACATTTGGTGTACCAGTATATACTGCTGGTCTTGCATCTGTTCCACTTTGGTTCTGCAGCTGAACTAGGGCTTGCACCAGATCAAGCACTGGCTTCTGCTGGTCCATTATGGCTTTCATAGCAGTGTCCTGAGCCTGCTGTGCTAGCTCCTGTTGCCTGCTAAACTGGGCTGCCATCCAATCAGCTAGTTCCCTTGGATCCATCTTGATCCCTGCAAGAAACAAAGAAAAAAAACAAAGTGCACCACCTTCCAAACAGGTGTGTTTTTTTCTACTTTTTTTTTTTTCAATTACCCCTGTGCCTTACTCCCATCCACCACTAGACATGCCCAGGTACTTATTACCTTGTGTCAGTGATGAATCCAGCTCTGCACAGGGTCTTTTCCTCCTGGGACAGCTTCCTGGAACAACCACTTCTCCTCCAAAGTGCAGTTGAGGGAAAATCTTTTTTTCCAGCTTTAAACTTGAACTTTAGTTGTAATCCTCAGCAAGTAAATCCCTTTTGTGCAAAAGCAATCCGAAAAACTATGCCATTTGTCAGACGGCTGCCTGGGTGAGAATCTTCACAGTCTTGGCAAGTGCATATATCTATATGATTTGCAAGGGATTGTGGGCAATGTAGTTCATTCACACCAGACACAGCTGCTGACAATAATTTAGTTGTGCTCAAGTGTTAAAGCCAAGAAGATATTTATTTATGGGGTTATTTCTCCCAACACAGATATGCTTGGTAGCACATAAATCAGGTTACTTGCTTCCAGTGTTTAACTTGGAAAAACAAAATCAAAATCAGGAAAACAACATTCAAACTTGTCAGTCATTAGCTAATGTTTTCTTAGCATATATCAAACAACAAACGAAAAGCCACAAAGAAAGAAAAAAAACTGTTCTTTTCAGGTTAACTTCTGATAACTTCCCACATAGATTCAGAAGTGATTCTCTCCTAGCTCACAAGCAATTAGGTAAGGCTCAATTGCTAGCAGTTATCCAGCTGAAACCCCTTAGCTGGCTTGCTTTCTACTGTGTGGGTCAAATCCTGCTTCAGGAGCTTTTCTGAGTAGATTAAAGAACAAGTTTGTATTTCTTTGTGATGGTTGCTGTACTTTATAACAGAAAATCACCAAAGGAGTTTGGACAGAGAGCAGTCCATATAAACACATTCTTCATCTGCAATCATTCCCCCTTCTTCAACAAGCATGGGTTCAATATCATGGATTGGCACAGATGAATCTCTCAATGGAGCACTTTCAGGAGAATACTTGTTTCTCTGCTGTCTTTCAAGGTTATAGCTAGGGCATAGATCAGTGTTCATACCTGAGCTTCCATTGCTGTTAGAGTTCCTCTCTATATAGCCTGGCCAGTATGTAGTCCAGTTCTTATGTCCAGCCTTTCAATCCAGATCCAGATCCCTGGACACTGGATCTCTCTTCACATACCTTCTGGCACGGGTCTTAGGGTCCCTTCCACGTGCAGCCGTCTCTCTCACAGGTACCGTCTGGAGATTCCTAGCTCTGCAGCACCATTCCTCTGGCTTTCCCCAGTCCAATGGTGTATGCTGGCCCTTGGAATGCCTCCCAGTATACGTACTGCTCTGGACTCTTCTAGACCTCTCAAAGGCTTTTCTCCTCTTTCTTCCAAAGGGTTTCTTTCCCTCTCTGTCCGTCCGGTTTTGCTTCTGCTTCTGATGATCCTTCAGATGAAACTGATGATCAAGCTCAAGCTGATTCTCAGGATAATGAGGATAATTCTCTGTAGAATAAACTCTACCTTTATTCTGCCTAGATGAGTGCTCCCCCCTAATACAGCGCAGCTGTGCTGAATCAGGCCCTGCCCTTTGAGATGAGTGCTTAGGGATTACCTCATAGCCCTCCTGATTGAACACACGTTTCCCCACTTCAGCTCCTCTAATGGCTGTTGGAAACCTGGTGCATTCTGGGACTGGTAGTCTTTTATGGGAAAATTCTGTTTTCTTATTTCTACCAGAACTGACAGGTTGTTTGTTCAGAGTCACTTCACCTTTTCTATAGCTCCTTCCTGAGCTATGATAAGCTTCCTTATCACAGTATGTATCCTCGACGTATGCTGTCAATTCCTGCAATTATGGTACTGAAGAGGATGGTGAGGAGAGTTTCGACCCCATGTGTGGTTCTGAAGCCGTGCTGACATGGATCAAGTGGTGCGGAGGCGTCAATATGATCTTGAATTTGTCTTTGGATGTCTTTCTCGATGATTTTCACCAACAATGGTATGCTGGATATCAGTCTATACGAGTTGGGCTTCTTAGGGTCCAGTTTGTTGTTTTTGAGGCATGGCCTGATTGAGGTACATTTGAGGGATTGGGGAAAGGTGCCTGTCATGTATGAGCAGTCCATTAGCTTTGCTATAAAAGGTCTGACTGTCGGTCGTAACTCTTTTATCGTAACGCAAGGGTCGGTTTGTGCGGTTGTTGTGTTCATTCCAGCAATTATGTCCTCAATGTGTTTGGCAGATGGCTTAGAGAAGGCAGACAGTCGGGCTGAGGATCTTGGCTCGAGTGCCATGGTATGTGTGGGGGACTTATTAGTTTGGCACAGTTTTGCTTTTAAGTAGTCGGCGAAGGCTTGAGGGTGGATTTGACTAGGTTGCTCTGGTACTGGCTCTTTTGCTAGGTTCTTTACCATGGTGAAGAGGTCGTGTGGCTTGTTTAGGGACAACTTTAGAGTGTCAGTGTGGAATCTCCTCATGCTTTCACATATTGCTTGGCGGTGTTTTTCTAGTTGAGTGTTGTATGTCGTTAGGTCCTCTGTGGAGTGAGTACGGCGCCAGCGTCTTTCTAGTTTTCTCAAGCAGGAGAGTGACGTTCTAAGCTCTGTGGAGTACCAAGCTGCTGTTGTTCTCTTCTTGATAGGCTTGTTTGATGGTGGTCGTAATGCAATGGAACTGAAGTTTTCATCCCAAGTGGAAACTAACACTTCAGGTCATGGGATGTTAGGTCAAAGAGTGTACGGGTATGGTTTAAGATTTGGTCTTTGTCAAAGGCTATGAACCTGCGTGGAGCTGTTTTGAGGCTGCTTGCCTTTAGAGTGCTACTCCTTTTTTGCTTTGAGTGTAGTTGCCTGGTATTCTTGTAGTTTGGTTGTGTGCATATTGAGGTTACCAGTTGACTTATTGCATCACCATCTTCTTTTAAGCAGTCTGAGTTTACGTTTCATGACTTTTAGTTGTTTGCTGTATCATTTAGCAATATATTGTCTTTGGTGGTTTATTGCAGAGGGTGGTTTTATGGCTACTTTACTTATTGTATGGTTCCAGTTCTGGATGAGGCTATCAAGGTTGTGCGAGTTGTTGTTAATCTGTGGCAGGTTCTTTTGTAGAAAGTCTTCCTTTTCAAGTTTGTGGAACCTTCAGGTTGTAGACTGAGTATGAGGGCTAGGTCTGGTAGTATTCTTTTCATGATAACTGGAAGTGGATTGCTTTGTGGTCTGACCATGGTATTTAGTGTGCAGTGGATGGATGAAAGCTGTGGAACTGGAGCATATGTTGTGGGACAAATATCAAGCCAATAATATTTCCCTTGCTGTGGGTTGGCTCATCAATGAGTTGTATGTACTCAAGAGCTTCCATAGCTTCTAGAAAGGAGTGAGTGGTTTTGTGGTTAAGGGAGGAGTGTTTAAAGTCTCCTAGGAGCGGGGGGCGGAGCCTGATGTCCAGCGGGATGGTCGCATAACGCTGAGGCTCCCGAGAGGCCTACTCAGAATCCTGAATTAACACCGTACATACTTGGAACTTCTACTCTGCTCTTGCCGGGGCACATTGGTGAGATGGCGGGGACCAAACCTACGTGCCTGGAATTTGGATCTCCAGCGGCTTCTCACGGCAAACGTTCCAAAACTGAACCTCTGTCCCCGCAGAAGGGGCTGGCCTTGCGCGAGGGCCCCGAAATGCAGCAGGAAATCCTCGCAGAGATTAGAGGGGTCAAAGACCTCGTGCAGTCAAACGGTGAAGCACTCCGAGCGCTGCGGGAAGATTTGGGTGTGCTGCAAAGCAAGCTAGAAGGGCTTTCTTCGCGTCAGGAAAAAATGGAGAGCATATTGGACTCCCATGCGGCCCGGTTGTCCAAACTCGACAAAGTTGAACGCCAGGTGCGGGCCTTGCAGAAAGAAGTGGAAGATGGCAATAATAGAGCGCGCCGCAACAATATACGACTCGTGGGCATACCGGAGGGAGCGGAATCGGGAGACATGAAAGAGTTTTTATGCAAAATCCTCCCTTCCCTGCTCCAAATCACCTTTGCCAAAGATTTGGAGATCGATCGCGCTCATCGTGTACCCACAAGCATAACGCTCAACAGGAAGACCCCGCGGCCTATCATTTTTCGACTTTTGAGATATCAACACGTCGAGCAAATTCTAAATGCCTCTCGGGCAAAGGGCCATATGGAGTTTGAGAGCCACAAGATCTCCTTCTATCCCGACTTGGCTAAACCCACGGTCGACCGCCGAAAGCGCTTTCTGGAATTCCGGCCAAGGCTTCAACAACTACAAGCACGCTATGGCCTGATGTACCCGGCCAAGCTCCGAGTCACGCTTCACAATCAGACAAGAACATTTGAGGACCCTGATCTACTGGCGGAGTTTTTGGATTCCAAAGAAGCCGACTTGATGCGCTGACTTCCAGAATATTCCTGCAAGTGTTCTCATATCCGCTGTACCTGCCATATTGGATCTGCCGCAGCCCAGCAATGAGTCTGGCGAGGGCAGTTTGTTGCCTTACTCTTGATGATATCTGTGACCCGTCTCCATCTACCCACAGTAGCCTCGATGAGTATCAGAGACAGTGTTAATTATGGACTCCGGTGTTTCTTTTCCTTTTTTTTCATGTCTTTCATTCCTCTCTAGGGCCTCCTCCCGCAGACATATGGTCGCCATATTCTTTGGGGGTTTTGCTTCTTCTCTAAGATACTTTGGTACATACTTTTCAATATGGGGTGTATTAGCCAGAATACTCGGTGATTATGTCATTGTTGCACAGATTCTGATTATGTTGTTTGTTTTCAAGCGCCCTTACCTAAAATGTCTATTACTGATTGATGGCACCATGTAAGATTTTCTCATTGAACGTAAAAGGAATCAATAATCCGATAAAACGGAAGAAAATCCTAAGCTACCTAAGTCAGGAAGCTGCGGATCTGATTTTTCTCCAAGAAACGCATTTAAATTCGAAGGAAACTCTTAAACTTAATATTAAACCTTACATGGTGGCCGCCTATTCCCCAGCCGTTTCTAAGAAATGTGGGGTTGCCATACTGGTTAGGAAATCTTTGCATGCTACTATTATTGCGACTAGCTCAGATACAGAAGGTAGATGGTCCAGAGTTCACCTCAAGATAGGTAGCCTTGAAGTTACATGTACATGCCTTTACGCTCCTAATGTGGATGACCCTGCCTTTTTTGCTACCATTGCTCAGGTTGCGCAGGCCTCTGCTAATACTTCATTGATAATTGGGGGGGATTTCAATTTCAATCTAGTCCTTGATCCCCTGATTGACAAACAGCCGCCTAGGACAAGTGGTCCCCCCAAGAGTCACACCACGCTTACCTCCCTGATCAAAGATCTTGCTTTAGTTGATCTATGGAGGTTATTACACCCCAATGAGCTTGACTTCACCTTCTTCTCTTCCCCTCATAAATCCCAGTCATTTATGAATGTCCTCAACTACAGGTTTATTGGGGGCGGGTCTGGGGTCGTATTCAATTTATCTTACACCTTCACGAGCCTCTCTCTTGGAAGATCGTGGGACTCCGCTCTGTGGCGGAGGTCCCCTCTCTTCCTAAGAAGGGTCGCTTTCTCCTTGATTTCATGTTGGGTATAGCCATATGCTTAATCACGAGGAATTGGAAGGATAGCTCTCGACTTACTGTCAATGAATGGTGGAACCTCGTCTGCTTATATAGTAAATATGAGCAAATACCTCGGAGAGCTATTCCCCATGCCCAACCTCACTCTCACTTGTCTAAATGGCAGATGCTTAATGATTATGTACAATCTGCTCACTGCTCCAATATGCCTGTATAATGTGCACCCATCATGTTTCAGATCACCGTTAGGTTTTGTAACACAATAATGTAAGTACATGCCCGTTTCGGGAATGATTAGTTTTCTAGAGAAGAAGCAGGGGGGAGGGGGGTGGCAGGGGTTTACTTTGGAGTATGTATTACACTATATGTATCTGTCTTTTAGCTGTATGTCTTCCTTTTCCTTTGTTGTTATAAAATGAAAATAAAGAATTTAAAGTCTCCTAGGAGAAGAGGTTGATCAAAGTAGCGAGCTGCAGACTAATTCTAGTAGGTTGGCAAGGTCATCTGGGCAGGCCTCTGGGGATCTGTATATTAGGCATAGAGTCAAGGTGTTGTTGGTGATGGTTAGGGTATCTAGTCCGTCAGTCCCTCATCTGTGTTGTTTGTGGGGACACAGAAGTTAAGGTGTTTTCTAGCTAAAATGAGTACACCTCCACAATGGCTTTTGCTTCTTGTGCAACTGAATAAGTCAAAGTTGGGTGTTAGAAGTTGATTGAGGAGGACATTATCTGTATCAGTGAACCAGGATTCCATTAGACGCATGGAGGCCATCCAGACCGCCCAGGGATGCACTATCATTAAAATCATCTATAATACTTGAAGACTGGAGGATGGCTAATGTAAAGACAATATTTAAAAAGGGTTCCAGGGGTGATCCGGGAAACTACAGATCGGTGAGCTTGATGTTGGTACTGGGAAAAATGGTAGAAACCATTATAAAGAACAAAATTATTGAACATGTAGATAGTCATGGCTTAATGGGAGACAGTTATGTTTTTTTGAAGTTGTGAATAAGCAGGTAGACAAAAGTGAGTCAGATTTTCAGAACGCCTTTGACAAGGTCCCTCAAGAGAGACTCTTGGCGAAAATAAAAAGTCATGGGATAGGAGGCAGTGTAATATTGTGGATAAGAAACTGGTTAAGAGATATAAAGCAGAGGGTAGGGCTAAATGGCCAATTTTCCCAATGGAGAAAGGTGAATAGTGGAGTATCCCAGGGATCTGTGCTGGGTCCGCTGTTTTTTAACATATTTGTAAATGACCTGGAAATGGGAATAATGAGTGAGGTAATCAAATTTGCAAATGACAGAAAATTATTCAAAGTTGTTAAAACCCAAGAGGATTGTGAAAAATTGCAAGAGGTCCTTGATAAACTGGAAGACCGGACGTTGAAATGACAGATGAAATTTAATGTGGAGAAGTGCAAAGCAATGCACTTAGGAAAGAACAATGCAGACTATAGTTACATGATGCAAGATTCCAGATTAGGAACCACTACCCAGGAAAAAGATTTAGGCATCAATGTTGATAACATGATGACATTCTCTGCCCAGTGTGCAGCGGTGGCCAAGAAAGCAAATAGAATACTAGGAATCATAACAAAAGTAATGGAGAATGAAACAAATGATATTATAATGCCTCTGTATTGTTCCATGCCACCACACCTTGAATATTGTGTGCAAATCTGGTCACCATATCTTAAAAAGGATATAGTGGAATTAGAAAAGATAAAGAGAAGAGCCACAAAAATGGAAGTGGAAGGAAACTCCTATGAGGAGAGGCTCCTATGAGGAGAGTATAAAAAGGTTAGGGCTCTTCAGCCTGGAAAAGAGATGGCTCTCCTCTTTCTCCTTTCTCAGTTCTTTTGGATAACTCTCTACTCCTCCCTTTTTCCTTGGCTCACAACTTTGACTCCTTTCTCTCCTTCTCCACACACATCCATCTGATAGCTGCCATTTCTTTTTCTATAATATCAACAAAAACCACCCATTCCTCCCTGAACACCCTACTAAGACACTTATCCACTCCTTAATCACCTCCTGTCTTGACTTTTGTAACCTACTCCTTGCTGGTCTCCCGCTAAATCATCTCTCTCCCCCTCAGTCTGTTCAACACCCTGCTGCACGGCTAATCTTCTGCCAGCCTTGTCATACTCATAGTACCCCTCTTCAAGTCTCTTCATTGTCTTCCCATCTATTTTGGCATCCAGTTCAAACTTCTTCTGCTGACCTATAAGTGTTTTCACTCTGCAGCGCTTCACTACCTTTTCTCTCTTATCTCTCCCCACACCCCTCCTCGGGAACTCCGCTCTTTTAGAAAATCACTATATCTGTGCCCTTCTCTTTTACTGCTAATTTCAGACTTTGCTCCTTTCACCTTGCTGCTCCTTATACCTGGAACAAACTACCTGAGTCTGTATGTCAGGCATCTTCACTGGCTCTTTTGAAATCCAGGCTAAAAACTCACCTCTTCGTTGCTGCTTTCAGATCTGGACTCACCTGATCTCCTTTGTGTTTCCTTAATATTCCCCTATATGTATCCCATGTCTACACCTACTGTATTGTCTGTCTTGACTAGGTTGTAAACTCTGATGAGCAGGGACTGTCTCTTACATGTCTGTGCAGCTCTGCATATGTCTTGTAGTGCTATACAAATGCTCAGTAGTAGTACTATAAATTAATGAATGGACTAGAACCAGTAAACATATATCAATTGTTTACACCATCAAAATGTAGAAAGACTAAAGGACATGCAATGAAATTACAGTGTAATACATTTAAGAGTAATACAAGAAAATATTTTTTTACTCGACGCGTAATCAAACTCTGGAATTCATTACTGGAGGCTATAGTAAATGTTGTTAGTGTAGCTGGGTTTAAAAAAAGTGTGGACAAGTTCCTGAAGGAAAGGTCCATAAATCATTATTAAAGAGGACCTGTGAAATCCACTGCTTACCCCAATACAAGCATTGTGAAACCTGCATGTCTTTTTGGGAACCTGCTAGGTACTTCTGAACTAGATTGGCCACTGTTGGACATAGGATACTGGGCTTGATGGACCTTGGCCTGACCCAGTATGTTTTTATGTTATGTTCTTATAAGGCCAGGACATCCAGGACATTCCCCAATTCAGGCACCCTGGACATCCCGGCACTTACCTGGCTAGGCCAGCCAGGCTCCTGCATGGAGTGGCAGTGGCATGGTGTCCTGTTGCCATGCCACTGCAGCTCCATGAAGGAGCTGCAATCACCAGCATACTCCAACAATCTTCTTCCCCACCGCACGACCCCCGATCAGGCCTACTGTGATCAGGGTCGGACTGCGGGGACCCACCTGCACCCCTCACCTCTTTGGTGGGCCCCAGAGTCTTCCTTCTCTGCCATCTAGGGGGACTTATTCCACCTTTGAGGTGGAATAAGTCCATCATTTAAATGGCCGACCCTGGACGTACAGGGCCAACCTCAGAATCAGTCCTGTATGTACGGGGTCATGGCTTTGTCCTCTGCCTGCCCTCGCTTCACCTCCGGCCCACCTCCTCCTGCCCAAGAACAGAGTTCCTTGCACAATTCAGATCTACATGCGGGGAGCTCTGTTCCTGGCATCATGATCCGGGCGTTTAAAGGGTATGGACATCTGGATCGGACCTCTAGACCTGATAAATGCAAACCGGAATCTACCCCATAATGTCTAGACTATTGTCAGAGAGGTAGTCGGCAAGTATCTGAATCTTGTTATGTGCGGACTGTACGTTGATTAGTGTGCATCTTAGCTGGTATGTGTTGTTTGTGGTTACTATGTGAGTAGTGAGAAGATTGCGCTGTGGTGTGATTCAAATGAAGTGATGATGAGGTTTGGGTCTAGATCAATGAGGGACTGGTGTGTAGGTGGCATGAGGAACTGTGTGATATGTGCTAGAAGAGCTGTGGCATATAAAAGGCTGAATAAGGGGGCTAGTAGGGCCATGTTTGGACACTTTGGGGATTTGTCTTGGTTAGGGTATATATTTCTTTATGAAGTGTGGACATTTTTACAGAATCCGGATGCTTCGTAGGTCACTATGTAATACCTTAAAGTTGATGCTCAGAGTTGTGGGGTGGAATGGACACTTAGCTCTATGTAAGAGGGCAGTCTGTCATGTGCTGAGCCCAGGCAGGTAGACTTATGGGTTGGAGAGAGGGAGGAGCTTACCTCCATTATATTGGTGTCCTGGTAGCTGTTGAAACGTAACAAATATATATAACCATCTTTCTCCTTTCCTATCAGTTTTGTACGGAACCAGGGGGGGGGGGGGGAATGTCAGTCCGTTGGCCAGGTGGATTGCCACCCCTCCTCCTCCGTGCAAGAGGGAAAACAAAAACCTTACATACACATACACCTCATGCAGATTATACTCATACCTGGCACAAAATTATCACAGATTCTTCTTACAAGTAAAATTCTTTATTCCTTATACATTACAGAAACAAGCATATAGGCAGCGCAACCAAAACTAACTAAATACAAAGTAACTTGGAGATTTCCTTCACCCTCCACTTACAGCTATAAATTAATTAGAGTTTTCCTGTCCATCGACAGATCCTAGCACAGTGAAAGAGAAAGATATATGACAGTGAGATTCCTAGCTACACTCAAAGATAGACTTTCACACAGACATCAGACACATACTACTCTCTCATTAGCAGACATACAGTAGAAATTTACAACCCACCTTCCTCCGAAAATGGGGTGCAAAATTCCCAATCTTTTAAGAGTTCTGTCCTGTTATATAGTGTTCTTTCCAAATAGTCCCTTTGTTTTTGATTCCAGGCATCTGGATTTTCTCTTTCATTCCTTTCTTTGTCCTGTCATATCTGCACTTCTATTCCAGCCAACCTGTGACCCTTATGGCCTGGTGTATAAACATGTGCTCAGGCCTTTTTCAGATTTATTCCCTGTTATCTGATCTTTTTCCCAACATATTCAACCTTCCAACCGGTCTGTTTTTCCATCCCCTATTTTTTAAGAATTATAGAAAATATATCTTATTAGTGCTCTGGTATTCTGACAGTTTCCACACTAGGCCTCAATAGGCCCCATGTCAAACTGGCATAACCATGCTAAATGTCTTTCTCTCCTGTGCTCTGTAGATAAGTGTGTTTTTTCTCACATTGTTTCCATCTGATGTCATCTGATAACCCCTAATGCTCATAGCATCGCACAATGCACATGCAGTACAAGCCATTTGGACACATTTTAGATATACTTTGTTTTAACTCCTTCCCTTCTGGCTCTCACAGTTTGTGTTGTTCCTTTCATTTTTTTCAATTTATATTTTGTTGTAAACCGCCCTGATGTTATAAAGGTGTGGTGTATAAAGTGATGCAATAAAGATAAAGATAAAAGATAAATTCAGTTTTTACATTAACAAATTAATAATGCCTTATGTGGAGGGGAATGTTAGAAGGGACGTCGAAGTGTAATCTGGGATGTCTAAAAGCCACAACATCTGAAAAAAAAGCAGGTACTTCCAGGTGCAGGTACAATTTCATAAACTTGGATGTGCCCGAAATGGATGTCTGCTCAGGTATCTACGTAGACATCCCCAGAATCGTGCTCTAGACTTGCAACATCTAAGACAGCCTAATGGTTAGGGTAGTAGGCTAAAAACTGGGCAGCTAGGGTTCAAATCCTATTGCTACTATCATTGGCATTGTGCTGAGTACTTGGCTTAATAATATTCTTCTCCTCATCTTCTAGATGTTTTTCAGCTAAAACAAGCACTTTTTAGAAGCCTGTTCCTGCCTTGAGCAGGTCTAAACTTAGATGAGACATTGGATGCCCTTGACATTTCTGAAATCAGGTGGGGAAGTCTGGGTTCCTGGCCATACTCCCATTCAGACCTGGATATTCTCACAGTGGGAGAATCCCCTGAGCTGGCTTCTAACATGGCCCTGGAGACTTCTCTATGTCCATTTTCAGAGCTCCAAAGCATGAATAGGGCTTCCATAATGACTCTTATTGTGACTATAAAGCTACTAAACACACTACCATAGCTACTACAAAATCTGTGAATATCACTCTATTTTGATTAGTTGATACATTTTATATCTTCTCAATTATTTATTTATATCTTTTTATCTTTTTCTTAAACTTTATTTTTATTATCATTTTTAACATAAGTAACAATCATAAAGAGATAACACACTTCTCCTGAACCTTTACATATTGCAAAGTGGAAGAATCTCTCACCCCCTCATTGCTGGATGGGAGTAAGAAGCTTGCTCATGTGGAGGCCGATTCTGGTCACTGCATGCTTGGCCGCTTTGACCAGCCAAAATGTAGACAGGCCCAAGACAGACCTGAATCCGGTGCTGCGGGGCCTGAATGTACCCACAATGGCAGAATCGGGAAAATATACATGTGGGCGCTCCCCATGTGCTGAGCAGATCAATGTATGGGGAGCTTCCTATTCCCACACCAGCCACTGCTGAGGCAAGGGAGCAGTGGTGTCCCCGCATCATGGCAATAAGCCGTCTACATGATTTGCTCGGAATGCCATGCCACACATCGTCCCCTGCAGACCACTGAATGGGCTGCACCAGCGTCCCTATGGTCCAGATTGTGGCTTCAGGGGCATAGCAAGGCCACAGGAATAGTGTTACGGGGTGTGGGGGTGTACAGCATGCTAGGGGAGAGGCCCCCAGGACTTATGCCATTTCGGGGTGGAATAAGTCAGACGTGTAGCTCGGTGTAAGGTGTCATGAGGTGGATCAAATAGTACCTATGGAAATAGGAAAAACTGAGCAGAGCCGTTCTAATAGTGACAGATTAGAGCAGCACATGGACCAGGGTTGCTATGGGCAATGAACACAAACTGAAGTACCAGGTGTAAGAGCACGCCCAAGCAGTAGATTACCTCATAGCCCATTAGGAAATGAGGGACAGCTGGGGGGAGGCGAGGCTCAGAGAAACACCAAGAGTGACACAGTTAAAAATCACTCACCAGAGGTCAGAGTTAGAGCCTATGAGAGAGTCTATGAGAGAGCCTATGGGAGAGCAGAGGAAAGAGCTGGTTGGGGAGTTGACCAGAGAGCTGGATACGAGGGCAGAGCTTCAAACGGAGACTCACACAGAATTCTACAGGAAGAAGCCCAGGAGAGAATACCAGGGATTTGTTTCAGGGAGCAGTGCAGGACTGAACAAAAGCCCAGTGGTCTGAGCCACGGAGGTATTTCTGAAGGCAAGCTGAGAAAAGCTGTGGGAAAGAATCTTCCTAAGAACAGGTACCAGGAGGGCAAAGGTTTTTATCTGGAGGATACTTTTGTGCCCAAAGAGAAATGGAAAGAGAAAGGCAGTGAGAGGCTTTCATTTGAGAAAAGCTCCGTTAAGTTTCCTGTGCCCAGAAGCTCCGTGAAAACCAAGCCAGAAGGTAGGCTTATTCCTCATAATAGAAGGGAAGCTGAAAGTCAGAGTTTTTCCTACACTTACCCAAAAGTGTGTGGCTCTCAGGAAGGAAACTCTGCAGTGTGTGATAACCTCCCATTTTACTCCAGTAGAGAGGAGGAGGGGAGCCCTCTTAACAGAGAAGAGGGATTGTTTAAAAGTAGCCTGAGTTACAATCCTATAGAAGATAGCTCCGGGGAAGCATGTGAGGATATGCAATGTGATTTTTGTGATGAAACACCTGCTGAATCCTACATGGATCGTACACTAATAATTTCAGATGATATTTCTTCACTGTGCTGAACTGACCAGAGAGAGAATCTGTTTAAGGAAACAGAAGTGAAGAAACGTGCTTGTTTTAAGAATAAGGACTGTTTTGCATTACCTTTGTTTTGTCAGGCTGAAGATACAAGCATTCATTTTTGTTATAGTAGTTTGCCTTTATTTCATACCAGAAGTATGGTTTTTGTCCTTTGTTCATATGTGCTGAAATTCACCCAGGACGGGTAAATAAAAAGACCTCTTTTGAAGCTTTGCTACTCGACTGCAACTACACTCTTAGATTAGCTTGTGGGACTACAAATCCCAGGGGGCATTTCAATACCTGCTTGAGACACCCTCGCTGTTTAAGAAGAGGCCCCACTGTAGCTCCCATGCTTTATGCCTCTGGGAACCTATAGGTGGGTGACAAATGGCGTAGTTTTTCGGATTTTGGCCTTAAGGATTAAAAGGACATTACTACAAAAACTACTTGCCACTGGAGAGGACTGTTTCCAGACCGGGAGAGCCGTCGGGGACGATTTCTCGCTGGCAGATCGGCCAGGTGGTGCTGACGCAGTAACCTTTCTCACAGGCTGAATCCTGCACGAAGGCTCAGGTAAAGTCTACCTAGGCATAAGTGTGGGAGGACAAGGGTGAGAAAGGGGGCGCTGGTGGGCACACAGAGGAGTAGACGGGGAAAAAGAATCGCAGTGCCGCACTTTGTGGTCTTGTTCTTTGTTTCTCTCCACAGGGACGCAGACTCCGAGGATGGAGCCACAGGACGTCATGTGCTGGATGTAGGCGCAATGGGACAAACAGGTTGAATTGGTCCGATATCTCCAGGAGCAGACTGCAATAACCATGAGGGAACAGCAGAAGCCGCTTATGGACACAATGGAGGCGCTCTTAAGGAAGCCAATGGATGCAGGAGCTGCCATCCCCTCTATAGTCCAGGGGGTAGGACTGAACTCTCACAGTGCTTTTTCACTAGGACAGTTGAATCCATATGATAATCCTGATGATTTCATAGACGCTTTTGAGCACATAGCCGCAGCTTTAAAGTGGCCAGTGGAGCAGTGGGCAGCAAGATTTGCAATGTTGCTCACAGGCGAGGCCCTATCGGCCTATAAGGCTATGCCTGCTATCCTTGCCTCTGAATATGCAGAGGTAAAAAGAGCAGTCAAAGACAGACTAGGGTTAACTCCTATGCATTACAGAAGAATGTTTAGGGAGGCTAGGATAAAGCCTCGGGAGACCCCTAAGGCTCTGTCTCAAAGGCTAAAAGGTCTAACCGGAAAGTGGTTAACTCCGGAAGGGAGAACGCTAGAATCAGTAGTTGATATAATTGTTTTAGAACAGTTTGTGCAAGCCGTTCCTACTGAAGTGAAAACTTTTCTTACACTCCAGAACTGCCGAACCACTGATGAGGCAGCCAATCTTGCAGAAAGATATTTTGAAGCAGAGATGGCTGACACCTCAGGGGTAGGTGTGTTGCGAGCAGCTGGTATGACAAATTTTAGCAAAAAAGGAAAATGTTCAAAGGGTAACATGTTTAATGCTAAAATGTCTAATGTTGAGAAACATGATAATGACAATGTTTTGTATGTACCTAAAGGGAAGTGTTTTGCCTGTGGAAAAATGGGACATTTTCAGAGGAGCTGCCCTGAAAGAACGGTCCTGGTGTCAGGAGCTGAGGAGCCAAGTCAGGAAGGATTCCTTCTACAGGTCCAGGTAGAAGGTATTGAAGCACTGGCACTACTTGACTTGGGGGCTGACCAGAGCATGGTTTCACGCAAGCTCTGGGAAGCCATTGAGGAGCGCTGTCAGTCAGCCCCGAGTCAAGCAGAAGGCCAGGTGCGTATAAGATGCGTGCACGGCGCATTTGTTCCTTATCCCCTATGTAGAGTATCTGTGCGAGGGTTAGGCACAGAAAGAGAAGTGAAGGTAGCTGTAATCCCAAAACTGCCAAGAGACATTGTCCTGGGTAAGGACTGGCCTCCCTTTTATAAAGGGCTGGTAAGAGACTTAGGCACCAGAACAGGCTTAGTGTCAACCCGGTCTCAAGCCGGAACCTCAGGGATGGGAAAGATGTCAGCAGGAAGCACAGAGGAGCCTGAGGGAGAGGAAGAATCCCAAGGGGAGGAGCTAGATGAGGGAGAGATAGGCACTCTTCCTATGCATGAAGATTTGATCCATGCCCCGGTTAAAGAGGGTAAAAAGGATAAGTCTAAGAAACGTCGAGAGAGGTACTGTAGGACCCGAGGGAGGGCCGAGTTAGAGGCCGGTGTAGGATTGCCCTGGGTACCTGCAGAGGTAGTCAAAAAGTTTCCATCATTCCCCTGGAACAAAGGGCTGACCCAGCTCTTAAGAGAGCGTTTGAGTGGGCTCAGGAAACCCGTCCTACATTACCCAGGTTTTTCTTAGAGAAAGAAATTTTATATAGAGAGAGTATTGACCCACATACTGATGCCATATGGAAGCAGCTGGTAGTGCCAACAACTTTTAAGGCTACAGTATTACGTTTGGCACATGACCACCCGGTGGGTAGTCACAAAGGGATCCAAGGTACGCTTGACCAAATTTTGGCTAGGTTTTATTGGCCAGGGGTCTTCAAGGAGACCAAGCAATACTGTGAATCATATCCCACTTGTCAGAGGGTTACAGCTATAAAACCCAAAGCAGTACCCATGGTGCCCACACCCACTATAGCAGCTCCCATAAGCCGTATAGGAGTTGACATTGTAGGACCTCTAATAAAAACACCGAGGGGTTTTCAGTATATCCTGGTAATAGTAGACCATGCCACACGTTTCCCTTGGGCTATCCCACTAAGGAACACCTCTGCTAGGATAGTAGTCCTAGAACTCGTAAAGTTATTCTGCGAGGTAGGCTTTCCTAGAGAAGTTCTAATGGATCAAGGTAGCAATTTCCTATCCAAGCATTTGGCTATGGTGTGGGAAGACTTTGGTATCAAGCATATACGGACGTCGGCATACCATCCGCAGTCCAATGGACTCATGGAGCGGATGAATCAGTCCATCAAACAGATGCTTAGGAGAGGTTTAAAAAAGGGAGAGATTTCTGACTGGGACACGCTGCTCCCATTCACTTTATATGCGTGCAGGGAATGCATACAGGCATCCTTGGGGGCATCCCCCTACGAACTACTGTTTGGCCGAGCTCCAAGAGGAGTTTTGGATATCTTACAGGAACAGTGGGTGGAGCCGGACATACAAGAGGTTGGGGTACCTCAATTTTTAAGGGATTTAAGGGAACGCCTACAGAGGACATCCAAGACCTCCATAGAAAACTTACAGGCCAGTAAGCAACGGCAAAAGCATTATTATGACAGGGGCACGAGATCTAGGCAGTTGGATATAGGAGACAAGGTGTTTATTCAGGTAGCAGAACCAGGGCCTAAGTTTGAATCCCGGTGGAAAGGCCCTTGTACAGTGATAGAGAAGGTTTGGCCTGTGTCTTATCGTGTAGAGAAAGAAAGAGGGCGCCAACAGGTTTATCACCTTAACATACTAAAGCCGTGGAAGGACAGGTCAGCCACTGCCAGTCTGGTCAGTGTAGAGCAGCGATATAGGACCCATAAAGAAATTACGTGCTGTCTGAAAGGTTCAGCAGCCCGTAATATTTTAAGGGGGGGGGATCTGTCATGAGGTGGATCAAATAGTACCTATGGAAATAGGAAAAACTGAGCAGAGCAGTTCTAATAGTGACAGATTAGAGCAGCACATGGACCAGGGTTGCTATGGGCAACGAACACAAACTGAAGTACCAGGTGTAAGAGCACGCCCAAGCAGTAGATTACCTCATAGCCCATTAGGTAATGAGGGACAGCTGGGGGGAGGCGAGGCTCAGAGAAACACCAAGAGTGATGCAGTTAAAAATCACTCACCAGAGGTCAGAGTTAGAGCCTATGAGAGAGCCTATGGGAGAGCAGAGGAAAGAGCTGGTTGGGGAGTTGACCAGAGAGCTGGACACGAGGGCAGAGCTTCACACGGAGACTCACACAGAATTCTACAGGAAGAAGCCCGGGAGAGAATACCAGGGATTTGTTTCAGGGAGCAGTGCAGGACTGAACAAAAGCCCAGTGGTCTGAGCCACGGAGGTATTTCTGAAGGCAAGCTGAGAAAAGCTGTGGGAAAGAATCTTCCTAAGAACAGGTACCAGGAGGGCAAAAGTTTTTATCTGGAGGATACTTTTGTGCCCAAAGAGAAATGGAAAGAGAAAGGCAGTGAGAGGCTTTCATTTGAGAAAAGCTCCGTTAAGTTTCCTGTGCCCAGAAGCTCCGTGAAAACCAAGCCAGAAGGTAGGCTTATTCCTCATAATAGAAGGGAAGCTGAAAGTCAGAGTTTTTCCTACACTTACCCAAAAGTGTGTGGCTCTCAGGAAGGAAACTCTGCAGTGTGTGGTAACCTCCCATTTTACTCCAGTAGAGAGGAGGAGGGGAGCCCTCTTAACAGAGAAGAGGGATTGTTTAAAAGTAGCCTGAGTTACAATCCTATAGAAGATAGCTCCAGGGAAGAATGTGAGGATATGCAATGTGATTTTTGTGATGAAACACCTGCTGAATCCTACATGGATCGTACACTAATAATTTCAGATGATATTTCTTCACTGTGCTGAACTGACCAGAGAGAGAATCTGTTTAAGGAAACAGAAGTGAAGAAACGTGCTTGTTTTAAGAATAAGGACTGTTTTGCACTACCTTTGTTTTGTCAGGCTGAAGATACAAGCATTCATTTTTGTTATAGTAGTTTGACTTTATTTCATACCAGAAGTATGATTTTTGTCCTTTGTTCATATGTGCTGAAATTCACCCGGGACGGGTAAATAAAAAGACCTCTTTTGAAGCTTTGCTACTCGACTGCAACTACACTCTTAGATTAGCTTGTGGGACTACAAATCCCAGGGGGCATTTCAACACCTGCTTGAGACACCCTCGCTGTTTAAGAAGAGGCCCCACTGTAGCTCCCATGCTTTATGCCTCTGGGAACCTATAGGTGGGTGACAAAGGGAACATACAGGGGCCTGTCCAAAATAGGCCCTGTACATTAGGCAGCTAGCCAGTCCTCTGCTCCATCCCTACATCGCCCCCTCCCACCCACGTACAGCGCTCCCTGCACAAAAGCTGTTTTCATGCAGGGAGCACTGGCGGAAGTGAACGCGGGATGGACATCCAGCCCGCATGTCCAACCCTGCTATTCACAGCTAAGAATGCACTCCATAGTGAAATGGAATATAGAGCTGCCCATCTTATGGGTTGGCTGAGTGGATTTAAAAAGATCTCAGGTCTGGTGGAAAGGTATTTTGAAAAACTGAGCAAGACTTGATGTTCCTGAAGGAAATGATATGGTGGTAACTAATGCAAATTTAATTTATCTGCATGTTTTAGAGGCTTCTCGGGACAGTATATCCTCTAGAACCACACTGGTTCTTACATTGGTTTCTGAAATAGACAAATCCTTGATTATGAAGACTTTCTTTAAAAATAAGGGTTCTAAATCACAAGCATTTCCAGACATATCTAGGGTGACTCAGTTGCACAGGAAATCTTTTCTTTTCCTTAAGCCATGAGTGTTGGCATTAGGTGGGCTCTTTTATTTATGTTTTCCCTGCAAAATGTTTAATTTTGATTCAAAGAACTTGTTGATCCTTGACACCTAGTGAGGTTCTTGTTAGAAAGAGAAATCACCAAAACTTAGAGTGTTGTAAATGGTAATAGAGATTTGTAATATCAATGTTAGATGTTATCTAGGAAGGAGTGGCCTAGTGGTTAGCACATAGTACTTCAGGCCAGGGGTTCAAGTCCCACCTGGGGACAGCAATCTCAGCCCAGAGGGACTGGGGTTTCTAGTCCTATAGGCACTCCATGTGGCCTTGGGCAAGCTACTTAACCCTCAGTTGCCTCAGTAAAACTGCTTTGATTGAAGGATAAGGCAGTATAGAAAACGGGTTAAATAAATAATTTACGGGGGGGGGGGGGCAGAGTTAGCCGCGAAGCAAGATGGCCGCCTAAAGAGATCACTCCTGTCCTGATAAAAAGAATCCTAGCTTTCTCCCTTAGTAGAGTCTGATGTGGTGCATTTATTTTGGTGTGGATAACAAAGATAATGTCATCTCTAAGGCCAGCAAAGTTGGAGTTTCAGGAGGTGGCTGGGCAAGCAGTGAAGCGAGCAAAACAAGAAGCATCGTCACCGCAGAAGATGGTGCCGGAAAAGGAGAATGGCGGCGGCACGCGAGAAATTCTTGCGGAGTTGAGAGCGGTGAAAGAACTAATTGCTAACAATGGTTTGACACTGGGTCAAATGCAGGAAGACTTACAAGAGGTAAAAGAGAAATTGGAGGATATGAGTGGGCGCTTACTCAAAGTGGAGGCACTGGCCCAGAGGCACGAGGGCATGTTGGTGCAAATAGGTCCGCTGGCTAAAAGGAAAGCAGCATTAGAGATCCAAAATGAAGATCAGAACAACCGGTCAAGAAGGAGTAACGTGCGCATTACTGTTATTCCGGAAGGGGCAGAGGGGGTAGATCCGATTGCTTATTTGGAAAAATTGATACCGGAGCTGCTTCAAATCAACTTCTCTAAAGCACTGGAGCTCGAGCGGGCACATCGCGTGCCTTCACATGCAGCTAGCCAGAAGAAGGGGCCAAGGCCTTTTGTAATTAAAGTCTTAAGATATCCACAAGCGCTGCAGATCCTGCAAGTTGCCAAACAGAAGAGCACGTTGCAACTACACAGGAGCAGGATTGCCTTCTACCCAGACCTTTCTAAGAAAACGGTGGAACAAAGAAAGGAATTGTTAGCATGCAGGCCCATGATGCAAAAGATTCAGGCAAGATATGGATTGTTTTATCTGGCCAGAATGAGGGTAACAGTGGACAATACCACACGCACCTTTGATAATGCAGCAGCACTTCGAACATTCCTACAGGACTATATGCAAATAGAAGTAGGGCGCTGAGTTGTAATTGAAGCAGTCTGGCAGTCAGGTTAAGTATGGACTGTGGAAATAACTTTGGCAAGATGAATCTACAGACTCCACAATGGGTCTTATAAGTCCCCATTTTCTTTTCAGTATATGAAGTTAAGTTGCTTTAGATATTCTTGATCATGAAAGCATATCAATGTAAATAAAATGTGGGCAATTAGCAATTGTGAGCAAATTGTTGGTGTATAGATAGGAAGTCTTGCGATAAAACCAAATGAAGGGGGGAGGTGAACAAAGATTGATGTGTGAAATGTGGGAGGGCGGGGGTGGGGGAGCCTGATCGTATGGGGAATCGGTGGTGCTTCACCATGCAAGTATTTACAGTTGTTCTGTTTTTCAGTAGTTGGTTATGTATAGTTACCTTTAAGAGCAATGCAAGACTGATAGAGGCTCGCCTGGTGGTGGACACTACTTCCAAAATAGTCAATAGCAATTCACATGGCTGGTAGCAGGCTAAGGGAGACTGATAGAGGCTCGCCTGGTGGTGGACACTACTTCCAAAATAGTCAATAGCAATTCACATGGCTGGTAGCAGGCTAAGGGTTTTGTCTTTGAATGTCCAGGGTATCGCTAACCCAATCAAACGGAAAAAATTTTGACATATTGCCAAAAACAGGGTATGGATATACTCTATATCCAGGAAACCCATCTATCTTTGTCTGAATCATATAAAGTGGGGAGCAATGTATATCAAAATATAATAGCTGCGCCAGCAGTTAAAAGGAAGGGCGGAGTGATCATATTGATCCGGAGAGCACTGGCACCGACAATTATGGAAACAAAGATAGACACTTGTGGAAGATGGGCTAAAGTGAAAGTGCAGATTGATCGTCAAGAATACACGTTGATGAATATATACGGCTCAAATCAGGATGAACCGCAATTTTTTGAACAAGTGATAATGGAACTGAGTGAGATGGCATCAACACGTATACTCCTAGGTGGGGACTTTAATCTTATACAGGACCCGTTAGTTGACCGTACTCCCTATCGGCAACAGCCCAAGCCTAAATCTGGGTGAGCGCTGCAGAATCTGATGGAGACTTTGGGGCTGGTCGATCCATGGAGACTTATGCATCTGAGAGATAGAGAATATTCATTCTACTCTCTCCCACATAATACACAAACAACAATAGATTGCTTTTTGATATCAAAAACAATAGTGTCTCAGCTCATAGAGACAGAAATGCAAACTAAAACGATCTTGGATCATGCAGCAGTATCGGTTACACTAGATTTGAACAAGGTAAAGAACACCAAACCTAGATGGCGCTTTGATAAAGCATGGCTAGCGGATAAAGATTTTGTCGCCTATATAAAATAAGGTATCACTACCTATTTTGAACACAATGTAGAATCTGAAACATCAACGTGGGCCTGGTGGGAAGTGTTTAAAGTGACCAAACGAGGGCATATAACTTTGTACAGTATACAGCAGCGGAGAACTAGAGAGAAAGAGCTGGACGAGTTAAATTTGGAAATTCGAGCTGGGGAGCGGCTGCTAGCCAAGCAATTAGATCCACTGGTGTTGATAAGGCTACAGAAGCTGCTCTACCAATACAACTCCATATTGAACTCAGAAGCGCAACGACAAATTAAGGTGCAGCAGAGTATGTATTATCACGAAGAGTGCCCAGAAGTTGGGGCGCTTTCTGAGGCAAATATCGTCATATATCCGAAGCCCGGGAGGGATCCTCAGAAAGTAGAAAACTATCTCCCCATCTCACTTCTGAATGCTGATTACAAGATATATGCAAAGATAGAAACATAGAAATATGATGACAGAAAAAGACCACATGGCCTATCTAGTCTGTCCTTCCATAACAACTACAACAGTCCCCTTTTTACCTTTAGAGATCCTCTGTGTTTGTCCCATGCTTTTTTGAATTCAGTTACTGTCCTCATCTCTACCACCTCCACTGGGAGACTATTCCACGGATCCATTACTCTTTCCATAAGATACTAGCCAATAGACTGGGAAAAGTACTTGAGGTGCTTATTCACCCAGATCAATTTTTATTTTATTTATTTATTTAGCTGTATTTATATCCCGCTTTTCACCGGGTCAAAGCGGTCAATTGGGAGATACATTTAACACGAGGGGATATGACACACATACGCTAATACTTACAGGGAACATGGGCAATGGAGGGTTAAGTGGCTTGCCCAAGACCACAAGGAGTACCTATAGGACTAGAAATCCCAGTCCCTCCGGCCTAAGATTGCTGTCCCCAGGTGGGACGTGAACCCCCGGCCCTCCGGCCTGAAGTACCTTGTCCTAACCACTAGGCCACTCCTCCCTCAATGTGGATTTATGGAAGGCAGGTCGACCACGGATAATGGCCGATTGCTGGCGCATGTCTTGTTGCGAGCGCAGAAGATAAGTCGCTCCGTGGTTGGGCTTGCCTTAGACGCCGAGAAGGCATTCAACAGAGCAGAGTGGCCATTCCTCTTCAGAACGATGAGATGGTTTGGAATCAAAGAAAAATTTCTGAAGAGAGTCGGAATGTTATACACCAAGCCTTCAGCTCGAGTAATTGCAAATGCAATGATGTCAACGGGCTTTTGGCTGCACAGGGGAACGCGACAAGGCTGCCCCTTGTTGCCACTGTTGTTTAATCTGGCATTGGAGCCCCTGGCATTGAAGATCAGGCAACACAGGGATATCATAGGCCTAGATGTCTGTGGATGCCAGTGCAAACTATCGGCCTATGTGGATGACCTGTTTCTGTTCTTAGAACCCAGCTCTCTGACAACAGTGCTCGAAGTTATAGCTGAGTACTCGGCAATATCAGGATATAAGGTTAACTTAACGAAAACAATGGTAATACCTCTAAATTCTTATGTTTCCATATCAGAATTAAATCAATATCCTTTTAAGGTGGAGCAATCCTCTTTTAAGTACTTGGGTATAAAATATGGGACCACCATGGAGGAGACAATGCAACAAAACAGAACCATCTGTGAGATTCGGGAATACATGGATAAGTGGTCTCCATTGAACCTAACCTGGTGGGGCAGGCTAGAAACCATAAAAATGGTGATTGTCCCCAAGATAACATATATTTTAAGTATGATACCAATGCTATTTGAATTACGATTCTATATAAAACTAAACAAGCTGTTGCTATCTTTTTGTGGCGTAACAAAACGGCAAGAATAGCAGCATGGAAACTGAAACTACCAAAAAAATGAGGGGGAGTGCACTTCCCAGATTTCTTTGGGTACCATGTAGCTGCTCTCCTGAAACAAGGTGTTAGTTGGAGTGAGGAGGAGATAAAGGAAGAGGACCCCCAATGGCTGCGAATTGAGGCGGCCATAAGCAAACCGCTCCCGTTACGGATGCGCATTGGGGCTGATGATGCCTCAGAGAATACACCTAATGGAGTGATGAGGGCTACACAGCAAGCTTATCAAATATTTAAGAACTATGTAGAAGGCGCAAGAGAATGTACTACAGGAACATCTATATGGTTGAACCCGCGGTTCAAGATTGCAGGACGAAGCTTTGTGTGGAATACTTGGATAAAGCACGGTATATGTAATCTGGGTCAACTGATCCATAATAATGCATTTAAACCCTTTTCGGTTCTGCAACAAGAGTTTGATCTGCCTGTTGTTTGTCTGTACCAATGGTGTCAGCTGAGGCACTGTCTGAGCAAGGCCGAAATATCACCGGTTGCGTTAAGTGCAGGGCACCCACTGCTACAGAAGGTGAAGGAGATGAGAATGGGGTCTCATTTGATATCGAAATTTGCTGCTATTCTGCGTGATGGAGAGAAGCGGAGATGTAAAGGTCTGGAGCTGGTCTGGGAATCTGAGATAGGGGAACTAGGCGACCCAGATATGTGGAACATTTTTTGGGGATCGCAGATAAGAGTGCAAGAGCGGCCTCGCTAACGCAAACGCTGTATTTCCTGGCTCATCGAGCATACTTAACCCCACTGAAAACATCAAAGTGGCAGCCTCAAGCAGGGAATCATTGTTGGTCATGCGAGAGTGACATTGGCACAATGGCACACATGCTATTCTACTGTCCCAAGTTGCAGGGATATTGGCAGCAAGTGTGGAGGCGAATGCCCCAGTTGTTGAAAATATGTACGCCACTAACATACCGTATAATAATCTACAAATCACAGGCTGAAATTCCTGAATTGGAGAAGCATGACTACTGAATTCTGGACTTGATGCTTGGACTGGCCTTGAAAGTGATACTGAGCCATTGGAAGAATTTTTCGAATTTGAATGTTGAATGTTGGTGGAATTCACTGTGTGCACACCGGGCATATGAGAGAGCATACGCGAGTCAAAACCCGTGTTATTCTAATATGCTCAGAAAGTGGGACAACCTTGACTTGCGACTACTGTGATAGTAGTGCTCATAAGGTAATGGAAGGGGGGGTGTTCGTCACCAGGTGAGCTAATGAGTCTAATGAGTTTAAGGGCAGACAGGATTTAGAGGATAGACAGTTAGTTAAGAAGGTAATTGTCATTAGAAGTGAAGTCTTAGTCATAGGAAGCATTGTTCTTGCACTGTATACTATATTGTATAAGTATGTTTTTATATATTTTTTATTTTTTTTATGTTGTATATTGTTGTAAATGTTCAGTTCTGTTTAAACCGCTAAATAAAGACTTAAAAAAATAATTTACTTTCATTATTTGAGAGCTTGTGTTCTGATAATAGTTTTAATAGTGCTTCAGCATTTCCTTTCATTTTCACAAGTGCTCCCTATGATAAGGGCTTCCCTTCCCAATTTTCTATTTTTGTTTTGTGTTTATTGTGATCATAATCTCTTTTTGTATATATATTTTCTTAAATCTTTTTCAAAAAGATCAACGCTCGCACAAAGCCATCTGGAATCTCTGATTCCCATTGCCGTTGAAAAGGAAATTGCCCAGAAGCTAAAAAAAGACAAAGAAAACATCATAAACAGGACTGCAAAATTTCTAGTGAACAGAGCTTATTTCTTTTTCTTTAAGGTTTGATATTACATGTTCAATAAGAACAAAAATAAAAACACCTCAATTTAAGAACACAAGCTCTCAAATAATGACAGCAAATTATATATTGCCCCAGATAACATCTAATATCAATGTTAACAACCCTCTATTACCATAAATGACTCCTTCATGGAGCATTTGGTCCAAGGACTGACCAGAGGGGAAAGTACTTTAGATTTAGTTCTTACAGGACCTGGTGCAAGAGGTAATTGTGTTAGGGCTGCTAGGCAATACTTATTGCACTGCAATCAAATTTGTTATCCTTGGAAGGAAGATGTTAAAGAAAGCTATTGCTGTAGCACTTCATTTTACAAAGGGAAACTATCATAAAATAAAGAAATGAGTTATAAAAAATTTAAAGGAATGATTGCTAGGGTTAAACGTTTTCATGAGGCAGGGTACTTATTTAAAAAAGACCATTTTGGAAGCCCAGATAAAATATACTGCATGCATCAAAAAAGTTTGAAAGAAAGCCAAATGATAGCCAGTGTAGTTTAATAGTGAGAGAGAAGAGGCATAGAACACCAAAAAGAGCATCTTTCAGAAAATGAAACATAGACCCTTATAAAGAAAACAGGGATGAGCACAAAAACTGATAAGTTAGATGTAAATATGAGATAAGGCAGGCCAAGAAAGACCTTGAAAAGAAGCTTGCTATAGAAGCAAAAACTATTAAACATAAACATAAATATAAACATAATAATAAAAGCTTTTTCAAGTACATCTAAAGCAAAGAGCTCCTGAGGGAGACAGTTGGATCACTAGATTAACAAGGGATAAAAGGAGTGCTCAGGGAAGATAAGGCACTAGCAGACAAATGAAGCAATTTCTTTATCTCCGACTTTACTGGGAAGAATATTGGGGTTATACCCAAACCTGAAACCTTTCTTGATAGTGATGATTCAGAGCAACTAAAGCACATCACAATAGGGTAACTTTATAAACTGACACCTAAATTTAGGTAGCACTTCTTTTTGTTGCTAGGTGGTGGGCCAGACTTTTTTTGCCAGCAGGCTGATTCTGGCTCACAGTCTGTAGTTTGCACTCAAGGTGTAGTTCTAGAAAGAGGAGATAAAACAATAAAACTAGATTTAATACTAATGGTGCATATATGTTGAAGAAACCAGATTAATTAACAGAGGGTGCAAAGGTGATGAAGAAAGGAGTACCTATTCAGATTAAAAGGAGTTTAGAAAAATACCAGAACTGAGAGAAGAAAGGAATAATCTTCTTGGAATCATTTTTGACTGAGGAGAAGGTGTTAACTGCTTGTAATATAGTTATTGTTTGATATTATTTTCTCAGTGACTCCTTGGTTCAGAACATAATTACTGGTCTGGTCTCAGTTATTTGACAGAGGAGTGATGTGAGAGTTTCAAGAGCCAAGGACTTCCTGGCTTATGCCAGTCCCCATCAAAAGAACGCTGATACTAAACATCCATGAGGTAAAGAATACTCCAGCTTCAATGACTACACAAAAGGAGGTTACATTTAGTTTAGTTCGTTCCTCACAAACACAGTCTTCTGAAAATTTAGATCTACCTCATTTTCATTTCTATTTGTCCTTGTTTTCTGAGGTCCTATTCCAGGCCCTTCATCTGTGAACAGATGTATTTTTTAAGCAATTCTGCTTTATCTGCATCAGCTTCTACATATTCCTCCCCTTCACACTTTAGTCTGACAATACCACTTTTGCACTTCTTCCTGTCACTAAAAAAAGTCTGTTTTCTTCCATTTACATTTTTTTCTAACTACTTTTTCAGCTTCTCTTAGCTTTTCCTAAAATTGTTGCCTGCCTTCTTCTTTCTGCATCTTTGATAGTTTGTAAAGGCTAATCTTTTTTCCCTTAACTTTTCAACCATTTCTTTCAAAAACCATGCAACCTACTTTTCCTTCTGCTGACTCCCTTAATCCGGATCTTCACGTCTGTAGCGACGGAAGTAAAAATCCAGGTTTGGTTGGACACACCGGCAGTGCCGAGGCTAAGCAGCTATCAGCGATTTTCGATGCTACCCGGTTAGCCCAGCGCCTTAAAGATAGGTGAGGAAAAACCTCACCTATATTTAAGGTGCTGAGGGCTAACCGGCTAGCATGAAAAATTGCTGCTACCTGCTTAGCTCTTTCTTCCACCCTTGCTCTGCTCTGGAACACCCCCAACATGCTCCAATGCTAATCGCATAGCATCTGGGCACGTTAGGGACTTAACCATGATTTTCCAAAGGCATTACCCATGTAGGAAAATCCCGGTTAAGGCATTTACATGGGTAACATGCGTAGTTAGCCGTGTAAATGTCTTCAAAAATTGGGTCCAAACTTTATTACTTCCAACCCTGGTTGTCTCTTTACCAAGGTAAAAAGGGGAATGTTATAGTTGTTGATATGGAAGGACAGACTAGATAGGCCACGTGGTCTTTTTCTGTCTTCATGTTTCTATGTTTTAACTCTCTCCTCAAAGTACTTTTGCTTCTAACACCTTCCCCTTTGCTTTCTGCCCATGGCCGATGACTTCCATGACAAGATTCATAAAATTAGCCTTGAATTCTGTACTGGGTCAACTCCTTCTCCCCTTTCCCCGCTTTATTATCACATTTATTAGAAAAGATTCAGAGAAGAGTCACCAAAATGGTAAAGGGGATAGAAGATACCCCTATGAAGAAAGGCTAAAAAGGTTAGGGCTCTTTAACCTGGAAAAGAGACGGCTGAGGGGAGATATGATAGAAGTCTATAAATTAATGAACAGAGTGGAACGGGTAAACGTAGATAGATTGTTTACATTATCAGAATATAGAAAGACTAGGGGACATGCAATGAAGCTACAGGGTAAACTATAAGACAAATAAGAGAAAATATTTTTTCACTCAATGTGTAATCAAACTCTGGAATTTGTTACCGGAGGATGTAGTAAAGGCTGTTAGTGTAGCTGGGTTTAAAAAAGGCTTGGACAAGTTCCTGGAGGAAAGATCCATAAACCATTATTAAAAAGGGCCCCGGGATATCAATGTTTGACCCAATACAAGCATTGTGGAAGCTGTGTCTTTTGGGGGAAACTGTTAGGTACTGTGGTGATGAGGCTGCAGCTCAGCCCTGGAAAACAGATACAAAATAAACTTTTTCTTCTGTGTGGGGGAAGGGCTCAGCTAGACACACGTTTCAAAATGCAGGTAGTGGAAAAACCCACACTTCCAGAGCTACTAGGCTCTGGCCACACCCAGACTCCATGGCAACCTAGAGGAGGGATAGGAGACACCTGTGGGAGGAGCCAGGAGAGGGAGGACACTTGCATACATTTAAGCTCACAGAAACACACAGGAACAGGCTCGGGAACAGGTTCGGGAACAGGTTGGAGAACAAGTCCAAGTTGTGACATGGGAACAGATTCAGCAGCAGCAGCAGCTGGGACAGAGCCAGGAGCAGGGCTAATCTCACTCCTTCCAAGAGAGAGGAACTGAGGAAGCTAGCTGTAAGCAAGCTGTAAAGAGAATCCTTAAGCCAAACTGAAGAGGACCAAAGCTTCAGTGGTGGAGAGCAGAGAGAGTCTAGGAACAGACACCAGAGTGATTCCCAGAGCAGCTCTGATTCTGAGGACGGTGCTTCAAAGAAGAGCTCCTGCTGTGAGAGATTTGCAGCCAGGCTTGGAGGTAGGAGGGCAAGACCTGGGGGAGCTGAAGAATACAGCCAAGATACAGAAATAGCCCTACAGGATTCTGAGGCAGAAGTTTTATCTTTTAAGAAGCCTGTCAGTAAGAATGTTCCCAGAAGTAAAGGGAAACAGACAGAACCTTTAAGTGTTTTATTAAAGGGTAAAAAGTCTGGTAGCCATACTGAAAACCCAGGGGAGAGACAAAAAGCTCATTGGGAAAAGGTGCTGAAGCTTTTAAAAGAAATTAGGCCTGAATACTCTGAGCCAGTCTCAAGCCCAAAGATATGTGATTCTGAGTGCGAAGATATGGAGATGGAATCCTGTGAAGTGGAACAGGACTCCATTGATTCCTTAATGGAATGCTCCTTGTGCATAGCTTCAGACTGAGGGGAGGCCAACGGTTTAAAGCTAAAGAGAAACCAGAAGCCAGTTAACCTGATACGCTGAGTGCTGGGAGTCTGAGATAGAGAAAGAATTATTCAAGGTTGAAAGTTACCACAAATGTTTATGCTGGAGTAAAATGTTTTAAAGCAGCAGTTTTCTGTTAGCATTGCTGATAAGCAGAAGAAGCCTTACTTTTAAAACCCTACGCAGTTGAAAGAAGCTGAGGGCTTTGCTGGACTTTGATAACAGCAATAAGTTACAACTGTGGCTTGTTGGGGAAAAGAAGTTATCTTCTGTTAAAGAGCTGAAGGAAGCAACCTCATTTATAGCATTGTTGGAGCATGGTTTATGTGACAGTTTTGTTGGAGAAATTATCCTCTGTTCTGTTATTCTGTTCAGGAACTTCCATAACAGTTTTGTTTGCAAAGTGTTGACTACAAAAGAAAAAAATTAATAAATTTTTCCTGTGTTGCCTCTAAAACCACTTGGTTGGCATTTTTGCACACAACTACAACTCCAGAGGCCTTGGCCCTGGAATCTCTGCAAAATACAAGACATTAGATGGCACGCTGTCTCCACTAGGTGACCGCCTAGCCGGGGTGCAGCGCCACAGTACGTATGACCTAGATTGGCCACTGTTGGAAACAGGATACTGGTCTTGATGGACCTTGGTCTGACCCAGTATGGCATATCTTATGTTCTTATGTTCTTATTTAAAAGTATAATTTCAATATGAAGGAACATGGAAAATGCCATTGACATTTCCCATGTCATTTCAAACAACTACACATCCCTGCGACATTCAGTGAGACATTATCACTAGGGCTCAAAAGTCATAAGGTTTACATTCTCTGAGATATGCCATGTGACATGGGTGTTAAATCTGCTAAACAAATGCTTTTTTCAAATAACAATAGAGCTGGCCGTGGCTGTACATATTTCCTTTTGTTCACATTTCTGATAATCCAAAAATAGTGCTGTTCTAGTAAATCACATGCAGTTCTTCCTTGTCTAACATTTGGCTCCTGACCCACTTGTTGAGGATAACTGCCTTAATGTATAAATGCAACATTAGGTGAAAGGTATATCTCTTGCCTAGGATAATGCAAAAACAAAAACACACATTTCAAACCGTGAAATATTTCAGTCTTCCCTGAAAGTTTTCAGTGTGGCTTAATCCAAGTAATCTGTCTTCTGTACCAAATCACAAAATGATTCTTTAAACAATATTGATCCCAGGATACAATGGCTCCTTTATTTAATGTTCAGAATCCCCAAAAGTACTCTTTATGAACTGAGATCCTTTTTATCTCTAAGGGACTTGTACCACGGTTTTGTAAACAAGCCCCTAAGTTTCTTCATGAAATTCCCACAGAACCTAATTAATAGCTTGGTGATACAAGGAAAGGCATTGATTCAGACACATTCCCATTCTGTTACAAAGGCTGTCACGATTGTTTTTTAATCTGTCACTTTAGTTAAAATAATGTACTGTAATTGGTATAGTGGGTTTAGTCCCTGTAAGGACAAAATAAAGGTTAATTACATTCTCACAGCACTTAAGGCATAACCTATTCAGTAATATTTATACGTTTATATATCTCTATGACTCCATTGATGTGCACACAGCTCTGTAATTAAATTTGATTTGATTTACATTAGATTTAGACAACCTTTTAGGTTTGCGTTCTCTTCTAACTGTATCCTCTGTACATAAGATGGGGTGATGCAGTTTTGATGTTATTAGATAGCTCATTGGCTTTCCATACCATTAGTCATGTCATTTTCTGCATTACTTGAAGGACATTGGTTTGAATCCTGAGCAGGTTCTGATTCTTTTTTGAGTGGACGAGTTCAACAGGTGAAAATTGGTGACACAGTTTCTAGTTGGAGGATGTTACCTAAATTAATGGCATTTGGCATTCAATACCAGATCTTTGCCAATGATATTTAAGGATCAATATTCAGCTGGTGCAATCATTGTATAAATTTAAGCACCATAATTCAATTAATATGAATATTTAGCACTGTTACACATATAGCAGTGGCGCTATCCAATAAGTTATCCGGATGGCAGTAGAAAACCCCACCCTCACTCTGCCCCAAACGCAGCCCCATATTCTGCAGACAGTATTGGGCTATTCAGTTAGATATTCAGCCCAATATGATCCGTATAGGGGAGAGGTTTAAGATAGGCCACCTATATGTGAATCCAACTAGGTGCCTGTTTCAAGCTTATTTAAAAAAGACACATTCCAATGTAAATGCTCACTTGCAAAGTGTGTGCAAATGTGCATATTTTATAAAAATGCACATATAAATTGCAATTATGTTGATGGTCTACCCACTCCACCCCAAACATGCTTACACTGTATCTAAAAAAGGATTTAGCGTTATTAACAATGGTACAGAGAAGAGCCACCAAAATGATAAAGGGGATGGAAGGATAAACCTATAAAGAGAGGCTAAAAGGTTTGGGTTCTTCAACCTGGAAAAGAGATGGCTGAGGGGAGATATGATAGAGGTCTATAAATTAATGAATGGAGTGGAATGGGTAAACGTAGATAGATTGTTTATGCCATCAAAATATAGAAAGGCTAGGGGACATGCAATGAAGCTACAGGGTAACCTATTTAAGACTAATAAGATAAAATAAATTTTCACTCAATGTGTAATCAAACTCTGGAATTCTTTACCGGAGGATGTAGTAAAAGCTATTAGTGTAGCCGGGTTTAAAAAAGGTTTGGACAAATTCCTGGAGGAAAGGTCCATAAACTATTATTAAAGGGGACTCCGGAAATATACTGGTTGCCCCAATACAAGCATTATGGAATCTGTGTCTTGAAGGACTAGAAAAAGGGACTGTTACTTCTGGAGAGAGATCTGCAACTGTGAGTATATACTTCTGGTAATTTTCTAAAAGGAATTCTTTGTATTAAAGCTAATTAATCTGTGAACCCACTATTTTTTGTTAAATCAGTCAGGGCCTAGTACCAGCAGTTTAAGTTTAAATTTAAAACACAGAGGAGAACTTTCTGGTTACATTTCATACCCAGCAGAGAGCTTGTAGTTTAAATTTAATAGTCACTCAGGACCTAGTAACAACAAAGTACTTTTAGTTTAAATTTAAAACACAGAAGAGAGCTTTCTGGTTACATTTGGAACCCAGCAGAGAGCTTGTAGTTTACATTTAATTGTCACTCAGGGCCTAGCATTAGCAAAGTACTTTTAGTTTTAAAACGCAGAGGAGAACATTCTGGTTACATTTCATACCCAGCAGAGAGCTTGTAGTTTAAATTTAATAGTCACTCAGAGCCTAGTAACAGCAAAGTACTTTTAGTTTAAATTTAAAACACAGAAGAGAGCTTTCTGGTTACATTTGGAACCCAGCAGAGAGCTTGTAGTCTAAATTGAATAGTCGCTCAGGGCCTAGCATCAGCAAAGTACTTTTAGCTTAAATTTAAAACACAGAAGAGAGCTTTCTGGTTAAATTTAGAACCCAGCAGAGAGCTTGTAGTTTAAATTTCATAAAAAGTTAGAGCCTAGCAGCAGCTAAGAGCTATAATTTAAATCAAATCAGAAGGATCATAATATGATCCTTCCCAGTTAACGGCCTTTATTGCTGCCAGGCGCTTGGAGACTTCTATTGGAGCCTCACCTGTGCTCTCATAAAATAATACTGGAGTTAGTTAGCTGCCTTTTCCTTTCTACTTTGTTAGTATATTGTGTATTTGGAATTTTGGAATTCTCCCCTCTTATATTGTGGGCTAGGGTGAACAGATGCATTGATTTTTGAAAAATTTTCTTGTTATAATTAATCTGCTATGATTGTTCCTGATTGTATCTGTACTTTTTCTTTCAAGATTGTTCTGTGAACTTTCTTGATTTATAATGTAAAATGATTATAAATAAATAAATTAAATCAAATCAGAATATAGCTTACCTCAGCAGCACAAGACAGGGTACTGTGTAGCAGCCCTCTTTTAATAAGTGTTATTTCCCTCCCTCCCTCCCCACACCCAACCACCCCTGGGATAATCGTAGCTTTATAGGTACTTACACACCTTAAAAGACAGGAGGTGCTCACAGGTGAAGCTCATTACCCAAATCAGTCATACACTAAGGACCTGAGATTAGTTAAGCTTCAGGTGAACAAGGTATATTACTCGTATTAGGTACAGTTTTATAAGTATAAATATCCATAGCAACCCTTAGTAAGTAAAGAACTTAGATCTAAACACAAACTTAAAACTAAGATGCAGACAGCAGTCCAGCAACGAGATGGGGGCTTTCCAGTCTTTTGCATTGAGTGTCACATGTATGATTATCTCCCAGTTGGTGAGAGGTCTTACGTGTGCATTAGGTGCAAGGAGCTCTTTGCTCTTAGGGAACGAGTCCGTTCTCTAGAGGCTAAAGTAGCAGACTTGGAAAGCATAAGACAGACAGAAAGGTACATAGACGAGATCTACAGGGATATAGTCCTGAAATCCCACCTCCAGTCTGGCAGTATCCCTGTTGCCATGGAGGAGAGAGGTCACGTGACAGGAGAGCATCACCCTGGTGTGGCAGGAGGTGATCCTGTAACTAGGACCTGTCCTCCAGGTGATGTAAAACCCTCTCGCACCGAGGACGTTTCTCCAGGGACATGTGCCCATGAGGGAAGGGTTAGGACAGCTGTTATAGTTGGTGATTCGATCATTAGGCATGTAGATAGCTGGGTGGCTGGTGGATGTGAGGATCGCCTGGTAACATGCCTGCCTGGTGCAAAGGTAGCGGACCTCACGCGCCACCTAGATAAGGTCTTAGATAGTGCTGGGGAGAAGTCTGCTGTCTTGGTACATGTCGGTACCAATGACATAGGAAAATGTGGTAGGGAGGTTCTGGAGGCTAAATTTAGGCTTTTAGGTAGGAAGTTGAAATCCAGAACTTCCAGGGTAGCATTCTCTGAAATGCTTCCTGTTCCACGCGCAGGACCCAAAAGGCAGGCAGAGCTCCGGAGTCTCAATGCGTGGATGAGACAATGGTGCAGAGATGAGGGTTTTGGATTTGTTAGGAACTGGGAAACATTCTGGGGAAAGGAGGGGCTCTTCCGAAGGGATGGGCTTCACCTTAACCGGGATGGAACCAGGCTGCTGGCATTAACCTTTAAAAAGGAGATAGAGCAGCTTTTAAACTAGATATTAGGGGAAAGCCGACAGTTGCCCAAGAGCGGATGGTTCGGAAGAATGTATCTTTGAAGGATACTACCAAAAGCAGAGAGGTTCCACAAAAGAGTAAAGTAGCCCAAATGCCCTCAAGTATGGAGCAGACAGAGCTTAAAGATCCCAAATTACCCATGTCTAACAATAGCCAAATTAATATGAATAAAATACATTCTCTAAAATGCTTGTATGCAAATGCTAGAAGTCTAAAAAATAAGTTGGGAGAGTTAGAATATATAGCACTAAATGAAAGGTTAGATATGATTGGAATATCAGAGACATGGTGGAAGGAGGACAACCAGTGGGACACTGTGATACCTGGGTACAAACTATATCGAAATGATAGAGCTGATCAAATTGGTGGAGGGGTTGCTCTCTATGTTAGAGAGGGCATTGAGTCAGAAAGGATTAAAGTTTTGCAGGAAGCAAAATCTGCTGTAGAATCTATATGGATTGAAATTCCATGTAAAAGGGGGAAGGCAATGGCAGTGGGGGTGTACTATCGAGCGCCTGGCCAGAATGACCAAATGGATGATGAAATGCTCAAAGAAATCAAGGAAGCTAATAAAAGTCACATCACAGTAATAATAATGGGTGATTTCAACTACCCCGGTATTGACTGGGTCAGTGTCACGTCAGGACATGCTAGGGAGATAAAGTTCCTAGATGAAATAAATGACTGCTTCTTGGAGCAGCTGGTTCATGAACTGACCAGAGGGGAAGCCATATTAGACCTAGTCCTTACTGGAACACCAGATCTGGTGCAAGAGATAAGGTTGTTGGGGCCACATGGCAATAGTGATCATAGCATGATCGCCTTTGATTTAATTAGTGGAGGAGGGATAGTAAGGAAATCCACAGTACTACCTTTTAACTTTCGAAAGGAAGACTATGATAAAATGAGGAAAACAGTTAAGAAAAAACTAAAAGGAGCAGTTGCAAAGGTTAAAGACGTACATCAGGCTTGGATGTTGTTGAAAAATAGTATCTTGGAAGCCCAGACCAGCTGTATTCCACGCTTTAAGAAAAGTAGAAGGAAGTCCAAAAAACTGCCACCATGGTTTAAAGGTGAGGTCAGAGAGGCTGTTGTTGCCAAAAAAGCATCTTTCAGGAAATGGAAAAAAGAGCCAAACGACGAAACCTGGAAACAACACAAGCACTGGCAAGTCAAATGCAAGGCATTGATAAGGCAGGCAAAGGGAGAATTTGAGAAGAAGCTTGCTGCGGAAGCAAAAACGCGAAGTAAAGACCTTTTTCATGTACATTCGTAGCAAAAAACCTGTGAGAGAGTCAGTTGGTCCATTAGATGATAAAGGGGTTAAAGGAGCACTAAGAGGCGACAAGGCGATAGCGGAGATACTGAATGAATTCTTTGCTTCAGTCTTTACTGAGGAAGATGTAGGGATGTTACCCATGACTGGAGTGGTATTTAAAGGTGTGGAAGAATTGAAGGAAATATCGATACATCGGGAAGATGTATTACAACTATTAGATAAACTGAAGATTAGCAAATCACCTGGGCCGGATGGTATACATCCAAGGGTGTTGAAAGAACTGAAATATGAGATTGCAGACCTGCTATTAGTAATCTGTGAACTATCATTAAAATCATCTCTAATACCTGAAGATTGGAGGATCGCCAATGTAACGCCAACTTTTAAAAAGGGTACCAGGGGTGATCCGGAAAACTACAGACCGGTGAGCCTGACATCAGTACCGGGAAAAATGCTAGAAACCATCATAAAGAATAAAGTTACTCAGCATGTAGATAGTCATGACCTAATGGAAGACAGCCAACATGGCTTTAGACAAGGAAGATCTTGTCTTACTAATCTGTTATTTTTTTTTAAGGAGTGAATAGTTAGGTGGACAAAGGTGAGTCGGTCGATATTGTGTATCTGGACTTTCAGAAAGCCTTTGACAAGGTCCCTCATCAGAGACCTCTGGCAAAACTAAAGAGTCATGGGATAGGAGGCAGTGTACTATTGTGGATCAGGAACTGGTTAAATGATAGAAAGCAGAGGGTAGGGCTAAATGGCCAATTATCCCAATGGAGAAAGGTGAATAGTGGTGTACCCCAGGGATCTGTGCTGGGTCCGCTGCTTTTTGACATATTCATAAATGACCTGGAAAGTGGAATAACGAGTGAGGTTATCAAATTTGCAGATGACACAAAACTATTTAAAGTTGTTAAAACCCAAGAGGATTGTGGAAAACTGCAAGAGGATCTTGATAAACTGGAAGACTTGGCATCGAATGGCAGATGAAATTTAATGTGGACAAGTGCAAGGTTATGCACCTAGGGAAGAACAACCCAAACTATGGTTACACGATGCAAGGTTCCACATTAGGAACCACCACCCAGGAAAAAGATTTAGGCGTCATTGTGGATACCATGTTAAAACCCTCAGCCCAGTGTGCAGCGGCGGCCAAGAGAGCAAATAGAATGCTAGGTATGATAAGGAATGGAATGGAAAATAAAACAAAAGATATTATAATGCCTCTGTATCATTCCATGGTGAGACCGCACCTTGAATATTGTGTGCAATTCTGGTCGCCGTATCTTAAAAAGGATATAGCGATTTTAGAAAAGGTTCAGAGAAGAGCCACCAAAATGGTAAAGGGGATGGAAGGATACTCCTATGAAGAAAGGCTTAAAAGGTTAGGGCTCTTTAACCTGGAAAAGAGACGGCTGAGGGGAGATATGATAGAAGTCTATAAATTAATGAACGGAGTGGAACGGGTAAACGTAGATCGATTGTTTACCTTATCAGAATATAGAAAGACTAGGGGACATGCATTGAAGCTAAAGGGTAAACTATTTAAGACTAATAAAAGAAAATATTTTTTCACTCAACGTGTAATCAAACTCTGGAATTTGTTACCGGAAGATGTAGTAAAGGCTGTTAGTGTAGCTGGGTTTAAAAAAGGTTTGGACAAGTTCCTGGAGGAAAGGTCCATAAACCATTATTAAGAAGGGACCCAGGATATCAATGCTTGAACCAATACAAGCATTGTGGAACCTGTGTCCCTTGGGGAAACTGCTAGGTACATATGACCTAGATTGGCCACTGTTGGAAACAGAATACTGGGCTTGATGGACCTTGGTCTGACCCAGTATGGCATATTTTATTTCTTATGTGTCTTTTGGGGAAACTACTAGGTACTTGTGATCTAGATTGGCCACTGCTGGAAATAGGATGCTGGGATTGATGGACCTTGGTCTGACCTCCGTATGGCATGTCTTATGTTCGTATGACATACAGGGCCATGACCTGAATTGGCCTTGTATGTCCTGCCATGCTGTCCCGCCCCTGTTCTGCCCCATCTCACCCCCCACCGGCTCTCCCTTTCCTGATGCTCAGGATGTATGGGGAGAGCCAGAGGGGGAATCGGGCCCAGATGGCTTGCAGGGCTGCACATCCTGGTAGGACTTGCAGGCCTGCAATCCACATCTCAGAATTGGGCCCTTAGCAAGTCATGCATAATAATATCACAAAATAAGATATGAAATACTGAGTCAAAGAAAAGATATGCTTGTATAGGCTGAAGAGACAAACAGTGAAATGCTAGAAAAATTTAGTAACACAATAATATTGGGAAAATTCAGTTGCACCAATATTGATTGGGTGTCTCATAAGAACATACTGTATTAGAGAAGTCAAGTTTTTAGATGCCATAATGACTGTTTCATGGAGCACCTGGTGCTAGAAGCAGAGAAGAGGAACTGCTGGAATGCAGGACCTGTGCAAGGGGTAATGACGTTGGAAGAACTTTCTAATAGTCACAATAATTATTAGAAAAAGAACACTCTGAAAAATTACTGATGCAGTATTTAATTTTAGAAAGGAAAACTATGATAACGTGAAGAAATTAGCTAAGAATAAAAAGAAGAGATTGCCAGGGTGAAATGTTCACATGAGGTCTGGCATGATTTAAAATGACTATTTTGGAAGCGCAGATAAAATGTATCCCATGCATTAAAAAAGATTGCCAGCATGATTCAATAGTGAGATGAAAAAAGCGATTAGAGCCAAAGAGACATCATTCATAAAATGGAAAGAAGTCCCAAATGAAAACACTAGGGATTGGCAGAAGCACTGACATGTCAGATATAAAATAGTAATAATACAGGCCAAGAGAGATATTGAAAAGAAACCTGCTGTATAGGTAAAAACCTTTTCAAGTATATTTGAAGGAAAAAAACCTGTTATGGATTCAGTTAAAACACTAGACAACCAAGCAGTAAAAAAGAACTCAGGAAGTACAAGGCAATAAAAGAAAAAAAAGTGAATTATTTGCATTGGTCTTTTCTGAGGAAGATATTAGGATCATAGCCATATTGGAAATATTAATTGACAGTGACATGGTCTGGGGCTGCAGGGCTGCCAGTGGCGTTGAACGTCTTCACATCATCGATGGAATGGTCAACGGGGCCAAGTACATCACCATACTGCAAAAGTGCATGGTGCCATCAGCACACCAGCTGTTTCCTGGCCAGTTCCTGTTCCAAGATGACAATGCACCCTGCCATCGCTCCAGACAGGATATCAGCTGGAAGCAGCGGAACAACACCAAGTCAATGGACTGGCCTTCCCAGTCTCCAGATCTGAATCCAAATCGAGAACCTGTGGCACAAGGTGGCCTTGGAAATATCCAAGAGGCATCCGACATCAAAGCGTGAGTTGATTGAGTCACTCATTGCAGCTTGGAACCGCGTTGTCACCAACGATCACCTTGTCAAACTGGTTCATTTAATGCTGACAAGGTGCAGTCAGGTGATCAAGAACAAAGGGTGGCCCATCAAATACTGAGCCATCACTGACACATAAAAACAGCCTTTTTCAAGGCCACATACATTAATTTGAAGGAAACCTGGCATGCGTCCATAATATTTTAAAGCATACTTACAATAATATATCGTTGGCCAACAGGACAACTATGAGGAACAAACTCAGAAAATAAGGGCCAAACCAATACTAAAAGTTGGCTCTAATAGCCAAATCTATCACTTATCATGAGATACACAGAAAAAGCCACTGGGAGGAAAACAAAATTAAGATATAAGGTCACAAAGTTGAAAAAACATCAAATTTACAAGTGATTCTAGACTTTTGCACACCACTGTATCATCTGTAACCTCTCATTTGAAAGTCATGGTATCTGAACAGTGGAGGGAAGAGGATGGTCAATATAGCAGCAATATTTAGAATGGGCTCCAAGGGTCATTCAGGAAACTATAGATCAGGGAGTCTGAGGTCAGTTATTGGGGAAAATGGGAGAAGCTATTCTGAAAAAAATAAAATTACTGACCACATGGATAGATACTGCTTAATGAAATGAATTAGTATGGGTTTAAATCTTTTTGAAATTGTAAACAAAAGTGGATAAAGGTTTAGTTTAGGTTAGAGTTGTTTATTCTATTTGCTATACTGCTTTTCACATACAGCAACCAAATGATTTGTAATGTAGGACTCTAAGAAAAAGGAGAAATGGTAGACAGAGCAGCCTGATATAATGTCATGGGATAGGACGTGGTGTCTTGTAATAGACTGGTAACTGATTAAAAGACGGGCAAAAGAGTAGGAAACAATCGTACTGGAGTACCCCAAGGATCTTATGGACACCTGTGTTTAACACATTCATAAACAATCTGGAAAAAGGAGTGATAAATGAAGTGATCAAATTTGCAGAGGACACAAAATTAAAGTTGTTAGAGCAGCAGAGGATAGTGAGCAATTGCAGAAGGATCTTGTGAGACCAGGAGACTGGACATCTAAATTGCAGATGAAATTTAATGCGGAAAGTGCAAAGTGACACACATAGAGAAAAATAATCCCAACTATGGATACATAATGCTGGGTTCCAATTTTAGAGACTAACGAAGAAAAAGATCTTGGAGTGACTGTGAATAATGTTCAAATTTTCAACCCAGTGCTCTGAAGCTATCAAAAAGACAAATGAAATGTTTAAGAATTATTTGAAAGGGAATGAAGAACAAAACCGAAGATATCATTATGTCCATGGTGCGACTGTACCTTGAGTATAGTGTGCAGTTCTAGCCGCCCCATCTAAAAAATGATTCAGAGAAGCAACAAAACAGATAAGGGTAATAGAAAACCCCTCTTATGAAGAAAGGTTAAACTGGGTATGGATCTCTGTTTTGGATAAGAGATGATTGAAGAGCAGGACCGGCAGTCACCTAGAGCATTGGCCCTCTGGGGGGCACCCATTGCCACTGCTGTCACCCTTCTCCAGGACTGACAGTAATGGCAATAGCTGCAAACATCCCCGTGGAGCTTACCTTCAAGCTTTGGTGCCATGCGACTATTTGCTTCTGTCCCTGTTTGCATGGGAAGTTGGCATTGGGCATCAGAAAGCGGTGGAAGCAAACAGCTCTGTGGCGTTGAAGCTTGAAGGTAAGCTCCATGGGACTGTTTGCAGCTATTGCTGGAGGGAGAGAGGGGTTGGCATAAAGGGTGAGCTTTGCCTAGGGTGCCTCGTCTCCTTGCTCTGGCCCTGCTGAAGGGACACAATGGAAGTTTATGAAATCATGGATGGAGGGAATGGTTAGATAGGGGACTGTTTAACCTTGCAAACAACATGAAACTAACAGCCAGAAGAAGGAAGACAAATCATAGAAAGTATTTTTCATGCAGTGCACAAGTAAGCTGTGGAATCTGTTGCTGGGGAATTGGTAGATGCAGCTAATACAGCGTGGTTCAGAAAAAGTTTAAACAAACATGAGGAGAGATTTAACGAAGCTTAAAGAATGGTCACAAATTTGGTGCAAAAAATGCAAGGTCATGCGTTTGGACTGCAAAAAACAATAGAATGGTACATAATAGGAGCCAAAGTACTTCAGTGCATAAGTACTGGTCCTGAGGGTGATTGTATTGGATGCTCTTGAAGTAGACAAACAGGTAGAAAAATCAACAGCAAAAACTGAAAGAAGCTTGGGTGCATAGAGAGAGGAATGGACAGCAGGAAAAAGGAGGTGATAGTGCCTTTGTGTAAGTCTCTAGTGAGACCTCCTTTGGAGTATTGTGTGCAGTTCTGGAGACCATATATTCAAAGGGATATAAAGAGGATGGAGTCAGTCAGAGGATGGCTACTAAAATGGTCAGTGGTCTTTGTCATAAGGCATATGGGATGGACTTAAAGATCTCAATATATTTACTTTAAAGGAAAGGTGGGTGGAGGGTGATATGATAGAGACATTTAAATATCTTTTTAGTATATAGTATATGCACAGAAGGTAACTCTCATTCAAGAAAGCATAAACAAGAAAATCCACTCTGAGATTATTAATTACACCAAATAACAAAAACTCTCAGGCTAAAGTAATAGAAATAGTACCAACTAAGCTAACCTACTTCAGTAGCCCCAAAGAGTCACAACTAATAGACCACCTAGAAGGAAAAAGAATATCACACCACAACGGCAGCGACAATTTAGGGGAGAAAAAAACCTCAAAAGCTTCTCACTTCTCACTATGCGGCAACAAAGAGCCATAGGGGAGATCAAGAGCTCAGCATCATAGGCATTAAAAAACTCCCCCTTCTTTTAATGTCATTTTTATATTTTAATAATTCAATAAATACAGGGTGGCCCAATAAAAGTGCGAACATCTCGTAAATTAAAAGCTTAAATAGTTTACTTATTTACCTTTTTTAGCTATACGTCTTTATTTCGACAATTTCCGGTCGCCATCTTTTTTTTTAAAATTTGTCAATCGTTTACATCTGTCTTTTTGAATTTTTAAATAACTTATATGCTACGAGATGTTCTCACTTTTTTTGGGCCACCCTGTAGAAAGATGCCAAGAAGATACTCCCCCTAAATCCATCACTTACATTGAAACATTGCACAATCAGTCTTACATAATCAGTACTTCAAAACCATAAACCATTACCAGACAACCGTACCCAACACTTAAACCCTTAACTTAGTAACAGACTTCACATATACCAACACACTTATATCCCACAACTTATAACACTCAACTCAAAACACCAATAAAAAGGGATGGGGCAGAGAAATGAAGGGATAATTGGAATAAAGGGATAATCAGCTCAGATCTGCTTTATATGTTTGCCTTATGATTGCATATATGTCTGCCTTATAACTGCACTCTGGCCTGTTTGAAACAGACACAGCAACATATGGTTGGCACAAACAGGTGGGCAACAGGAAAAGAGCACATGCAGCTTACTACTGTTATAAAGCCTAAAAAAGCTATACTTTGGACAGAAGTGTCCAAGGATATAAGCCTAGGTTCAAACAGGTCAAGCCAGGAATTCAACTAATGCTCTTGCCCTGAAGGTTTCAATTGGTGCCAGCAGATGGAAAAAACACAGGAGGAGGCAGAGGGCTATGATTGATTGCATAGTTAGGCAAACCTTGATCAGCAGATCCAGCTACATAACCATAGAAGGCCCTGGGAAAGAGTTTTGCATTTGCTGAAACTATTTAGAATTTGAAGCAGAGAGGTATATAAGACAGCAATTTTAGAGGGTCTGGGGGCAGTTCTTTTCTCCCCTTGCAGAGAGAAGTCTGCCCCACTGTCCCTCAGACAGGCACTTGCTATCTGCATCTATAACCATTTGTTTGCTGTGCCAAATAAAAAAAGTTTCTTTGTAGCTGAGCAACTTGCTGTCTGAACTGTTTATTGGTAATTGGGGAGACTTTGTAGGTGGATCCGGCCTACAGAAAGCACGTCCATGGCACCCCACAGTTCATGTGGAGCCTCATTCTGGGAGGGGGACATGCAGGCCATCCAGATGTCCCAGTTGAAGACGATTCTGGTCCATGGGAACAAAATGTTCCCTCGGATGCCAGAATCGGGCCCATGGATGGCCCGGCATGCCCATTCCGCCTGTGGGGACATTGTCCCCATAGCACCCCTGGCATCTGTGGCCTCGGCCCCACAAATTCCCACTGCCTGACACACAGCTGGTTTCCTGAGGCCTGGATCAGGTAGCGGGGACCCCCCTGCATCTGGACCCAGCCCCAAGGGTGGTTCCTCTGCCCTGTCCCAGCAAATTGTGCTGATTATACCACCTCTGAGGTGGTATAAGCAGCACATCCCAGCAGGCCCGGCAGGATGTACAGGGCTGTGACCTGAATTGGCCCTGTATGTGCTGACGGGCAGCCTGACCCCGCTCTGCCACCTCCCGCCCCCCTGTGGATCTCCCTATCATGAAGCACAGGATGTATGGGGAGAGCCATGGGGGGAATAGGGTCTTGGTGGATTCGTTGTTGAATGAAGGCCCTAGTATCCAATGTAGCATAACACTGCTTATTAAGAGTAAACCAATTACACAGCAGTGCTAGCCTGCGATAAAAGCTCAATTTTAAAGGAAAAAAACACCTTGTGACTGGGGCTTAACCGTGCAAATAGAAAAATAAAGTAAAGTTCAGAAAGCCATAAGAAAAAGCACAGCTGATCTACTTATCTTAATGCTGTCTCTGAAGAACTTCACAGCGGCTCTCAGGAGACGTTGGTCAAACAAGCTGCACTGCTAAGACCCACTCTCAAAAAACTTTGCTGCTAAAGCAGCTAAAAAAGATTTGCTGTAATGACAACACAACCTCTTACTACTCTTCAGTTCAACAAAGATCTTTGTTTCACCCTCACGGGCTTTGTCAGGAGCAAGGGAATGGAGCAGGGAAACCCTAAGCACAGGAAATGGTGTCTAAAAACACCTGAATTAAAGGAATCTTATCTAATGAGGGGTGAACACTGCCCCCACTGGAACAACTATGTGAACCGCACTGATGGGAAATAGCACGGTATATAAGAAAATGTAAATAAATAATAAATAACTAGGAAACCTTAAAATCTTTAAGAGAGGGGAACATTGAAAAGCCATACAGTATCAAAGGAGTAATTTAAAAAAAGACTATCGAAAAACTCCCCAATCTATTTTGCCATTAAGACCATGGGGTTCTAAAGAGTTTAGCCAGAAAATCCACCACTGTGACGCTGAAGTAAACGTCTACCACTTTCTCCATCTCTAGGGTTGGCAGGCACACAGTCTATAGCCATACCCCATAAATCCTGAAACCCATGGCTATTCTGCAGGCAATGTTGAACTATGGGCACGTCTTCCCGAGCCTTCACAAGATTGTTCTTATGCTGTGATAAACAAATTCATAGTTGCCGGACAGTCTTACCCACGTAATATTTATTACAAGGGCAATGAAGCACATAAACCACAAAAGTGGAAATGCAGAATATACGCCATTGAAGAAGGAATGTGTAACCATTAATTCTCACACTAGGACCTTCATCTATAATAGCACAAAAACACACAGTCCACCTGTAGAGCAAACTTCGGGAGGGCCATGGGGAACAGCAGAAAATAATTTATCTCGCAGATTCTGCCCTCTACTATAAGCTATCCATGGATAAGTAGAGGCAACAGAAGGAAGCACAGAAAGAACTGCTTTAGCCTGAGAGTTTTTGTTATGTTGTGCATTTAATAAAGCATGTGACAAATACAGAGAGTCTCTGAGGGAAAGGAAGGGATAGCAGAACTTAACAGTTCTTATGGGTGGGCTGACTAGATAAGCTGTATGGTCCTAATTTGTTGTTATTTTCGTTGTTTCAGATCACAAAGCAAGTGGAATGGGAGCGGTAGAGGGGGGAAGGTAGAGGTGGAGAAAGTGGCAGATTATTTTGTAGGGAAACTGGAGGCATTGCGAGTTTCGTGGTGGGGAGTAGTAGGGGAGGAGGTAAGTGGGAATGAGGTTGGGGAGGGATTGATGTGGGAGATCTTTGAAAAGGTACCGCGAGAGTTTATTGGGATTTATTCAAGCAGTTGCACTTCAAACAAATTCGCTTCATTCCAAAAATGACCCTGGAGAGAGAAAATATTAATAAAAGGAGAAAAAGGATCTCAGAATGGATCGAGCCAGCTGTCATAGGCATAGAGGTTGTAAGCCTTGGCATCTGCTTGCTGCATCAATAATCCAAAAAACTCCTTTAATTGTGGATTTCCAATTTAAAATTAAAAATTTCCTTTTATATTATTATATTATTAATTTCCTTTTGTATTATTATATTCTTGTATATAAAATGCACTTTTCAAAACTGAAGATGCCCTGAAGTATGTGCTGCAGCTCCTAAAGATCAGCCAAACGTTCTACACCTGCTGTGTAGGAATCTTTCAAAAAACATACCAAATGTATTGCAGGACAGCACTTATCTGTAATAAACAAACAGGAGTTTCCCCAGTGCCACTTAAGACGCCACTATGGGCATTTCGCCAACACTTCATCAGGAGGTTAGAAATCCTCCTTCACAAAAACCATGCTCTGAGAGAAACAAAACTAAGCTAAGGGGGGTTGGATAAGGGGCAGGCATGATTTCCTAAGGGCTCGGGTACTGAGTCATTAATGACATTGGTTATGGGTGCATTGTATGGGACAAAGGATAGTGGGAAGCCAGCCATGGTGCTTCCACTAGATTTATCAGCTGCTTTTGATTTGGTGTCTTGGAGTATTCTATTACTACTTTTTTTTTTTTTTTTTAGTGCCATCAAGTCAGTGTTGACTCATAGCAACCCAGCTACCTCTGGGTTTTCTTGGCAATGTATCACCAGAAGTAGATTGCCAGCCTTTTCTTCTGAGGCAATGGAGGGTAAAGTGACTTGCCCAAAGTCACAAGGAGTGCCAGTGGGAATCAAGCCCTTGATCTTCTGGGTACTAGGCAGTTGCTCTAACCACTAGGCTACTCCTCCACTACTATTACTATTACTATTACTATTACTACTATTAATCAGACAAGACAAAAGGTAAGAATACGTATAGAATAGAATAGGGAAGGGTAAGGAGGCACAAGGAAAACAAGGGGTCAGGATCCAAAGCAGCTTCAAAGAGGTGAGCCTTTAGCATGGATTTGAAAAGGGGTAGGGGAGCAGTGAGTGTGGAGGACCAGAGCTGTAGCCTGCTGAGTGCTGCGTTGGCGGAGCACGCCAGATCAGCTGCGCGTTGTTGGCCCTGACGTCATCTGGGGTTTAATTGTGATCCAGCAGCAGCGGTTCCTGGGAGCAGTGAGTGTGGAGGACCGGAGCTGTAGCCTGCTGAGTGCCGCGTTGGCGGAGCACGCCGGATCAGCTGCGCGTTGTTGGCCCTGACGTCATCTGGGGCTTATATTGCCGATAGTACCGCGGCCTTGCGGTCGCGGTCGCGCTTGAAGGGGCGCGTTTAAAGGGGCTGTTTTGCCCCTTGAGCGCCCCTTCAGCGCACGAGGAGCACGGAGTGGAAGTTCGTGGAATGGGTAAACGGAAGAAGAAGACCTTAAATGTGATTACTGTTAATCCGTCGAAAGCTGTAAAAGTTCTTGGCCCTATGGATAAGCACCTGGCTCCCTTAGAGAGGCCTGTAGTGCTATCGCAAGAGGCCTCTAGGTCTTCCTCTCCCATGGATAATTCCTCTACTTCTTTGGGGGATATGAACTCACCCCTGCATGCTGGTCAGAGTTCTTTGGGCCCAGTCACTTCTTCTCCTAATCAGGAGGAGCAACCTTGTTTGCCGGATTTGTCATCTAAGCCGGCCTCTCCTTCGGCATTGACTGATATTGTGGTGGTTCCTATGCCACGAATCCTTCAATCCCCAGGAGATCACTCTGTGGCCCAACAGGTATTTTAATCTATTTTACCTGTGGACACGAAAGATATATCCTTAACTGATGTGTGGCAAGTCCTGTCGCGGATTGAAAAGTCTTTATTATCTGTTGTTTCACAGTATTCTGTTTTTACTAAAGAAACGGTTGCAAAATTGTCTCAGCATGAATCTCAATTGTCCACTTTGGATAACCAGTGTAAGAAGTTAGACCAACAAGTCTTATCACTACAGAATGTTAATGTTTCATTTATGAAAGATAGTACTTCTCTTCATACCCAACAGGAACTGATGGAAAATTCTCTGAGAGCTAAAAATCTTAGGTGTTTAAATTTTCCACGCACTCGCTTGTTATCTCCTCAGATTTTATTTGATAAATATTTGACTGAAATCCTGGGGTTTGAAGAGAATGCTAAACCTGTAATTAATAAATTGTATTATTTACCGCAAATGGCAGCTAACCCTGGTGGAGTTCTCCAGGGGGTGGCAGCCTTACCTGTACTTGATTCTGTAGACGTTTCTGAGTTTATTGAATCATCTTCTGATCTAATTTCTACCCGGTCAACTCTTTTGGTATCTTTTAATTCAGAGATGGATAAAAATATGGTTATGAGGTTATATTTTCAGAATCAAGATGCTAATTTCTGTGGGGGGACTATAAATTTGTTTCCTGATGTTTCCAGGCAGACGCAGCTGCGACGAAAGGCTTTTATTTTATTGAAGCCTCGTGTCTTGGCTATTGGTGCTACTTTTTATTTGAAATTCCCTTGCAAATGCCTGGTCACATTGAATGGAACCAAATATGTTTTTTTGGATATATCTTCCTTAGAAGTTTTTCTTGATTCTCATGGTCCTTAAGGTCTGATTATGTTTTGATAATGATTTATCAGTATGCTAGTAAAATTGAGTTGTAGTTTGGTTTTTGGATGCTGACTCCTGTCCTTTGTACTTATATAACAATTTTCTTGTTTGAGTATTGCTTGTAGCATTCTCTTTTCTTTTTTGTACTCCCCAAGATGTGGACTTTTTACGTTGTATACTCCTGTTGGATTGAATTTTTGTATTATTATTGGAAATTCAATAAAAATTATGAATTAAAAAAAAAAAGAAAAGGGGTAGAGATGAAGCCTGATATACAGACTCAGGTAGTTTGTGCCAGGCATAAGAGCAGCAAGGTAACAGGAATAAAGTCTGGAGCTGGCAGTGGAAGAAAAGGGCAAAGAGAGAAGCAAGCCAATAGAAGAGTGTAGTTCACAAATAGGGGTATAGGGAGAGAGGAGAGAGGAAAGGTAGTGAGGAGCAGAAGAATGAATGCATTTATAGGTCAGAAGGAGAAGTTTGATTTTGATACGGAAACAGAAGGTAAGCCAATGAAGTGATTTGAGAAGAGGAGTTAAACGAGCATATCGATGCTGGCAAAAGATTAGTCTTGCGGCAGAGTTCTGAACAGATTGAAGGGGAGAGAGATGACTCAGAGGGAGACCAGCAAGAAGGAGATTGCAATAGTCGAGATGGGAAGTAATTAGAGCGTGGACAAATGTTTTAGCAATGTGTTCAGAAAGGAAGGAGCTAAATTTGTTAGTGTTATAGAGAAACAACAGGTTTTAGCTATCTGTTGGATATATGAGGAGAAGGAAAGGGAGACATCGAAGATGACCCCAAAGTTACGGGCTGAGGAAACAAGAAATAGAAGAGTATTATCAATAGAGATAGAGAAAGGAGAAAGGGGGGGGGGAGGCTAAGGGGGAAAAATAAGAAGTTTGGTTTTAGCCATGTTTAATTTCAAATGGCAGTGAGACATCCAGATGGCGATGTCAGACAGACAGACAGAAATGCGGGCTTGGAGTGTTGGAGAAATATCAGGTGAAGAAAGATAGATCTGAGAATTGTCAGCATAAAAATGATTCCAAAATCCATGGGAGAAGATGAGAGAACCAAGATGTAGAGCAAGAAAAGGAGAGGGAACAGAACAGACCTTTGGGGTATACCAACTGAGGGTGGGATAGCAGTAATGGAGGAACCACTAGAACAAACACTGAAAGAGCAATGGGAGAGATAAGAAGAGAACCAGAACAGCACAAAGTTCCTAAAGCAAGTGAGGACAATGTGTCATGGAGAAGGTGGTGGTCAACAGTGTCAAAGGCTGCAGAAAGATCAACAAGGATGAGGATAGAGTGAAGGCCCTTGGATTTAGAAAGGAACAAGTTACTGGAGACCTTGGCATGTGCTGTCTCAGTAGAATGTAAGGGACAAAAACCAGATTGAAGAGGATCCAGCATGGCTTGAGAGGAAAGAAATTCAAGACAATGGCAGAGGACTGCACATTCAAGAAGTTTTGAAATGAAGGAAAGAAGGGAGATGGGTCGATAAGTAGAAGGACAACTAGGCTCAAGTGACGGTTTCTTGAGGAGAGGTGTGACCACAATATACTTGAAGGCTGCAGGGACAGTAGCAGTGGAGAGCGAGAGATTGAGAATATGTGATATGGAAGGGATGAAAGAGGAGGAAATGCAGTTAAGGAGATGGGTGAAGACAGGATCAGAAGATCAAGTTTTATGTTTAGAAGAGGAAAGAAGATGAGAGGTTTCCTCATCAGAGATCTTAGAAAAGGATGAAAGGGTAAAAAAGACTGAGGGGAAAAGTTGGTATTGAGGAGGGGGAAGAGGGGATAAAGCTGATCTAGTGGGGAACTGGAGTGTAATCTTGTGGATTTTGTCATGGAAATAGTCGGCCAGGGTTTGGGCAGAAAGAGAAGGAGGGGTTGGAGAGGGAGGCACCTTGAGGAGAGAGTTAAGAGTTGAGAAGAGATGGCGGGGTCAGTGGCAAGGAAGTTAGATGGACATAGTAGTTTTGCTTGAGTGCTAAGGCTGGCTGGAAAGAGGTAGGCATGAATTTGAAGTGAAAAAAGTCAGAAAGGGTGTAGGATTTGAGCCAAATGTGCTCAGCTGAGCGGGCACAGGAGTGTAGATACTGGGAGGTATAGGAGCTGGGGATGGCGATGGGGAGAGAGAGTTTTGGGGTGGTTTAGTTTGTTTGTGAAGGGAAGGTGGTTTCAAGTTTACTAGGGAGAGCAATACTGCATGGCAGTGGCGTAGCGTGAGTTGTCAGCACCTGGGGCAAGGCAAGTAATTTGCGCCCCCTAACCCGTGGATTTTAGCCGCCGGGGAGCTTCTTTGCGCGGGGGAGCCGACCGTGATCCTACCCCGGGAGGGAGCGATCGTCAGCACTGACCTCGCTGAGCCGGAGTCCAGGGAAACGAACAGCACAGCAGCAAGAGCCCGACAAGCATGGTTAAACGCCCAACAGCAGGGAAGAGGAGGAGATCCGGAACCAGAAACTCGCGATGCCGCCCTGCAGCTCCGCCTTCTCGAGCGCACAGGGCGATCCGACCCCAACCCCAGCTTTACATTGAGATCGAGGGGCGACGACGCGATAAACAGTCCCCCTCCCACCCCACCCCGGCAGCTTGTGTGAAATAGCTACCTAGAGGGGGTCAATCGCATTGCCTGCGCTTTGTTGCCGAGGGTTTGCCAAGAACAATGCGACTCCCAGGACTGCGGGCTCGAGGGCTATAGCGCAAACCTCTTTGCAGTGCCACCACCAGATGGCGTACGCGCCAACATGTATCATAGGGACCTGCCTTTCCCCCTCATCGGCAACAGAGAGCTGCGAGTGCGAGCGCCCCCCCCATGTTGCGCCCAGTGCGGCCGGCCCCCCCTGCACCCCCCACGCTATGCCTCTGCTGCATGGTGTAAATTATGCAGTGTGGGGTGCCTCAAGGGTCAGCATCCTTTTTCCTGTTTATGAGACCAGTAGGGAGGATTACATGATATCATGGCTTCCAAGGATTTTTGTATGCTGATGATATTCAGATGGTGGTGATTTTCGAGCAGGATGTGAGAGAAGTGATTAGGAGAGTAAATGGCTGTCTGGAGAAAGTTGCTGAATGGTTGAGGATGAATCAATTGATATTGAACATTTGAAAATCTGAATTTTGTGGTGTGGGGAACTGGAAGACTTTAGTTTGCAGAACGGGCCAATGATTAGGGAGGTTTGGCTGCAGGGGAAGAAAGATATCGAAGATTTGGGGATCTGGTTGGATGCTGATCTATCTTTACAGGATCAGGTGTTGCCAATTACATTGGCTGCCTATTCAGCAAACAGTTAGATGACAAGGGCCAGCTTATCTGCGAGATCTGTTAACCTGGTACAGGCCTGGGAGACTGTTGTGATTGAATCAGGGTCACCTCGTGGCAGTATCAGATTGTTGACAATTGAGGCAGAAGAGATAGAGAAATAGGATGTTCAGGACAGCAGCCTTGATTTGGTGGAATAAACTTCAAGACTTTGCGGGAGGGGCAGGACTTGCTGATCTTTAGGAAAAATGTGAAAACCTTTCTTTTCACTCAATGAGGAGGTTAAGGCAAGTGCAAGGCAGTGCAGATCCTTAGGTATTTGGGAAGGTCAGGGAATTGATATTTTAATGATATGATGTAAACCACTTAGAATGTTGTGGCATGTGGCAGTATAGAAATATTTTAAATAAATAAAATAATATGATCTAATGTATCAAATGCTGTGTGCAAGCCTAGGGCCACAATCAGACCTCCTTTACTTTGATCCAAACTTCTCAACATATTCATCAAACCTACCAGGGTGATCTTTGTGCTGAACCTGGCATAGAAACTCACCTGTCTACCAGCAATAATATTTCTTTGTTCTACAAAATCAATAAGATACCTAGTCACCTGTTCTATCATCTTATCCACAAAAGGAGACATGCTAATTGTTCTATAGACTCTACAAAGGAACTAATAGGTCTGTCTTCTGCAATTGGGTACACAACAGCATTCTTCAAACAGTTGGAACTACTCCATCTTATAAAGAAGAATTAAAAATCAATATAAGGGATGGTGCTAGCACTTTTTAAAATTCCTTCATTAGACCTGCCAGAATATTGTCTAAAGACTGCCAGGAGGCTTCATTTTAAATAACAAGGATAAACAACCAGACTGGTGCAAGGATTGGAGGTGCTTTAGGTGGGCCCTCCATTCTGCGCTACCCCCATTGCCACTGCTACAACATTTGCCTAAGGTTCTGCCGCTACGTCGCAGTTCCAGCTGGTTTGAAGTTTGCATTGGAGGGAGACAAAAGCAGCTGATAATAGCAAGCCAGAACCTCGACGCAATGCCAGAGCCTTATGTAGGTGCTGTGTTGCAGTGCCGCTGCCATGCTGCCACTGTTGTCCCCGGAGAGGGCCAGCAGCAGAGACAATGGATGGAATGAACAGGACTTAGACAACAGTAAGAGTAGGTCTGAGGGACAAATTTCTCATAAAGTTGCATTGGATGGCAGTAAACGGATACAAGCAAGTACATCATTTTGTATCTGAAAGACTTTCAAAGTTCTGACAGAAAGTAAAGACATACAAGGTCATAGTTGGTGTTTGTGACTTTTTATATCAAAACTAGAAGTGTTCTCCTGTGGATGTGACTTTAAGACTAGGGAATGTGAAAAGCCGCAGCTTTTAGCACTAGTGTCAAGGATGACTCTCTTTATTCTCCCTTGTGTACCAACTTAAAGTCATTTTCAAGCTTATAAAGTCAATAAACTGAAGCTGTTAGCAGAAATTGGCTTTTGGGTCATCATTCTAGAGTGAGGAAAAAAGGGTAGCTTTCATATTTCTAAGAATGGATCACCGGGGAATTGCAATGTGGTGATATGAGGCATATGTTTTTCTAAGTTTAGAAGAACATGAAACTGATTTTATTTCTAATATATTGCCTAGAAGACTGCAGACAAAAAGATATCACAAACATACAGGGAAAAATCTTCATAGGAAACAAAGGGACTAGAGCGATAGGACAAAGGGCAAATTCTGTACTACTTGGAGGATTGGGTACATAGGGCCCAATATTGAGCACTGGCAGCTAACGCCCCTACAGGGGCTAGCCACCAAGCTGAACTTTAAACTCAGATATTCAATACTGGGGCAATCAAGAAATCTGAGGACACATTGTTCTTGGCAGTACAGCTATGAAAGACCTAGGCAAGATTCTCAAGTGCAAAGATATATCTCTGCATACAAAGATTCGACTTGTCCAAGCCATTGTATTTTCAATAACGTCATATAGATGAATGACAGGAAGAAAATCAACATCTTCAAATTATGGTGATGGTGAAGAATACTGTGCATACTACGGACTGCCCGAAGAACAAATCAGTTGATACTAGAAGAGATGAAAACTGAGCTTTCCTTTGAAGCTCAGATAACAAGATTTTGACTTTCATACTTCAGACACATCATTCCAGAAAGACATTACGCTTGGCAAAGTGGAAGGTCAACGCAAAAGAGGAAGGTCAGCAATATGATGGATCGACACAATAACAGCAGCTATGGATGCCACTCTATCAACAATTAGCCACCAGACAGAAGATCAAACACATTTTATGACAACTATCCAGAGGGTCGCAATTAGTCAGTACTGATTCGAAAACACTTAACAACAACATCTGTTTGAATATTGATCAAAATCAGAACTGAGCTGGAATTTCTGCATGCTATCCAAATGAGTGAAGTACTAGGGGATCTTCCTCACAATCAATAGTGTAGTCTCTGGTGACTCCCTCTGAGTTTGCCACTTGACACTTTTGCCAAATTATTTTAAGGATGACTCCATTCGAAAGCCCGTCATGGTCAGGATGCAGGTGCACTGCTGGTAGGCATGCCACTGAAGGAGCTATAGTTAGAGGCGGTTTCACTTGGAATTACTTTGTGCATGTTTTGGAATATTGTTTTAGCTAACTGGTATGTATTTTATCTCCCATCTTATGCTTATTTTGTACAAGTTTTTAATGATAATTAGGACTTTGGTTCTAAGTAAGACTCTTTCTATGTTCCCTGTATACATCTGTAATTTTTGAGCAGTATTTGGGAACTTGCTCACTACAGTGAGGAATGTATGCTCTGCTCTCTTGGTCTTCACTCCCAGACCTTGAGGGATGCCAACTGGTCAGATTTTCTGGATATCCCTAATGAATATATGAGGTGTGACAAAAAAGAAACAAGACTGTCACATAAATGTTTTATTACAAAATCTACAGAGAAATTACGCATTGTCCCCTTCAAAGTAATCCCCCCCAGAGTTAATGCACTTTTGCATTCGTTTCTGCCACATACGGAAGCACTCGGTAAAGTCTTCCTCCTTGAGGCCCCTCAGCTCCCTTGTCACAGTGGCCTTGATCTCTTCTACAGAGGCGAAATGAGTTCCTTTGAGCGCAGTCTTCAGTCTAGGGAAGAGCCATAAGTCACACAGTGCGAGATCTAGAGAATAAGGAGGGTGGTTGAGAGCTGTGATCTGTTTGTTGGCCAAGAACTGCCCCACACTGAGCGTGGTGTGTGCGAGCACATTGTAGTGGCGGAGCAGCCACAACTTGTCTCTCCACAGAGCCCACCTGCTGCACCGAACCCGGTCATGCTGGTTGACTGTCTGACCCTCAGGCACAAACTCATGATGGACCACTCCCTTCTGCTCGAAGAATGCGAGCAACATGACCTTGATCTTTGATTTGGACATGCATGCCTTCTTGGGTCTGGGTGACAGTCGAGTCTTCTACTGCAGGCTCTGTCTCTTGCTTTCAGGGTCATACTGGAAAACCCAAGTCTCGTCTCCTGTGATGACTCGGCCAACAAACTCTGGATCTTCTCTGATCTTCTCTAGAAAGTCTTGACAAACATTGATCCGGTGCTCCTTCTGGTCGTCCGATAAAAGCTTGAGCACCATCTTGGCACATGCCTTCTGCATCCCAAGCTCCTGCACCAAGATGATCTGCACTGACTCCCTATTCAGGCTGAGCTCTTCAGCTATCATCTGCACTGTCAATCTGTGATCACTCCGCACCAGCTAGTTCACTCTGTCAATGTTCTCAGCCGCCATTGTTGTGGAAGGCCATCCTGACTTGGGGTCATCCTCCACCTCCTCGCGGCCAGTCTTAAAGAGTTTGTGCCACTTGAAGACTCTCAGCCTTGACATTGCATCTTCTCCATAAGCCTTTTGGAGAAGTTGGAGACCCTCAGTTGGGCTCTTCTCCAACTTAACTAGAAATTTCAAGTTGATTCTTTGCTCTATATTTCTGCCACCTCCAGTTGCATGACAAAGCGATGGAGCAGTGTGCTACAAAAAGACCTGAAAAAGAAAAACAGAGTGAGAGAGATGAAAAATATTATAGCAGAAGAGTGGCGAGATGTTGCACAACACAGTGACATAAGTGGTTAGCCATTTAGCACTGAGTCATGGGCATGGCTGCCACAGTCTCGTTTCTTTTTTGTCACACCTCGTAGAGTAAATCTGGCAAAGTGTGGAGAAAGACTGGCTAACAACATTACTGATGTGCGTATGGAAAGTAAGAGATGCATGCAGAGTGACCCCAAGGTATATGAGAGAGGAAATCACAGAGAAGCCATCAAGAGAAGGTGACACAGAAGGTGGAGTGATGGACCCAGTAAGTCAGATTGCTGACGTTTTTGAAGGGTTGAGTTTCAGACAGTTAGGGTGTCATTGCAAACTGCGAATAGCAGGGGTGGACATCTGGTTTGGACATCCAACCCCTGCTATTTGTAGAGAGTGAATGCCAAACACCAGGCTCCCTGCACGTACATCGACGTTGTGCAGGGAGCTCTGGATGGGGGCGGGAGGGGGAGGGCCAGAGGAGGATTGAAGGTGGGGTGGAGGCAGGACCCTGACCCCAGATATACAGGGCCATTTACAGTGGCAGCCCTGTATGTCTGTGATTGCCTTCTTAGAAGGGGGACTTATTCCACTTTGGAGGTGGAATAAGTCCACCTGATGTTGGAAGACAACATGGCGGGACTGTCACCGACAACATGGCGGGACTGTGCAGGGGGAGCTCCATCTCCCAATACCAGTCTTGAAAGGTCCAATCGGGGGTCAGGCAGCAGGGAACGGGTAGCTGACCTTGCTTGCAGCTGATCAGGACACCATAGCACCGAGGCTCCATCCAGGAGCCTAGGGTGGGTTGTACGGGGAACAGACTGGATGTGCAGTGGTACAGAATCGGGGCACGTCCAAGCCCGTTGCACCTGATTCTGATCCCATGGGAACATATAGCTCCCATGGGTTCAGAATAAGGTGCTAATCTGGCCTGTCCAGATATTGGACGTCCAGACAGGCCAGATATGTCCTGATGGCAATCAGGCCCTTAGTGTGAAGCCAGAAAGCAACCAGAGATAAGCATGAATTAATGGAGGAGAAGTCTGGCAAACTGGGGTAGGTGTGAAATAGCAGCAGGATGTTGTCTGCGTAAAAATATACAGACACACCCTGCTGCTGAATAAGAGTAGCAAATGGGGCAAGAAATACATTAAAAAGCAGGGGAAGCAGAACAGAACCCTGAGGGACTCCACAGGGGAGGGAGATAGAAGAAGAGAACAAAGACTGAAAGATTACATAATAAGAGTGTGAAGCAAAATAAGTGTGAAACCAATGGAGAACAGTGGAACCTAGACTGGCAGAAGTGAGACGCGAGAGAAGAAGAGATTGACTGGCAAGATCAAAAGCACAAGATCAAGAGAGACAGCTAGTGAGATGTTACTCCTATCCAAAGAAGTCTGTTTCTTATTAAGAACAGATAACAGTATAGCTTCTGGGCTGTGACCAATCCATCGATTGATGTGGATGTAAGAAGTTAGTGTGCTGAAGATGTTGGGAGAGTTCAAAGAATACTAGTTTTTCCAGAATTTTTGAAAGGGGAGATTGGAAACAGGATGGTAGTGGGCTGGAAGGGAATGGTCCAGTGCAGGTTTTTTAGAAGGGGACAAACAATGGCAGTTTTCCAGCATTGGGGAAAAACACCTGAGGAGAGACAGGTATTAAAGAGGGAAAGGACAAGTGTTAGAAGTGCTAAAGAAGCCTCAGAAAGCCATGTTGAAGGAATAGGGACGGCGGCACGAGTGGCCTTGGAGGAAGAATGGATGGCTTTTGTAAGAGTGTGCAATGAGACAGGATTGAACTGAGACCAGACATGGAAGAGTGCTGGGACAGTGGGTTCGGTAGCAGGGTCAGCCAATGGTTCTTGAGAAAGAGAAAGAGACAGAGAGAGTAGAGGCTAAATAAATATTCTCAGTAAAGGCTAGATAAATATTTGGTTTTATCTAAGAGACCAACGATCTTGAATGCAATTTTATAAAGACTTGTTTGCATGCATATGCTTTTGAGCTGCTAGTGTATCCACATGATGATGTAGTTTGAGGAAAGTGGATGTCATGTAGGCTTCCCTGCAGTGGCATAGGAAAGCTAATTGAGTTAATTTTAGGCTTCTCTTTTCTGGTAAGTTGGAGAATTGTCTGGTGAGTTTAAAGATGCTCTCCACATAAAGCTAAATGTTCTCTTAGGTTTCCGTGACTAGTATCATGATCTTTGCAGTTTTCAGGGTCATGTTACATCTTGGTGAGTGGAACCGATGTTTCAGCCTTCATTCTGTGGCTTTCTTCGGGGTGAAGTGATCAAGCAGTGAATGTTTGAGAACTATTGTATATGTGACAGACATTCACTGCATAACCACTTCACCTTGAAGAAAGCCACAGAATGATGGCTGAAATATCAATTCTACTTACCAAGACACAGCATGACCTGGAAAACTGGAAAGATCAGCTCATTCATGCCAGATATGAAACCCACCCCAGGAACAGGCAGCTTTAGTGGCCTGCTTGTTCATCTTGTCAAGTTCGCTCTACACATTCAGACTTCTAATTAATGAGTCTGCTTATATTATTTTTTAAAATTGTCCTTTACATAGACAATTTGTAAAATAAGAATCTATAAAAATGATCTAGTATCTCAACCTTGTGCAAATGTCTTTGGGGTATGAGTAATTGTATTTCTGTAATTTATCAAGCATGCAAGTGTTGCTGTCGACTTTGAAGGTTGAGACAATAGAAATTCAAAATGTATTTTAATTAAGAGCCCAGCTCTGTATCTAGAGCTTATACTTATTATGTTAACAGCTGGGTTAATTAAAATGTTCTGTTTTTCAAAGTCAAAGAGCAATGCAATCAATGCATAATAATTTTATATCATTAATATAAAATATTTAACATTTGCTTTTCCAAGTAAATATTAGTGTTACATATAAATGACAGCTAATTTGTAATTTTTCATTTATAGTTGGATTAAAAAAAATTAATTAGTTCTTTAAGGACAATTCATTATTTAAAGTCACTATAGAGCTTCTCACCTTCTCTTGATTTGCAGCTTGTTGTGCTGTGAGAGCTTGTGTACATCAGTGATGTTGAGGGCTAAGCTATCGGTAGTTTAACTACTGGCAGGGTCTCCCAAGATGGGCAAGTCTCAGTTGAGGTGCCAGACCAAGACAAACCACCTATCTGGGCAGCAGCAGAATGGGACAGTGTTGATGGCAGAGGATCACATTTCTGTGACAACGGCAACAACACTAAACTTAAATTGCATGAAAGAAAGGTCTGGCAATCTACTTCTGTATCTTGCTGTGAAAACCGAATGGATAGTCACAACAAAACAAATTGCACTATAGTGGTGGAAGATGAGACCCCCAGGTCGGAAGGCACTAAACTGGCTACTGGGGAGGAGCTGAAGGCTTTTCAGAGTAAAGCTAGCATTTATGATGTGGTTGGATCGAAGCCCTTAGGAAGTCTGACTGCTGATGTAGCTGTGTATGAAATGAGAGTCAGAAGCTGCAAAGATGTCTTACATATTGGGACATGGAATGTACGAAGCATGAACCAAGGGAAGTTGGAGGTGGCCAAGAATGAAATGGAACGTGTACAACTTGGTCTGTTGGATGTAAGCAAACTGAAATGGACTGGCATTGAGCACTTTGCATTTGATGATCACATGGTCTACTATGCTGGAAATGAAAGACAAAGAAGAAATGGTGTTGCATTTATAATTTATTTATTGTTTAAGAAGAAACTTGCAAGAACTGTAATGAAATACAATGCAGCCAGTGAACGCTTAATTTATATTTGTCTATGAGGAATGCCTATCAACATAACTATAATTCAAGTATATGCCACAACAACAGCTGCAGAAGAGGATGAAATTGATGAGTTCTATGAACAAGTACAAGCTGAAATTGACAGAACATGCAAGCAGGATATCCTGATAGTCCTGTGACTGCAACGCAAAAGTTGGCAACAAAGAAGAAGGCAAAATGGTTGGAAAATATGGACTTGGCAACAGAAATGAAGTTGGAGAAAGATTGATAGAATTCTGCAAGATCAACGATCTATTAATCTCAAACACCTTCTTCCAGCAACACAAGCAGCGAGTGTACACATGGACTTTACCCAATGGATTGTACAAAAAGCAAATTGACTACATCTGTGGAAAGCAACGATGGAAAAGCTCTTTAACATCAACAAAGACAAAACCTGGAACTGACTGTGGTGCAGATCATCAACTACTAGTATGCAAACTCAAGCTAAAGCTGAAAAAGAGCAAACCACTCATGAATGCAGCAAAATATGACCTTGAGAATATACCACTGGAATTTAAAGACTGCCCTCAAAATTGATTTACTGATTTAAATACAAATGACAGAGCATCAGAAGAGTTATGGAATGACATCAAGAAGACTGTGTTGGAAGAAAGTGAGAAGTCTCTACAAAAGGTGAAAAAGAAAAAACCGCCAAAATGGATTATGGAAGAAACTGTGAAAATTGCCCAGAAACTCAGAGAGGCTAAAGCCAAAGGAGAAAGACAGGCAATCACAGAACTCAACAAAGATTTCCAACATGCAGCAGACAAGACAAGGAAAAGTACTACAATGACACATGCAAGGAAATAGAAGCAGAAACTATTAGAGGCGGAACAAGATCAGCTTTCCTAAAGCTACGAGAGTTAAAGAAAAAAATTCCAGCCTCGAAATGGAATGTTACAAGATGCTTAAAGATCCATGTTGAATGATGCTGAGGAGATAAAGAAAAGGTAGAAAGAATATACAGAGTTTTTATATGACAAAGATCAAGTGGACCAACAGCCCTTTCAACCTGTACCTTATGATCCAGAACCACTGGTGATGAAAGAAGACGTTGAAACAGCATTGAAAGCCTTATCAAAGAACAACACCAGGCATTGATGGCATTCCCATAGAAGTATTACAACAATCTAATTCAGCTGTTACCATACTTACAAGGCTCTGCCAGGAAATTTGGAAGACAACATCATGGCCAACTGACTGGAAAAGATCTGTGTTTACATCAATACTAAAGAAAGGTGATCCAACTGACTGTGGGAATTATCGCATAATCACTCTAATCCCACATGCTAGTAAGATTCTACTGAAGAATATTCAACAGAGACTACAACCAAACCTGGAACAAGAACTACCTGAAGTGCAAGCAGGGTTTAGGAAAGGGCGAGGAATGAGAGACGTCATCGCGGATGTAAGATGGATCCTCGAAAAGACTAAAGAATACCAAAAGGATATATATTTGTGCTTTATTGATTACAGCAAGGCTTTTGACTGTGCAAACTGAGAAACTCTGGGCCACATTAAGAAGCATGGGTATACCAGAACACCTGATCATTCTCTTGCACAGTCTTTACATTGATCAAGAACCAACAGTTTCAATGGAACAGGGATAAACAGAATGGTTTAAAATCAATAAAGGTGTACAACAAGGCTGCACACTCCCCCCCCCCACCTGTTTAATTTATATGCAGAACAAATCATTTATTTATTTAAAGTTTTTTTTATATACCTTCTTTCTACAATTCAGGACGGTTTACATGGAACTCAACAATAACAGTGTGGATGCCTCTGTTTTACATAAAACATCTGAACAATAACTTAGGGGGAACTTGTCGAAGAACAGTAAAAATAGCAGTTGGCCATAATGCCGGAAGCGGCAACTATGTACATTAGATGGGAAGGGGGGAGGGCGCAGGAGGAAGGGATGTCAGCTAGGTCTAGGGGTATGAGGGGTGGTTCTAAAGTACTCTTGGAAAAGGAAGGATTTTAGTTTTTTGTGAAATTCTGCATGATCAGGGCAATTTTGAAGGTCAGGTGGAAGGGCGTTCCATTCAGTTGGGGCATAGAGGGAGAAGGTATGATTGCAGGTGGTTTGCATGCTTTTTAATTTTTGGGCTGGGATGTTAGCTGGTTTGCAGAGCTAGACCTGTGAGGTCTAAGCCTGGTAGGCTTGGTAAGGAGTAAATGAAGGGAAGGGGCAGATTCAAAATATATAACCTTATGGATTAGGGTAAGCATTTTGAATTTTATTCTAGATAGAGATTAGACATGCTATTGTGTTCTGGGCTAACTGGAGGGGGTGGAGACTGTGTTTTGGGAGGCCATGGTACATGGGGGGGGGGGAGGTAGTGAGGGCTTGGCAGACAATGCGGAAGGAATCTGGTTTTAGTAGAGGATGGAGGTTTCTCAGGGTTCGTATCTTAGAATATATGGAACGAGTTGTTTTTCATATGTGTTCTTGGAAGGTGAGATTCTGATCCAGCGTTATGCCAAGGTATTTAACTTCGGTTTTAACAGAGATCATATAGTCAACTAGGATGAGGGAAGACGGGGGGGGGGGTATAAGATGGGTCAGTGAATAGGTGGGGGACTTCAGTTTTTATTAGGTTGATGATAAGGTTGTGTTGATGGAGCTAATGTCTGATTTCCTTGAAGTAATTGGTGATATTCGTGAAGTCAAGCTTTGTGATGTTAAATGGGGTGAGGAACATGATGCCATTCGCATAAAGTTGGTAATGGATTTTGTAATATTGGAAGATTTTACAAATAGGTTGGAGAAATATGTTGAATAGAAGTGCAGATAAGCTAGAACCCTGAGGAACGCCTTGCAATTGAGGGAATGATTGGGAGGTCTTTTCACCAATTTTTACTTGCTGTGTTCTGCGATCTAAGTATGAGCGGAACCAGTTGAGGCAAAACAGCCCTAGTGGGAGGCTTCAGCTTCCAAAGCACCGATGGGGCTTCAGGATGTTCTCGAGGCCTCAACCTCGCAAGAACTACCTGTGCCATGCTCAGGGGTTCCAGCTGTTCTTACCGGTACCGACACCCAGGCATCGGCAGCGTTGATACACCAGAAAGTTCTTGCTATCGAACGCAGTATTGCAGCTCTTCTCTCAGCTGTGGTACCGGTGGTCCCAAGGGCACCGGTGCTGACATCGACACCGATGCCGGTACCGACATCGGTACAGACACTGGTACTGGTACCGACACCGACGATGCCGGTACCAACGGTACCGGCCCTGATGGTAACTCTTCCCATTCCACCTCCGGCTGAAGTGGATAAAGTGGTACCGGGTCACCTCAGTACTGACTTCGATCGGTACCAGGATCGTGCTTTGCAGGAGCATTGGGGTCAGGAATACTATGATTCCTCCGATTCTGAAGACTCTGACAATCCTGCTGGCACTAGAGCGTATCTCTTAGAAGATCCCTCTTCTCCCCAACGCAGAATGTCACCTCCAGAGGACATGTCATTTCAGAATTTCATCCGTGATATGGCTAAAGGTTTTTCAATCACAGTAGCTCCTAAAGAGGAACCCAGAGCAAAGGAATTGGAAATCCTCCAATATCCTAAAGCTCCTAAGGAGGCAGCTTCTCTGCCTATCCATGAAATTCTGCATAGCTTGATGCTCAGAATGTGGGAGATACCTCTGACTACTTCTCCTCACTCTAGGAGACTTGATACTATGTATCGAGTCCCACCATGTCCTGGATTTCAGAAAAATCAGCTGCCACACCATTCAATGGTAGTGGAGTCAGCCATGCGTAGGATGAAAAGTACAAAAAGACATGCATCCAATCCTCCAAATCGTGAATGCAGGACTCTGGATGCTTTTGAACGCAGAACTTTTCAAGCTTCCATGCTTTCAGCTAGGATCAGCTCATATATCCTATATATGGGAATGTTCCTCAAAGAAATCACAGGAGACTTGGAACTTATGAGCCCATCTCTCCCAGATGATAAGAGACAAGACTTTCTTACTCTGGTTAAGCATGCTCAGGATGTCTCCAAGTTTGTCAATCGTGCAGCCTTTGACTGCTTTGAATGCAGCAGCAGAAATTCTGCCATTGCCATTGGCGCACGACGGATTTCCTGGCTACAGGCATCAGACCTGGAGACTTGGGTACAGGACAAGTTAGGCAACATTCCTTGCATGGGAGAGAATCTCTTCGGCAAGAACTGGCAGGAGAAGGCTAACGAGTTAGATGCTGACAATTCTACCTTAGATAGATTGTCAAAGTCTACAGCCACTCCAGCCAAAAGGAAGCCTTATAAAAAACCCTCTTTTAGCAAAAAGAGGAAGTTTTATCCTTCCTATACCCATCAGACTCAGACTCCAGGTCAGGTTGCCCAAAAGGACAAACTAGACAGCAAAAGAAACCAAAAGGCCCAAGAGCCCAACCAGATCTCCAGGTTCAGCCCCCTCAAGGGCTTTGACTCCTTCCTAGAGAGCTTTGCCTTCCTGCCTTTGAGGGGTCCTCAACCCCCCAATATTCCTGGCAGGTTATGCCACTTTGTCAACAGATGGCATCAGATAACAGCAGAAGATTGGACTTTGTCCATTGTAGGTGAGGGGTACAAACTTCATTTTCACAGCTTACCCCCTCCTACAATTCTAAAGCAGTTCAATTCACAAACCTCTGCAGACAATCTGCTAGATCACGAGGTCTCCACATTTCTTGCCCAAGGGGCAATAGAGGAAGTACCCATTCTTCAACAGGGTGCAGGGTTCTACTCCCCCTATTTTCTTATTCCAAAGAAAACAGGAGGACACAGACCCATTCTAGACCTCAGAGAATTGAACAAATATTTGTTTCGAGAGAAATTCAAAATGATTTCTCTGGGAACTCTTCTGCCATACCTTCAAAGCCAGGACTGGCTTTGCTCTCTAGACTTAAAGGATGCATACACTCACATTCTTATCCATCCAGATCACAGGAAATTTTTACGTTTCCTTTTCTGGGGAAGACATTTACAGTACAGGGTTCTTCCTTTTGGTCTGGCTTCAGCACCAAGGGTATTCACGAAATGCATGGCAGTAGTAACTGCATTTCTATGAACCCTGGGGATTTTTGTCTTCCCTTACTTAGACGACTGGCTCATCCGAGCCTCCACAGTGACAGAGGCCAGCACTGTACTGTCTCGCACAATACGAATCCTCCAATACTTGGGATTGGTAATAAACTTCCCAAAATATCAACTAGTTCCTTCCCAATGCCTAGAATTCATAGGAGCCTGTCTGGATACCAGACAGGCAAGGGCTTTCCTTCCACAAGCCCGGTGTCTTCGCATAATGCAGTTAGCTTCCCAAGCAGCAGGCAAATCCTCCCTCACTGCTCGGGAGCTACTGCAGTTACTGGGACACATGGCATCCACAGTTCATGTGGTCCCATATGCTCGCCTCCACATGTGAGCAGCTCAGTGGACCCTCTCCACGCAGTGGACACAGGCCACGGGTCATTTGTTGGACAAAATAACAATCTCTCAACGACTAATTTTGTCCCTCCAATGGTGGCAATCATTAGAAAATCTGACAGTAGGGTCTCCTTTCCATCAACCCCTTTTTCAGGCCACCCTAACAACAGATGCTTCACAGGTGGGTTGGGGAGCACACCTGAATCATCTCTCTACCCAGGGCACCTGAACTCCACAGGAGGTTGGTTTACACATAAACCTCCTGGAGTTAAGAGAAATTTATATAGCTCTTCGAGGGTTCCACCCCCAGCTCAGCTACAAGACAGTCCTAGTCCAGATGGACAATCAGGTAGCCATGTTCTATGTGAACAAGCAGGGTGGGACAAGCTCTCTGTCATTATGCAACGAAGCTTTATGACTATGGGCCCTCGCCAGAGAGCATCAAATTCACCTTCTAGTGGTATATCTTCCAGGCATTCAAAACCTTTGGGCAGACAAACTCAGTCGAGTACTGCTGCCTCACGAGTAGTCACTCCACCTAGACCAGGTGGCAAAGATATTTCATCTCTGGGGCACTCCAGACATAGACCTCTTTGCAAGTCCACTGAATGCCAAACTTCCCCGGTTCTGTTCCAGGATTCCGGTGCACAACTGTCAGGCAAGGGATGCCTTCCTCCTTCACTGGGGTCATGACTTCCTTTATGCCTTCCCAACCATTCCCCTCATCCCCAAGACACTCTTCAAGCTTCAGAGAGACAGGGGTCACATGATTCTCATAGCACCACGATGGCCACGCCAAGCGTGGTATTCCCTGCTTCTGCATCTCTCTCAAGCGGCACCTCTGGGGTTAGGGCATGCTCCAGATCTCCTTTCCCAGGAGAACGGGATGCTATGGCACCCGAATCCCGAGTCCCTGCACCTCACGGCCTGGTTGTTGAAGGCTTAGACCTCCATGATTTCAACCTGTCCTAACAGGTAAAAGATATCCTTCAGGCTTCTAGGAAACTTTCCACAAGAAGATCTTATGCCTTCAAGTGGAAACGTTTTACTATATGGTGCTCCAAGAAGGGATTAAACCCCCTGGTCATACCCTTAGAATCGATACTAGAGTATCACCTTCACTTATCGAATTCTGGGTTAAAGACCAATTCAGTAAGAGTCCATCTTAGTGCAATTGCAGCTTCTTATAAGCCTCTAAATGGACAACCAATTTCCTCTCATCCACTCCTATCAAGATTTATGAGAGGCCTTTTATTAACTAAACCTCCCAGCCACCACCGGTAGCATGGGATCTAAATCTAGTTCTCGGGCAGCTCATGAAGCCGCCTTTTGAACCTTTAGCCACTACAGCCCTTAAGTTTTTGACTTGGAAGGTCATCTTCCTGATTACAATCACCTCTGCCCGTCGCATTAGTGAATTGCAAGCTTTAGTGGCTGATCCTCCTTATACTAGATTTCAACATGATAAGGTTGTTCTTCGAACTCACCCACACTTTATGCCATCGCCTTTTCATTTAAACCAATCAATTTATCTTCCTGTATTTTTTCCGAGGCCTCACGCCTCTAATGCAGAAAGAAACCTTCATACTTTGGATTGTAAAAGGGCCTTAGCCTTTTACATTCAAAGAACACAGCAACATAGAAAGTCCTCACAACTTTTTGTAGCTTTTGACCCTAGTCATTTGGGACTTCCAGTCTCCAAAAGAACTTTATCTAAATGGATTGCCCAATGCATATCCTTTACTTATGAGAGTAAGGGTCTTCCTCTTCAGGACCATGTCACAGCTCACAATGTGAGAGCCATGGCAGCTTCTATGGCTAATCTCCACTCTGTGTCTATCAATGACATTTGTCGAGCAGCCACCTGGGCTTCGGTACACACCTTCACAGTCTACTACTGCCTGGATAAAGCCTCCCGTCGGGATGCCTTCTTTGGCCAAGCTGTTCTTCAAAATATCTTTCAAACCTAAACCAACTCCTACCCACCAACCCTGGAGGGATGCCAGAGATCCATGGGAAGAAGGATTCTCACCTTCGACGGTGGCACCTTCCTGGGGATATCTCCCTGGCATCTTCAGCTAGGGAGTCCCCATATGTGAGGACTACATTCCTGCTTGTTCCTGGAGATAGCGTAGTTACTCACCTGTAACAGGTGATCTCCGGGAACAGCAGGAATTTAGTCCTCACAACCCACCCACCTCCCCTAGGAGTTGTCTCTCTCTCTCTCTTTCCTCTCTCCCTCTATCCTTTCACTCAGCTACAAAACTTAACTGAAGAGGGACAGTTGGAAAGGCGGGAAGGCAGCGCGCATGTGCTGAGGGATGCTCCCAAAAGTGTTCCTATTGGACGCTGAGGAGCGTTCTCACGCAGGCTCTGTCGGTACCGACAATACCCTATATGTGAGGACTAAATTCCTGCTGTTCCCGGAGATCACCTGTTACAGGTGAGTAACTACGCTTTCTCATAAGACCTCTTAGATAGCTGATGACTTTAACTGGCATATTATTAACTTTACATTGTTTGTAATGACACTGGTTTGACAATCCATTTACAAACATAATTGAAACGTAATTATGTGCCAATTCAATCTGTAGGCAAGTTAGTAAGAATTTATGCACCACTTTATTGTATTGTTTTCATACTCGCTTAACTATGCCAGCGATTTTTCATGCTTTGTGCATTGTTAAGCCATTAGAAGAATATAGTGGGGGGGGGGGGGGGTTCTCATTTTATTTTGTTTGTTGTGTTACACCATTCTCATTGAAAAAGGGTTGGGGGGTGGGACAAGTGATTCCCAGTTGCTTCTGCGCTACTGGTTCTGTAATCGAGAATGGTACAATGTCATTTTGAAGCACGGCTGTAATCCAAGCTATCATCAGTCCCAAATCAGTTGACACTATTTTGAATTCCCTCACCAATGAACAGGAGTGACTGGGAGCAATCTTTTATAACCTGTCATGAAGAAGACTCTTCTGAGCCTATGGAAGTAGGGCAAGATGAGGATTTGCTTTCAGAAACTGACAGGCAGTCTGAGCACATGGTTCAGTGTTTGCAAAGAAGAAGTAAACAAAGGGAGTCACGAGCTAGAAAGACACGCCCCTGCTGTGACGTATTCCCTAGCTCAGGAGGTAATGAGTTTCACCTGTTTCAGGGCAGGGCACAGCTAAGCCCTGAGAGTTACAATGATAAAAAGTGGTCATTAGCTTGGACCAGGCAGAGTGGGAAGGAGAGCAGGAAGGAGAAGGAGAACGAGAACCGGGAGAAAGAGAACCAGGAAGGAAGCCAGCAAAGGAGCACGCTGACTAGAAGTCAAGGAGGAGTGAGAACCAAGGGAGCCGTATTCCTGAGGCCAGAAGGAAGCAACCCAGGACAGGGGTTGTCTGGTAAAGGCAGGAGAGAAAGGAATCTTCCTGAGAGGCAGGCTTGGCAAAGCTCACACGCTCCGAGGAGAGAGACAGACTGGCTGGAGAATACCGGTACATCTGAGGGGAAAGTTAATAGGTTGAGAGGCAAGCAAACACAAGCCGTGTTTGAGAACCAGTCTGACCCTGCAGAGTGGAGAGTTCCTTCCCTTTCAAAGCCAAAAGGTAGGCTTAACAATTCATATAAGTTTGAACACAGCTATAAAGCAGTTCCCTATAGTTACCAGAAAGTAACAAACTCCCTGGTAGTTTACAACCCTGCTCAGGAGAGTGTTACAGAGAGAAACCACGTGAGGTCAGAGAAACCGTTTGTTTCAAAGATCAGGACAGCAGCTTACTGCCACACCCTGCTATACCCGAGGCTGAAGAAATGCAAATAGACTCTGTCCATAATGTGTGGTGATGCGGGTGCAGCACAGCCCTCTGAAAGAGAGAAAAAAAGAGGTTTTTTTCCATAAGTGGGGGATGGGCTCACCTAAGCATAGGTCCCAAAGAGAAAGTGAAACTAAAACACACACTTGCAGAGCTAGCCTGAAGCCACACCCAGTCTCCAGAGCAGCTGCAGGGAGAGAGAGGGTGGGGCCAGAGAAGGAAGCAGGCTACAAGGCATTTAAACTGCGTCACTCAGCAATGAGGAAGAGACGGACAGAGGCAGAGGAAGGCAGAGAATTGAAGGAATTCAAGGAGTCCAGAGAAGCCAGGAGAGGAGACAGCACTGCAGGGCTGTGAGACCTGGTGATTCTAAAGGGACCAGCCATAACTGCCAAGGCAAGTGGCAGGGCCAGAGGAAAGAAAGGAGCTGGGGAGAGTTCCAGAACTACATTTCTGACTCTGAGGACAGCAGCTCAAACTCTGAGCCAAGAACCAAACATTACAGAAAGCCTTGTAAAGGAAGGGTTTCTGCAAGCCAGGTAAACCAAACATTTCCTGAAATTGATTCAGTAAGGGGAAGAAGGGCAAGAGGTTCTGACCCAGTTCCAAAGGGGAGAAGGAATTTCAAGTGGGAAAAGCTTTTTAAACTTTTAAAGAAAGTGCAGCTAAACGTTCCAGAACGTGTCCCAAGCCCTGAGCCTTACAGCACAGAGGAGGAGATGGAAATTGGGTCTTATCAAGATAATCCAGTGTCCTCTGATGAATCTATGGAATGTGGTTTTTGTACAAGCAATGCTTAAAAGTTTTATTGAAGGCTGTGTGAAAATATAAGAAGTGCTGGTGCCAAGTAATGCCATTGAGAAGGGCAGATAAAAAGGTGGAAAACCTCATGCTTTAAAAGCAGCCATTTTTACTAATGCTGGAGCTGTGTTAAAAGGCTGTTAGTTTCTAAGCTAAGAGGCAGCACATAATCACACGCTGGTTTGTAGCAGCTGGGAGAAGCTGAGAAGATTGCTGGATTGTGCATGTAACCGAGTTTAAACTGTTTTGCTTAAGTGAAGAAGAATTTGAGTTAAAAAGCAAAGAGTGAAGAAACTGCTTTGCAAAAGCAGTTGCGTCTCTTTTGGAAAGTTTTTGTTGGAGAAATTATCCTTCTTTCTGTTTGCTGTTTTGGGAACCTTTATCAAGGCCTGTTGCCAATTTGACGCTGCAAAGAAAAATACAAATTTTTTTTTTTTTTTAATTCTTTATTTTCGTTTTACAACAACAAAGGAAGGAAGACATACAACTAAAAGACAATACATACATGGAATGTGATACATACACCAAAGTAAACCCCTGCCACCCCCCTCCCCCTGCTTCTTCTCTAGAAAACTAAATCATTCTCGAAGCGGGCGTATACTGACATTAGTGAGTTACAAAACCTAACGGCGATCTGAAACATGATGAATGTACATTAAACAGACATGTCGAAGCAATAAACAGATTGTACATGATCATTGAGCATCTGCCATTTAGACAAGCGAGAATGAATTTGGGCATGGAAAATAGCTCTCCGAAATATCTGCTCATATTTACTATATAAGCAGACAAGGATCCACTATTCATTGACAGTAAGTCGAGAGCTATCCTTCCAAGTCCTCGGGATTAAACATATGGCTATACCCAGCATGAAATCAGGAGAGAGCGACCCTTCTTAGGAAGAGAGGGGACCTCCGCCACTAAGCGGAGTCCCACAGTCTTCCAAGAAAGAGGCTCGTGAAGGTGTAAGATAAGTGAAATACGACCCCAGACCCGCCCCCAGTAAACCTGTAGTTAAGAACATTCATAAAGAACATGAGCAAGGGTTCCCACATCAATATGGCAAGACCTACACTGGTCCCTGGCAGTTGTGTTCATTTGGCTATTTTCTGGAATATAAGAACAGCTATGTGCAAAAGACGAGAGTTGAGTTTGGGTAACTGAGGCAGATCGGGAAACCCGCACTATTTTGCTCCAGAAAACGCTCCAATGCACAGGGATTAAAGTGGTTTGCAGTTAGCGATCCCAGGCTTGTGGGACTCTACAAGTGGCAGTATCTGTACCCTGACATAATAGTTTGTAAAAGTTAGAGGCTATCCCATGTGTACTACTAATAGAGTGAATTAGTTCTCATAGCCCATCCTTAGTAAGGACAGAAGGCGGCATGAGTGGAGCACTTTTGAGGCAGCATGGAAACTGCATCAATTGAAAGTAATGTTGCGCCAGTAACGCATATTCCCTATATAAATCAGAAAAGATTTTCCAACGAGCTGCAGGGAAGAGCTGTTGGGGTGTCCAGATCCCCCTGGAGTACCAGGGTCTGGAAGTATTCATGTATGGCTGCTCGAATTTCTAACCGGAACTCTGGCTGAGTTAATATGGCTCTGTCAAAGAACCAGGCCCCCGGATTCCCTTGAAGAGCAGTAGTGTGGTATTGAAAAGAAATAGCAGCATGATCTGAAAAATGCTGGGAGTGAATCTTTACAGCGTCCACCTGAGGAAACTAACAGTGTTAATATTAGAAAGAAATCTATGCGAAACTGGGATTTGTGAGGGGAAGAGAAGAAGGTAAAGTCAAGCTCATTGGGGTGTAGTAACCTCCATAGATCGACCAGAACAATATCTTTGATCACTGAGGTAAGCGCGATGTGACTCTTGGGGGGACCACTTATCCTAGGCGGCTATTTGTCTATCAGGGGATCAAGAACTAAATTGAAATCCCCCCCAATATCAAGGAAGTGTTAGCAGAGGCCTGCGTAACCTGAGCAATAATAGCAAAAGGGCAGGGTCATCCACATTAGGAGCATGAAGGCATACACATGTAACTTTAAAGTTACCTATCTTGAGGTGAACTCTGGGCCATCTACCCGCTGTATCTGAGCAAGTCGCAACAATAGTAGCATGCAGAGATTTCCTATCCAATATGGCAACCCCACATTCCTAGAAACGGCTGGGGAATAGGCGGCCACCATGTAAGGTTTAATATTGAGGTTGAGAGTTTCCTTCGAATTGAAATGTGTTTCTTGGAGGAAAATCAGGTCCGCAGCTTCATGACTTAGATAGCTTAGGAGTTTCCTCCGTTTTATCGGATTATTGATTCCTTGTACGTTCAATGAGAAAATCTGACATGGTGCCATCAATCGATAATAGACATTTTAGGTAAGAGCGCTTGAAAACTTACAACATAATCAGAATCTGTACAATAATGACATAAACACCAAGTATGCTGGCCAATATACCCATATTGAAAAGTATGTACCAAAGTAACTTAGAGAAGAAGCAAAACCCCCAATGAATATGGCGACCAGATGTCTGCGGGAGGAGGCCCTAGAGAGGGAGATATTGACATAATAAAAGAGAAGAAACACCAGAGTCCATAAGAAACACTGTCTCTGATACTCGTCGAGGCTGCTATGGGTAGATGGAGTCGGGTCCCAAATATCTTCAAAATAAGGCAGCAAACCGCCCTCGACAGACTCTTCACTGTGCTGCGGTAAATCCAATATGGCAGGTACAGCGGATGTGAGAATACTGGCAGGAATATTCTGGAAGTCAGCGCATCAAGTCGGCTTCTTTAGAGTCCAAAAACTCCGCTAGTAGATCAGGGTCCTCAAATGTTCTTGTCTGATTGTGAAGCGTGACTCGGAGCTTGGCCGGGTACATCAGGCCATAGCGTGCTTGTAGTTGTTGAAGCCTCGGCCGAAATTCCAGAAAGCGCTTTCGGCGGTCGACCGTGGGTTTAGCCAAGTCAGGATAGAAGGAGACCTTGTGGCTCTCAAACTCCATATGGCCCTTTGCCCGGGAGGCACTGAGAATTTGTTCCACATGTTGATATCTCAAAAGTCGAAAGATGATAGGTCGCGGGGTCTTCCTGTTGAGCGTTATGTTTGTGGGTTCACGATGAGCGCGATCGATCTCCAATTCTTTGGTAAAGGTGATTTGGAGCAGGGAAGGGAGGATTTTACTTAAAAACTCCTTCATGTCTCCCAATTCTGCTCCCTCCGGTATGCCCACGAGTCGTAGATTGTTGCAGCGCGCTCTATTATTGCCATCTTCCACTTCTTTCTGCAAGGCCCGCACCTGACGTTCAACTTTGTCGAGTTTGGACAGCCGGACCGCATGGGAGTCTAATATACTCTCCATTTTGTCCTGACGCGAAGAGAGCCCCTCTAGCCTGCCTTGCAGTACACCAAGATCTTCCCTCAGCGCTCGAAGTGCTTCACCGTTTGACTGCACGAGGTCCTTAACCCCTCTAATTTCTGCTAGGATTTCCTGCTGCATTTCGGGGCCCTCGCGGAAAGCCAGCCCCTTCTGCGGGGACGGGGGTTCAGTTTTGGAGCGTTTACCGTGAGAAGCCGCTGGAGATCCAAATTCCAGGCGCGTGGGTTTGGTCCCCGCCATCTCACCAATATGCCCCGGCAAGATCAGAGCAGAAATTCAAGTTTGTCCGGTGTTAATTCAGGATTCTGAGTAGGCCTCTCGGGAGCCTCAGCGTTATGCGACCATCCCGCTGGACATCGGGCTCCGCCCCCCAATACAAAAAATTTATAACAAATTTTCCTGTGTCAGCCTCATCCACTCGGACTGCTTTAATAATAAGCCCACAACTACACTAGAAGGGCCTCAGCTACTACGTTGAAGCATAGAAACAAGTGTGATGGCCGGCCGCCCCCACTAGGCAGCCGCCTAGGAGGGCGCCACGGCACCACAAATGAAATAGTGGATGATCGGATGGACTGTACATTATCTTTGGCTGACCATGTGAATTCCCTATGCTGAACAGTGTCTGAGAAAGACGGTAAAAGCAGCAGAAGAAAAGGGAACATTTTCTTTGCTAATTGAAGCTGTTGTGATTTTGTTTTGTATCAAGCACTGCATGTTTAAAGCCTGAAGCTGACAAGGCTAATTTACCTGAGTTCATATATAATTTCCTCAATCCAAATGTATGGCATGTTTTGTCCTGAGTTATTCACTTGCATTTAATCCGTTGGGAAGGGGAAAATAAATTCTTGTCATTGCCTGAAACCATTCGACTGCAACTCGTCTGTACTCAAAGGGTAAAGGGACTCACATTCCCAGAAGGCCTTGCAGAGTTAAAGCAAGCCCACACTCTCTGAGGCAGGAACACCACAGGCAGACCAAGTGTCAGCGCCCTAGGCATTAGGCTGGCCACCGTGAGGGTGACAAACCTGACAGGCGTAAAGTACAGGGAAGGGTGATTCTAAGCTAGGATAATGGGTAGAAGGCCTGGGGAGGAGCGTTGTGGTCTGTTTTTAATGGCTTAGTGCCTAAGAGCCCGATAATCAACTGTGCCGATTTTGGAAGGGCTATGCACCTCGTCGGCATATAGCCCTCCCCGACAACCCTCAAAATTATATATAATATTTTCCTGGCAACCCGTCAACCTTTAATTACAATGAGACCTCACAATAGACAGAGAAGATCTTCATGTGCGAATTTAATATCTATACCTAAATGGCGTACAACTGCAAAGCAAACAGCTTGTAACCGTGCCTTATCTTTGTACTCTTCATCTCTTTGGAACTCTTTATCAGGGGAATTAAGATCCATATCTGATATCAAGGATTTTAGGAAAGCTCTGAAGACTCAGCTCTTCAGGGAGCATTTTGGATCTGATATGTTAGCCTAGTCTCCATTTTATTTTATGCTTCTGCAAAACTCCAAGTTAACATTCCCTGTTTAATGTATTTATTTTGTGTTGATGTAAACCGCATTGAATTTAAGAAATGCAGTATTGAAGACCTGTTAAATAAATAAATAAACCCCTAAGCTGGATATTCAATGCTGCGGCGGTAGCATAGAGTATCTGGTGATCGCTGCAAAAGCCGGAAGCCGCCGATACTGCCCGGTTAGCGATTTGCGCCATTCTCTGCCTCTGCTCCACCCTTGCAACACCCCAACACGACCCGATACTAACCGGATAGCATCAGGGCACATAGGGGACTTAGGGGGGATATTCAATAGCACTAACCATGTAAGTGCTGTTGAATATCCCCAGCTAAGACACCTACATGGTTTATTGGGCTGTAAACTGTGTAGAAGCCTTTCGAAAATCGGGCCCTAAATCTTTAGAAAATGAAGTGAAAATTAAACTATTTTTTTCCACTTTGTTTTAAAAAATAAAGGAAGCAAAATAGGAAATATCATTGCAGATTCCCATTTCTTTTCCAGTGAAAGCACATACCCATAAGCCGTCGGACTTATGTTGTTGAAATTTAACAAAGCATTTTAAAAATATGTCTTGGTGCTGGCTTTCCCACATTATGGGACATGTTTACTAAATTGTGCCACGAATTGGCATCTTAGCTCATGTTTAGTTTGAAAAAATAGCACAGGGGGTGTGACCAACCCACCCTAACTGTTCCTGGCAAGTCACCATGCTGTTAGATTGTTGAGAAGCACCTCATTGTGCTAAACCTGCAACTGCAATTAATACAGGTACACTTACCTCCACCCATTGAGGTGGTAATAAGAGCACCCATGCTAATGGAAACACAGATGATTAGCATGAACTAATAAAGCCTGCGCTATTTGCAGTGTGCAGGCAATGCCCATTCTCTCTCCAACCCACCCAGTCTCTGCCCAATCCAGCTTTAACTAGTTAGCATAGGATTTTTAGCATGCAGTGCTGGTTACTGCCATCCCAGGCTAATCATCTACTGCACACTAAATTAGCACACTTTAGTAAATATGCCCCTATATATTATATAGCAGGTCTAGGTAATTCTTTTAGAGGCCATTTAAATGAGGCAGTAATGTGAATGAATTGTGGGCCAGCTTTAATGCCTTTTTGTCCTTAAAGCATGCTGACATCACCTTGAGCATGCTTCTTATGTTTCTCTGCCTACTTCTAGATCTGTCAGCATTAATTTGCATTTCTGATAAAGAAATAATGAGCCCTGTGCTTATTTTAATGAGGTAGATAATTCATCTCACCTTATGAAGAGGGATGTCCATAACATCTTTCATAACAAATAACATATATTACTCTAGCCTCCCAAACATGCTATTCATTGCAAAAATCTAAATAAGTGAATCAACCACTAAATATTTGATCAGCTGAACAAGCCTGATTGATATCCTCCTTTGTAGGACATAAATGGAAGAGTTTTCAAAATGCTTTCATTGCTTCAAAGTCTGAGGGTACTTTATACCCACAGTTTTTGCACCAATATTAAAAATGAAAATATTTTTGTACTTTCAATGTTGAAAATTACTGTATTAATGGCACCTTTTTCTATGGATAGATTTTACATAGAAAATAGAATACATACAGTTGTGGCCAAAAAATTAAGGCAGAGTGCAACATATCAGAATTTTATTAGAAAAGTATGTGTTATTGTCACTTTCATGGTCAAAAGCTTTAAGAACCAAAGATATATATGTCATTTTCAAAGTTTTATTCAGGAAACAATATGTGTGTCAACATTTGATTGGGTGTCCATGATTTTTCAGCACAGCCTGGATTCTTGTAGACATACTGTTAACTAGCGTTTTACAGTATGCCGGAGTGATTTCGTTGACCCATACGTGCTTGAGTATGTCCTTTAAATATGCTTCTGAAGTTGGGCGGTGTGCTGCCACCTTTTTCTTCATAAGATTCCAACAGTTTTCAATTGCATTGAGATCCGGAGAGTTTGATGGCCAACTTGGTAGCAGTTCGATCTTGCTGTCCACGAACCATTTTTTGACTGTTTTTGCAGTGTGGCACGGTGCCGAGTCCTGATGAAATATAGTTGTGCCAGAAACATTCATGTGTATTTTAACTTTACTATTCAGCATGGATATGTATTTTGCAGCATTTACTCTTTCACCTTTCTCAAAAATGTGCAGGCCACATCGTCTATTCGCCGAGATACCACCCCATACCATGACCGATGGTGGGTGTTTAACAGTCTTGATCGTATACTTCAGATTTAGTCTCTCACCTGCTGGTCGATGGACGTAGTTGTAACCACTCCCACATACTTGTTGAAATGTACTTTCATCTGTGAACATTATCCTCTCCCACCATTTAGCAGATTTATCTTTCATCTTGCTACAAAGCTATATGCAGGCTGCAATTTGTTTCCTGGTCATCATAGGCTTCTTGGCAGGTCTTCTGGCCACGAGTTTGAATTCATCCACAAGCCATTGTCAGACAGATCTGGTACTTATCTTTATTCCTCGATCATTAGCTAACTGATCCACACGTTGAGATGAAGTATGTGGACTAGATGTAATAATGCTTTTGAGGAATTGGTCATCTCGTCCAGTAGTTATCCGTCTGCGCCCACATTTTGAACGACGTGTATGGCCACCTGATTTTAGAACATTCTGAGCTGCACACCTTAATATAGGCAAATGTTTTACAATAGCACATTGCAAATATCCTTTAGCATGGAGTGTGACAACTTGTCCCTTTACAAAGTCATTAATATCACACTTTCTATCCATCTTGATTGTATATTTTACATGTAACTTTCAATCTTTTCCTAGTAAAAATTCAAAACTTCATCCAAGAAACCTACTACAGAGTGTAAGTAAACTAAAATGGACGCCAGACGCATGGTGTAAGTAATCGCCATGCTGATTAAATAAGTAAGCACATGTGACATCTCCACAGTACATTATTTAACAATAAATTGTAGAAAAGATACCTGCCTTAATATTTTGGCCACTGCTGTAGATTTGAAAATAGGTACAATATATTATCATAGTCAGACACTGCCCAAACCTCAGAAACATATCCCCAGATGATACTCTTGGTTAAAGGGTCTGGATGAAAGTCATAGCACCTCTTGCTGACTCAACAAAGTTCCACCATAAAGCACTTATTTTCAGCTACTGCTCTCAAACAATAAAACAAGATTGGGCCAGCTTGCCTCTTCCAAAAATAAAAGACCATTTAAAGTCTTTATCCTGGCAGCTTCATATCTATAGTTCATTTAGCTGCTCATGTTGTTATGGTCTTCAGACAGGTTCAATTAAGGGAAAAACAAAAGGGAAAGAAAATACTATACACCCACATTTTCTCTGGCTGACCCTTCTTCTGGGAACTTTCACTTTCAGCAAGAGAAGTCTTCAGCTGCTGTTCGGCACAGATGGCTTCTGTTTCTGGTTTTACATTTGTCACTCAAATAATGAGTCTCTTCCAATATACAGAACTTTCCAAGTCACATTGCTAGAGTAACATGCACAAAAGATAAGGTATAAGAGAAGCTTTTTCACAGGTGAATAACGTGTTCTCTTTAATCCCTCTCAGCATTTGGAAACAGATTTTGTCAGTCTCCACTCTCACTAGTATGCACACTGACTCTAAACACCCACACTGCCTTCTTTGCAAAAAAAAAAATAAAAAAAAAAATGCACACACAAGTCCTTACAAATATTCTTAGCCAGGCTTAGCCAATACCTTGTTCAATTAGCTCCATTTCCTCTGCCTCTTCCACAGCAGAACTGGATTCCTCCAAGTCTATTTTCATATGTTGCTAGGCTTCTTCAGGCTCAGATGCATGAACTGCTCCATTGTATTCAAATTTATCTCATGCATATTCATTACAAAAATATACAACCACACTGGAAGTTGAATATGCACATCAGAGAAAAAATCCCAGATCAGAAAATCCTTAGAAAACAATCAAACTAAAAAATTCACAATTGACAAAAAATGTTCAAAGAATCAGGCAAGTCTCATATAGGAAACCAATCTTACAAACCACATTCAAACTATATTTAAAATAGGGAGAAAAAAAGCCTCAGGACAATGTCTCGTCCACTATGCGGCAACATAGAGCCATAGGGAAAGCAGAGAGCTCAACATGCTCCCCACTAATCTTTTATTTTTATTTTTAATTTCAATTTTAATTTCAATAATTAAATCAACCTTAACCCCATTAGGCATTGAAAGGATCTTTTAACAAAACCCAATGTTTAAACAATTTCAAACAATACCAAGCAAATAAAAGAGCTCTTGCAAGACTCCAATGGAACAAAGTACCTGCAAATAGAACATCCAGGGTAAGCAGGGTATCAGAACTCTTCCCACACCACCCCGAGCAGTTTACTTATCTTTATCAATAACACTTTAATTTGGAGGTTAATTCAGAATAAATCAAATTTTAAAGGTATGCAAATGAACTGAATGCATAGTAATTCACATCTGTATCATCCATGCTGCGTGCAGCATGGGTAGCTTTCTTCATGAGGAAAATAAGAGGAAGCTGGAATGGGGCTTGAGCAGGACAATGAAAGTAATGATGGAGAGTTCATTTCGAACCCTATGCTTGTTTTTTGCAGGTTTACCCTGCATACTTTGGCAAGGGCAATCAGATTATTTTTAAAGAGAATCTTCATCGAAAGTTTCCCATCAAATATCAAAGGTACAAAGGAACTATGGTCCTGCAAGTTCTCAACATGAGTTGAAAATTGCCTTCTAAAAGGGTAATATCGTAAGTGTCTTGATCGTATAGAGTACTGCTTTATGAGGGGAATTTTATAGCAGCTTGCCTATGTCTGAAGGTCAAGTAGACACGTATTTATAGACCATTTTATAAAGACATAAGACGTGACGAGAATTTCCATGTTTATCTCAGGATGCTGAGAGTTATGACACTATTTTACAGGAGGTTTCACAAAACGTAGAGTCCTTTGTAAAATAATTGCAAGTCTGTACAGGCATGCCTCTCCATGTCTGGCAGGAATAGTGATTTTAGGAAGCTGCATGGGGGAAGAAAAGCTATGGAAACCTCTACTGCTACTACTGCTATTGAGCATTGTATAGCACTACAAGACATATGCAGCACTGATACCTCCCCCAAACACACACACACTTAGATGTGGGATCAGCTTCTTAAAATAACTATACCAGCACAAATGGTAAGTTACCCCCCTCCTCAAGGCACTCTGCTGATCCCCCTTTCCCTCAAAGCATTTCAGAGATCCCCCTCTCCCCAAAGCTCCCCGACCAAATACCAATATGCTGACCCCCAGTAAGCATGAGGTTGTCTACTGGGGGGGATGCATTCTATATGATGGGTGGTCTTTAAGGAAGGGTTACCATATTGATATTTGGTTGGGAGCATTTGGGGGAAGAGGTATCCTCAGGTTGCCTTGGAGGGAGGGGAGGGTGGCAGGTTTGATGGGGATCAGCAGATTGCCTTGTAGATTGGGTTTACTGACCGGGTCGGGGGCAGCTAGGGAAGTTCCTGGAGTCTGGGTAGGGGGGCAGACATCAGCTTGCAGATCTGCGGGCAGGTGTAATGTCAATGTTTATATTTTTTATTACAGGCGTGGATTCCCTATATGAAATGGGAAATCCATGTCTGTAGTGTAGGCCCTACTCCAACCATTCTTCGTCCCCACTACTCCCCTTGGCAGGGTAGCAATCCCACGTTTGCACAAAGCATGATCTAAACCGGCATTGAGATGTGTATTTCAATTTGCACATCTCAATGCTGCTTTTAGACATGGAAGTGCTTCTAAAATATCCCCACAGGCACCTATTTCGCATTATAAAATAAGACAAAATCATGGCTCAATTGATGCTGCTGATATTTACAACTGCTGAGAAGCAGGTTTAAATTCTCACCTCTAAAGTACACATGTAAATCACGACTTCACCTGCACTCTACCCCAGAATGTGCCTATATAAGGGCTGCATAAAAGTATGTGACTTCTTGTCAATGTGCCTATGTTTATGAGTGTAACCCATTGGGTAATATTATAAAGCCCTTTTAGGCAGATGGGAAGATTTATTATCCCAAATGTGCTCAAGCAGACACTTACAAAATTGCAGAAAAGTAGGTGATCAGATAACATACAGGTCAATATTTAAAGGGACTTATATGTTTAGTGGCCAACACTAAGGGGGTCATTTTGATTCCTGAATAGCCGGGATGTATGTTCGGGTTGGACGTGCAATACCCTCTATTCACAGGGACGATATTCTGTTGTCTTCACTCCCGCACGCACAGAGCTGCAGTGTGGGAAGCGCTGGACGGGCGGGAGAGAGCGGGATGGAGGTGGAAAGTGGCCGGAGCGGGAGTTGTCTGCAGCACCTGGACGTACAGGGCCTATTCTGGTTAGGGCCCTGTATGTCCACCGGAGGCAGGATGTGCGACCAACTTATTCAGCCTTGGAGATGGAATAAGTCCCGGGAGTGGTAGCGATCGGACCAAGCAGCCCCCGCAAACACATGGAGTGAATGCAGGTGAGTCCCCGCTGCCCAATCCCGGCCCTGGCAGACCCCACTGAGGGTACAAATGTGCCCCGTCCTTTTTCTGGATGTTCAGATGGCCCAGACGTGCAGGACTTTGAATCAGCCTCCATGAGGGTAAATTTATAAACTCATGCCTAATTAATTCATGTTTTCACATGTGCATGTTTGACTTTACAAAATAGAGTGAAAATGTGAAAGTAAGCACATATGTTAAGGTTTGATCATTTACACCAGTTCCTAGATTTGTAAATTTGATTGCTGACTAGCTCGGATGTATGTTCGGGTTGGACGTGCAATACCCGCTATTCGCAGGGATGATATTCTGTTGTCTTCACTCCCGTATGCACAGAGCTCCTGTGCGGGAAGTGCTGGACAGGGGCGGGAGAGGGCGGGATGAAGGTGGAGAGTGGGCGGAGCGGGGGTGGGCCGCAGCACCTGGAAGTACAGGGCCTATTCTGGTTAGGGCCCTGTATGTCCACCGGAGGCAGGATGTGCGATTAACTTATTCAGCCTCGGAGATGCAATAAGTCCCGGGAGTGGTAGCGATCAGACCAAGCAGCCCCCGCAAACACATGGAGCAGATGCAGGTGAGTCCCCGCTGCCAATCCCGGCCCTGGCAGACCCCACTGAGGGTACAAATGTGCCCCGTCCATTTTCTGGATGTTCAGATGGCCCAGACGTGTAGGGCTTTGAATCAGCCTCCATGAGGGTAAATTTCTCAGCTGTATAACTTACCTTGTCTCTCTCAACTAACTGGCCTTTGTGTGGTAGCCAGGTTAACTGTTACTTTAAATTAAATATCTATCCCTGCTCTGTCCCCAGAACGTGCTGCGTTTTAAACTTTTTTTCCTGCTCTAGCCTACCTAAGGGACTACCCCCTCCCCCCCTGCTGAGGTATTGTGTAGTCCTTCTTCCTGTCTCCTCCTCCCACGTGTGCATAGTCTGTTCTGTTTGCCTCTCTCTGCACTGGGAAGAGCAGTGCCCTCACAGTGCTCTGCTAGAGAGGTGGATATTTAACTCCTGTGATGACCTTGCTGTGAATTCTAGCTGTCTATTTATTTATTTATTGTTGTCTTTATTGGTGTGCTACTTCACCTCCCTGTTCCCTTTAGTTTTGCACTTCAGCTTTCTCAGCTGTATAACTTACCTTGCCTCTCTCAACTAACTGGCCTTTGTGTGGTAGCCAGGTTAACTGTTACTTTAAATTAAATATCTCTCCCTGCTCTGTTCCCAGAACGTGCTGCGTTTTAAACTTTTTTTCCTGCTCTAGCCTACCTGAGGGACTAACCCCCTCCCCCCCTGCTGAGGGTACAGGACAGGGTACCTTGCAACAGCCCTCTTTTAATAGGTCTTATTTCCCTCCCTACCTCCCTCCCTCCCTCCCCAACACACACCCGCCCCTGGGGTAATTGTAGCTTTATAGGTACTTACACATCGTAGAGGAAAGGGGCTGCTCTCAGGTACAGCTCTTTATCCAAATCAGTCATACATTGAGGACCTGAGATTAATTAAGCTTCAGGTGAGCAAGGTATATTAGAGGTTGTTACAGGGCCTACCTTGGCAGCGTACTGGAGTGAGGTAGGTGGGACATAAAAACATTTAAGGTTGGGTTTGGCCAATAACTTACAGGGCCCAGGGACTTTCAGCCCTGGTAGCGTCCTTTGTTACCAAAATCCCACAGAAAACAACAGGTCCGAGTGGAGGGAAAACAAAAGGCATTTATTTCCCCTTTCATGCACAAAGGTTCATATGCTTGGACATAAAAACGTCAAACACAAATTCCTTACTTCAGGATAAAGAAAGAGAAAGCATTAAAGGAAAACTGTTATCTTCACAGTAAATGGTATAGCAGGCAAACAAACAGTCTCAACTCCCAAGACCTAGCTTAGTTGCTCAGTAAGGACTCCAAGCTTCCTGTCTTACAGAAGCTACAGTCCATCTCAGTGTCTGATGCAAATTCCACCTGCATCGGTTCCCCTTCTGAAGCCTCTGAGCCTAAGTCAGTACTTGTTGGTAAGTTGTAATAAGGCTTTTTATATAACTTCTGCACAACCTCCCAATGCTCAGGGTTGAATACAGGGCGTCGGTCCTGCGCCCTCAGATACTGGGAACTGTCCTCCTTTTGCCAGTGTTTTGTCTTAGCTTTCTGTAAAGCTTGGTCATTAACAAGTCTCTTGGTTGGTGCGTGTTTCTTGCACCACCTTTTCTTCTCGGCTTGTCTGCTCCAGGTGAGGTCTGAGGCCTGCTCCAGTTGGGATCCTGCCTGGCCTGAGCAATAGGCCTTGTGCTCTCCAACCGTCTTGCTGTTGGCTTTAGACCACAGTCACAGCCACGCCTTTGCCTCTCTGTACAACAAACACTCACTCTGGCTGGAGTTGTCCCACCTTCTCCACGGGGACTCCTTTCTTCAAACCTCTGAGGCTGCTGCTGGCTCCTAAGAAACCGTTGGTCAGGGATTACTGCTCCTTCTGGATATCCAGCCCATTCACTCGGATGTCCTGCCCAACCTACTGGTTCTGCTGGTTCTCTTGGCAGTCCTCCTTTCCCAGGCCGTCCTGCCTGTGCCTTTCTCCAGGGCTGTCCAGTCTCCTCAGGATATCCTCCTTTCCAGGGTTGTCCTGCCAGTTCTCTTCCCGGCCGCTCTGCTCCTGATTCTGCTTCTCCTGACTCTGCCGGTTCCGCTCCTGGTTCTAATTCTGCCTTCCAACCTTCCAAATTCCCTTTAAGAGGCACTCCTCTCTTTCTTGATTGGAAGCTGGCTGGCATTACCTCATGACCTAGGAGGTGTGGTTCCTCTGTTCCTTGGAGGTCCCTCCTGCTCCCCCTATGTGGTTCCTCGCGATATTGCAGGTTGTGCTTGACTTTTCCTGCATTTAAAACATTTTCTTCCCCTCTCAGAGGGTCTGCAGCATCACAAGGTATTAGATACACTTTTATTAGTATAAGCATCTACACTAACCCTTAGTAAATACAGAATTTAAAGACCTAAACACAAGCTTTAAACTAAGATGCAGACAACAGTCCAGCAGCGAGATGGGGGCTTTCCAGTCTTTTGCATTGAGTGTCACATGTATGATTTTCTCCCAGTTGGTGAGAGGTCTTATGTGTGCACTAGGTGCAAGGAGCTCTTTGCTCTCAGGGAACGAGTCCGTTCTCTAGAGGCTAGAGAAGCAGACTTGGAAAACATAAGAAAGACAGAGAGGTACATAGATGAGACCTACAGGGATATAGTCCTGAAGTCCCACCTCCAGTCTGGCAGCATCCCTGTTGCCATGGAGGAAAGAGGTCACGTGACAGGAGAGCATCACCCTGGTGTGTCAGGATGTGATCCTGTAACTAGGACCTGTCCTCCAGGTGATGTAAAACCCTCTCACACTGAGGACGTTTCTCCGGGGCCGTGTGCCCATAAGGGAAGGGTTAGGACAGCTGTTATAGTTGGTGATTCAATCAATAGGCATGTAGATAACTGGGTGGCTGGTGGACGTGAGGATCGCCTGGTAACATGCCTGCCTGGTGCGAAAGTAGTGGACCTCACAAACCGCCTAGATAAGATCTTATATAGTGCTGGGGAGGAGTCTGCTGTCTTGGTACATGTCGGTACCAATGACATAGGAAAATGTGGTAGGGAGGTTCTGGAGGCTAAATTTAAGCTTTTAGGTAGGAAGTTGAAATCCAGAACTTCCAGGGTAGCGTTCTCCGAAATGCTTCCCATTCCACGTGCAGGACCCAAAAGGCAGGCAGAGCTCCGGAGTCTCAATGCGTGGATGAGACGATGGTGCAAGGATGAGGGTTTTGGATTTGTTAGGAACTGGGGAACATTCTGGGGAAAGGAGGGGCTCTTCCAAAGGGATGGGCTTCACCTTAACCAGGATGGAACCAGACTGCTGGCATTAACCTTTAAAAAGGAGATAGAGAAGCTTTTAAACTGGAAAATAGGGGAAAGCCGACAGTCGCCCAAGAGCACATGGTTCGGAAGAAGGTATCCTTGAAGGATAATACCAAAAGCAGTGAGGTTCCAAAAAAGAGTAAAGTAGCCCAAATGCTCTTGAGTATGGTGAAGACAGAGCGTAAAGATTCCAAATTACCCATGCCTACCAATAGCCAGATTAATATTAATAAAATACAGTCTCTAAAATGCTTGTATGCAAATGCTAGAACTAGAAGTCTAAACAATGAGATGGGAGAATTAGAATATATAGCACTAAATGAGAGGTTAGATATGATTGCAATCTCAGAGACATGGTAGAAGGAGGATAACCAGTAGGACACTGTGATACCTGGATACAAACTATATCGTAATGATAGAACTGATCAAATTGGTGGAGGGGTTGCGCTCTATGTTAGAGAGGGCATTGAGTCAGAAAGGATTAAAGTTTTGCAGGAAACAAAATTTGCTGTAGAATCTCTATGGATTGAAATTCCATGTATGAAGGGGAAGGTGATGGCAGTGGGGGTGTACTATCGACCGCCTGGCCAGAATGAACAAATGGATGATGAAATGCTCAAAGAAATCAAGGAAGCTAACCAAAGTCACAGCAGAGTAATAATAATGGGTGATTTCAATTACCCTGGTATCGACTGGGTCAGTGTCACAGCAGGACATGCTAGGGAGATAAAGTTTCTAGATGAAATAAATGACTGCTTCTTGGAGCAGCTGGTTCAAGAACCAACCAAAGGGGAAGCCATACTGGACCTAGTCCTTAGTGGAATACCAGATCTGGTGCAAGAAATAAGGGTGTTGGGACCACTTGGCAATAGTGATCATAGCATGATCGTGTTTGATTTAATTAATGGAGGAGGGATAGTAAAGAAATCCACACTACTACCTTTTAACTTTCGAAAGGGAGACTATGATAAAATGAGGAATATAGTTAAGAAAAAATTAAAAGGAGTGGTTGCAAAGGTTAAAGACTTACATCAAGCTTGGGTGTTGTTTAAAAATACTATCCTGGAAGCCCAGACCAGCTTTATTCCATGCATTAAGAAAAGTGGAAGAAAGTCCAAAAAACTGCCAGCATGGTTTAAAGGTGAGGTCAGAGAGGCTGTTGCTGCCAAAAAAGCATCTTTCAGGAAATGGAAAAAAGAGCCAAATGACGAAAACTGGAAACAGCACAAGCACTGGCAAATTAAATGCAAAGCACTGATAAAGCAGGCAAAGAGAGAATTTGAGAAGGAACTTGCTACGGAAGATAAAACACGAAATAAAGACTTTTTCAAGTACATTCGTAGCAAAAGGCCTGTGAGAGAGTGAATTGGACCATAAGATGATAGAGGGGTAAAAGGGGCAGTAAGAAGAGACAAGGCTATAGCAGAGAGACTGAATGAATTCTTTCCTTCGGTCTTTACTGAGGAAGATGTAGGGATGTTACCCAAGACAGAAGTGGTATTTAAAGGTGATACTGCAGAGGAATTGAGAGAAATATCGCTACACTGGGAAGATCTATTACAACTATTTGATAAACTGAATAGTAGCAAATCACCTGGACCGGATGGTATACATCCAAGAGTGTTGAAAGAACTGAACTATGAGATTGCAGACCTGCTATTAGTAATCTGTGAACTATCATTAAAATCATCTGTAATACCTGAAGATTGTAGGATCGCCAGTGTAACGCCAATTTTTAAAAAGGGTTCCAGGGGTGATCTGGTAAATTTCAGACTGGTGAGCCTGACGTCAGTACCAGGGAAAATGGTAGAAACCATCATAAAGAACAAAATTACACAGCATGTAGATAGTCATGGCCTAATGGGAGACAGCCAACATGGCTTTAGACAAGGAAGATCTTGTCTTACTAATCTGATATGTCTTTTTGAAGGTGTGAAAAAACAAGTAGACAAAGGTGAATCGGTTGATATAGTGTATCTGGATTTTCAGAAAGCCTTTGACAAGGTCCCTCATCAGAGACTTTTGGCAAAACTAAAAAGTCCTGGGATAGGAGGCAGTGTACAATTGTGGATCGGGAACTGGTTAAAAGATAGAAAGCAGAGGGTAGGTCCACTACTTTTTGACATATTCATAAATGACCTGGATAAGGGAATAACTAGTGAGATTATCAAATTTGCAGACAACACAAAACTGTTTAAACTTGTTCAAACCCAAGAGGACTGTGGAAAACTGCAGGAGGATCTGGATAAATTGGAAGACTGGGCATCCAAATAGCAGATGAAATTTAATGTGGACAAGTGCAAAGTTATGCACCTAGGAAAGAACAACCCACACTATGGTTACACAATGCACGGTTCCACATTGGGAACCACCACCCAGGAAAAAGATTTAGGAGTCATCGTGGATAACATGCTAAAACCCTCCGCCCAGTATGCAGCAGCGGCCAAGAAAGCAAATAGAATGCTAGGTATCATAAGGAAAGGAATGGAAAATAAAACAAAGGATATTATAATGCCTCTGTATCGTTCCATGGTACGACTGCACCTTGAATATTGTGTGCAATTCTGGTCGCCGTATCTTAAAAAGGATATAGCGTTATTAGAAAAGGTACAGAGAAGAGCCACCAAAATGGTAAAGGGGATGGAAGGCTACTCCTATGAAGAGAGGCTACAAAGGTTAGGGCTCTTCAACCTGGAAAAGAGACTGCTGAGGGGAGATATGATAGAGTTCTATAAATTAATGAATGGAGTGGAACAGGTAAACGTAGATCGATTGTTTACGCTATCAGAATATAGAAAGACTAGGGGACATGTAATGAAGCTACAGGGTAAACTATTTAAGACAAAGAAGAGAAAATATTTTTTCACTCAACGTGTAATCAAACTCTGGAATTTGTTACCGGAGGATGTAGTAAGAACTGTTTGTGTAGCTGGGTTTAAAAAAGGTTTTGATAAGTTCCTGGAGGAAAGGTCCATAAACCATTATTAAAAAGGGACCCAGGATATCAATGCTTGACCCAATACAAGCATTGTGGAACCTGTGTCTCTTGGGGATTCTGCTAGGTAAGTATGACCTAGATTGGCCACTGTTGGAAACAGGATACTGGGCTTGATGGACCTTGGTCTAACCCAGTATGGCATATCTTATGCTCTTATGTTCTTATGCCTAATTAATTCATGTTTTCACATGTACATGTTTGACTTTGCAAAATAGAGTGAAAATGTGAAAGTAAGCACATATGTTAAGGTTTTATCACTTACACTAGTTCCTAGAGTTGTAAAATAAAGAATTTTTTAATCTATGCACATGATTTCTGGCATCACACAAATTCCACCCATGTGCAGTCCCACAGCAAAGTACATGTGATGCGAACTGCACACATCTTTTCATGCTACATGGTATTCTATAAGAGACCATTTACATGTGTGTAAATGGCTAAAATGCTGGAATTCACACATGTAGTTTCTGCATAAATCTAAGCAGCTCCTTATAAATTAACATCTAAATGTATAAGTTCCCTAACCATGGTTTTTCATCCCCACTATCCAGTTTCTGCTGCTGTTGAAGCTCTGTTTAACTGCCTTGGCTCTATACCGATAATGCAAGGTTGGACTTAAGCAGAATAAGTGTAGAGCACTTAATTATATTGATAGTCAGGTCCGTACCTAGCCTTGTGTGAGCGGTGCAGCCGCATGGGGCGCAAAGGCTTAAGGGGCACATTTCAGCTATTTACCGTTGCCTGCCACAGCTACTTTTTCTTCTCTCAGCAGCAGCAGGAAAGGACAGACAGCTGAAATGCTCCCCTTAAGCATTCTCGCTGCACACTAAGCAGGTCTGGTCCCTCCCTCCTCTGAAGCGGCGTCAGAGCAGGGAGAGACAGATCTGCTTAGTGTGCCGGCGACTTGCACATCAGGCTTCTCTCCTGTCGCCATCTCCCATCCCGTCTTCTCTCCCGTCGCCATCCAGAAAGTGGCTAGATGGAGGTGCGTCGGGTGGGGGGAGGCACGCGCCTGATGTGCAAGTGGCATAGGGCGCGATTCATACTCGGTACGGCCCTGCTGATAGTAGTGATATTCAGCTGCTATCCATAGAGCTATGTAGTTTAATTTAGGCCAGAAAAAAAAGAAGGGTTTTTTTTTTTTGATGATTTAGCTCACGTACGTCCCTGTCCCCAGAGTGCTTACAACCTTACAGGCTGATGCAGAAAGCTAGCGCAGGCTTTAGAAGCCCATAACGACATGTTTAAGCACATTTTTATGATCCTTTCCATGCAGGAAATAGATGTAAACGTCAGCGGAAAAACTAGCACCCAATTAACGCCACACGTATGAATTCCAATTATTTAAATGCATTTAAATGTATTTTAATCTTCTGGGCCGGTATGCAAATCATGATTATGCCCAATGCAGGCAGGCATAGATGATTTCGCACCCAGCCATAGCACCAACATTTTTACTGCAGGGTCTGAGTAGAAGTAAACCTCTAATGCTGCCCCCGACAGTATTTTGATGGCACTGGGTGCTTTCCCCGATGCCTAGATCATTTTCTCCCCAGATGATCAGGCATCGGACAAAGTCCCCGATGCCATCAAAACACTGTCGGGGCCATGTCGACAAAAAAGGATCCCTGGCGCCCCGTCACACCCCCACCCCCTGACAGTAGGAGACAGAAAGATCGTCTCCTGCAGCTCTGGAAAATGGCTGTTCCTGCTCCCTGTAGTCAGCAATAGGCAGTTATGAGCATTTTTGTAGCATAACCTCTGTTTTCATATTAATCTCATTTTGGCAGTACAGTAAAAAAAATGCAAATTAGCCACTGGTACCTGGAGATCAAGACAAACTAGCACAGACTTCTTGTGCACGTGTGTTTGGCTTGCTTTCCCATTTTAACGCTACGGTGGCTCATTTTCATGTGCAGGGTTACCGCGGTGGGCATTTGCATACCCTAACCTTCCTGCATTGCACGTTAAAACGTGTGCATTGTCAGAACGTTATAAAATCAATCACGGGTCTAGCGCTGGCTTTCTGCATTGGCCTGCAAGTCTGTATCATAAAACAATGGAGATATAAGTAACTTGCCCAAGGTCATAAGGAGAAACAATTATGTTGTTGTAAATCCATTTGAATAAACATATCTTAATACTCGAATTTCATATGCTGACAATATAGTCCAGAGATGATCCTGCTCTGTTGGCCCCTGGGTTCAAAATGACACCTCTGCCTTCCCAGGGATTAAACTGTCAATTTACATGGTAAATTGGATAATTTTTGGATAATTCTCAGTTCATTTTGACATTTCTCCTGATTTTTGGATAATTCTCTTGGTTCATTTCATACATTAGGTTTAATTTAAAAAATTTAATGCCTGTTATAACTTTTTAATGCATACTAATTGACTTAACATATGTTAATTTGTAGGCTAATGCACATTAAATCAATTTATTGTGCTCTAAATTTTTATGGAGCATTAACAAACCAAATACTCATTAAAAAATTTATTTAATTATTTTCTCTTATATACCACGCTATTCTGCATCAGTGTGGTTTACATTGAACAAACTGAAATTACATTGAACAGGGCATTATAACTTGGAGATAACTATTTTTACAGGGAACATGGGCTATAGAGGGTTAAGGGGCTTGCCCAAGACCACAAGGAGCACCTATGGGACTAGAAATCCCAGTCCTTCCAGCCCAAGGTTGCTGTCCTCTAGTGGGATTTGAACCCCTGACCTTCTGGCCTGAGGTACCTTGCCCCAACCACTAGGCCACTCCTCCACTCCAAATGCACATTCCTAGAGAAAGGTTCATTGAAAATTATGGTTTTATTCAGTCTTCCCAATAGAACTTGCCCTTTTCCTCTAGCCACCTCATCAAAAGAAGATAAAACTATGTTCCTGTCCTCACATCAGGAACTTCACCCACCCAAACTTAGAACAACTCAAATCCTCCATGACCCCTCGGCCAAACCTCGCCTTCCCTTCCTCCCTTACCCCACAGTAAGCCAAGTTCTTTGTGGCAAGAATGATACCAAATCACTGCTGCTCTATTTTATTTATTTATTTAGACAGATTTGTATACCACCTTATCCTACAATCAAAGTGGTCACATCACAATTGGAGAGTTACATATAACACGCGGGTACTTAACAACATTGGTCTGTCACCTTCACAATGGTATTGCTGGAGGTTCAGTTCCCCTGTACCCTTGTGACCATCACTTATTTGTACCAGTGGTGAAATAGTGAGTGCTATTTTCCATTCAATATGGGCCCAATTCTATTAGGCGAATAGCGGGGCTGCACTTCCCACCTTGCCAGTATTCTGCCTCCGTCCCCCACTGCATGTTGATGGGGTGGAGAGTGGGAGGGCCGTGGGAGGGACCGATCCATGAATGTACAAGGCCAATTCCACTCACAGCCCTGTACGTCCATGGGTCATCGGGGGGCGCCCTGTTAATACCACCTCTGAGGTGGAATAAAAGTGGGGCACCCCCCAAATGTGGCTGGCAGCCTCCCTGGAACCCAGAAGCCCCCCTTCAGAAGCACTGAGTCACAGAGGTTGAGCCTCCACTGCCCAATCTGGGCCCCAGTGGCACCTGTCAGGGTCAGGCAGTGGGGACTTGGGGATCCGAGGCTGCGGGTAGATGGGGCCATGGAGACAATGTGCCCATGGCTACTGGAAGGGCCAGCCGGGCTGTCCTCGGGCCCGATTCTGATAGCCATGGGAACGTTTTGCTCCCATGGTTCAGAATTGGGTCCAAACGGGCCCATCTTGCACAGGGCCTTCTGGACTGCCTGGACTTGCCCCTTCCAGAATCGGGCTCCATGTGTTTTTTGCCAGTGATACACTGTGTTTGTCACTTAACATACATTGTTTCCAAACAGTGCACCCCATTTCCTTCCAACATATGCTATTTGCTATTTACTGTGCACTAGTCAGAAATAGTGTGCCACAAGGGGAAAACATACAAATATGAGTGGCACAAATGAGATAGGATCAAATCACAATGAACTGTCTTGCATATATAACTATATGGATCAGTTGAAAATACATGGTGCTAAGTTGAAGGACATTAAACTGCAAACATTTGCATGTGTGAAAAAATTGTTTGTTTAACCTTGCCTTACCATTGCCCCCTTATGAACATCAACAAACACTATTCTCATAGCAAACATATCTCAATATTCCACAACATCTGAGCACTATATTGGTTTTAGGGTAGCACAGAACTTTACACAAATATTTAACAACCCACTACAGACATGGCCAAGAGCGCACATGTGTCCTTTGAAAATTCATTATCTTGACGTTTGTCAACTCAAATGAACATATTTTACGACTTGCATTTCCAGTTAAGATCTAATGACCAGTCAGCTGTATGAGCTGGTATGCCTTATATCAGACCAGAAGCATCAGATCATTTCCATGTCCCTGGTAGTTCATTACTAGATTAAAGATACATCCATCATGTGTTTTTCCCCATGATCTGATTGACCAAGGTGACAGTTGCATGACCTCTAGCATAATGCCTTCCGCATGCCTTCAAACTTTGCAGACAGGGAGGGTAATTTTCAAAGTCATAACCTTGGGTAAAACAGTGTTTTATCTGAGGAAATGTTCTTTTACAAAAGTACATGTATACTCTGGTTTTGAAAAACTATATAATTTTGTATAGTGAAAAGTATACAAGCATTCTGATCATTAGAAGGAATGAGTGAGAATCCATAAGCACACAGAGGGAAGGAAGTGACAGAATTTGCAAAACGAGAGAAAAAATTATTCAAATAATTGGATCAGCAAACATGAGAAGACAAGTAGCAAATGCACAAATACAGTGGGAAATACAAAGTGTTATTCCAGGAACTCTTTGTTGATCAAGAACAGACACATGAATGGTTAAGGAAAGGTAAACTTAAATCAAAAGATGAGAGATTGATAGTTGCAGCTGAGGACAGATGAGATGGTTTACAGTGAGCAATGAAAAAACTGGCAAAACAAACACATATTGATTCTGTAAGATAGAGCTGGAAAAAAATGACTCATCTTATTGCTGACTAAGTTCTGATGGCAGACAATTTCTCTACGGAGAGGCATGACAAAGTAGCACGCCTCATCCTTTGGAAACTATGTAAACACTATAACATCGCTGTGTCTGAAAAGCACTGGGATCAGGACCCTACGAAAATTTCAGAGAATGAAGATGTTATGATCCGTAGACCCTTGCAAAAATCATTTCATTTTTTTTGGAGCTTTCCTGGGAGTGTTTTTTAATGTTGCCCATTGATATCACTATTGGCCAGCTGGATTATGGTTTTTTCCCCTTTTTTCGAGGTCATTTTTGAGGTTTATTTGCCCTTTTGTCCCCATACAAGGTGAATGAGCCCACAGTAAAATTGTGCAGAGCAGGGTTTCTGACTCGTTCGGCCAGGTTTCCTATCTCCAGGGACTGCACTGTCTCTGTGGTGCAGCAGACACAGCCAGTGCCTGTAGGACCAGAGGGTCACAGGTTCAGATCCCAGCTGGGGCTCCTGTCAACCCAGTCCCCATATTTTACCCACCACTAAACAGAGATAGTAAAGACACTCCTTTATTGCAGAGAACATAAGCATGGTTCAAACACCTCTATTTTACCCTACACCGCATACACACCATAACAATGGGCATTACCTACAGCAGAGTCCCCAAAATGCAGTCCTGGAGTGCCACAACTCAATCAGGTCATATGCTTTTTCCAAGATGAGGACATGTCAGCATGATGGCGGAAGGGTACAGGTGGTGGAGGGGGCAGTGGCTGCTAGCCACAGCAGACAGTGGCCTAGGCCTGTGCAGGCTGGCACCGTCCACTGCAACAGACAGGCTCTGTCGGATGCACAGTCATGGACTCCCCAGGGAGTGCAGCATATCTGTGGCAACACAGTGGTGCAGTGCACACAGACAGTGTGTGCAAGCACAGAAGGTCACAGGTTCAAATCCCAGCTGGGGCTACTGTCAATCCAGTCCACATATTTTTCCCACTACTAAACTGTGATAGTAAGGACAAACCTTTATTGCTGAGAACATACGCATGGTTAATACGCCTATATTTTACCCCACCGACCACATACACCATAAACAGGCACATTACCTAGAGCAGAGTCTCCCAAATGCAGTCCTGGAGGGCCAAACACCATTCTGGTTCCATGCTGCCTCTAATAAAGATGCCTGTGCTGCATATCTATACACCACCCCCATGGTATGCAGATGTAGCTCATGCATATTCATGAGGGACAGCATGGAAAACCCGAACAGTGTTTGGCACACCAGGACTGGAGTTGGGAACCTCTGCCATAAAGCAGCAGCCAACAGGGGCAGACACACCCACACCCACACCCACAGGCCCCATTGGCCAATGCCTCCTGGAGAGGCAGGGCATTGGGCCCTGCCTGCATCTCCCAATACTAGCACTTGCATACCTTAGCAATGCCACCCTACACCTGGGTATACGGTACACAGCTATCAAACGTTTCCTATGATTACTGGCAGATAGCAATTCCTACGTTAAGCACAGTTTGCTCATTGAGCTCCATCATAACAATCATTCTGATGTCTGCGGTGTGTGCTTCAGGTCTGGTCTCTGACAGTGTTTACCACCCTGGGGAGTGCCCCCAACAGTATTGCGTACCATATCCATGCCTGTACTGTGCCCAGGACTGGTGTGGTGGGTATGGCTGCTGAACTCCTCTATAGTAGCACAATGATGGCATAGGTGTGGGGGTGACTGTCTGTCTATCCAGTGTGTGGTGGCTGCAAACACCTTCCACAGCCCACACTGCCAGCACTGTTGCCAGTATTGGGCTGCCAATGTGCATAATGAGGAGCAAGGTACCATGGGTATAGGCTGGACAGGGTGGCCTGGCCAGGATGCATCTGCACAGGGCATAGGGCACTTGCTGGGACATTGTAGTGTCTGGCCACCACCTACTCAGACAGGGTGGCCACAGCATGTCCTGCTGGGAGATCACTCTCACCCTGACTGTGCAGTGAACACAGCATGGCTAGGCACCCCCATAGTGCTATACAGTATTTCTCTCATGTGATATTAATGGGTTTCTTTTTGGGGTCCAGTCACTGACTTATCTGCTTGTTGTGTATGTTGACATTCTAGTTCTGGGTGCATGCATTTCCACCAGGAACATGCACTATAGACTAGCTAGCAGACTGTCTGCAGCTGGTATGTTTATTGATGGAGTGTCTTGCAGGGTGCAGTGGTTGAAGGCTTGCTGCAGGAGAATATCAGATGGGGGTGCGGTGCAGCTTAGCATATCCAGGCCTTCTGTCTGTCTGTCTGCTATTGCGTTATGGATGTGTACAGAGCTGCATTGACTGCCCTGTAGGTGTCTGTTCCCCAGCAGGACCGGGGTAGATGGTCCCTTCTACTGCCCCCATTGTAGGGAAGGTAGAATGTGGATCTGTTGATGGGAGACCCTGTTTACCACCCTCAGCCCTGGAGGAGGAGGGTGGTGGTACATAATCCTCCTAGAGGTCCATAGGGGTTACACCTGACTGAGACATACAGATATATCCAAGGTGTGTCTGCAGAAACTACCTATCTCACACATTAGCACTGCTCGGGACCTGCAACATGGCCTATTTCTGCCATGGAAGGTACTGTGGACCTGGTGCTGGGTGCCCCACCGCACCCTCAGGGTGAGCACAGTACCCGCACAATGTGACGGTGTGTAGCTACTCTGTGCCAGTAACACACATGGTCAGTTCCCCTACCAGGCCGAGGTGCTGTGGGGGTGCATACCCCATCTTGTGTTCATCTGTAGACAGCTGATTTGCATGTGCAGTGCATCATGGGTACGGGTGGGCTAACCCTATCCTGGTGACCACAGCAGACTGTTTGTGTGGTGACATGCAGTCCCTCTGCAGCCAGCCAGGGGCTTACTAGCAGCTGTAGCCCACTGGTTGCTTCACTGCCTGTAGAGCCAGAGGTCATGGGTTCAAACCCACAGTGGGTTAATTTGATAGGGCTACCCAAAGCATTATCTGTTTTTAGTGTACATTATTGCTGCCAGCAAAAACACCCTCAGCGTACTGTACCCATAAGGTACCTCAGAGGGCGCCCTATAGGGCACCTTATGGTTACCGTCCATATAAGGTGCACTATACGTTATCCTGTGGAGCGACTTATAGGGTGCCCTATAGGGGACATTATAGGGTGCCATGGCGGACAGTGCACTTTATAATGTGCCCTATGGAGTGCCTTATAGGGTGCCTTATGCGGCACCTTCAGTTACGGCACGTGAGGGTGTGTTTGCTGGCAGCAATTAATAAAATGCTGCAGGAAACAATGCTTATATGTCAAAGCTGATATCTCAGCCAGCCTTATGTATTAGGCACACTGGGGATTGAACTCATGACCCCTGTATCATCAGTCAGTGCCTTAACCATTGTGCTACACTGTTGTTCCTCCTTGTATGTCAGCACACCTACTTAAGATTTTCATGCATTTAAATGCACAGTGCTGCCATGAAAAACAGTGCTATGACCTTGCTGTGCCTCATAGGGCACCCTATATGGCGCCCTATAGGCCATCCTTTCAGCAACATTGTAGGGTGCCGTGGCAGACAGTGTACTTTAAAATGTGCCCTTTGGGGTACCTTATGGAGTGCCTTATGCAGCACCTTATGTTACAGTGCTTTGAGAGTGCGTTTGCTAGCAGCAGTAATTAAAATAAAATTAAAAAGCCTCATAATGCAATATTACACATAAATAGTAGTGCCTCAGCCAGCCTTATTCATTGGGCAGACTGGTGGCTTGAACCCATGACCCCTGCACCATCTGTCAGTGTCTTTACCATTGTACTGCAGCCCTGTTCCTCTGGTTGCACATTAGCGCGCCTGCTTATGCTTCCTGCGTGCGTTCCTCGTGTGCTACTGTGCGCGGCGCGCGCTAATCCCGTTTTGCTCTATTTTTGACCGGACTGCCCACTCCTTATATGGCATCCTGCACACTAACGCGGTGTGCACGTTAAGAGGTTTAGTAAACATACCCCTAAGCGTACTTGATAAAAAAATGTACAGTATGTGCCTATGGGAGTAATTTTAGAAGCTCTAATTGTTATTTGGATGTCTGAAAATGGGTAAGCAGACATTGTTAAAATCCATGGAGTTCTTTTACTGTACAAAACAGTTTGAAAGATGTCCCCATGCTGTGGATGTCTATCCTGCACAGGATCATGATGGGGAGCATCTCTAGGGCATTCCAGAGATCTTAGTCATGAACACCCAATTTCAGAAACAGCCAACATGTCTCAGCCCTTGCCTGTCTATATCTGCTCCAACAGCCAATAAGAAGCTCACAATCAATGATCAGCCAATGGAGAGGGAAAAACCCTATTGAAACAAGGGAATCCCCCATCCTGATCAAACGGCTAAACCAGAGGAGAAGTAAACAGCTCAAGATGTCAAACTCAAAGTACATCCCAACAGAATCAGGAAAACAGACTGCTCCTCTCAAGGGCCACATTTAATCTATGTGGAGCCACTGTGTTCAATTGAAAAATCCAGCGCTGTTCAGTCTTCTGCAGCTGAAAAATATGGTTTCCCCTTCAAGGGTCCACTGGAACAAAATCAAGCACCCGCCAGCACAGTTGATCAAAAGTATGATTCAGCGGAATACAGTGTTCCACAATTGGAGCTGTGAGGGTCTTAGAATGCAGCCTAATGGAATGCTCTGCCAGACGGACCTTTACAGGTCTCGTAGTGCAACCAATGTAATACAGAGAACACGGGCAGATAAGCAAATAAACCACATAGGCAGAGAGACAGGTGGTGTGCCATCACGATGAAAGAAAAGTAGACGTATGAACGTCACACCATGTCTCACCTGTGAGAGATGATGAACAGAACCAACAGGATCCACATGGAAAATGTCCTGCGTCAGCATGCAAAAGGACAGGACGATCCAAAACAGGAGCTGAGTGAACAATACGTAGATTGGCACTTCTGGAATAAGCCAACAACAAGCTTTTGCCATGAAAACAAGAGTGAAACCCCCAAGATGGGCCAAAATCTCCGCATGATCTTCATAACTGATGAAACCCCAGTTATATATGGAAAAATGCCGGTGATTGTGTCATCAGAGGACTGAGCGGCTGTGCTCAAAGAAGTAAGTAAGAGGTAAGTAGTCACTCACGGTGTGTAAACCGAGCTCGTTTGAAGGCAGCATTAAGCAACTTCAGAGGATAACCACGAGAAAGTAATGGCTGCGTCAGGTCCTCCGCATGTTTGTAGAAATCTTGTAAGGAAGAACAGTTGCGCCACAGGTGTAAAAACTGACCATAAGGTAATCCCCATCTTAATGAAGGCGGATGGTAGCTGTGATAGCTCTAAAGGGTGTTGCGCTGAACAGACTTTCTAAAAAATGATGTAACAAATCCTTCCTGGGTTAACGTAACCGTGATATCCAAAAACTGAATCTGAACAGGATCCCTGTGAGCCATGAGCTGAATATTTGGTTTAAAAGTGTTCAACAGCAACAGGAAAGCATCCAGCTGAGGTTGAGTACCTGTCCATAGAAAAAAGATGTTGTCAAGAAATCAACGCCAAAAAGGTATAAAATGTAAAAAAGATGATGGATAAATTACAAATCCTCAAAATGAGCCATATAAATTGTGGCTATAGACGGAGCCACCATTGCACCCATTGCAATGCCAAAGGATTGTAGATAGTATTGCTGCTCATAAAGAAAATAATTATGATTGAGCACAAGGTCCAAAAGATCCAACAAAAATGCCCATGGCACCCGAGCAGGAAGGTCCAAAGGAAAACTAGCCAGACATTGAAGTGCTTCCTCTTGATTGATGTTGGTATACAGAGCCTGAACATCCAGGGTTACTAAAAATTGATAAGAGGAATCCGCAGTGCATGCTGATAGCTGTGTGAGAAAATGTCCTGTGTCCCGAATATAAGATGGAACCTTGGCAGCAGCTGGTTGTAGAAAAATATTGCAAAACTTTGACAGTGGCTCTAGCACAGAGTTGTGACAGGAAACAATGGGCCTGCCAGGTGGGCATTCCATAGACTTGTGGATCTTGGGGACCAGGTAAAAAACAGGAATTTTAGGAAATTTATTAACCAGATAGCGGAATTCCCGCTTTGTAATCCACCCTTTTTGGGATGCGTCCTCCATCACTGATTGGGTATGCTCCAATAAACCAGATGTCGGGTCCTGGGCCAGTGGAGTATAATATTTATGATTAGATAAGTGCACATCAATCTCCTGCTGATATTGTTTGGGGGATAAAACCACCACAGCCCCACCTTTGTCAGCTCTCCTGATAACAAGATCCGATTGTGCCAACTCTTGAATGGCCTGATGATATGACCAGGGATATTGGAAAAAGACTTACAGAAAGTGTGTTCCTCCACAGCCAAAGCCTGTAAGACCAACTCCTGAAATGTCAAAATGGTCGGATCCACTTCCCCAGGTGGTAGCCAGTTAGACGGACCAGTAATGAGAGACAAATCTGGGGAGGAATCAAAGCCAGAAAAATAGTGGATAACTCGCAATTTCCTTAAAAAAAGATATAAAGCCACCCGAACTTCAAAAGGGTCATACCTTGAAACCGGAACAAAAGACAACCTTAACTCCAGAACTTGTAATTGTGAGGGAGTCAATATTCGTCCTGATATGTTGATGACTGCGGTGTCTTTGTCCGGGATTTGGTTTCTGGACCTCCCAAAAATCCTGCTGATAAGTCCATCATGACCGCCAGCTCCAATGTGGGCCAGCTTGAGGTGGCAAAGGAGGCTCATGATGTGTTCGAACAGAACCATGATGGGCATTATCAGCAGAGTCCGTGTCCGTAGAATCCTCTGAGCTGTTGGCGAACGTGACACCACGGGTAGGAGGCTTGTCCGGTGGAGACATTCATTTATACACCAGATTATTCTCATAATCAATCTTGTCCCACCTAAATTTTTTTATTTTCATACCATGCAAGTGGTCCCGAAAAGCCATAAGCTGTTTCTCCGCTTTAGTCCATTGTAACTGAAAACTTTGAGCTTCCTGCGTTTCCAAAATCTTCAGCTTAAGTTCTGCTGCTTGAGAAAACAACCTCTCCTCATTTGTGCCTGATCACTCTATTAACAAAGCAATAATATTGAAACTGCACTTGTTCAAAATAGCATTCCATTTTGCTAGAAAAGCAGGATCATCAATAAACCGCTGCAGTGCCCGAGGTATCCGCAATCCCCATGGAATGATCATAGACTTAAGATACTCAGTCATGGCCGAACCATGCAACTGAGCTCTGATCAGACGTTTGTGCAGATCCTTTAATTCAAAGATGTTAGGGGCAGTTGAGTTGAATGAGAGACGGTGTCCTCAAACAGAGAATTACGCTGTCAAAGACATTGTAATTTTTTGTCAGTGTAAGCAAAGACGTCAGATGCCATTGTGAGCACTGGGCTAAGAAAGTACCAAAATCCAAAGAGTCCCATATAGCAGGAGCAATGCATAAATCTCAATAAAAAAGATCCTGTATCACAACAGCTGCGAAAGAAATTTCCCCCAAACAGTTCATCACATGCAATATATTTAATATACTTATTTTTTGTCGGAGCCGCTATGCGAGAGGAGGCAGAGAACCACTCCCTCCTTAAAACAGCCGCTCCTTTTAATCAATAAAAACGTAAATAATTTTCACATCACTTATCTGAAACCGTTAAATGCTTCAATGCCGCTACCAGAAGATCTATTTCAACAACGTGCCACGTTTCGGGTCAGCATTCCATGACCCTGCTTCAGATTGAAAAATGTTAATCCTGCAGACATGAAAGTAAAGAACACAACTGGCAAACAGCCATCTTTATAAGGCATATAACATGGCGTCAGACATCAGAGACCAACCAAGGCGGAAATGACAAGCCATGGCAGCCAATAAGAACATAAGAACATAAGATATGCCATACTGGGTCAGACCAAGGTCCATCAAGCCCAGTATCCTGTTTCCAACAGTGGTCAATCTAGGTCATACATACCTAGCAGTTTCCCCAAAAGACACAGGTTCCACAATGCTTGTACTGGGTCAAGCATTGATATCCTGGGTCCCTTCTTAATAATGGTTTATGGACCTTTCCTCCAGGAACTTGTCCAAACCTTTTTTAAACCCAGCTACACTAACAGCCTTTACTACATCCTCCGGTAACAAATTCCAGAGTTTGATTACATGTTGAGTGAAAAAATATTTTCTTTTATTAGCTTTAAATAGTTTACCCTGTAGCTTCATTGCATGTCCCCTAGTCTTTCTATATTCTGATAACGTAAACAATCGATCTACATTTACCCGTTCCACTCCGTTCATTAATTTATAGACTTCTATCATATCTCCCCTCAGCCGTCTCTTTACCAGGTTAAAGAGCCCTAACCCTTTTAGCCTTTCTTCATAGGAATATCCTTCCATCCCCTTTACCATTTTGGTAGCTCTTCTCTGAACCTTTTCTAATAACGCTATATCCTTTTTAAGATACGGTGACCAGAATTGCACACAATATTCAAGGTGCGGTCTCACCATGGAACGATATAGAGGCATTATAATATCTTTTGTTTTATTTTCCATTCCTTTCCTTATGATACCTAGCATTCTATTTGCTCTCTTGGCCGCCGCTGCACACTGGGCCGAGGGTTTTAACATGGTATCCACAATGACGCCTAAATCTTTTTCCTGGGTGGTGGTTCCTAATGTGGAACCTTGCATCGTGTAACCATAGTTTGGGTTGTTCTTCCCTAGGTGCATAACTTTGCACTTGTCCACATTAAATTTCATCTGCCATTTTGATGCCCAGTCTTCCAATTTATCAAGATCCTCTTGCAATTTTCCACAATCCACTTTGGTTTTAACAACTTTAAATAGTTTTGTGTCATCTGCAAATTTGATAACCTCACTCGTTATTCCACTTTCCAGGTCATTTATGAATATGTCAAAAAGCAGCGGACCCAGCACAGATCCCTGGGGTACACCACTATTCACCTTTCTCCATTGGGAAAATTGGCTATTTAGCCCTACCCTCTGCTTTCTATCTTTTAACCAGTTCCTGATCCACAATAGTACACTGCCTCCTATCCCATGACTCTTTAGTTTTGCCAAAAGTCTCTGATGAGGGACCTTGTCAAAGGCTTTCTGAAAGTCCAGATACACTATATCAACCGACTCACCTTTGTCCACCTGATTATTCACTCCTTCAAAAAAACATAACAGATTAGTAAGACAAGATCTTCCTTGTCTAAAGCCATGTTGGCTGTCTCCCATTAGGCCATGACTATCTACATTCTGAGCAATTTTATTCTTTATGATGGTTTCTACCATTTTACCCGGTACTGACGTCAGGCTCACCGGTCTGTAGTTTCCCGGATCACCCCTGGAACCCTTTTTAAAAATTGGTGTTACATTGGCGATCCTCCAATCTTCAGGTATTAGAGATGATTTTAATGATAGTTCATAGATTACTAATAGCAGGTCTGCAATCTCATATTTCAGCTCTTTCAACACCCTTGGGTGTATACCATCCGGCCCAGCTGATTTGCTACTCTTCAGTTTATCTAATAGTTGTAATACATCTTCCCGATGTATCAATATTTCCTTCAATTCTTCCGCACCTTTAAATATCACTTCTGTCTAGGGTAACATCCCTACATCTTCCTCAGTAAAGACCGAAGCAAAGAATTCATTCAGTCTCTCAGCTATTGCCTTGTAGCCTTTTAGTGCCCCTTTAACCCCTCTATCATCTAATGGACCAACTGACTCTCTCACAGGTTTTTTGCTACGAATGTACTTGAAAAAGTCTTTATTTCGCGTTTTTGCTTCAGCAGCAAGCTTCTTCTCAAATTCTCCATTTGCCTGCATTATCAATGCCTTGCATTTGACTTGCCAGTGCTTGTGCTGTTTCCAGGTTTTGTCGTTTGGCTCTTTTTTCCATTTCCTGAAAGATGCTTTTTTGGCAACAACAGCCTCTCTGACCTCACCTTTAAACCATGCTGGCAGTTTTTTTTACTTCCTTCCACTTTTCTTAAAGCATGGAATACAGCTGGTCTGGGCTTCCAAGATAGTATTTTTCAACAACACCCAAGCGTGATAAGAACATAAGAACATAAGACATGCCATACTGGGTCAGACCGAGGTCCATCAAGCCCAGTATCCTGTTTCCAACAGTGGCCAATCTAGGTTATATGTACCTAGCAATATCCCCAAAAGACAGGTTCCACAATGCTTGTACTGGGTCAAGCATTGATATCCTGGGTCCCTTTTTAATAGTGGTTTATGGACCTTTCCTCCAGGAACTTGTCCAAACCTTTTTTAAACCCAGCTATACTAACAGCCCTTACTACATCCTCCGGTAACAGATTCCAGAGTTTGATTACACGTTGAGTGAAAAAATATTTTCTCTTATTTGTCTTAAATAGTTTACCCTGTAGCTTCATTACATGTCCCCTAGTCTTTCTAAACTCTGATAGCGTAAACAATTGATCCATGTTTATCCGTTCCACTCCATTCATTAATTTAGAGACCTCTATCATATCTCCCCTCAGCCGTCTCTTCTCCAGGCTAAAGAGCCCTAACCTTCTTAGCCTCTCTTCATAGGAGTAGCCTTCCATCCCCTTCACCAATTTGGTGGCTCTTCTCTGTACTTTTTCTAATAACGCTATGTCCTTTTTAAGATACGGTGACCAGAATTGCACACAATATTCAAGGTGCGGTCGTACCATGGAGCGATACAGAGGCATTATAATATCCTTTGTTTTGTTCTCCATCCCTTTCCTTATGATACCTAGCATTCTATTTGCTTTCTTGTTCGCCACTGCACACTGGGCGGAGGGTTTTAACATGTTATCCACAATGACTCCTAAATCTTTTTCCTGGGTGGTGGTTTCTAATGTGGAGCCTTGCATTGTGTAGCTATAGTGTGGGTTGTTCTTTCCTAGGTGCATAACTTTGCACTTGTCCACATTAAATTTCATCTGCCATTTGGATGCCCAGTCTTCCAATTTATCCACATCCTCCTGCAGTTTTCCACAATCCTCTTGGGTTTTAACAACTTTAAACAGTTTTGTGTCATCTGCAAATTTGATAACCTCACTAGTTATTCCCTTTTCCAGGTCATTTATGAATATGTCAAAAAGCAGCGGACCCAGTACAGATCCCTGGGGTACTCCACTATTCACCTTTTTCCATTGGGAATATTGGCCATTTAGCCCTACCCTCTGCTTTCTATCTTTTAACCAGTTCCCGATCCACAATAGTACACTGCCTCCTATCCCATGACTTTTTAGCTTCGCCAAAAGTCTCTGATGGGGGACTTTGTCAAAAGCTTTCTGAAAGTCCAGATACACTATATCAACCAACTCACCTTTGTCTACCTGTTTATGCACACCTTCAAAAAAAACATATCAGATTAGTAAGACAAGATCTTCCTTGTCTAAAGCCATGTTGGCTGTCTCCCATTAGGCCATGACTATCTACATGCTGCGTAATTTTGTTCTTTATGATGGTTTCTACCATTTTCCCTGGTACTGACGTCAGGCTCACTGGTCTGTAATTTCCTGGGTCACCCCTGGAACCCTTTTTAAAAATTGGTGTTATGATGGCGACCCTCCAATCTTCAGGTATTAGAGATGATTTTAATGATAGTTCACAGATTACTAATAGCAGGTCTGCAATCTCATATTTCAGCTCTTTCAACACCCTTGGGTGTATACCATCCGGCCCAGCTGATTTGCTACTCTTCAGTTTATCTAATAGTTGTAATACATCTTCCCGATGTATCAATATTTCCTTCAATTCTTCCGCACCTTTAAATATCACTTCTGTCTTGGGTAACATCCCTACATCTTCCTCAGTAAAGACCGAAGCAAAGAATTCATTCAGTCTCTCAGCTATCGCCTTGTAGCCTTTTAGTGCCCCTTTAACCCCACTATCATCTAATGGACCAACTGACTCACAGGTTTTTTGCTACGAATGTACTAGAAAAAGTCTTTATTTCGCGTTTTTGCTTCAGCAGCAAGCTTCTTCTCAAATTCTCCATTTGCCTGCATTATCAATGCCTTGCATTTGACTTGCCAGTGCTTGTGCTGTTTCCAGGTTTTGTCGTTTGGCTCTTTTTTCCATTTCCTGAAAGATGCTTTTTTGGCAACAACAGCCTCTCTGACCTCACCTTTAAACCATGCTGGCAGTTTTTTTTACTTCCTTCCACTTTTCTTAAAGCATGGAATACAGCTGGTCTGGGCTTCCAAGATAGTATTTTTCAACAACACCCAAGCGTGATAAGAACATAAGAACATAAGACATGCCATACTGGGTCAGACCGAGGTCCATCAAGCCCAGTATCCTGTTTCCAACAGTGGCCAATCTAGGTTATATGTACCTAGCAATATCCCCAAAAGACAGGTTCCACAATGCTTGTACTGGGTCAAGCATTGATATCCTGGGTCCCTTTTTAATAGTGGTTTATGGACCTTTCCTCCAGGAACTTGTCCAAACCTTTTTTAAACCCAGCTATACTAACAGCCCTTACTACATCCTCCGGTAACAGATTCCAGAGTTTGATTACACGTTGAGTGAAAAAATATTTTCTCTTATTTGTCTTAAATAGTTTACCCTGTAGCTTCATTACATGTCCCCTAGTCTTTCTAAACTCTGATAGCGTAAACAATTGATCCACGTTTATCCGTTCCACTCCATTCATTAATTTAGAGACCTCTATCATATCTCCCCTCAGCCGTCTCTTCTCCAGGCTAAAGAGCCCTAACCTTCTTAGCCTCTCTTCATAGGAGTAGCCTGCCATCCCCTTCACCAATTTGGTGGCTCTTCTCTGTACTTTTTCTAATAACGCTATGTCCTTTTTAAGATACGGTGACCAGAATTGCACACAATATTCAAGGTGCGGTCGTACCATGGAGCGATACAGAGGCATTATAATATCCTTTGTTTTGTTCTCCATCCCTTTCCTTATGATACCTAGCATTCTATTTGCTTTCTTGTTCGCCGCTGCACACTGGGCGGAGGGTTTTAACATGTTATCCACAATGACTCCTAAATCTTTTTCCTGGGTGGTGGTTTCTAATGTGGAGCCTTGCATTGTGTAGCTATAGTGTGGGTTGTTCTTTCCTAGGTGCATAACTTTGCACTTGTCCACATTAAATTTTATCTGCCATTTGGATGCCCAGTCTTCCAATTTATCCACATCCTCCTGCAGTTTTCCACAATCCTCTTGGGTTTTAACAACTTTAAACAGTTTTGTGTCATATGCAAATTTGATAACCTCACTAGTTATTCCCTTTTCCAGGTCATTTATGAATATGTCAAAAAGCAGCGGACCCAGTACAGATCCCTGGGGTACTCCACTATTCACCTTTTTCCATTGGGAATATTGGCATTTAGCCCTACCCTCTGCTTTCTATCTTTTAACCAGTTCCCGATCCACAATAGTACACTGTCTCCTATCCCATGACTTTTTAGCTTCGCCAAAAGTCTCTGATGGGGGACTTTGTCAAAAGCTTTCTGAAAGTCCAGATACACTATATCAACCAACTCACCTTTGTCTACCTGTTTATGCACACCTTCAAAAAAACATATCAGATTAGTAAGACAAGATCTTCCTTGTCTAAAGCCATGTTGGCTGTCTCCCATTAGGCCATGACTATCTACATGCTGCGTAATTTTGTTCTTTATGATGGTTTCTACCATTTTCCCTGGTACTGACGTCAGGCTCACCGGTCTGTAATTTCCTGGGTCACCCCTGGAACCCTTTTTAAAAATTGGTGTTATGATGGCGGCCCTCCAATCTTCAGGTATTACAGATGATTTTAATGAAAGTTCACAGATTACCAATAGCAGGTCTGCAATCTCATATTTCAGTTCTTTCAACACTCTGGGATGTATACCATCTGGTCCAGGTGATTTGCTACTATTCAGTTTATCAAATAGTTGTAATATATCTTCCCGGTGTAGCGATATTTCTCTCAATTCCTCTGCAGTATCACCTTTAAATACCACTTCAGTCTTGGGTAACATCCCTACATCTTCCTCAGTAAAGACCGAAGCAAAGAATTCATTCAGTCTCTCTGCTATAACCTTGTTTCCTCTTACTGCCCCTTTTACCCCTCTATCATCTAATGGTCCAATTGACTCTCTCACAGGCCTTTTGCTACGAATATACTTGAAAAAGTCTTTATTTCGTGTTTTTGCTTCCGTAGCAAGTGCTTGTGCTGTTTCCAGTTTTCATCATTTGGCTCTTTTTTTCCATTTCCTGAAGGTTGCTTTTTTGGCAGCAACAGCCTCTCTGACCTGTAAGTCTTTAACCTTTGCAACTGCTCCTTTTAGTTTTTTCTTAACTATTTTCCTCATTTTATCATAGTCTCCCTTTTGAAAGTTAAAAGGTAGTACTGTGGATTTCCTTACTATCCCTCCTCCACTAATTAAATCAAAGGCGATCATGCTATGATCACTATTGCCAAGTGGCCCCAACAACCTTATCTCTTGCACTAGATCTGGTGTTCCACTAAGAACTAGGTCTAATATGGCTTCCCCTCTGGTCGGTTCATGAATCAGCTGCTCCAAGAAGCAGTCATTTATTTCATCTAGGAACTTTATCTCCCTAGCATGTCCTGCCGTGACACTGACCCAGAGCAGCTCACAATCAATTATCAGCCAATGGAGAGGGAAAAACCCTATTGAAACAAGGGAATCCCGCATCATGACAAATGGCTAAACCAGAGGAGAAGTAAACAGCTCAAGATGTCAAACTCAAAATACATCCCAACAGAATCAGAAAAACAGACTGCTCCACTCAAGGGCCGCATTTAATCTGCGCGGAGCCACTGTGTTCCAGGGCATGAATAGGCATCTGAAAAGTGCTCGTTTTCTCAGAAAAGTAGTTGTAGAGGAGATGGAACTCCTCAGTTCTGTCCATAATAGTAAAGAGAATTGTTGTGTGGTTGTGGAGCTGCAATATGTCTCAATAATTTGAATGGCAGACTTGGAAATGTCTCAGATGGATGATACAGTTGCAGGGACATCTGAAGTATGTAGATGCCCCTGATGATGTCCATATAGGGGTTGTGCATGTTTCTGAAATCATCTCCAGACTTAACAATGCCAACCATTTTTGGGAACATTTTGGCCTGCACATCCCAGATAGCACCTAGACATCCTTTCTAAAATGCCCCTTTATACGTCTTTATAAAATATGAGGCAAAAGCAACAGAAATCATGGCTGCATTGAAGCTACAGACATTCACGCATGTTTGGGAGCAGGCATAAATGTTCAAGCGTGAAGTACAAATGTATTTTAAAAATGACACATGTAAATCATGACTCTTCTGATGGTTTATCCAAACTCCACCCAAAACATACCTATGCTCACATCCTTTTACATAACTGGAGGGCAATTCTATAATATTATGTACAAGCAAAACACGTTGCCACATGCATATTGGGGGCTTATTTTATAAAGTAAAGCACATCTAGGTGCCGTGGATACACCTAAATTGGCACAGTGACATGTGTAAATTATGCGTAAGTTATATTCTATAACTTATGCCTGTAGATATAAACCTTGCTTATGCTTTGCCCAAACTCTGCCCCCATGCATACCCCAAGTGAAGGTGCACATAATGGGATCTAAATGCAAGCTTATGGAACAGTGACTGACTAAGACAATCACATAAGTGAACATATACAAGTCCTAGTTACTAAACATGTCGATAGTATAATCTTATATAATTTGGGCTTTGACTACAGCTCTTCCTAAATATTTATCTAACCTTCTGATCCCATATGCTCATGCTGTCAGATCTCCTAAGGGCAACCTATTAATCTACTACCTACAAATATCTAACAGGAAATAACCTAATGTGCGTCTTTCAAGTCGGTACTTATACATTGTACATAGTTTTAGAGTTGTAAGCAGTTAACAGTTAATGTGTAAGCTGTTAAATGTCAATTGAAAGTAGTTAATTTACTGTTCCTTGTAAGAACGTTCTGTTTTCTGTAAACCACTTTGATAAAACGAAAAGCGGTATATAAAAAAATGTTAAATAAATAAATAAATAGTCATGGCTTAATGGGAGACAGCCAACATGGCTTTAGCCACAGAAAGTCTTGTCTTATTAATCTGTTATGTTTTTTTGAAGGTGTGAATAAACAGGTAGACAAAGGTCAGTCGGTTGATATAGTGTATCTGGATTTTCAGAAAGCCTTTGACAAGGTCCCTCATGAAAGTCTCCTAGTGAAATTAAAAAGTCAAGGGATAGGAGGCAGTGTACTATTGTGGATCAGGAACTGGTTAAAAGATAGAAAGCAGAGGGTAGGGCTAAATGGCCAATTTTTCCAATGGAGAAAGACGTATAATGGAGTACCCTAGGGACCTGTGCTGGGTCTGCTGCTTTTTGACATATTCGTAAATGACCTGGAAATGGGAATAATGAGTGAGGTAATCAAATTTGCAGATGACACAACATTATTCAAAGTTGTTATAACCCAAGAGGATTGTGAAAAATTGCAAGAGGACCTTGATAAACTGGAAGACTGGGCATCTAAATAGCAGATGAAATTTAATGTGGACAAGTGCAAAGTTATGCACCTAGGAAAGAACAACCCAAACTACGGTTACACGATGCAAGGATTCACATTAGGAACCATCACCCAGGCAAAATAATTTAGGCGTCATCGTGGATAACATGCTGAAACCCTCCGCCCAGTGTGCAGCAGCGGCCAAGAGAGCAAAAAGAATGCTAGGTATCATAAGGAAGGGAATGGAGAATAAAACAAAGGATATTATAATGACTCTGTATCATTCCATGGTGCGAACGCACCTTGAATATTGTGTGCAATTCTGGTCGCCATATCTTAAAAAGGATATAGCGTTATTAGAAAAGATATAGAGAAGAGCCACCAAAATGGTAAAGAAGATAGAAGGATACCCTATGAAAAGAGGCTAAAAAGGTTAAGGCTCTTCAATTTGGAAAAGAGACAGCTGAGGGGAGATATGATAGAGGTCTATAAATTAATGAATGGAGTGGAACGAGCAAACGTAGATCTATTGTTTATACCATCAAAATATAGAAAGACTAGGGGACATGCAATGAAGCTAATAAGAGAAAATATTTTTTCACTTAATGTGTAATCAAACTCTGGAATTCATTACCGGAGGATGTAGCAAAACCTGTTAGTGTAGCCAGGTTTAAAAAAGGTTTGGACAAGTTCCTGGAAGAAAAGTCCATAAACCATTATTAAAGGGGACCTGGGATATCCACTGCTTGCCCCAGTACAAACATTGTGGAGCCTGTGTCTTTTGTGGAAACTGCTAGGTACTTGTGACCTAGATTGGCCACTGTTGGAAACAGGATACTAGGCTTGATGGACCTTGTCTGACCCAGTATGACATATCTTATGTTCTTATGTTCCTTTAAATTAGGAACTTATGTGCATTTTGTGCAGCTACCATCCTGCTAACCCTATATAAAATCAACTCCATAGCCCCTTGATTAATTTTATAAAAGGTCTTTTATGAGTGCAAAAAGGCCTCTATGCATGAGAAATCCTTATAAAATTACTTCATTGTTCGATGACATCTCATGGATCATTGAATCTCTATTTTTTATACCACTCTCCCTTAGGGGAATGAGTAGAATCTCTTTCTTCTTTGACCTTACAATTCTGGGAAATTCCATTTAATAGTCTATAGACTATTAAATACTCTGGTAGAACCATACATAGGGTTCCTCACACACATATACTTTCACCTATAGTAAGCAGAGATGTTTTCGGGGGTGGAGTTGGGGATGACTTTAGAATTAAACAAGTAGCTTGGGGTTTTACAAAGTATATGTAAAAATTTGTAGGAAAATATTGTTTGTGAAATTGTGCTGACTCAGCCTCTGGCTTTCTTGGCAAAGTGTAACCAGAAGTAGATTGCCAGGCTTTTCTTCCATGGAGTAAGTCCACAGCACCTGGCGCTGCGATTGCCGGCCGTCACCTCCTGTTTGCATTGGATCCCTGCAGGCAGACGAAAAGGGAAGGCCGGCAATCACAGACATGCGCAGATCAGCAGGCCTAGTGGGAAAAAGTATTATAAAAAAGTACTATTGATCACAAATAATAATAAAATAGACTAATACACTAAAGGCAGCTAATAAAAGTGGCTTTAAATGAAAAGGTCCGACAAAAAATTGTAAACAATATAGTTGGATTAGTGAGCTTTTCCTCTATACCAGGATATATTGGTAGCATTGGTGAAATATATTTTTCCTGTAAGGATTCAATTAGGAAAATTGCAAAAACTTAGCAGGATTTAGTAAAAAGGCCCCTTAAAATTTTTCTTGCCCTAGGAGGGGTACAACAATGTTAAAATGATTTTAATCATTTAAAATATATACAGATAGAAATCATTAAGGGGTATGTTTACTAAACCCTCTTAACGTGCGCACCATGTTAGTGTGCAGGATGCCATAAAAGGAGTGGGCGGTCCGGTCAAAAGTAGCAAAACGGGAATAGTGCGCGATAACGCGCGCAGCGGTGCACATTATCGGGCGAAATGCCGCTGAGCGCATTAGCGCACGGTAATCTTAAGTAGGTGCCCAGACATGCTTACATAGAAACAGAGGTGTAGCACAATGGTTAATACACAGACTGAGGCTACAAGGGTCATGAGTTTGATCCCCCAGTGTGCCTAATACATAAGGCTGGCTGAGGCCTCAGCTTTGACATGTAAGTATTGTTTCCTGAGGCATTTTATTTGTATTTTAATTATTGCTGCCAGCAAACACACCCTCACGTGCCGTAACCTAAGGTGCCGCATAAGGCACCCTATAAGGCACATTATAAAGTGCACTGTCCGCCACAGCACCCTATAATGTCCCCTATAGGGCACCCTATAAGGCGCTCCATAGGACACCTTATAGAGCACCTTATACGGACTGTAACCATAAGGTGCCTCGGAAGGCGCTTTATAGGGTGCCCTATAAGGCGCCTTCTGAGGCACCTTATGGTTACAATACCCTGAGGGTGTTTTGCTAGCAGCACTAATGTACATTAAAAAGAGACAATGCTTTGGACAGCCCTATCAAATAACCACTACTGTGGGTTTGAACCCATGACCTCTGGCTCCACAAGCAGTGAAGTAACCAGTGGGCTACAGCTCCATAGTTGCTAGCAAGCCCCTGGCTGGCTGCAGAAGGACTGCACGTCACCACACAAACAGTCTGCTGTGGTCACCAGGATAGGATTAACCCACCCATACCCATGATGCACTGCACATGCAAATCAGCAGTCTACAGATAACCACAGGATGGGGTATGCACGCCCACACCACCTCAGCCTGGTAGGGAGTACTGACTGTGTGTGGTACTGGCACAGAGTAGCTACACACCGTCACATTGTGCAGGTACTGCACTCACCCTGAGGGTGAGGTGGGGCGCCCAGCACCAGGTCCCCAGCAGTGCTAATGTGTGAGATAGGTAGTTTCTGCAGACACACCTTGGATATAGCTGTATGTTTCAGTCAGGTTTAGCCCTTATGGACTCCTAGGAGGATTATGTACCACTCCTCTCCTTCAGGGCTGAGAGTGGTAAACAGGGTCTCCCACCAACAGATCCACATTCTATCTCCCTACAATGGTGGCAGTAGAGAGGACCATCAACCCCAGTTCTGCTGAGAAACAGACACCCTACAGGGCAGTCAATGCAGCTCTGTACACATCCATAACACAATAGCAGACAGATATTAGGCCTGGATATGCTAAGCTGCACCCCACCACTATCTGATATTCACCTGCAGCAAGCCTTCAGCCGCTGTACCCTGCAAGACATTCCATCAAGACACATACCAGCTGCAGACAGTCTACTAGCTAGTCCATAGTGCATGTTCCTGATAGAAATGCATGCACCCAGAACTAGGATGTCGGCATACACACCAAGCAAATAAGTAAGTGACTAGGCTCCAAAAGGGAACCCATAAATAACACATGAGAGAAATAATATATAGCACTATGGGGGAGCCTAGCCATGCCATGGTCACTGCTTAGTCAGGGTGAGAGTGATCTACCAGCAGAACATGCTGTGGCCGGGCACTACAATATCCCAGCCAGTGCCCTATGCCCTGTGCAGATGCATCCTGGCCAGGCCACCCTGTCCGGGCTATACCCATGGTACCTTGCTCCTCATTATGCACATTGGCAGGCCAATACTGGCAACAGTGCTGGCAATGTGGGTTGTGAAGGGTGTTTGCAGCCACCACACACTGGATAGACCAGGGGTGGGGAACCCTGGTCCTGGAGAGCCGCAGACCAGTCAGGTTTTCGGGATATCCCTAATGAATATGCATGAGATATATATGCATTAGAGATATCCTGCCAACCTGACTGGTTTGTGGCCCTCCAGGGCTGGATTTGGAGACCCCTGCCTTACACCTCTGTCATTTAAGATTGTTAGTGGGCAAGGTGCAGATGTCCTAGACATCGAAAGGGTATATAGAATGTGTCACATTCCTCCTCGATTCTCACCACCACCAAAAAGTTGTCTAATAGACAATATTTTGGTAGTGGTGAGAAGTGAGGAGGAATGTGACACATTCTATCTAACCTTTTTGATGTCTTGGACATCTGCACCTTGCTCACTCACAATCTTAAATGACAGAGGTGTAAGGCAGGGATCTCCAAATCCAGCCCTGGAGGGCCACAAACCAGTCAGGTTGGCAGGATATCTCTAATGCATATATATCTCATGCATATTCATTAGGGATATCCCGAAAACCTGACTGGTCTGCGGCTCTCCAGGACCAGGGTTCCCCACCCCTGGGATAGACAGACACACACTCCCACACCTATGCCAGCATTGTGCTACTATAGAGGTGTTTAGCAGTCCTGGCCACCACACCAGTCCTGGGCACAGTGCAGGCATGGATATAGTACGCAATACTGTTGGGGGTCACTCCCCAGGGTGGTGAACACTGTCAGAGACCAGAACTGAAGCACACTCCACAGACATCAGAAAGGTTGCTATGATGGAGCTCAATCAGCAAACTGTGCTTAACGTAGGAATTGCTATCTGCCAGTAATCATAGCAAACTTTTGATAGCTGTGTACCGTATTCCCAGGTGTAGGGTGGCATTGCTAAGGTATGCAAGTGCTAGTATTGGGAGATGCACGCAGGGCACAATGTCCTGCCTTGCCAGGAGGCATTGGCTAATGGAGCCTGTGGGTGTGGGTGTGTCTGCCCCTGTTGGCTGCTGCTTTACGGCAGAGGTTCCCAACTCCAGTCCTGGTGTGCCAAACACTGTTCGGGTTTTCATGCTGTCCCTCATGAATATGCATGAGATACATCTGCATACCATGGGGGTGGTGCATAGATATGCAGCACAGGCATCTTTACTAGAGGCAGCATGGAACCTGAATGGTGTTTGGCCCTCCAGAACTGCATTTTGGAGACTCTGCTCTAGGTAATGTGCCTGTTTATGGTGTCTTTGCTCTGTAGGGTAAAATGTAGGGTTTTTGGGCATGTTTACGTCATCTGCAATAAAGGCTCTGTCTGTATTAGCAGTGGGTAAAATATGGGGACTGGGTTGGAAGCACCATAGCTGGGACTTGAACCTGTGACCTTCTGCCTCCAAACACACTGGTTGTGTGCACTGCACCACCATTTTGCCACAGAGACAGTGCATTCCCTGGTGATACCATGACTGTTTGTCCATCAGGGCCTGTTTGTTGCAGTGCATGGCACCCACCTACACAGGGCTAGGCCATGGTCTGCTCTGGGCAGCTGCCACTGCCCCCCTCCACCACCAGTACCCCTCTGCCACCATGCTGACATGCCCTTCTGCTGGTGGTGCTGGTGGTGTGCAGTCTCAAGTCATCCAGTGTGCAGGTAGGCGGCTGCCTATGGTGCGTGTTCTGGGGTAGGGGTACCTGCATAGACGTCCACGCTTCCCCCCAACACCGCCTGCCAATGTTCTGTGCCCTTGGAGGTACCTGCTGGGTACTATCCCCTGTGACACTGTGATAAACACTCTCGTGCCCATGTTGGACCCTCATCAGTTGCTGTCTGGCTGCTGTACAGTTTCAGCATTCCTAAGTGCCACCTAGGCATCTGCCTAGTCCGCACTGTGCCCCAGCTGCACCACAGCATGTGCCGCCTGCAGCCCTCTGTATCCCCTTTCCCAGCATCTGTCCAGTTGCCCATTCCGACATGCCCGCCCTGCTGTTGTGGAACATGTGCATGCCATAGGAAACATGTCCAATGGAGAGGGAAACCCTGATCAGTGCTATTTCACTGTGGGATCATTCACCTTGTATGGGGACGGAGCATAGATCCTTCAAAAATTCATATCTTTTTTTGGGGGCTTTCTTGGGAGTGTTTTTTGATGTTTCCCATTACTATCACTATTGCCCAGCTTGATTTTTATTTTTTTAATTTTGTTGGGGTCATTTTCAATGTTTATGTGCACTTTTGTTCCGTGCACATGTATCACACTTCTCACTTTTTGTAGGTTTCCCTGGTTTTGCTGTACATTTCTGACAGAAATGGTTTCTTTTCCCTTTAAATCAGCTCTAACGCGAGGTTTTCACTTGCGTTAGTTTTGGCCTTGAATTTCACATCGTTAGTGTGCGGGGAGCCTCTCCCCTCCCACTCTCCACCCATTGACCCCTTCTCTCCGCCCCTGGGGAGCCTTCCTCCGCCCTCCGGGAACCTTTCCCTGCCATCAGCGCTCGTTTGTGCCACTGCGCGCGTGAGCGCGCGCTAAGGCACATTTGTGCCCCGTAAAGCGTCATTATCGCGCGCTAAGGTACCTTAGCTCGCGATAATTGCACAGCGCACGTTAAAAAGGTTTAGTAAACATACCCCTAAGTATAACAATCTCATTAGTTCTTCATTTCTATTTTTTTGCCCAAATATGACAATGTTGTCCAAAATTGCATCTAAAGTTTCCAAGCTTCTTTCTTTTTTAATTAGTTTTGCTATCAAATTGAAATATGGATCCAGGGTTAGATTAAAGGAAAGAGTCTTTTATACCTGGATGTCAACACAAGTTCATATCTCAACTCTGCAGGAGGGTTTCAAATAAATAGTTTCACAAGTTTAATCTTAATTTTCTGTTGAACTGTGAAAATTCTTAGTGATAGACTGTCCTTTTTTATGTTTGCTTATCTGGGCAGTTTTTATCTGGAATTGCAAATTCTACAGAAGGTCCACTGAAGTCAGATACACAAGGACACTGCTGGAAGATTTCGAAAGCAGCATTGATGCTTTATAACTATCGGTGTTTGTTGCCTTTAAGTATGCTTGTATGTGAAACTTTGTCAGGATGAAAAATATCTGATTCCAGCCAAAGGAGGAGGAAGAAAAAAAGGCAATTATTTAACATCAAACTAGTGCTCTATAAACTAGCCTGCCCTTCAGTATGAGAGTGAGCTATGGGGGTAATTTAGTAAAGCTTTTTCTGCATGTAAAGCATGTTTTGCATGTGAGAAATGACTCATAAAATGTTGCTGGGGTGCATATGCAAAAAAGTAGTTTGGGCAGAGTTGTATATGCAAAAATTATAAAGTATGCATGCAAATGCACAGAGTATATGCAGACATTTAATTTGGAGCAACTGTAATTTGTATAAGAGAATTTGGAGGAGTAGCCTAATGGTTAGAGCAATATCTTGCAAAACCAAGCAAGGGTTTGATTCCCACCAGCATTCCTTGTGGCTTTGGGCCTCCATTGTCTCAGAAAAATCCATCTTATCAATGTGCATTATTAAGTTTGAGCTACAATGTAAACTGCTTTAACTGGGAAGCTAAAGTTGTATTAAAAAACCTGTTAAATAAATAAAGGCACATAAGTGCTTATGTTGTTTTTAAAAAAGGACATAAAATAAGGGTCTTTTTGGACTTTTCATCTAGGTGCCCTGTTATGAAATTATCCCATTATGGTAATTTTATAAACCACTTTCACCTCTAATAATACATGCCAATTTAACTCTTTGTCATGCAGCTCAATGGCCAAAACAAAAAAGGGAGGAAAAAGCCTCAGAGGTTTATGGTCACAGGCACCGCTGCTATCAGACATCTAAGTGCTTATACTTTAATCATTGACATAAAAATCCTTCCAATTAATCAAAAATGATTTAATTTTTTTGTTTATTCATAAGCAATATCTTAATGCAAATATTACTTGCAACAATCGCCCATTCATCAACATCCGATCACAAGAACCCATGTACCTGTATATCCCGGAAACAGCCAAGCTAATGCTAGTGTTGGACATTAAATATCGAGAGTTTGTTGCAAGTATCATTTGAACGGGAGGACATTATTTTAAGCAAGGGAAGATGAGCTTGCATTGCTTTTTGGAAAGATAAGTGCACTTAGTTATTTTATTAAAATTAAGGGGAAAAGGGAAACAGATTTTTTGATTAATGGGGAGGCCCTTTAGGCCAATGACTGAAGCATGAGCATGTGGTAGCTGATCTGATTGGGGCACGTCTGAACATCCAAAAAATGGACAGGCCCAAACTGTACCTGATTCTGCAACCGTGGGAGCTAGATGTTCCGCAGCTGCAGAATCAGGCACATAGATGGCCCGGCATGGCTCCCGTTCAGCAGCACTTTCCTGCCCAGCCAACCTGCTCTATGCTCCTGTTGGTGCTGTAAGAAGTTATTTTTAAATTCTTGACTGCCTAGCTTGTCTAGCAGTAGTTTCGGCCTTGCATACAATATACTGCAGTGATCTAGCCAGCATTACAAACAGGCATAGATTATTCTTAAAAAATCTTGAATTTGCTGTACCCTGCCTTGAGCTTGTGCTGCTTTCTGTACCCTGCCTTGAACTTTTTTTAAAGATAGGTTAAGTATTTAAGTAAATGAAAATGAATTGATTAATTTCTAAGAACTCTAGAAGCTCTGTAAGAGAATATACACTAATACTAGTTTCATAATTATTCTTAGGTTTCTGATTCAGGGATCTATAAATTCTAAATTTAGGTTATATTTTCAAGCCAATTTTGGACTTTGGGAGGGTACTAAAATCCCCTGGATATCACAGCGTTTACACTGTGAAATCAAATTTTAGGTACATTTTTAGGTGTCTTCCATATTTCACATTACCTTATTATTAAAAATTAAAAATTGATATACCTCTCTTTGTTCCTGATTATCATGCCGAGCAATTGCACTCCCCACTCAGTCTCTCTCACCCCTCTCATTTCTCTCACCCTGTCCTCAGTCTCGTCCCAACCCTTGCACATTCCCTTTTTCAATTACCCATATTGAGGGTAATTTTATAACAGGGTACCTAGGTTAATTGGGGAGAAATCATTTATTTTGGCTGAATGTCATAAACAAATATAGGCACCTATGTATCTTTATAAAATACTAGTGCAAATCTAATAGAAATAGCGGATTTTTGAGAGCAGATGTAAATGTCCATGCTGGTATATATGTAGATTCATTGATTTTATAACCAATGTATGTACTTTGGAGGTCATTCCAGAAACCGAATAAGGATATGTATGTGCCCCTGGGATGTTTATCTGCTGAAAATGTCTACAAAGGAATTCTGGTACATAGGGATCTCAGAACGTATCCGGGAGGGGCGGAACAAGGAGTGTGGTTAGCCACGGAGGTGTATAAATATATTCAGGAAAGGCCCGTGTACATTTTGGGAGGTCCCCGCAGACGTGTCCGTTTTACCTGCCGGAGACATGGAATAAAGCCAGTACTTAGAAAATATTCTGCTGTGTTGTATAAAAGTGGTGACTAATCTGTTCTAAATTGGTGGAATGAAGTAGAGAAAAACACCACAAGATGCATTTATAAAGAACAGAAATCACAGATGTGCGAATCTTGTAAGATAAACAGGCATTGATAACTACCCTGAAAGAAATATTAAGAAGAGCAATAGTGATTATTCTGGCCATGCTGACATTTGCTGTGTGTGCTAAAGGAGCTAATCTAGGGAACCCTAACAATTCCTGTGTCCTAAAAGATGAAACTACTGATGTAGGAATAGAATGTGAGTGAGTGCAGAAAGGATTCTTGTTTGGGTGAGGAATAAAGATCATACTGCTAGTCCTCAGACTCCATGCTATTATGTTATACGAGCTGTTATTTATAGGTTCAGGGCATCTTTTTGGCAGAATTATATTTTTTGTGACTGAAAGTGAGTGTGTGTGTGTGTGTGTGTGTGTGTGTATGTGTAGTTTGAGGGTTGCACGGGAGGATATGGTGTACTCAACTGCAATTCAGGGGGAACATGAATGCCTGGCCAGTACCTGGACCGTACAAATGACTGCAGCGTCAACAGGTGCCAGTGTGATAGGGCAGAAAAAAATCACAAAAGGTTCTCTATAGCTAAATGTCAAAACATAACCCTTTCAATAATAAGAGACCCTCAGCATAAGAACTTTCAATGTGCAATCAGCACTAAAACATGCCCAAAAGCACCATCATCTGTCTCTAAAAATGTGCACATATATAGAGAGGTTTTCCTGAGGTTGGTATGGGTCCATACTTAGCATTGTAAAGACTGTTCTTAAAGATGACCAATGAAAGAATAACTAAGGATTTCTTCTACTGCCTTATATGTTTTGATGCAGGGTATGTCATGACAAACATATCACTTTCTACTTGCTGTTATTATATCTTTGAGTGCACTGAGATTACCTTGCACTGTTCTGGACAAGCAACAGACTAGTATATCCAGTCCAGTTTGCATCAACATTTATATGTCATCACTATTTATGTGTAGTTTGCATCAGCACAATGCTGTCAATGCGAGGAGCAGCTTAGGAGATGCACGTTTTAACAGAGGCGGTGTGGCCGTGACTGAGACAGGCAGGATAGGAAACATCCATCTTTTCAGAATATGGTGAGCGTGGAGACATATAAACCATTTGTTACGTATACCCATGTCTCGTTTCTCCATAGTGATTTGCTTGTGCCGCGCTGGAAAAGCCTATGTCCCCGATTTCGGAACCATGGGCAAATCTATACTCGCGGCTGCATAATTATGGTTAAATTGGGCCCGTTTTTGATTTGAACGTGTCCACAGACTGGATGTGCATGTCATAGAATTGGCCTCCACGTGACTCCACCTGTGATCCACCCAGAACACGCACCCGGCAACCCCTACGGGAAAAGTATGCACGTTCGTGCCACCGCTCGTGCTTCTATGCTTGATGTAATTTTATAAAAGCCATTTTGTGTATTTATAATGCCACTTATACACTAAAATGACTTTATAAAATTACCTCATCAAGTCTTTTCCTCCCTCATACCCCTCATCCTCAGCAGTCTTCCTCCTTTCTTAAGAGTCATGAAAAGGTTTTATAACAAGACCACAGTGGTGTAAATTCTGCCCAAGTGGTTCCTGTGGTACAGGGGTTTAAAGGATGAAGGAGAACCACTTGTAGCGTTTCCTGTATCTTTTGAAGTGGACTTCCCCTATTCTGGGGGCCCTTTTGAAATTGTTGCTTGGGGGCCCATAATTTGAACTTCTGCCACTGTAAGGCTATATAATGTTTTACACCAAAAAGCTCAATTTTTCTTAGGGGTATGTTTACTAAAACCCCGGTAATGTGCAGGCCGCGCTAGTGTGCGGGTGCCATATAAGGAGTGGGCGTTTCTTTCTGAAAAAGAAAAACCGTGATTTAAATATGCGCTAAGGTGCACGGCGCCCATGTGCGCCCCGCACATTAGTGCATGAGAAAGCTGCGCGGGAGGCATAAGTGGCGCGCTGATGTACAAACAGAAGAGCAGAGCCACAGCACAATGGTTAAGACACTGACCAATACTGTAGGGATCAGGAGTTCAATCCCCCACAGTACCCAATGAAGACAGCTGGCTGAGGCATTACTTTAGGAGCCAGTTTAATATTGGGCAGCATAAGGCAGCGCGCTGATGGGCATAAGGCAGTGTGCTATTGCTTTAGGAGGCATTTTAATATTGGGCGGCATAAGGCGGCGCGCTGACATGTAAGCACAGGAACAGAACCACAGCACAATGGTTAAGACACTGACCAATAGTGCAGGGATCAGGGGTTCAGTGCCCAACAAACAAGGCTGGCTGAGGCATTACATATTATGGGGAAGATTGCTTTAGGAGCCATTTTATTTTTATTTTAATTATCACTACTAGCAAACGCACTCTCAAAGCGTGTTAACATAAGGCACCCCATAAGGCACAATTTAAAGTGGACTGTCTGCCAAGGCACCCTAGAATATTGCTTATAGGGCGCTTTATAGGGTGCCGTATGAGGTACCGCAAGGTCAGAGTACTGTTTTTGATGGCAGCACTGTGCAGTTTAAGGAATGAAAAGCATAAGTAGGTGCGCTAACATGCAAGGAGGAGCAGCAGTGGAGCACAATGGCACTGACTGCTGATACAGAGGTCATGAGTTTGCTCCCCAGTGTGCCTAATATGTAAGGCTGGCTGAGGCATCAGCTTTGCAATGTACATTTTGTTTCCTGCAGCACTTTATTTTTATTTTATTAATTGCTGCCAGCAAACATGCCCTCACGTGCCTTAATTGAAGGTGCCGTATAAGGCACCCTATAAGGCACTCCATAGGGCACATTATAAAGTGCTCTGTCCGCCACGACACCCTAAAATGTCCCCTAAAGGGCACCCTATAAGTTGCATCACAGGATAATGTATAGTGCACCTTACATGGACGGGAACCATAAGGTGCCCTATAGGGCGCCCTATAAAGCGCCCTCAGAGGCACCTTATGGGTACAGTACGCTGAGGGTGTTTTTGCTGGCAGCAAAAATGTACATTAAAAAGAGATAATGCTTTGGGCAGCCCTATCAAATAACCCCACTGTGAGTTTGAACCCATGACCTCTGACTTCACAGGCACTGAAGTAACCATTGGGCTACAGCTCTATAACTACTAGCAAGCACCAGGCTGGCTGCAGAGAGCCTGCACGTCACCACACAGACAGTCTGTTGTGGTCACCAGGATAGGGTTAGCACACCCGTACCCATGATGCACTGCACATGCAAATCAGCTGTCCACAGATGAATACAAGATGGGGTATGCACCCCCACAACACCTCGGCCTGGTAGGGGGAACTGACCATGTGCACCCCCACAGCACCTCGGTCTTGTAGGGGGTACAGACCGTGTGTTTTACTGGCACAGAGTAGCTACACACCGTCACATTGTGCAGGTACTGTGCTCCCCCTGCATGGCAGAAATAGGCCATGATGCAGGTCCAAAGCAGTGTTAATGTGTGAGATAGGTAGTTTCTGCAGAAACACCTTGGATTTATGTCTGTCTGTCTCAGTCAGGTGTAGCTCCTATGGACCCCCAGGAGGATTATGTACCACCACCCTCCTCCCCTAGGGCTGAGGTTGGTAAACAGGGTCTCGCATCAACAGATCCACATTCTACCTTCCTGCAATGGTGCCAGTAGAAGGGACCATCAACCCCATTCCTGCTGTGGAAAAGACACCCTTCAGGGTAGTCAATGCAGCTCTGTACTATATCCATAACACAATAGCAGACAGACATTAGGCCTGTATATGCTAAGCTGCACCCCACCACTATCTGATATTCTCCTGCAGTAAGCCTTCAGCCACTGCACCCTGCAAGGCACTCCATCAAGACACAGACCAGCTACAAACAGTCTGCTAGTTAGTCCATAGTGCATGTTCCTGATGGAAATGCATGCACCCAGAACTGGGATGGCAGCACACACAACAAGCAGATAAATCATTGACTGGCCCCCAAAAGGATACCCATAAATATCACATGACTAAAATACTATATAGCACTATGGGGGTGCCTAGCCATGCTGTCATCACTGCACAGTCAGGGTGAGAGTGATCTCCCAGCAGGACATACTGAGGTCACCCTGTCTGTGTAGGTGGTGGCCGGGCACTAAAATGGCCCAGCCAGTGCCCTATGCCCTCTGCAGATGCACCCTGGCCAGGCCACCCTGTCTGGCCTATACCCATGGTACCTTGCTCCTTATTATGCACATTGGCAGGCCAATACTGGCAACAGTGCTGGCAGTGTGGGCTGTAGAAGGTGTTTGCAGCCACCACACACTGGATAGACAGACACACACACTCCCACACCTAGGCCAGCATTGTGCTACTATAGAGGAGTCTATCAGCCCTGGCCACCACACCAGTCCTGGGCACAGTACAGGCATGGATATGGTACGCAATACTGTTGGGGGTCACTCCCCAGGGTGGTAAACACTGTCAGAGACCAGACCTGAAGCACACACCGCAGACATCTGAAAAATTGTTATGATGGAGCTCAATCAGCAAACTGTGCTTAACGTAGAAATCGCTATCTGGCAGTAATCATAACAAACATTTGATAGCTGTGTACCGTATACCCAGGTGTAGGGTGGCATTGCTAAGGTATGCAAGTGCTAGTATTGGGGGATGCACGCAGGGCCCAATGTCCTGCCTCTCCAGGAGGCATTGGCTAATGGGGCCTGTGGGTGTGGGTGTGGGTGTGTCTGCCCTTGTTGGCTGCTGCTTTACGGCAGAGGTTCCCAACTCCAGTCCTGGTGTGCCAAACACTGTTCGGGTTTTCATGCTGTCCCTCATGAATATGCATGAGCTACATCTGCATACCATGGGGGTGGTGCATAGATATGCAGCACAGGCATCTTTATTAGAGGTAGCATGGAACCTGAATGGTGTTTGGCCCTCCAGGACTGCATTTGGGAGACTCTGCTCTAGGTAATGCACATTTCTATAATGTTTGTGCTGTGTGGGGTAAAATATAGGTGTTTGACCCATGCTTATGTTTTCAGCAATAAAGGTTCAGTCTTTACTACCATGTTTTCTTCATAGGTAAAATAAAGGGACTGGGTTGGCAGGAGCCCCAGCTGGAATTTGAACCTGTGACCTTCTGGTCCTGAAGGCACTGGCTGTGTCCATTGTACCACCGTCTTAGCAAAGCAACAGTGCATTCCCTGGGGAGTCCATGGCTGTTTATCAGACAGGGCCTGTCTGTTGGAGTGCACTGCACCCAGGTGAAGGGGGCTAGGCCACCGTCTGCTGTGGGCAGCAGCCACTGCCCCCTCCACCAACGGTACCCCTCCGCCACCATGCTGACATGGCCTTATATTGGTGACAGCATCACAGCTGAATGATATGTGGCCCTCCAGGACTGCATTGAGGGGACTGTGGTCTAGGTAATGCGCATGTTTCTGGTGTCTGTGCTCTGTAGGGTAAAATAGTGGTGTTTGGACCATGCTTATGTTCTCTTCAAAAAAGGTTGGTCTTTACTATCACGGTTTAGTGGTGAGTAAAATATGGGGATTGGGTTTGCAGGGGCCCCAGCTGGGACTTGAGCTGCTGATCTTTGGCTCCTGAACACACTGTCTGTGTTCACTGCACCACACTGTGGCCACAGAGACAGTACAGTCCTTGGAGATAGGAAACCTGGCCAAGGAAATCAGAAACCCTGCTCTGCACAATTTCACTGTGGGCTCATTCACCTTGTATGGAGACAAAAGGGCAAATAAACATTAGAAATGGCCTCGAAAAAAAGGGAAATAAAACATAACCGAGCTGGGCAACAGTGATATCAATGGGCAACAGTAAAAAACACTCCCAGGACAGCTCCAAAAAAAAGTGATTTTTGGAAGGGTATAAGGAGCGTAGACCCTTCCAAAATCATTTCCTTTTTTTGGAGCTTTCCTGGGAGTGTTTTTATTGTTTGCCATTGATATCACTGTTGCCCAGCTGGATTATAATTTTTTAGAATTTTGGTGTGGTCATTTTCTATTTTTATTTGCTATTTTGTTCTGTGCACATGTATCACACTGCTCACGTTTTGTAGGTTTCCCTGGTTTTGCTGTACATTGCTGACATAAATGGTTTCTCTTCCCTTTAAATCGGCTCTACCGCGAGGTTTTCACTCGCGGTATTTTTTTAGTTGAATTTCAGCCCCACTCCTGTGCGGGGAGCCTCTCCCCTCCCACTCTCCACCCATTGACCACATCCCTCCGCCCCTCGGGAGCCTTCCTCCGCCCTCAGAATGCCTTTCCACGCCTCTATCGCACATCAGCGTGCCGCGCACTTGTGCGGGCCCGTTAGTGCAGCGTGCACGTGTGCGGGGCACAAAAACGCACTATTAGCATGCGCTAAGGTACCTTAGCGCACGCTCAAGTGCGCCCCGCACAATTGCGCGGTTTAGTAAACATACCCCTTAGTTACAATTTTGCAGAAACAAGGGATGGGAGACCATGGGTCACTGTGAGCCTATTCAGCTAAAGTAAATCCATGTTATCTGCAAATCCATCATCCTAACAGAGTAAATACTGAAGGATTTCATTGTACACCTCTCTGCTCCCCTGTGAGGTTGCTTGCATACCTATATAGATGTAGATACAAAGGCTGCTGCTGACGTTGCTTATATACATTTGTTGCATCATCCTATGTCTTGATTGCAGAACAGTAATTGAGTACAGTCTGCCAGCCTGCCAGGAATGTTCAGAAGTAGTTAGTTCATATGAAATAAATCCAATATTTTCTTTTCTTTCTTTAAAGAGCATATTAAGTAATTTGTTTTGTTTTTAGCAGTTGAAGGACACATAAGTCATGATTGTGCAGAAGTACAAAATTGCCTCTTTTCCTCCAGCTGCTCTGTAACAGCAACAGAAAAAAAATCTCAAGCACTTCTTTGCAATATGCTGCTCTTAGTAGGTCTGAGCCATGCAGTGCACTCAATCCAGCACTGATCTGGCATCTCAGATTTCTACTATTGGATATTCTGCACCAAACCAAGGGTGGCTATTTAATACTTAGGGCTTCTAATTTTTGGTTATAACCAGTAATCCCAAATTCTCCATCGGGGTTTTCTGGTTATGAGTAAAAACAGAAGCCCTAAGTATTGTATAGCTACCCCTTGCAACTACTTCTAACTTTTCGCTATAACGTATCGAGACTCCATAAGTTCAAACCAAACAAAAATATGCTTTTTCCTTTCTATTTGTTCTTTCTTTTACAAAATGGCAGTTTCTCCCTTAGAATACTTTTTTGTACATTTTGGAGTAAATATATGGAGGGGAATTTTAGAAAGGATGTCAAAGTGCAATCGGGGATGTCTAAGCCAGAGCATCTGAAAACAAAGCAGGCACATCCAAGTGCAGACACGATTTCATAAATATGGACATGATCGATATGGACATCTGCAAGGGCATCTACATAGACATTCCCACAATAGCCCAAGCAATGCCAAACAAACTTGTGCAGGCTTTAAAAAACTCTCACAAGCCCTTTTCCTTTCCTGAGATTTATTTACTATGCTCCAGATCAGATATTAATCTCAGGCTTTCTATTAAAGTATCTCATCTTACTCAGAGGTTTTATTCCTCTCATAGATGATACATCCCTTATTCCTGATCTATCTTCTAACACACTTCTCATTACATATCCTTCCACCCCCATTATATTCCCTCCTTCAGTATGAATTTTTTAATGCAATTCTCTTTCTCATTTTGATGAAATTGTTTTTCTCATTTAGAGATAAAGTGTGTGTTCCTATGTGCCTTACTCACCCTCGCTGCCACCCAAATGTTATGCATGCCAGGGTAAATACTACCATGTTAACCAAGCACCGGAGTTCTTCATCTTGTGTAGCCACCTGAGGGGAGCATGGTGTGTAAGATAAAACTCTTCCCATCAATAAATACTGCAATGTTTCTATTGACCACCGGATAGCTAGACATTCTTTAGCCACTGCAGAATATAGGCATTCATGCTGCAATAATTTCCTGCTTATACAGTATATACCATGGGATGTTCTTCCCCTTTGTGTAGTGTTAATACTGTTCCTACCCCCCACAGTAGAATCATCTATCTGCAATACAATTCCTTCGAAAAATCAATACCCTTCAATAAGGGCTCTCTCCATAAACTGTCCTTCAACAGCTGACACACTTCTGATTCACAAGATTCCAACTTCAACTGATAAGGCTGTATTCTCTCTAATATGCCCTTTAAGGAACAAGCCTTGCCTGCAAAGTGGGGAATAAAACACAAGCAGTATCCCAGTAGTGAGGGAGTAACCTAGAGGTTAGTACCCCAGAAATCAGAATTTGATTCCCATTGGCACCCCCTGTGACCTTGGACAAGTCACTTTACTCTCCAGTGCCTCAAAAAAAAAAGCCTGGCAATCTACTTCTGGTCATGCCTTGCCAAGAAAACCCAGGGGCTGCTGTGTTGCCAGGAGTCAGCATTGACCTGATAGCACTTAAAAAAAAAATCCAGTGAAAACTGAAGAACAAGAAAATAACCATGGGGGTCTTTTACTAAAGAGTGATAGGGTGTTGCACCTAATGTGCCAAAAGCACCAAGACTATGGCATGTTAGGTGCAAAATTGTTGCATCTCTTGTCAGGAGTGTTGAAAGCATTTCCCCGGACAGTAAACAGAGAGCACTTTCCCTTAACATGGGCACATTAGCGTGGGTGCACTTAACTCTACCTCTTGAGGTGGTATTAGGCGAACCTATGCTAATGCAATTAGCATGCAGTAAGAGTCCAGCACTAATTGCTCTGAGCTCACCATGCCCACTCTCCACCCTAAGCTGCTGCCCACTTGTGACCCTAATGTGGGTTGCATGGTTAGCATGGGAATTTTCCTGTGCTGTCATGTCCCCACGCTAGCTGGTAGCATGTGTCCCAGCATGCCTTTAGCATACATGCATCAGAACACGAGCTTCCAGCTAGCGCCTTTTAGTAAAAGGCCCCTTATGTTGTTTAAATAGGCAGCTGCATAAGTCTGATGAATTGCAAGAATCAAATCAAATAAACAAGTGGTGGCAGCAGCATGTAAGCTGAAGAGCATGCAAGTAAATTGATAAAATCACTTCAGGGAACTAAAGGTGGTCTTGGACCTAGAAGGGGGACTCAAAAGAATCTGCCAGTGTCTTTTGGTTTAGTGCAAAATTAAGAACATAAGAACATAAGATATGCCATACTGGGTCAGACCAAGGTCCATCAAGCCCAGTATCCTTTTCCAACAGTGGCCAATCTAGGTCCTACGTGATATAAAAAAATGTGATATGTTATTTTTACAATGTAATATAATGCTTGTATTCCATTCATTCACTATTCTGCAATATAATTGTGTATGTCTGCATCCTGGAAAGAAATGGCAAATGGCTAATAATACGTAGCCTGTCACAGGTGTAGAGGTACAAAGCTGATTCACATTTACTGTATGTTTGCATTCTGGGAAGAGAGCCTACATGGCTAATAATAGGTAGCCTGTCACAGGTGCAGAGGTAAAAAGCTGATTCACCTTTACTGTAGGTCTGCATTCTGGGAAAAGGGATACGTGGCTAATAACACATAGGGGTATGTTTACTAAAACCCCGTTAGGTGCGCGTCGCGCTAGTGTGCGGGATGCCATATAAGGAGTGGGCGTTTCAGTCTGAAAAAGCAAACCGGGATTAATCATGCGCTAATGTGCGCTGTGCGCTCATGTGCGCCACGCACATTAGTGCATGAGAAACTTGCGCGGGAAGCATAAGTGGCGCGCTGATGTGAAAGCACAGGAACAGAGCCACAGTACAATGGTGAAACACTGACCGATGGTGCAGGGATCATGGGTTCAATCCCCCACTGTGCCGAATGAAGAAGGCTGGCTGAGGCATTACCTGTTATAGTTAATATTGCAATCTGAGGCATATTAATTGTATTTTAATTACTGCTACTAGCAAACGCACTCTGAAAGCACTGTAACATAAGGCGCCCCATAAGGTACCCCAGAGGGCACATTTTAAAGTGCACTGTCCGCCAAGGCACCCTAGAATGTTGCTTATAGGGCGCTTTATAGGGTGCCGTATGAGGCACCGCAAGGTCACAGCACTGTTTTTGATGGCAGCACTGTGCAGTCTAACGAATGAAAATCATAAGTAGGTGCGCTGATATGCAAGGAGGAGCAGCAGTGTAGCACAATGGTTAAGACACTGACCAATGATGCAGGAGTCATGGGTTCAATCCCCCACTGTGCCTAATGAAGAAGACTGGCTGAGGCATTACCTGTTATGCATAATATTGCTTCAGGAGGCATTTTATTTTTATTTTAATTAGTGCTGCCAGCAAACACACCCTCAAAGTATTGTAACATAAGGTGCTGCATAAGGCGCCTCATAAGGTACCCCAGAGGGCACATTTTAAAGTGCACTGTCCGCCACGGCACCCTACAATGTTGCTTAAAGAGTGGCCCATAGGGCGCCATATAGGGTGCCCTATGAGGCACGGCAAGGTCAGAGCACTGTTTTTGATGGCAGCACTGTGCATTTTAACGCATGGAAATCCTAAGTAGGTGCGCTGACATGCAAGGAGAAACAGCAGTATAGCACAATGGTTAAGACACTGACTGAGGGTGCAGGGGTCATGAGTTCAATCCCCCACTGTGCCCAATGAATAAAGCTGGCTGAGGCACTACCTGCTATGTGTAAAATTGCATTATGAGACAATTTTATATTGTTTTAATTAGTGCTGTTAGCAAACACACTCTCAAAGCGCTGTAACATAAGGTGCCGCATCAGTCGCAATATAAGGCACTCCAGAGGGCATACTATAAAGTGCACTGTGCGCCCAGGCACCCTAGAATGTTCCTTATAGTGCACTTTATAGGGTGCCGTATGGGGCGCCGCAAGGTCAGAGCACTGTTTCTGATGGCAGCACTGTGCATTGTAACGCATGGAAATCTTAAGTAGGTGTGCTGACATGCAAGGAGAAACAGCAGTGTAGCACAATGTTTAAGACACTGACTGATGGTGCAGGGGTCATGGGTTAAATCACCCACTGTGCCCAATGAATAAGGCTGGCTGAGGCACTACCTGTTATGTGTAAAATTGCATTATGAGGCAATTTAATATTGTTTTAATTAGTGCTGTTAGCAAACACACTCTCAAAGCGCTGTAACATAAGGTGCTGCATCAGCCGCCCTATAAGGCACTCCAGAGGGCATACTATAAAGTGCACTGTGCGCCCAGGCACCCTAGAATGTTCCTTATAGTATGCTTTATAGGGTGCCGTATGAGGCGCCGCAAGGTCAGAGCACTGTTTCTGATGGCAGCACTGTGCATTGTAACACATGAAAATCTTAAGTAGGTGTGCTGACATGCAATGAGGAACAGCAGTGTAGCACAATGGTTAAGACACTGACTGCTGGTGCAGGGGTCATGGGTTCAAATCCCCAGTATACCTAATGAATAAGGTTGGCTGAGGTACATCCTGTTTTCTGCGTGCAACTGTACAACAATCTGTGCTGCCATCTAAAAAGAACACCACCCTAGTGCCACAAATTAGCGCACCAGAAGGCACATCCTAAACAACCACGTCATCAAAGGAGAGTTATAATGTTCCCCAGAGTCCATGTTGAAAGTTTGTCAACTCCCAAGGCACCCCATAAGCTGCCTGAATAAAAGGTGTGCCATAAGATGCCTTAAGGATGTTTGGCTGAACTCAAAAACGTTTGCCAAGAGCAGTAAGATCCCCCAATTTGAAGGTCAAGAGAGGTATGTGCCAAACACACACATAACCCAAACACTGCACAGAGCAGAAAGGAAAGACAATGCATAAGTAAAAGAAGGACGTAGATCAGAGCTGATGGAACACACAAATCAGTTCCAGCCCATGTGGCAGCTAGAAAAATGGACAAATATATCGGGGGCAGCTGTGTAGCCATGCACAGAGTGATGGTAATGTACCATGCTATAATGACAGTGTGTGACAGAGGGTGGGAAGATGTGTGCAGCAGAGGAGCCTGAAATGGCAGGATAGGTGAAATATCAGGATGACAGTGGAGTAGCAGTGCTATGCAGAGCACACACAGGAGAGGCAACCAGGGAGAGCTGCAATGCAGGAATGCGTAGGAGTGCAGGACGTGGGGTAGCAGCATGCACATCAGGGTAGGATGGCACACAGCTGGCAGACAGAAGGATGGTTCACAACTCCGATGAGGGTACAATGTGCTCACAGCACAGATCTGCACAGATATGACTGTCATACGAATGAAAACTACTTCTGCAGGACAAGCATACAAATCAAAGAGAACAGAGAGGAATCACACCTACGACCACTAACACAATTGACAATGCACAAACCGGTAGGCCACACCACCAACGTGAACTCATTAGCAAAGGCTGCATACAAAAATAGTGCACAAGACGCCTGCTGGCTGTCAGGACAGGCAAACCCCCAACAGTAATCATGACCAAATGCACATGCAGATCTGCTGTGTACAGATCAGATCCCAGTCTGTAATTGGGACCAGGGACACATGCACACACACAATGAAATGTTATACAGTGGATACAGCATGCAAAAGAGGAAAGAAACTAAACCCCAAGGGCAGCAGAGGATGCTCTGTGGAGCTGGGTAACAATCTGGAACAGGACAGGAGAGAACTCAACATGCAAACAGGTGTACCACACACCAGCTGAACCACAGCAATACAAAACCCCCAGGTGCACTGCCATGTAAACACCATAAAGAAAGAGACCTATGTCACAGATAATATCTGATGGCTAGGCAGCACAGAGGGCACACCTTGGTGTACAGTGAAGAGAGGGAAGGGTGTGTGTAGAGGTGATGAACCTGCTGGTACCTAATGGTCCAGTTAGCACAACAGAAAAGAAAAAGATAAACCACATGTGGGGATCAAACCTGCAAACTACTGAGTTATAACACATGCCTCTAACCACTCCCACAAACAGCACACTGAGCACAATGCAAAACAAATACCCCAAAGGGAGGGTGTGTATGTGAACCTGTAATACCCAGTGATGTGGCAAATGGCTGGCAGATACACAGCTGCCACCGTACAAGGATGTGAGCACAGGTGGGCCATGTACATGACCAGCAAATCAGTAGATACAAGTGTCAATGTGCTCAAAGAGTGGAGGAGTAGCCTAGTGGTTAGAAAACTGGCTTGGACACCAAGCAACCAGGGCTCAATTCACACTAGCACTCCATGTGGCCTTGGCCAAGTCACGTAACCCTCCATTACCTTGGAAGAAAGACATGACAATCTACATCCACTGACATTGACAAGAAAACCCTGGAGTCTCTGGGTCACAAGGAGTCAGGACTGATTCAAAGGCACACATTGCATTGCATGTTTGTCACCATGATCAAGCAGCAAAAGAGACAAATGTCTGTCAAATACATATCTTTATTTGGGTTATTCATCACAGATAGTGTAGACAGGGCCATCATAATATCAAGGTGAGTGCATCCCTGGTGAAAGACGAAAACACATTTAGCAGGGCAGCAACCCACCTCCTACAGAAAGGTCACTTGCTTGACCACAAATGAAGGGCAGGAGATATAATGTGTATCAGGTGCATGCTATGCACTGGGCAGCAGGCCCCCACCCCCCACCTGCTGCTGCATGCCTCAAATGTGTTACGCACATATGAGTGCATGTAGACAGTAGGCGCTGCATGATGAGGACCCAACACACATCACCTGTCCCTCAAAGCATATCCATCTGGCAACACAGGAGGCACACAAATGAAAACAGCATATGTTGTCACAATGTTTTAATGTTAAAAACACACTCTGAAAGTAATGTTTCAGCTCTAACCTAATGCCTGATCTAAGAATCAAAGCTGCAACAATGTAGACCCAAACAATCATCAAAAGCACAATGAGCATATGCTAACAGGTAGCAGAGGCACATGAACACAGAGAGAATACAAACTAAACTACCTGCAGAAACCTGCAGAGATAACACCATGAAGGAAGTCCCCCTGCACTGTTTGTTGGGTAGACAGTGTTTGGGCACATATAGCACGGTACACGGAATGCACAATTGAAGGAGCACAACGGACACCCACACTGCCACACTCCAAATATAATGGGGCAATGTGAGTGTTGTTACCGCAGGGGATAAACAGGACCGTGCAGACATGCAATGCAAGGTGTGTACATACATGCAGACTGTCACGTCTGCACAGTAAGCAAACACAAGAACCAGCATGTGAAGATGGAAATGATGGGCAAACATCTTACAGTGAACCACACAGAAGCCATAGGTCCACATGCTGTGGTTCACAAACATAGTCATTCATATGCACAAGCACCATCCACATACCAACATGATACAGTGATGCCACACATGCACGTAAACACCCTTGCCCATTGCAAACATCAATCCAGGATGGTGGTGTGCATGAAAGCATTGTTGTGGCAAAACCTGTATGATGTCCAGGTGGAGAGCAGGTGGACATAGACAATAGGACCGCTCCATCATTGCCTCTATGCCACAAACATGGCTGTATGCTTGTGTTGAAACAAACAGATGAGCGTATCCTGTGTGCCATGTCACACACATGGCCAAAACACAACAACACAACAGTGTAGGAATGTACAACATACAGTGACAATGTCAGTCCCTGCTGCACACATGGGGATCAGTACACAGCGTCCAAAGTGCAAAGTGTATCTGCAATCCAACAGGTCAGGTTAAAACTGTCCTTGCAACTCTGGGCATGCATAGTCAAGTGTCACATTCCAATATGCCACAGTCCTTGAAAGTTCATGTGTGTCCCCTACAATGAGCAGGACTCCCAGCCAGAGCATCGCAGCAACAGTGTGTTGGACAGGTCTGTCATGGGCAAAGCAGCGTCCAAGAGTAATACTGTCCATCCCAGGCATGTGACCCACTCTCAGAGGTCAAACATCCAATGGCTCAATTCTCCACAAAATGTTCCATGGTGTTGTGTCCCCCAACAGGTGGGTGATGGCGATGCCAGATGCACTGTAAGAGATGTCCTCGGTATGTCCTCTGCCCTGTGTTAGGAGAGGATAAGTATTGTATTGTTAGACACCTTGCAAAAACAGCACAAATTTCAGAGAGTCACACCTTAGGAAATACAGAAGAAAGGGATGCAAAGGCAAACATGACATGATATCAACACAAAACAAACCGCATATTGGTGACATCATGAATTGTAAACGCAGACATGAGTGTCACATGGATATGGTCATGTCCATGCTCATGTCACACAGGCGTCTCACAGCTACACACTATATGCATCTGTTTCTGTGAACAGAGAGGCAACATGACATGTACATGAGACAAACAGTAAATCATCAACAGGTAAAGCCAGAAGTAATCCCCCAAATAACAAAGGTGCAACATACCTTGTGTGTGCATCAGGTGTACGTCATCGATCCCTTGAGCGACTAAACAGCCATATCAGGTCAGTGAAGGGAGACAATGTCAGCAAAACGTGTAGAATCACCATGTCAAGCCACTGTTGATGCATGTCCACATTATGCCGATATCTGAGATAAAATAAAGGTGCTCAACAGTGGTCCCTCAAAACACAAGGCACAGTTCTGCTCACAGCACATAACACATGTCGAGAATGTTCACAAGGTAAACAGCACTACGGTAGAGGCAGCACAGTCACAACCGCCCCCCAGGTGCACAGAACCCTCACAGCACATGATAATGTACTATGCCTGAACACAGCATCATCACACAGCCAATCCATAAACATGCACCCACACAGTATGCGAAGTTCAGCGTGCCAGCTGTAACACATGGCCTGTATGTGCACAAGTGGAGATTTGTAGACATAAAGGCCCAGTGACATGCAGTGATACCCTGTTGTTGGCTGATGGTACAATGTTGGGGTAGGGAGCAAGTGTAGGCCACCACCAAAAAAAAAAAGACCTCCACACACATGCAGCTCTGTTGTACATGTCCCAGAGACAGTGTTGCAGAGGACATACTGGACACAAACACATGGGGATATGTGTGACAACAGCAAGATATGGGTTAGGGAGGCGTAAGGAAAAAACGTGAACCACAACATCTGCCCAATATGACACATCACTGAGGATATGTTTTCCCCCTGACTGCAGGCACAGACAATGTAGCTGTAGATCCACCTACCCCGGACCACAGCATTTTGGCTGATGTACAGTCACGTGCCAATGTACCACAGCAACAGCATCCTCACAAAGTATGTCCTGTGCAGTGGGAAACACAAGAGAAACAAACATATGTCATGTTCTAGCTGTGCAACATACACTGCACCTTCCTGTCCCCAGCTGTCAGACCCCACAACATCACATACTGACTGACTGTTCACTATCACACTGTACAGATCTCTCACATGTGAGAGGCAGCACGGAGGTGTCAGAGGCTAACTACAGGTGTCCGTAATCTCTCTGTTCCCTCCCTTACCTCTCTGTTGTTGTACACACAGATCAATAGAGGTGTCTGCTCCCACCATGTTTCTGCCTCACCCCAAGGTCGCAATATTAGCCTGGGTCCCCCATATTGCCACCAATGCCCCCTCTCCGTGTGTACTGTTGTCCCAATGTTGTCTGTTAACCCACTGTCAATTGCTGTAACACATGGAAATATGCAGGCACACCTCCTGTATCCACTGGCCAAATACATATCCTGGTGTGTACATCTCATACCTTGAATAATATTGACAGCTGTGTGCTGATGATGTGCACAAATAGATGGCAATGTCTGCGTCATGTCAGCAAAACCACACCCCCATGTCTGTTTGTGACCTGACCATGATGGCTGCATGTCATCCCACTGTGTGACAGTGAGAATGTCAAAGCATGGATAGCCTATATGTGCACCTTAAAAAAATAACTCTCACCTAAGTCTGTGTGTGTATGCGAACATAACCTCCCTCGCTAGGGTCCGCAAGGTAGTTGTTGATGTGGACTGTACTCTCCTGCCCTACACACATACACAGCCTGTAGCTGAGGCATGTGGCATACAAGACAGAGGCACTAATTATCACCCGAAACACTGACTTCAGCCCCCCCACCATTCATCATAAGCAACAACACAACAATACCAATAAAGGATGAAGTCAGATACCTCGGAATAACCCTTGACAAAGGACTCAACCTACAGTCCCACATAAGAAAAACTGTTAGAAACGCATACTACAAAATGAAAATAATCAGACGCCTCAAGCCTCTACTCTCCCATGAACACTTCCGCACAGTCTGCCAAGCGCTAATAACTCCCATACTGGATTTCTGTAACCCGATCTACAACGGAATATCAAAACATTCACTCAAACCGCTTCAAATGGCTCAAAACACAGCAGCTAGAATAATCACTGGCTCCATAACTCATGCCCACATCACCCCCATCCTCAAAGAACTCCACTGGCTCCCAATAAGCCACCGCATCAAATATAAGATGATCATAAATATATTCAAAATCAGACACAAGAGCTCTGCAATCAGCCTCCAAGCCCTCTTACTCCCTAACACCAACAACAGACCAAGAAGGAAAACCACATCAGACACCCTCAGCACCCCAAGTAACTACACAAAATCATGCAAATTCACTACACAAAGAGCACTTTCTTTAGCAGCCCCATTAATAAGGAACTCTCTCCCTCCCGACTTACGATCAATTGAGGATATAAAGGACTTCCGAAAGCAATTAAAGACTGTACTCATCACAGAGCACTACGGCTCAAACACCTAACTAGATTCCATTTATTGTAACCTTTATGTAAAATGATTGTCTGTAATGGTTTACCTATGTTATGTATCCCACCTTACTACTTTGATGTTTTGTTTAAGCAGTGCATGTTTCCCTTGCTTTTGTATAACCTTTGTATGTCTTTGTAACTGCTTTGATTGAAGGAAAAGGCGGTATAAAAAACTTGTTAAATAAATAAATAAATAAATATGTTGAGATAGCATCAGCTAGATATGCCATGTCCCCCCTGAAAAACCTCATAAAACACAATCCACCCACACATTCAGCGCTCCACTTGCCTACTGTAACCCACCCCTTGCTGATCTGGCCCGGATCACCTCTGTATGTGTGTACATATGCAACACTGCACTGAAGGGCTATTCTCCAACAACAAAATGTAGCAATGATACTCCCCCTGGCTGCACACTGCACAGGTCCCCCATCCTTCACCATATCCATGTCAGGGCTACGTGATGACCTATACATTCAGGCACACTGTGGGGTTGCATTAACACCCCTCACGAATAGTTAATGCCATCATGAAAAACTAGTACTGAGCATGTGTATTGTGCTATGTATGACATGTGGCGCCACACATAAGAAACATACACACATAGCCAGCTGACAGAAGCATAACACCCACACAAGCAGCTAATAATTGTACAATATAACCACACCCCGCTGGACAACTGTCCCAAAACATGGTCTTTCCTCCCACTGTGAATACCGCACCATATGCCTGTCACCGTGCTCCACCCATAGCATCAAAACAACTAACTGTGTTTGCACAGCAGCTGCTATCACAACCAGCCACTAACTGGGAATGTGACACCCAAAACCTCCCACAGGCGTATGAACACCCACCCACATAATCCACCACCACCTGCTGTTGTGCCCTGCCCACATTGTTTGTCACACACTCATGCCTATATGTGACGTTGGGATTGTCAGTTAAATGTCAATGCAGTGTGTCATCCAAATGATATCTTTACAGAAACATCAACTTTTATAACCATTACACACATATAAAAACACATGTAGGTGGGAATATAGGCAATACCTACATGAGAAGATCTCTGCGATCAACCTCCGCCTGACCGCTGTGCCCTCCCGTGTGTCACCACTGGCATGTACAGGGGGGCACGTTGGATCATCCTCCAGATCCTCATTAATCTCTGCAGGGATATCGTGCTTGAGAGCAATGTTGTGCAGGATGCAGCAGGCTATGATTATCTCTGCCACAGTCATTGGCTTATATTGTAAGGCCCCGCCTGTCCTATCCAGACACCTGAAGCGACTCTTCAACACGCCAAAGGTGCACTCTATGACAGAGCGGCTGGAGGCATGGGCCTCATTGTACCTCCGCTCTGCACGTGTGCGTGGCTGACGCACAGGGGTCAGCAGCCAGGGGCGACACTCATATCCTGCATCACCTGCAGAAAGAAATGTTGCATGTGAATGCAGGAGCTCATGTTCACCAAAATTGACACATGTTTAGACGTGAGAAACAAACGCACAACACATCCTGACAGAAACATATGACAGCACAACTATGCAGTTCAGAAAAATAGACATATGATGACAGAAAATGACCACATGGCCTATCGAGTCTGTACACCCATGGCAAAGACTACAACAGTCCCATGTATACCTTTAGAGATCCTCTGTGTGTGGCACATGCGTATTGTAATGCAGTTAGTGTCCTCATCTCTACCACCTCCACTGTGAGACTATACCACCGATCCACTGATCACAGGTTCAAAGTATATGTCAGAATAGTAACCAAGAAAAAACGTGCTGTCATTTGAAGGAGGCCCATACCCAGAACATGTATGCCATGGAAGTCTGGCAAAGTGTAAACCATATCACCTCTATACACCCTGTCCACTAAGGTCTACATATTAAGATTGAGCAGTCTGTCTCCATATGCTGCATACTGCTGACCACCAATCGTTTCAGTAGCCGTCCTCTGCACTGTCTCCATCCTGTTCACAGCCTTTTGAAGGTGTGGTCTACAAAATTGCACACTGTACCCCACATGAGTTTGCACCAATGATATATACAGAGGCAGAGTACCTTCCTGTGTATCTGCTACCAATACCTCTCTGTATGCACCCACGTAGCCCCCCAGCTTTTGCCGTCACCTTTCCATAATGGTCAGCTACATGAGGATTGGCAGACACAACGACGCCTAGGTCCCGCTCATCTACAGTGGCCAAAGGTACTGCACCCCCTATACTGTGTTGCTCCCCTGGTTTGACGCAGCCAAGATGCGTGACCATACATATGCAAACATGTCCTCCCAGCTGGAAAGGTCCAGAACATCCATCAGATTTATCTAGACCCCTCCTCATGCTATCTAGTGCCTCCTGGGTGACGACTCTAGTACTGAGTGAGTGTGTGAACCTAAGACACACATGACAAGGGTTAGTTGTATGGATTGGCAATAACATAAACGTTACATAACATACAAAAGCTAGCAGACAATTAACCGGCATCACAGGTGGATGTGAAGGGCACCAACCCCCCCCCCCCCCCAATCACATGTGGGCAGTTGGCACACACACACTAGGAGGGATCCAGCACCAGGACAGACATATGCACATGGGCATAGTCACATGAACACCATGTGCAGGTTATGATCATATAATGTTATAATCCTGATGGTCTTATTTCAATTAGTTTCCCTGTTACTATATGTCTATAATCCTGTAACAATGTAAACTCAAAACAGTCCTCTGTCTGTCTAACTTTTCTTATCTGTAAACTGCACTGATAACAAACAGGGTGCTACATATGAGATGTTACATAAATAAATATAGAAAGACATAAATAAATTACTAATCTTGAAGTACTCACCCAGCAATATACAGTCCGCATACCAGCCTTCCTCAAATTGTCTGAATAGTGCCGAGTGATGCAGGATATAGGAGTCATGGGTGGACCCTGGAAACCTAGGGACCACATTCAGAATATGCAGATTAGCATCACATACAACCTGAACATTCAGAGAATGGTAGTGTTTGCGGTTGCGGAACGCTACCTCCCTGTCTCTAGGTGGGACCAGGGCAACATGTGTGCAATCAATAGCTCCCATCACGTGTGGTATCCCGGCTAACGCCTCAAAGGCCTGGTTCAGGGTCCCCCACTGTTGCCTAGTGTGGGGAAGGCCTATGTAATTCCCCACCCGGCTGACCATGGCACGCAGTACTTGGTGGAGACAGCGTGAGAAGGTGGGGCGGCTCATGCCACCCACTGCAGCCACAGATGACTGGAAACAGCCAGAGGCAAAGAAATGTAAGGCAGCAAGGAGCTTGACTAAACCTGGTATGGCATGGGACCGATCAGTCAGGGGCTCGAGGTCAGGTCTTAGATCTTCATAGAGCTCCCTAATAGCCCTTGTGCTCAGTCGGTACAGGGAGATGACCTGGTCATCACGCATGCCCTGGAGCTGGGCCCTGGGCCTGTAGAGGTGAGGCTGCCGAGCCTGCACCTCAGCACGTCTTCTGTGCCATGCACGCACAGCACCTGCCTGGACCGCCCCCACAGCTGCAGGTCTTATTTGCTGCGGTACTACACCCATGCCCTGTGCCTCAGCCCCATGGACACCATCTCCCCTGTCCTGCAACCGCAGCATCTGCCCACGTCTCAGGGCACATGCAGCAACATAAATAGCTGCCATAAACTCCTCCCGTCCGGCTACACAAACACACTCAAACACACACACAAACCTACCTAAACAGTGTACACCTTAAAAACCACACAAGACACTACACACACAATACAACACAATACAACCAACACCAATGCAATCAACACCAACACCTGCTCTGACTCTCTCCCTTCCTCTCTGCAAACACACACCTACTCTCTCTCACCTACAACCCTCAACGTGGACCAGGTGTGCAGACATAATTGTAGTTTGTTTTTTTAAATTTTCGGGCGTTGCGCATGCGCAGTTGTGCGAGCGCGGTGCTCATGCGCCGCACGCATGCGTGACTCTGCGCACGGGCGTCTGTCTGTGCATGGCCACACGCACATGCACGGCGAGTTGCACATGCGCGGGATGCACACACAACCGCCCATGCGCAAACAGTTGCACAGGCACGCCGCGTTCGCACTACTAATGAGTTGTGCATGCGCAGTAGTGCGAGCGCCGTGCTTGCAGTACTGTGCATGCGCAACTCATTGCACATGCGCAGTTGTGCGAATGCGGCGTGCCTGTGCAACTGTTTGCGCATGGGCGGTTGTGTGTGCATCCCATGCATGTGCAACTCGCCACGCATGTGCGTGTGGCCACGCACAGCCAGACGCCCATGCGCAAAGTCGCGCATGCGCGTGGCGCATGAGTACCGCGCTCACACAACTGCGCATGCACAACGTAACCAACGTAAAAAAAACCTATAAATATGCCTGCACACCTGGTCCACGTTGAGGGTTGTTTGAGGAGTTCGAGGTAGAGAGAGAGTTAGAGAGAGAGTTAGAGAGAGAGGCTGTGGTGGGAGTAGTGCAGAGGAGAGAGGTAGAGAGAGAGTTAGAGAGAGAGGCTGTGGTGGGAGTAGTGGAGGTAGTGTGTTTTGTATTTTGGGTTTTGTAATTTGTATTTTGTATTGTGTTGTGCAGTGTGTCCTGTATTTTGGTTAGTATTGTAGTCTGTATTGTGGTTTGTAGTGTGGTCTGTGTTGTGGTGTGTGTAGGTGAGGGTAGGTGAGGAGGGGTGCGGAGAGAGGAGAGGGTGATGGAGAGGGAGATGGAGAGGGAGAGGGAGGGTGAGGGTGAGGGAGATGGAGAGGGAGAGGGAGGGTGAGGGTGAGGGGGTGGAGGGGGTGGAGGAGGTGGGCCCACCTGTTGCTGTTGAGACACCCAGGGCAGGGACTGCACAGCCTATGGAGGCAGAGGCAGGCCCATCTGGTGGGCCACAGGCTGCACAGTGCAGCCACACGGCCAAGAGGAAGAGGATACCGGTGCCTGCCCCACAGAGGAGGAGGGCTGTAAGGTTCACCGAGAGGGAGAACCACATCCTACTGTCAGGGGTCATAGAGAACTATGACTTATTATTTGGGCAGCTCAGTAGCCGCACAACTGTGGCCACCAGGATGGCAGTGTGGGAGGAGGTGCGTGGTGCAGTGGCCGAGGCAGGCCCCCCCCCCCCCGAGATGTTGAAAGCCTCAAAAAGAGGTTTTCAGATATTAAACGAGGGGTGAGGCAGCACATGGCCGCCGAGAGACATCATACTCTGGGCACAGGTGGCGGTGGCCCCTTCACACCATCCCTCTCGCCCCTGGAACAGGAGCTGGCTGCAAGATTGGGGCCTATCTACCTCCGTGGTCTGCCTGAGGCCCTCGATACGGCACATCCTCAGGCAGGTATGTATGCTAACTTTCAGCTCCCAGGCCATGCCTGAAATTCCCATTGTGTAGACATCAGGCATCTGCAAAGACACTCCCATACCTGTCACCCAAGCCCCACCATGTACCTATCCTGGTGGCACATGTGTGTGATATACCCCTGCACACCCTGTTTTGTTGCCATGTCCCGGGGCCACATTCAAAATGTGTCCCTCATCCCATCCCTCTCCCCATCTGTCCCAAAAAGGTCCACACACACCAGTCACTACCCTACCCCTACACCTGTGATTGCCATCCCCTGTATGATGGTGAGGGCCATTGATCAGGGCATGTTTGTGTGACATACTATCTGCACAGTGCTGCATGTGCTTGGCAGTGGGCCAGAGGTGATGGATAGTCGTAGTCCGCTGCATAGTGGGTCACTGCCAAGCACATGTAGCACTGAGAAGATAGTATGTCTGAAGAAAATATGCCCTAATCAAAAGCCCACACAGTCATACAGGGGATGGCAAAAACAGGTATAAGGGTGGGGTATTAGCAGGCGTGTGTGGACATATTTGGGGCAGATGGGGAAAGGGATGGGATGGGGGCCACATGTGGAATGGGATCAGGAACAGGAACATGGCAACCAAACAAGGTGTGCAGGGGTACAGCACACACATGTGCCCCCGGAATAGGTACATGGTGAGGACAGACAGGTATGGGAGGGTGTAGTGGGTCCTGTATGCAGCACACATGCAGGCCCCCCCCATCATGTCTGTGGTGTCTGTAGCACACACGTATACATAGGTGGAGTGTTTAAACATATGTGTGCTGTCTCTGATTGTTCTCAATGCAGATAACTACAGTAGAATGGGGGCCCAGGAGGAGGAGGAGGAGGAGGTGGAGGAGGAGGAGGTGAACCTGGCCGTCCCTCTGAGTCTTGAGGAGCCCGAGGCTGCTGTCTCAGGGGGCAGCACAAGTGCGGCCGAGGAGCCCCTGGAGCCACCCATCACTAGCGGGCCAACACTGGGGGCTGCAGCAATGGGGGACAGCCAACACCCCAGGCAGGCACCAGGCACCGATGCAGCAGACACAGGTGTAATGATAGCGGAGCTGAGGGCACACAGCGCATCAGCACGGCGCGATGCCGAAGGTGGGTGACAACAGACTGTCCCAACCACAATGCACAAACCACTAGTCTCTAGTTGGTGTGTGTGTGGTGGATGTGGCAACATACCTTCCACAGCTGTTACATGTATGGCTCACGTAGACAGGATGTAGTGGAGAAAACAAAAGGGTATGGCGTATGATAGATGATGCTAATGTGACACACACCAGAACAGCCTAGGGTCAGGTAACACAGATGCAGACATAAGAGGAATGTTGTTTAAGGTCCAGCACATTGTCAGCCAATAAATAAATACAAGCATTGCCCTTGCAACAGTCTGCCTCATTGCAGATGCCCAGGCGTCTCGTAGAGAACAGGATACCACCTGTCCCATAGTCATCGGATAATCAGAGCAGACATAAACAAACCTAAGCATCTTCTGTCATGTAACGTCACACAGCCTCCATTCCCTCCAGTCTGCATCTCCAGGTGAAAAGCAATCATAGGATATGAAATGAGCAGTCAAAATGTGTTAATACACCCATATACAAGGATTTACAGAGGTGACAGGATCATAGATTATGTAAATATGGTTTTGGGGAAAAACAGTTCCCTCAAGGCTGCCTGTACGTCAACAACTAAGATCGACTGCTTGGCATACAGACAAGGCCATCAACATGTCCCCTTCCTGTAGCTCTGACAATGAGTCCCCCGATTGCATAGGTTTGGACTCACCCACACGATCACACAGGTAAGCTAACGACCTCTGTTGTGTTTTGAAAGACTAGCCAACTCCCAGCTGCCACCCCTGCTGCCAACCGAAATCAGGGAAACACCCCTCCAGCTCTGGGTATCACCGCCCTTCCCCAGGGGCTACCACCTGCTGTGGATTCCTCAACATAACCCTGTCCATGCGTTCCTGGGGTCTGTCCACCTCTGATGCAACCTCTTTTGCTCCCCCTGCTCTGTCCAAACCCTCCATATGTTTACCAAGGTGTACACGCACTGGTACCCAACCCCTCCTCTGTTTTACACAAGGTGTATGTGAACCCCTCTGGCGTCAGACACGTGAAGCAGCAGTGCACTTGCGCACGTAAGGGTTGATATACTTGTGCTACCACTCCATCCCTCTGAGTCAATAGCGCATCTCCTGTAACCTGTCCAAGCTGCGTTTATCCCTCAAACTGTGCCCCCACTTGGGCTGGCTTTCCTCGACCTTCCTCTGATCACCACCGCTGCTCTCCAGCTGTGGTTGTTGTCCTTGGTTCATGCTCCACCTCCCGTACACGATGGACATGTGTTTGCTATCTGTGCCCAAGCCTGTTGCTACGTCTGCAGTACGTGGGTGTGTCAGTGCAGCCTGTGGATCTTTGTGTTTGCCTTCCACATCAAAGTACTGGACCGTGTCCTGTGCATGTCTATGACTTATACTACTGTGAGAATGATGTCTCTTACCCCTATCCATGTGTCTACTATAGTCTGCCCTATCACAATAACGATCTTGTGGGATATGCGTGACATGTTTGTGTCTGATGGTTGATTACTGGAGAGGTATCTCACAGACCACCCTGTGTCCCACCCACAGGCAATCGTCAGGCGCTTGAAAGGATCCGCAGTGCAGTGGTGGAGAACACCAGGGAGCTGAGGGAGGTCCGTGGGGAGCTGCGGCAATTCCGGGAGGAGGTCAGAGCCATGCCCTTCACCAGGATGTGTGAGGCCCTGGAGAGCATGCTGGCTGTCATGCGGCAGGCAGTACTGGCACCACCACCACCACCACCACCACAGGCACCGGAAGAGGGTGTAGCACTGCGGGGGGGGGGGGGGGTTGCCACGTGGAAGGCATGGGCGGCCACGCCGTCGCTAATTCCTGTTTCCTTTATCATTTGAACCACCTATGCATATGGTTGTCCCTGTTTCCTTTATCATTTGAACCACCTATGTATATAGTTTGCCCTGTTTCTCCAAGTTCCATTTCCTGTTAAATGTAATGACCAGACATATGAAAATTGTTGGATGTTTCTGTTCCATGTAAACCACGCTGATGGCAAATAGTGCCATATATAAGAAATGTTAATAAATACTTTACAAAAAAAATAAAAATTCCTGTGACAATAAAGAGCTATCATACACTACATGCAATGTGTGTTTCCAATGTGTGTCCCTGTGGTCCCCTATGTAGTGTGCAAATGCATGTCGTGTCCCTGACCATATGACCTGCACCCAGACCCCTCGCTGGTGGGGTGTTTGCACTGCCAGGTATTACTTCACAGATGCCAGCACATGCCATGTGTGACCTGCACACTGTGTGTTCACTGCCCCTGGGCTGCAGCGGGGCGGTTTACACAGACACCCATGTTGCGACAGAGGGAATGTTCTGAGGTTGCATGTTCAGTGTTCTGATCCATCACTGTGTCCACCCCCTCATACCCCCAACATTGGGTGCATATGTGTGACCATTGCCCCTGCTTGTAACACTGATTACATGCCTGCCCCCCCCCCCCAGGCATGCATGTGGCACAGGCAGACATGGGTGGCATGCGTATGTCGGCTGCTGATTTCCGCTAACAAATTTTGTTACCCTACACCCATCCCTGTGACATGGATGTGCCCGGGACGCCCACTACATTGCAACATCTCATGCGCCACCCTGGGTTCACACCCCTACACACATGGTTAGCCCCCAAAACTGCATGTGGTGCCAGTCAACATATGATACCCATGTCTTCCTGTACTGCACATCCCTGTCCACACACATATCCCATGCTGGCATCCATAGTGTTCTGCTGAGGGAGACACATGACCATTTCCAATTAAACAACAATGTGTATATTTGTAAAAAACAAAAAGGGACATATTTACAATTGTAGGGAGGGGGACAATACCCATCACCCTCCCCCCCCCAAATCCCCCCCTCCTCCTCCCTGCCACCCCCACCCGCCCTAAACACCCTCCTCCACCCCTCCCCCCACCCCCACATGAGCCACACCCTCCCCCTGCATGCCCAGTGATGGAAGACAGGGCAGCACAGGGCACATGTGTAGACGTCACAGGCGCCATCAATGACCCCTGTGACGCCCTTCAGGGGGTGGCCGCCGACATGGCAGATGCTTAACCTCGGCGGCCACCCGCTGAATGGCTGCCACCAGCCACTGGTGCGAGTGCACTAAGAGGTGCACTCGCTGCTCCAACACATCCAGAGCCACATACAGGTCCGCCACGCACCTGCCACCACACACACACATAGTTCCTGGGGTCTATGTGGTGGCATGTGCGTGCGACCTGTGTGGGGCCCTGGATGGTGGAGCCACCTGGCATGGCTGACGGGAGCCCACAGTGCCCTGTGCTGCACTGTCTTCAACATCACTCTCCCACACCCCCTCCACCCACTCCTCCCCCCCTGACTCCCCCCACCCTCCACAACCTCCCCCACCCCCACATCACCCACACCCTCTCCCTCCCCTGCCACCCCGCCAACCACCCCTTCCAGGACCCCATCAGCCCCCTCCTCCACTGGTGCATCTTCTTCCCCCTCCGCCTCCTTCTCCGCCGAATCCACCATCACCACTTCCACGGCATGGCGGGCAGTGGGGCGCCGCAAGACATAGGCGGAGGTGGTGGGCTCCTCATCGTTGTCATCACCATCTGTGGAAGATGACAGTCATCAGCACATTATTATGTGTGTAACATAGCACATGTACCTATGCAGGCACCACACAGGCTGCTGGGCCAATGGGACATCTGTTACTGGGCAGCCAGGTCGCCAAAATTCACCATCACCCTGTGATGGGCCGTCACCCTGGAGGCGCTCGAGGTAGGCCCGGTGGTGGAGGCACAACTCGCGCCCCTTCTTCCGGAGATCCTCGACCTGTGGATGTGAAAAGAATGGGTGGGGGCATGAGTGACTGCTCACCTCTGGTGGGTGGCCAACATAAACATACATCAGTGTGGCCAGCATCTTGCTGCTCCTGCTCCACTGCTGTGTGTGTCATGTACAGCATAGTTCGTCACGTGTCACAGGTGATCTCCAGGAACACCAGGAAGATGTTGTCACATGTGGGTAGCGTCGGTACCAACTGAGCCTGTGTGGGAACGCTACCCAGCGTCCTATATGAAAGCCTTTGGCAGCATCCCACAGTGCATGCGTGCTGCCTTCCTGCCTGTCCAAACTGCCTCTCTCCAGTTGAGTTTATAGCTGACACAAGGAGGGAGAGAGAGAGACATTGGGAAAGTGAGAGAGACAGAGAGAGAGACACAACCCGCAAGGGGAGATGGGTGGGTTGTGATTACCTCATCCTGCTGTTCCAGGAAATCACCTGTTACAGGTGATTAACTATGCTATCACCAGGTACAAGTAGGACGTAGTCGCACATGTGGGGAAACCGTAGATGTAGATGCCAGGGAAGGATCCCCAGAGTGGTGAGGGCCTGTGGAGGGACTCCATTTCCACCCATGGTTCTCGGGCATCCTGTAGGAGAGGCGGCTAGGAATGTATTACGTATGGGAGAGATTTTGGAGAGCAGCCTGACCAACCAGAGCATGCCTGCAGGAGCCTTTATCCAAGCATTTGTGGGCCGTGAAACGAGGACCAGGTAGCTGCTTCACAAATGTCGTTAATATGTACAGAATGGATGTGAGCCCATGAGGCTGCCATGACTCTCACATTGTGAGTGGGAACATGGGCCACCAGTGAATGGTGTTAGCTAGGTTAGATAAAGGGTAATACACTGAGCAATCCAGTTGGGTAGAGATTGTTTTGAAACTACTGTACCCAAATGCGAGCGATCTGAGACTCAGAATAGCTGAGGGGTCCTTCGGTGTTGCTGGGTCCTCTGCAGATGGGAAGCCACAGCTCGTTCACAGTCCAAGGTATGAAGCGTCTTCTCTGCATTTGAAGCATGCGGCTGTTGAAAGACTACAGGTAACTACAACTCTTGTTTCAAATGAAAGGAGGAATCCACCTTAGGCATGACGTGTGGATATGTCCGTAGGATTACCTTCTCATGGTGAAACGGTGTGTGGGGTGGATCAGGCACTGGAGCTTGGGATTCACTGATACGACTTGCTGATGTGATTGCAAGACGGTATGTTACTTCCCAGGTCAGAGACTTTAAGGATGTAGTGTCTAAGGGCTCAGAGGGCGGCAGCATATGCTGCCCTGGCAGCAGATTGGGATCCCATGCCTCTGGAGGTGGTCTAAGGGCAGGTTTTGGTAGATGCAGGCCTCTCATGATCCCGGATATGAGAGGATGGGATGACATGGGTTGTCCAGTGATGGGTTCAGAAGGAGCAGCAATGCCACTTAAATGGACTCTGACTCACTCTGTTTGGAGACCATTGTTTGATGAGTAATGGCGTTTGTCAAAAACATGTTTCTATACGGATGACAAGAGGGGTTCCAGGCCTTTTGTTATCACCAAATGAAATGTCACGTCCACCTGATGGCACAGGACTGCCTTGTGGAAGGTTTCCTGGAAGCACAACGGACATCATGCACTTCCTGAATGAGGGGAGGGCCAAAGCAGTTTCAGCCATCAGTAGCCAGGCTCTGGGGTGCAGAGATGGGGGGTTAGTATGCCATACATTCCCCTCCTCCTGCGACAGTAAGTCTGGAGCTGACCCTACGTACAGGGGTGGAACCTGGGTCATATGTAGAAGCAGAGGGTATCACACCTGTTGTTTCCAGCATGGGGCTATGAGGATCATGTAGCCTCTGTCCCTCAGGGGTTGCAATAGGGTCTTTGCAATCAAGGCAATGGGAGGTAAGGCATATAGGCATTCCTGCCCCCAGTTGAGGAGGACAGCATCCCTCGCTTGATAACTCTGAGCTGGGATTGTGTATAGAACCGGGTAGGTTTTGCATATGATGGACGTGCAAAGAGGTATGAATCTTGAGTTCCCCAGAGTTGCACTACTCAACAGAGTTGGTCCATGTGTACAGACCATTTGTGCGGAAGCACAACACGACTGAGTTTGTATGGCTAAGAGTTCTGATTGACAGGGAGATAGACTGCCAGGAGATGGATCTGCTGCTGTCTGGCAAACAACCACAGTTGAGGAGCTTCGTTGCAAAGGGACAGAGAGCCTGTTCCTCCTTGTTTGTTCACATAGACCATAGCTACCTGATTGTCTGCGCAAAGTAGTATTCCATTGGCCTGTAGAAGGGAATGGAGGACATGAATAGCCAAGCAAATTGCTCAGAGCTCAAACAGATTGCTGTGGAAATGACTCTCCTGACAATTCCAGGTGGCTTGGGTGGAGGTGTCCAGTACATGTGCAGCCCAGCCCACTTTAGAGGCATCTGTTGTTAATGGGATCTGAGGAGGGGTTTTCAGGAAAGGTGACCCCTCCAACAGGTTTTGTGCTGACCGCCACCAGTCCAGGCACAGGGTATGGCGGTTTCAGTTTACTGTCACATCTGAGAGACAGCCTGTTGCTTGCGTCCACTAGGAAGAGAGTGTGGCCACTGGGCTGATCTCATGTGGAGACATGCGTAGGGGACCACATGCACCGTAGATGCCATGTGACCCAGCAGCTGATGCATCTCTCGAGGTGAGAGGTGCGCTTGTTGTAGTGCTGTCCAAACACGTTGCACAATGCGAGGACAGTGAGGCTGAATCAGGTAGGTCTTTGTCAGTCTGGTATCTAGCCTTGCACCTATGAGCTCCAGCGTTTACGTGGGAGTCAGACAAGATTCCACGAGATAGCTGACAGGGCCTACATATTGGAGTCCACGCATTGTGTAAGCGAGAGAGGCCTGGCCATGTTTTTGTGACTGAGCCTGGATGTGGCAGTCGTCCACGTAGGGCCACCAGAATATTCCCCTGGTACTGACCAAACCGGCAACCACAGACATGCACTTTGTGAATACTCTGGGTGCTGAGGCACGGCTGAAGGGAAAACATTTTTGGGATAGTGGTTTCCTTGATGGGGGGACCAAAGGAACCTTCAGTGTGCTTGTTGGCAGAGAAGATGGGTGTACGCATCCGTGTGATCTAAAAAACAAAGGCTTATCTGCCTGTGTAGGTCAGGAAGTACGTTTCCTCAGATCATGTGGAATGTCTTCTGGAACAGAAACTTGTTCAGTTCTCTGAAATGTCTGATGTGTCTGTGACCTCCTTTTTCCGTAGGTCTGAAGAAATTGTGGGGTGGGAACCCAGAACCCTGTTGGAGATGAGGTACCTCTTCCATTGCTCCTTGAGGTAGACGATGTGTTACCTCTGGATTCATTTGGGGGGATGTTTGCAAACTGAATGTCCTCACTATTGTTGGAGGCGGCAGGCTATGTGCATGACGCCTCTACCCTCTTCTATGATGGACACAGTCCAGGGTTCTGATGTTATCTGCCTCCATCTGTGGATGAGGTGACCTAATCTTCCTGTGATTGTGGACGGTTGCTTTCCCTGGAGGGCCAGGAAGGGCAGGTACTCCATCACAGAGGCAAAGGCCCTGTGGGGGCTGAGGCTTCTGGGTCTGCTTAGGCAGACTAGCTGTCGGCTTTCTCTGCTTAGTAGCTTGTTGACCCTTTCTAGCAGCTTGTACTGCAGGTTGTACGTACTGAGCATAGGACTGTCGTATCCTTTCTTTTTGTAGGGGAAGCGCTTTTCTACAGCTCTCATCTTTGCAGGATCTACAATATTTGAAGGACTTGTCAAGGTCAAATGTCCTGCCGGCTTCTAAAAAACATTTTTCACCACTACAGGGGATGTTGGCCAGTTTATCCTGTACCCAGTATTGCAGGTGAGAGGCTTGCAGCCAGCCAGGTGTCCTTGCCCCAATAGCAATGGCAGAGACTCTGCCTTTGCATGAAAAACAGTCAGAAGCTGCCCTGTTCACAACATTTGAAATGTTCTGGGCATGCTTGACAGGTGCTTCATAGTAGTGACCTCTGTGATCTGCGAGATGTGGACTTACCAGTTGTAGATCTTGCTTGACCTCCGTCAGGAACATTCCCATGTACATGATATAGGCACCTGTCCTGTCTGACAGCTTGAATGTATGGACGACACAGCGACCAAAGGCAACTAATGTCTTACACTCCCTACCAGGAGGGTTGGTGGCATGTTGTTTGTAACGTCTAATTCTCCTCCTAGCACACTCCACCATGATGGAGTAATCAGGGAGGTGTCCTTACTGCAGACCAGGTGACGGAGGTACACGATACATAGTAGGCACATGTGAGAATGTGGAGAGGTGGTAAGAGGAATCTTCCACATTCTCAAAAGAGGATTCCGTAAGATCTGATGTAGTGGCAGGATGTCTGCCCCCTATGGAGTTTGTTGATATTGGTGAATCTCTGTCTCCCGTGACCTGTACTCACATTGTGTTACTAATGAAATGGAGAGGCCCCCAACTACATGTGTGTGGAGATCCAGGAAGGACATATCTTGAGGAGGGGACATTCTCCTTTTGGGAGAGGCAGGCTTGTCCTGGAGAGGTACATCGTTACCCTCTGAGCTGTCACAGTCATCAGACCCCTCAGGAGATTGGATGTATCTTCTCTACGGAGCCTCAGGTAAAGTGAGGTATCGGTATCAATTGGCTTCAGTATCGTAGTGACACGGTACCGGTGTGTGGATACAAGTATTCATCAGCACCAATGGTGCATTTGCCAATGCCGGTCATGCAATTGCTGCACATACCGGTGCTGCACTTTGCAGGGTCTGGGGTGGAACCAGGGTCTTTGATGCCACATGGTGAGCTGCCAGATTGCGTTCAATGGCCACGATGCTCTGGTCAAACAACACTGACGATGTCTGTGTATGAGTACTGGCCAAAGCCAGGACCCCAGAGCATGCCACAAGGTTGTTGGACCAGGTTGAGGCCTCCAGAACATCATGGAGTCCCATAGTGGCTTTGTGGGCCAGGGACTCCCACTGGGGCTGTTTTCCCGGAGCGTGCTCCTCAAGGGCAATGCCAGTGGCAGTCCGATATTCGAGGGGGATGTACCCTTTCAGGAACGGACAGATTTGTGTTTGGTTACTAGAGATCCACGGGAGGAAGAGGATGCCCTTGACGACATGTCTGGGCCCGAGGCCACGTTGGTGGGGAAGAGGGTACCGAGCTTGGCTGCTCTGTCCTGCCAGCCACTCTTGGATAACATCCCACAGGCCAAACATTCAGACATTTATTGATCTAGCCATTAGCATTTAGAACATAAGAACATAAGATATGCCATACTGGGTCAGACCAAGGTCCATCAAGCCCAGTATCCTGTTTCCAACAGTGGCCAATCCAGGTTACAAGTACCTAGCAGTTTCCCCAAAAGACACAGGTTCCACAATGCTTGTACTGGTCAAGCATTGATATCCTGGGTCCCTTCTTAATAATGGTTTATGGACCTTTCCTCCAGTAACTTGTCCAAACCTTTTTTAAACCCAGCTACACTAACAGCCTTTACTACATCCTCTGGTAACAAATTCCAGAGTTTGATTACACATTGAGTGAAAAAATATTTTCTTTTATTAGTCTTAAATAGTTTACCCTGTAGCTTCATTGCATGTCCCCTAGTCTTTCTATATTCTGATAAGGTAAACAATCGATCTACGTTTACCCGTTCCACTCCGTTCATTAATTTATAAACTTCTATCATATCTCTCCTCAGCCGTCTCTTTTCCAGGTTAAAGAGCTCTAACCTTTTTAGCCTTTCTTCATAGGAGTATCCTTCCATCCCCTTTACCATTTTGGTGGCTCTTTTCTGAACCTTTTCTAAAATTTCTATATCCTTTTTAAGATACGGTGACCAGAATTGCACACAATATTCAAGGTGCGGTCTCACCATGGAACGATATAGAGGCATTATAATATCTTTTGTTTTATTTTCCATTCCTTTCCTTATCATACCTAGCATTCTATTTGCTCTCTTGGCCTCCGCTGCACACTGGGCCGAGGGTTTTAACATGGTATCCACAATGACGCCTAAATCTTTTTCCTGAGTGGTGGTTCCTAATGTGGAACCTTGCATCACGTAACCATAGTTTGGGTTGTTCTTCCCTAGGTGCATAACCTTGCACTTGTCCACATTAAATTTCATCTGCCATTTTGATGCCCAGTCCTCTAATTTATCAAGATCCTCTTGCAATTTTCCACAATCCTCTTGGGTTTTAACAACTTTAAATAGTTGCAATACCAATTGCAATACCAATCATGGTTGTCAGTGACTGAGAAGGTACCTGCACATTATCAGCATATGTTCTGCAGCCGAAGAGTGCTTTTCCATGATTGAGGTGGGATTAGGGCCTAATGGCAAACCGGGGGGAGTCCTACAAAGGGGATTGTTGCTCTTTTGTTGCAAAGGTTTCATTGTGTGGGTGAATCTGACCTTTTAGAAAATAAACTTTGAAGAACAGTGGTAACAATACAGAAAAACAGGCAGACAGTGCCACAGGAGTGGCACTACAATAGCTGTTTTTCAGCAATTACAGGTACAATGACCTGCTGGCTCTGTGGAAAACAATGAACTGGAGAGAGCCATTTGGGAAAGGCAAGATAACTGCACACAGGCGCTGTGGGGTGCTTACAATAGCTTTCCGATTGGACACTGGAGACTGTTTGCACTCAGGCTCTGTTGGTACTAATGAGACCCACATGTAAGGACTACTTCCTGCTTGTTCCAGGCCATTTTCTGTTCCCAGTGCCACCTGCATGCGTAGCTGTGTCTCTGGACATGTGTGCAGTGACACCTATGTGCAGTGTGCCTGGCACCCTGAACACATCATTGCAGTACCCTGTGGCCCCCTTGCATGACATTGCATGACCATGCCACATTTTGATTGGCAATGATGGTGTCCATGGTAACCCCCCCTAACCCCGTATGTGGTCTGTTGAACACATTTGTGTTGTCATGATCTACGCACATCCCCGGACCCAACCCTACTGGCAACATGATATCCTACCAATCATGGGTGCTGTGTCCCTACATGGAACATTGTGTGGGTGGCCCTATTCACCTTGCCAGGGGCCACTACCATGACATTTGGGTTTCTACAGGGCTCAGGATAGCAATGCTTGACCCACTACAAGCATTGTGCAACGTGTCTCTCTTGGGGAACCTGCTAGCTACGTACAACCTAGTTTGGACACTGTTGCAAAGAGCATACTGTGCGTGAAGGACGAGGGAATGACCCAGTATGGGCTATCTTATGTTGTTATGTTCCTATGACCTGGGCCTTGTATGCTTACAGCAGGTGTGGTTGCCAACACCATGGACAGGGGCCAATGCACCAGAATAGGCTATTGCCACTTGTGCTCATGTGGGGGTTTCTCTCTGTGCTATGCAACCACAACAGGTGCATGTATCCTTCCAACACCATCAGTAATGTTCATCTGCCACAAGGTTTGGGATTCGTAGCAGGTGGGCAGATGTGTAACCTGACTCAGCATACATTTATGGGGACATGGCTCTGTTACAGGCCTTTGTAATCAAATCTCATAGCTCATGGGAATGGGGTGCTGTTACACACATCCACATCTGCACCTAGTATTGTATCTGGATACATCAAAGACATGTGTGATGAGGTGGTGACCTCACAGACTATGGGAGATGTGCAACCTACCTGCCATAACCTAACACAATATCTGAGTGACATACCCACCATTGCAATCCAGTCTCTGGCCCCCTGGGGGTTGGGTGTCCTAGCACACATCATCAGCTGCATACACCATAGCAAAAGGGTGACTGACAGTACACCTTACGCAGGTCACAGGACTCCTGGGGATAGGGAGAATGTATTGAACTGTTTAGGCACACAGAACCATATCACCAGGGTGACTGACAGCCCACTCTGATGGGCTCTCAGGACTCCTGGGGATAGGGAGGATGTATTGAACTGTTTAGGCACACACAACCATATCACCAGGGTGAGTGAAAGCCCACTGATGGGCTCTCAGGACTCCTGGGGATAGGGAGAATGTATTGAACTGTTTAGGCACACAGAACCATATCACCAGGGTGAGTGATAGCCCACTCTGATGGGCTCTCAGGACTCCTGGGGATAGGGAGGATGTATTGAACAACATTGGCACACACAACCATATCACCAGGGTGACTGATAGCCCACTCTGATGGGCTCTCAGGACTCCTGGGGATAGGGAGGATGTATTGAACAACATTGGCACAGAACCCCATATCACCAGGGTGACTGACAGCCCACTCTGATGGGCTCTCAGGACTCCTGGGGATAGGGAGGATATATTCAACTGTTTAGGCACACACAACCATATCACCAGGGTGACTGACAGCCCACTCTGATGGGCTCTCAGGACTCCTGGGGATAGGGAGGATGTATTGAACAGCATTGGCACAGAACCCCATATCACCAGGGTGACTGACAGCCCACTCTGATGGGCTCTCTGGACTCCTGGGGATAGGGAGGATGTATCGAACAACATTGGCACAGAACCCCTTATCACCAGGGTGACTGACAGCCCACTCTGATGGCCTCTCATGACTCCTGGGGATGGGAAGGCTGTATTGAACTGTTTAGGCACACACAACCATATCACCAGGGTGACTGACAGCCCACTCTGATGGGCTCTCAGGACTCCTGGGGATAGGGAGGATGTATTCAACTGTTTAGGCACACACAACCATATCACCAGGGTGACTGACAGCCCACTCTGATGGGCTCTCAGGACTCCTGGGGATAGGGAGGATGTATTGAACCACATTGGCACACACAACCATATCACCAGGGTGACTGACAGCCCACTCTGATGGGCTCTCAGGACTCCTGGGGATAAGGAGGATGTATTGAACAACATTGGCACACACAACCATATCACCAGGGTTTGGACCCATAGACGACTTATGTGGTACCACACAAACTGCCCTCTAGAGCTCAGGATCTCCCACCAACAGATCCACATTCCACATCACTGCAATGGTGCTGCTGGAGGGGACTATCAACCTAGATCCAGCTGGGGGACAGACAACATACAGGGCAGTCCATGCATTTCTGTACACATCCATATGGTGATAGCAGACAGACAGGAGGCCTGGAAATGCTCAGCTGCCCACCACCACTATCTGACATTCTCCAGCAGCAAACACAGTGAATCTGCAGCTGCTGCACCCTGCAAGGTGTTCCAGCCTTACACATACTAACTGCAACCAGTCTGTTAGCTAGTCCATAGTGCATATTACTGGAAGAAAAGTGTGCATCCAAAACTGGGATGTCAGTACACCCACCAAGCGGATAGGTTAGTGATTGGGGCCCCAAAAGGCAACCCATAGATATCACTTGAGAGAGATGCTGTTGGCACTATGGGAGACCTAGCCATGCCATGGTGACTGCTCAGTCAGGGTGAGAGTGACCTTCCAGGAGGACATGCAGGGGCCACCCTGTCCGTGCAGCTGATGGCCGCCCACTACAATGTCCCAGCCATTGCCCTATGCCCTGTGCTCATGCATCCTGCCCAGGCCACCCTGTCGGAGCTATACCCACAGTACCTTGCTCCTCGTTATGCACATTGGCAAGCTAATACTGGACACAGTGCACACAGTGTGGGCTGAGTAAGGTGTTGCAACCAGCACACACTGGATGGACAGACACACACTCCCACACCTATGCCAGCATTGTGCTACTATAGATAGATTTTGCAGTCTAGGCCAACTCAACAGTCCTGGACACAGTGCAGGCATGGCTATGGTATGCAATACTGTTGGGGTCACTCCCCAGGGTGGTGAACACTGTCAGACACCAGACCTGAGACACACTCCACAGACATCAGAAATATTGGTATGATACAGCTCAATGAGCATATTGTGCTTAACGTAGGAATTGCTATCTGCCAGTAATGACAGCAACATTTTTATATATGTGTAGCATATTCCCAGGTTTAGGGTGGCATTGCTAAGGAGTGCATGTACTAGTATTGTGAGATGTACGCAAGGCCCGATATCCTGCCTGTCCATGAGGTTTTGGATAATGGAGCCTGTGGGTGTGGTTCTTTCTGCTCCTGTTGGCCGCTGCTCTAGGGCAGAGGTCCTCAACTCCAGTCCTGGTGGGCCATACACTGTTCATGTTTTCCTGCTGTCCCTAATGAATATGCATGAGATACATCTGCATACCATGGGGGCGGCGCATGGAAATGAACCACACGCATCTTTATTAGAAACAGCATAAAACGTGAATGATTTGTGGCCCTCCAGGACTGCATTTGGGGGACTCTGCTCTAGGTAATGCACATGTTTCTGGTGTCTGTGCTCTTTTGGGTAAAATGTAGATGTATTGGGCATGTTTGTGTTATCTGCACTAAAAGTTCTGTCTGTATTACCACATTTGTGTGGTGTGTAAAATGTGGGGACTGGGTTGGCAGAGCTGACAGCTGGGATTTGAACCTGTGACCTTCTGCTCCTGAAGGCACTGGCTGTGTGTGCTGCACCACTGTCTTGGCGCAGAAGTAGTGCATTCCCAGGGGAGTCCATGGCTGTTCGTCAGACAGGCCCTGTCTGTTGCAGTGCACGGCACCCACGTGAAGAGGGCTAGGCCATGGTGTGCTGTGGGCAGCAGCCACTGCCCCCTCCAACACCAGTACCCCTCCGCCACCATTCTGACATGTCCTTATATTGGAGACAGCATAACAGGTGAATGATTTGTGGCCCTCCAGAACTGCATTTGGGGGACTCTGCTCTAGGTAATGCGCATGTTTCTGGTGTCTGTGCTCTGTAGGGTAAAATAGAGGCGTTTGAACCATGGTTATGTTCTCTGCAAAAAAGGTTCGTCTGTACTTTCACGGTTTAGTAGTGGTTAAAATAATGGGACTGGATTGGCAGTAGTCCCAGCTGGGACGTGAACTTGTGACCTTTTGCTCCTGAACACACTGGCTATGTTCAGCACACCACACTGTGATCACAGAAGTGGTGCAGTCCATGGAGATACCATGGTTGTGTGTCAGACAGAGCCTGTCTGTTGCAGTGCATGGCACCCACCTACACAGGGCTAAGCCATGGTGTGCTGTGGGCAGCTGCCACTGCCCCCTCCGCCACCAGTACCCCTCCGCCACCATGTTGACATGGCCTTATATTGGAGACAGCATAAAACCTGAATGATTTGTGACCCTCCAGGACTGCATTTAGGGGACTCTGCTGTAGATAATTCACATGTTTATGTGGCGTGTGCTGTTTAAGGTAAAATATGAACATTTCACCCACGCTTATGTTCTCAGCAGCAAAGGTTCAGTCTTTACTACCATGTTTTTTTAGGGGGGAAATTATGGGGACTAGGTTGGCAGGAGCCACAGCCAGGATTTGAACCTGTGATCTTCTGTTTTTGCACACACTGTCTGTGTGCACTGAACCACTGTGTTGCCACAGATATGGTGCATTCCCTGGGGAGTCCATGACTGTACATCCGACAGGGCCTGTTTGTTGCAGTGCACGGCACCCACCTGGACAGGGCTAGGCCATGGTCTGCTGTGGGCACCAGCCGCTGCCACCTCCACCATCAGTACCGCTCCATCCTTAGATTGGAGACAGCATAAACCCTGATGGATTTGTGGCCTTCCAGGACTGCATTTGGGGGATTCTGCCATAGGTAATGCACATTTCTATGGTGTTTGTGCTGTGTAGGGCAAAATATAGGTGTTTGACCCATGCTTATGTTCTCAGCAATAAAGGTTCAGTCTTTACTACCATGTTTTCTTCATGGGTAAAATAAGGGGACTGGGTTGGCAGGAGCCCCAGCTGGGATTTGAACCTGTGACCTTCTGGTCCTAAAGGCACTGGCTGTGTTTGCTGCACCACCGCCTTAGCACAAAAACAGTGCATTCCCTGGGGAGTCCATGGCTGTTTGTCAGACAGGACCTGTCTTTTGGAGTGCACTGCACCCACGTGAAGGGGGCTAGGCCACCGTTTGCTGTGGGCAGCAGCCACTGCCCCCTCCACCAACGGTACCCCTCCGCCACCATGCTGACATGGCCTTATATTGGAGACAGCATCACAGCTGAATGATATGTGGCCCTCCAGGACTGCATTTAGGGGACTGTGGTCTAGGTAATGCGCATGTTTCTGGTGTCTGTGCTCTGTAGGGTAAAATAGAGGGTTTGGACCATGCTTATGTTCTCTCCAAAAAAGTTTGGCCTTTACTATCATGGTTTAGTGGTGGGTAAATTATGGGGATTGGGTTTGCAGGAGCCCCAGCTGGGACTTGAACTGGTGAACTTTGGCTCCTGAACACAGTGCAGTCCCTGGAGATAGGAAACCTGGCCAAAGGAGTCAGAAACCCTGCTCTGCACAATTTCACTGTGGGCTCATTCACCTTGTATGGAGACGGAGCGTAGACCCTTCCAAAAAACATTTCTTTTTTTTGGAGCTTTCTTGGGAGTGTTTTTTACTGTTGCCCATTGATATCACTATTGGCCAGCTTGGTTATGTTTTTTTCCCTTTTTTTTAAGGTCATTTTCACTGTTTATTTGCCCTTTTGTACCATGCACATGTATCACACTTATCACTTTTTGTAGGTTTCCCTGGGTTTGCTGTACATTGCTGACAGAAATGGTTCCTCTTCCCTTTAAATTGGCTCTACTGCAAAGTTTTCACTCGCGGTATTTTTTTCCTTGAATTTCGGCCCCGCTAGTGTGCAGGGAGCCTCTCCCCTCCCACTCTCCACCCATTGACCCCTTCTCTCCGCCCCTGGGGAGCCTTCCTCCGCCCTCCGGGAGCCTTTCCACGCCTTTATCGCACATCAGCGCGCCGTGCACATGAGCGGGCACTTTAGTGCACCGCGCACCTGTGCAGGGCACATTTGTGCCCCGTAACATGAAATTAGCATGCGCTAAGGTACCTTAGCGTACGCTAATGTGCGCCGCGCACATTAGCGCAGTTTAGTAAACATACCCCATAGCTGATATATGTAATGATTTTCTGACTTCCTTACTATGTCTGCATTCTGGGATGAGAGACCATGTGGCTAAATAACACATAGCCTGACAATTATTGACCAATGAATAATTACCAAATTTGCTATAAAAATAACTGTGAAACAGAGGTTTGGTGTGAGTGCTTACTGAAGCATCTCACCCTTTACTTGCAAGCAAAGTCATTAAACTCTACTTTACTGAGAAGTCTGTTGTTGTGCAAAAAGTTATGTTTTCTTACATACGTACCTAGCAGTTTCCCCAAAAGACACAGGTTCCACAATGCTTGTATTGGGTCAAGCATTGATATCCTTCTTAATAATGGTTTATGGACCTTCCTCCAGGAACTTGTCCAAACCTTTTTTTTTTTTTTTAACTTTTATTTTCATTTTAGAACATCGAAACAAAAGGACATACAGAATAGAAGACATGAACAAATAATATAATTATACAATCACGGACAGTAAACCCCCACCACCCCCCTCCCCCCCTGCTTCTTCTCTGGGATACGTAACAATCCAGTATCGGGTGTATATACACATTATTATCTTTCGAGATAATATAAGTATCTGCAACATGATGAGTGTAGTTATACGGCTATATTGGAGCATCTGGCAATCTGAACATAATCATTAAGCATCTGCCACTTAGACAAGTGAGAGCAGTCCTGAGCCTGGAACGCCATCCTGCGAGGTATCTGCTCATATGTACTATATAAGCAGACAGAATTCCACCATTCGGTAAAAGTTAGGCGGGAGCCATTCTTCCAATTTTTCGTGACTAAGCATACAGCCACACCCAACATAAAATCCAGGAGGAAGCGACCTGTCCTGGGAAGAGAGGGGATCCCCGCCACAGAGCGGAGTCCCACAATCTTCCAAGAAAGGGGCTCCCGGAAGTGTAGGATACTTTGTATCCGGTCCCAAACCCGCCCCCAATATTGCTGTAGTGCTGGACATTCATAGATAACATGGGCGAAGGTACCCACCGCTGTATGGCATGACCAACATCGATAGCTTGTATTGACATTCCATTTGGCCATCTTTTCAGGAGTATAAAAGCATCTGTGGGCAAAATAGAAGAGCGTTTGAGTGACAGAGGCGGATCTAGAGACCCGCACCACTTTGCTCCAGACTATCTTCCATTGCTGGGGAGTTAAAGTGATGTGCAATTCGCGCTCCCATGCCTGCTGGGCCCTAGGGGTGTCCCTGCCTGGACTATGAGTGAGTATTTTATAAAAGTTAGATGCCACCCCTGGTAGACTCCCGATACAACGAATCACCTCTGGCAGCCCTTCCATGCTAGTATCAGAGCGCGGAATGACCCGAGCGCCTTTAAGGCAATGTTGGAGCTGCACCCATTGAAAGTAATATTTCGCTGGTAGACCAAATTCCGTTTGTAAAGCATTAAAGGATTTCCAGCGATCCCCAGCAAACAGCTGCTTAGGTGTCCAAATCCCCCTGGAATACCAGGGTCTCCATGCTATCGTTTTTTTGTTAATTTGAAATCGAGAGTTATGCCATATCGGGAGATGGTCCAGGGGGCACGCCTGTGGACCTAGAGATTGAATGAGGGCATTAAAGGCCACGAGAGTGTCTACAACCATTGGTGGATGGCGGGAGTCTGAAGGATGGTTCATTCCAGGGAAGTAGGCCAGCGGAACTGGTCCACTAAGCTCTTCTTCGATATCTAGCCACACCGGACGGACAGCTGCCGGGGCATCCAGCCACCGGGCACCTTGCTTTAAGAGGAAGGCTTTATGATAATTGAGAAAATCTGGAAATCTAGCTCCTCCTCTCGCTTTATCAGATTGCAAGTGTTGTTTAGCTATCCTGGGTGTTTTACCCTGCCATAAATAACGAATAAGAAGGCCTTCTATATCTTTGTAAATGTGTCGGGGCAGTAAACACGGTAGCATTTCGAGAATGTAGTTCACTTTAGGAACTATCATCATTTTCACTGTTTCTAAGCGGCCCCACCATGTAAGGGTTAGTGGAGACCACCGATTGGTAAGTTCACGGACTTTGGAGATTATCGCCTTGGCGTTGAAACTGATAGTGTCCTCTAAAGGATAGCAATAATAGACCCCGAGATATTTCACCATACCATGCTGCCAGAGAAAGGGAAAGGCTTGCATGTCGGCCGCATGTACCCGGTGGTTAAGTGGGAAAGCAACCGATTTGGTCCAGTTGATCTTATAGCCCGAGAGCTGCGAATACCTGTCTAGTAAATCTAAGACTACTGGGACCGAGTCCAATGTTATAAAAAGCATAAGATCATCTGCATAAGCGGAGAGTTTGATCTCTCTGTGTCTAAAGGGGGCACCTCGGATGTCTGCGGACTGCCTAAGTAACAGGGCTAGGGGTTCGAGCGCTAAGTCAAAGAGCAGAGGAGATAGGGGGCACCCTTGGCGTGTACCTCTTTGAAGGCTAAATGGCTGGGATTTGATAGCATTCACACATATACTGGCTGTGGGTTCGGCATACATGACTTGAAGAAACCGGAGAAAGCCCTCCCCAAAGCCGTACCAACGGAGAACAGCAAATAAGAAGGGCCTCTCTAGACGGTCGAAGGCTTTTTCGGCGTCTAGGGAAAGACCAACTAGAGGTATATCTAGGCTGGCAGCATTAGTCAAAATATGACATAAAGTCCTAGCGTTGTCGGCAGTGGATCTTCCGGGTATAAAACCACATTGATCAGGGTGGATTAGTGTAGACATTCGGTCAGATAGTCGAGAGGCTAAGATAGTCGCAAAAATTTTATAGTCTGCATTAAGGAGGGAGATTGGGCGGTAGTTAGCTGTTAACAGCGGATCCCTCCCTTCTTTTTCAAATACTACCACATTCGCCGCCGAAAAGGATCCCAAGCAAGATGTGTCTTCAGCCAGAGCAGTGAAATAGAGTTTTAGGTGGGGGGCTAGATCTGCACTGAACGTTTTATAAAATTCGGCCGGAAGACCGTCGGGGCCTGCGGCGCGTCCCGAGGCCACACGTTTAAGGGCAGAGTGAATTTCATTAGTAGAGAAGGGTTGATCCATCGCAACCCTATCCTCGTCAGAGAGGGTCGGCCGTTGGATTCCGGATAATAATCGCTCAAAAGCCTCAGACGTGAAGTCACATTCTGATTTATAAAGATGAGTATAAAAATCCCGGAAAAGCTCTACGATCTCTGTATTGTTTGTCACTATGTCCCCTCCTACCGGGTTTCGGAGAGCCGCTACCCGTTTGGCTTCTTTTTGACCTTTCAATGCATTAGCTAAGAGTCTACCAGCACGGTTGCTTTCCCGATAGTACATCCCTCGCTGCGATGCGATATTTTTAGAAGCTGCAGCAGACAGGATTGAGTTATATTGAAAGCGTAGGCGTTGTAATCGTAACAACACACAAGGATCAGTGCGGGAAGTAAGGACCCGTTCCCCAGTTTTAATTTGTTGCTCTAATATTAATAACTGTTGCTTACGCTGTTTCCCCAAGCGAATTTGATAGCTAGTAATGGTTGCACGAATGGCAGCTTTAAAGCCCTCCCACCAAGCCCAGCCCGTGGTATCATGTGGTAAGTTAAAATGGAAATAGTCCTGAATGGCGGCCCGAATGTCTAACTGAAACTCTTGCTGCTCTAACAGGGTCCTATCAAAAAACCAATTTCCCGGGTTCCCACTGGGCAGGTTAGCGTGCAACTGGAAGGAAATGGCAGCATGGTCTGAGATATGTAATGGGTGAATCATCGCTGTGTCTACCTGAGATACCAGCACTTTAGATATTAGGAAAAAATCTATTCTGGACTGTGATAGATGGGGGGGAGAATAGAAAGTAAATTCCAGTTCAGCAGGATGCAACAATCTCCAAAGATCCACTAAAGCGAGATCTTTGATCAAGGAGGTGAGTGTGAGGGAGCTCTTGGGCAGGCCACTCGTTCTAGGCGGTTGCCTGTCTATCAGAGGATCGACGACTTGGTTAAAGTCGCCACCTATTATCAGCGAGGTGCTGGCAGAGGCCTGCGCAACCTGAGCAATGGTAGCAAAAAAGGCAGGATTATCCACATTGGGGGCATAAATACATATACATGTTAGTTCAAGGTGTCCAATTTTAAGATGGACGCGGGACCATCTGCCCTCCATGTCAGAGCTAGTGGCAATGATGGTGACAGGCAAGGATTTCCTCACCAGAATAGCTACCCCACATTTCTTAGAAACAGCCGGAGAGTAGGCAGCTACCATGTAAGGTTTAATATTGAGTTTCAGAGTTTCGGTAGAATTTAAGTGCGTTTCCTGGAGAAAAACCAGATCCGCCTTTTCATGACTCAAATAGCTAAGGATTTTCTTTCTTTTAATCGGATTGTTGATTCCCTTTACGTTCAATGAAAAAACCTTACATAGGGCCATAAGACATTGTTATACATTTGAAGTAAAAGCGCAGGCAAGTATGGAATATATACCACATCTGTACAGCTATATCATACACATCAATTAAGATACCAGAAACACCCCATATGAGAGAACAAGCACCGAAGTGCCCCAGAGAAGAAGCATAACCCCAAATATAAATGGCGACCATATGTCTGCGGGAGGAGGCCCTAGAGAGTGCGATTGTAGTATTTGAACCCTTCTGTGATTATGGTCTCCGATCCCCACCGAAGTAGCTGAGGGCATGATAGAGCAGGGCCATCAAGGCTAGTGAGAGCCAAGGCCGTGAAGTGCCAGGGCAGTCTCTAAGGTAGAGAGCGTCCGAAACAATATGGCGGGTTTTACCAATATAAGGTCAAGTAACTAAGTGTTCCTTGGATCAACGCATCTGATCTGCCTCTTTGGACTCCAAAAATTCCGCAAGTAGTTCAGGATCAGCAAATGTTCTGGTCTGGTTGTGCAGCGTTACCCTGAGTTTAGCCGGGTACATCAGGCCATAGCGGGCTTGCAGTTGTTGTAGCCTCGGTCGAAATTCCAGGAATCGCTTTCTACGATCAACCGTGGGCTTAGCCAAATCAGGAAAGAAGGATATCCGGTGGCCCTCAAACTCGATGGGGCCTTTCGCGCGAGCGGCATTCAGAATTTGCTCAACATGTTGATATCTTAAGAGTCGAAAGATAATAGGCCGCGGGGTCTTCCGATTGAGCGCCATATTTGAGGGCACTCGATGAGCCCGGTCAATCTCCAGGTCTTTGGCAAACGTGACCCGAAGTAGGGAAGGAAGCGCCTTGCAAAGAAACTCCTTCATGTCTCCAGACTCAGCTCCCTCCGGTATGCCCACGAGCCGTATGTTGTTGCGGCGGGCCCGATTGTTGCCATCTTCCACTTCATTCTGAAGGGCCCGTATCTGGCGCTCTACTTTGTCAAGTTTCGCCAACCGGACCGAGTGTGAGTCCAGTATGCCTTCCATTTTATCTTGTCGTAGGGAAAGCCCTTCAAGTTTGCTTTGCAGCATGCCGAAATCTTCACGCAGCGCTCGGAGTGACTCCCCGTTGGATTGCACGAGATCTTTTACCCCTCGTATTTCAGTGAGGATCTCCTGCTGCATCTCGGGACCATCCCGAGGTGCGGGCTGTTTCTGCGGAGACGGGGGCTCGGTTTTGGAGCGTTTACCATGGGAATTCGTTGGGGTCCCGAAATCTAGACGTGCTGGTTTGGTCCCCGCCATCACCCCAAGGTACCCCGGTAGAGTCAAGGCAATATTCAGAATTAAAACGGTTCAAAATTCAGGAGTCTTGGAAGGCCTCTCGGGAGCCTCAGCGCTATGCGACTATCCCGCTGGACATCAGGCTCCGCCCCCCTCTGTCCAAACCTTTTTTAAACCCAGCTACACTAACAGCCTTTAGTACATCCTCCGGTAACAAATTCCAGAGTTTGATTACACGTTGAGTGAAAAAATATTTTCTTTTATTAGTCTTAAATAGCTTACCCTGTAGCTTCATTGCATGTCCCCTAGCTTTGTGCAATTCACAGCCTATTCAATAATTCATCAGTTCTACGCATGGTCTACACATCAAATTGTGAAATCACATTCACCTGTCAAAAATCAACAAGGAAGCTTTGAGCTCCATCCAATTTTGCAGCAGAATCACTGGATTAGCCCTTGGACTGTGTGACTCCTCTATCACTTCTATATGCTCCACCTCTTGTACCGGCCTAATCACTTATTATCTTTTTATTTCAGACAGCTGTGGGGCATTGGCTAATGACTTTCCCTGGTACAGTTACGATTTCTGAAACATAACTTAGGCTTTTGCTGTTAGAGGGGATAGCACATCATCAAATGCTAATCATATCCTTTAATCTCCTTCTGTCCCATTTATTTTTAGTTTTCCTGACTTTTATTTATTCTTCCAATGTGGTTCTAATTCATCTTCTTTTTCTTCCAATCACCGTAATAAGAATGCTTCCACAACTTATTTTGAATCATTGATTGACCGACCCCTGAATCCAACAGTGTCCTCACAGAATCCCCTTCACCTGAACCTCCTTCATGTAAGGTGGCAGGGAATTACTCCCATCAACCCTTTCCCTAAGCGTATACACCGTTCTCATTCAGTCCTTCTGCATATGTCCAAACTTCACACAAAAAAATTATTTCACCTCTTGAGACATGGACAATTTTTCTTCTCTTCCAGTTGTATATGTTGAGGTTCCCTAAGTACCCCCTTAAAGGGCATTATCCTGACAAACCCAGCTAGCCTGGACCTCCACTGAGAATTTTTTATTTTGCTTGAAAGGTGCAATCTTGACTGTCATAGCATCTAAATAATGGTTTGAGATTTACAATTGCCCCTCCCACTGTAGTTTCCCCTTGTTTAACTATTATTCCCTCAGTTCACCTGAAACTGCGTTTAGGTATTGTTTTAACACAATTTTAGAAATCAGCTCAAAAGGTAACTTCTCTGCTTCCAACCACCTGCATACAAGGCCCTGAAGCCTTTGTTGTAATACTTTGGATCTTTCTTGTGACCCTACTCTCAGAGCTTTAGAAGTTCTTTTGTCAGCTTCAGTCTGTCATTTACGCCTTAACCATATCACAGCTCATTGTTTGCTCTATACTTAAGGCTCTTTAGGCCACCTGAGTTTCTCCTGACATATATTGGGCTTTTGACTAGCCAAGTGACTCTGCACCCTTTCAAATGTCACCTAAAAGACTTCAGAGTCATTCTTGTCCCCTACTTTACTCAGGGTCACAAATCTGAGCATTCAATCCTACCATATTTATTTAAAAGGTTTTATATACTGCTTTATCATTTCAATCAAAGTGGTTTACATTAAAACTTAAACTTGATAATGTACATTAAACTTTGACATTGATAACTTGGACTTTTCTGAGGCAATAGAGGGTTAAGTGACTTGCCCAAGGCCACAAGGAGTGCTAGTTGGAATTGGACCCTGGTCTCCAGGTTCCCAAGCCAGTGTTCTTAACCATTAGGCTACTCCTCCACTCTACATATACTCTGTAAATTCTATATGGATCTCTCCTTGCTTCGTTACCTTACTGTCTCATCAACTGACCAGTAATTTTTTTATTCTTTTTTAATTTAATCTTTATCATTTTCACAAACATAGGGGTATGTTTACTAAACCGTCTTAATGTGCACTCTGTGATGCAATCGCGCGAAAAGGTACTTTATTGCGCGATAAAGGCGCTTTATCAGGTGCACAGGTACCTTATCGCACGATAACCAGCGCAGCGGCGCAAACGAGCGCTGAAGGCGGGGAAAGGCTCCAGGAGGGCGGAGGAAGGTTCCCCAAAGGCGGAGAGAAGGGGTCAATGGGCGGAGAGTAGGAGGGGAGAGGCTCACTGCACACTAACGCTGTGAAATCCGAGGCTGAAAACTAACGCCAGTGAAACCCTGGCGTGAGAGCTGATTTAAAGGGAAGAGAAACCATTTCTGTCTGCAATGTACAGCAAAACCAGGGAAACCTACAAAAAGTGATAAGTGTGATACATATGCACGGAACAAAAGGGCAAATAAACATTGAAAATGACCCCAACAAAATATAAAAAAAACATAACCAAGCTGGGCAATAGTGATATGAATGGGAAACGTCGAAAAATACTACCAAGAAAGCTCCAAAAAAATGATATGAATTTTGGAAGGGTCTACGCTCCGTCTCCATACAAGGTGAATGATCCCACAGTGAAATAGCGCTGATCAGGGTTTCCCTCTCCATTGGACAGGTTTCCTTTGGCATGCACATGTTCCACAACAGCAGGGCGGGCATGTCGGAATGGGCAACTGGACAGATGCTGTGAAAGGGGACACAGAGAGCTGCAGGCGGCACATGCTGTGCTGCAGCTGCACCACAGTGCAGACTAGGGTGATGCCTAGGTGGCCCATAGGAATGCTGAAATAGTAGAGCAGCCAGACAGCAACTGATGAGGACACAGCATGGGCATGAGTGTGCTTCCCACAGTGTCACAGGGAATAGTACCCAGCAGGTACTGTGGGGCCTGGCACTGCAGTACCCCCAAGGGCACAGAACATTGGCAGGCGGTGCTGGGGGGAAGCGTGGACATCTATGCAGGCACCCCTACCCCAGAACCTGCACCATAGGCAGCCTACCTGCACAATGGATGGCCTGAGACTGCGCTCCACCAGCACCACCAGCAGAAGGGCATGTCAGCAGGGTGGCAGAGGGGTACTGGTGGTGGAGGGGGCAGTGGCAGCTGCCCAGAGCAGACCATGGCCTAGCCCTGTGTAGGTGGGTGCCATGCACTGCAAGACAGGCCCTGTCAGACAAACTGTCATGGTATCCCCAGGGAATGCACTATCACTGTGGCAACATGGTGGTGCAGTGCACACAGCCAGTGTGTTCAGGCACAGAAGGTCACAGATTCAAGTCACAGCTGTGGTTCCTGCCAACCCAGCCCCCATATTTTACCCACTACTACAACATGCTAATGCAGACAGAACCTGTAGTGCAGATGACGTAGACATGCCCAAAACACCTACATTTTACCCTACAGAGCACAAACACCATAAACATGTGCATTACCTAGAGCAGAGCCTCCCAAATGCAGTCCTGGAGGGCCAAACACCATTCAGGTTCCATGCTGCCTCTAATAAATGTGGCTGTGCTGCATTGCTATGCACCGCCCCATGGTATGCAGATGTATCTCATGCATATTCATTAGGGACAGCATGAAAACCCGAACAGTGTTTGGCCCTCCAGGACTGGAGTTGGGAACCTCTGCCCTAGAGCAGCAGCCAACAGGGGCAGACACACCCGCACCCACAGGCTCCATTATCCCAAGCCTCCTGGAGAGGCAGGATGTTGGGCCCTGCGTGCATCTCCCCATACTAGCACTTGCATACCTTAGCAATGCCATCCTAAACATGGGTAAACTGTACACAGCTATCAAAAGGTTGCTATGATAACTGGCAGATAGCAATTCCTACGTTAAGCACAATTGGCTGATTGAGCTGCATCATAGCAACCTTTCTGATGTCTGTGGAGTGTGCCTCAGGTCTGGTGTCTGACAGAGTGACCCCAACAGTATTGCGTACCATAGCCATGCCTGTACTGTGCCCAGGACTGGTGTGGTGGCCAGGGCTGCCAAATACCTCTATAGTTGCACAATGCTGGCATAGGTGTGTGGAGTGTGTGTCTGTCTATCCAGTGTGTGGTGGCTGCCAACACCCTCCACAGCCCACACTGCTAGCACTGTTGCCAGTATCGGCCTGCCAATGTGCATAATGAGGAGCAAGGTACTGTGGGAATAGCCTGGATAGGGTGGCCTAGCCCGGCTGCATCTGCACAGGGCATAGGACAATGGCTTGGACATTGTAGTGCCTGGCCACCACCTGCACGGACAGCGTGGCCACAGCATGTCCTGCTGGGAGGTCACTCTCACCCTGACTGAGCAGTGACCACGGCATGGCTAGGTTCCCCCATAGTGCTATATAGTATTTTTCTCATGTGGTGTTTATGGGTTTCTTTTGTGGCCCAATCACTGACTTATCTGCTTGGTGTGTATGCTGACATCCCAGTTCTGGGTACACGCATTTTCTCCAGGGCTATGGACTAGCTAGCAGACTGTCTGCAGCTAGCATGTGTCTTGCTGGAACACCTTGCAGGGTGCAGTGGCTGGAGGCTTGCTGCTGGAGAATGTCAGATAGTGGTTGGGGGTAGCTGGTTGTCTGTCTGCTATTGCTTTATGGATGTGTACAGCTGTGCATTGCCTGCCCTGTAGGGTGTCTGTTGCCCAGCAGGACTGAGGTTGATGATCCCCTCTACTGCTACCATTGCAGGGAGGTAGAATGTGGATCTAGTGATGGGTGATCCTGTTTCCCACCCTGAGCCTCAGAGGGTGGGTTGTGTGGTGGTACATAATCCACCTATGGGTCCAAACACAACCCCCCTCCCCCTCCTCTACGTTGACCGAAACACCCACTCCTTTTATGGCATCCTGCACACTATCGCCGGGCGCACGTTAAGACTGCTTAGTAAACATACCCCATAGTTCCCAACAAAGAAAACCAAGAATCTGCAAAGTATATAAAAATGTAAGAGGGTACTAAAAAAACAAAGGAAATATACACATAGCTCTGGTGCAATTAGACCACACCATTACAGCATCACAGAGAGAACAAGAAATAGGTAATAATAATATCTTACCCTAAGGTACAAGAAATATCTGGCCCCTCAGACCCACAGCCAGCATTAAATAGGGAAGCATTAAGCAACAACCCTCCCACCCCAGCAAAAAGGTTAACAATTGCTTTGATTCAAAGAAAAGAAATTGTCTCCCATCCTGGAAAATCAAGTAACGACAGGGAAATTTTAACAAAAAAGACACAACCCAGCTCAAGAACCCTTGGTTTCAAATCCAATATGTCCTTGCATTTCTTTTAGATTGTCCTCGAGAAATCAGGAAAATTTTGAATTCTAGACCCCCAACAACAATACATGCATATGCAAAAAAAATAAACGCAACACTGTATTTTGGTCCATCTCTAGAGCAAAGGTGACCACCACAGTGGTACATTCCGTAACTACATCTTGAGAGCTCTCAAGAAATCCAGTCAAATCCGACAACCCTTGCTGTAATTGTACTTGTACATGCATAAGATCTTCCTCAGCAACTTCCAACACTGATCTTTCAGACAAATACTGGGCTCTGGTGGGAGATTTTCCTCAGACATCCCAAGAACCTCTTGAAGGTATTTGTTAACCATCTCCACTGGTGCAATTAAAGGAGATTTAGGGAAGTTAATAAAACTTAAATTATTCCATCTAGCTATATTTTCCAGGTATTCCAATTTATGTGAGGCAGAAAAATAGAAACATAGAAACATGACGACAGAAAAAGACCACATGCCCTATCAAGTCTGTCCTTCCATATCAACCACTACAACAGTCCCCTTTTTTTCCTTTAGAGATTCTTTGTGTTTGTCCCATGCTTCTTTGAATTCAGATACTGTCCTCATCTCTACCACCTCCACTGGGAGACTATTCGACGGATTCACCACTCTTTCTGTAAAAAAATATTTCCGCATATCACTCCTGAATCTATCCTCTTTCACCCTTATCCCATGTTCCCTCATAGCAGAGCTTGCTTTCAATCGAAAGAGGCTCTCCTTCTGTACATTTATGCCTCTGAGGTATTTAAAATTCTCAATCATATCACCTCTATCCTTCCTTTCCTCTAAGTCTGTCCTCATATGCTTTATAATGAAGACCACTAACCATTTTAGTAGCCACCCTCTGTACTGACTCCAGCCTTCTTATATCCTTTTGAAGGTGTGGTCTCCAGAATTGCACACAATACTCCAAATGATGTCGCACCAAAGACTTTTACAGAGGCACTATCACCTCCTTTCTTCTGCTGGCCATTCCTCTCCCTATGCACCCAAGCATCCTTCTAGCTTTTGCTGTCGCCTTTTCTACCTAATGAAGACCACTAATCATTTTAGTAGCCTCCCTCTGTACTGACTCCAGCCTTCTTATATCCTTTTGAAGGTGCAGTCTCCAGAATTGCACACTATACTCCAAATGAGGTCTCACCAAAGACTTATACAGAGGCACTATCACCTCCTTTCTTCTGCTGGCCATTCCTCTCCCTATGCACCCAAGCATCCTTCTAGCTTTTGCTGTCACCTTTTCTACATGTTTAGCTACTTTAAGATCATCAGACACAATCATGCCTAGGTCCCGCTCTTCTTTAGTGGACAAAAGTACTTCACTCCCTATACTATATATCACTCCCTTGGATTGTTGCAGCCCAAATGCATGACCTTGCATTTTTTAACATTAAATCTCAGCTGCCAAATTCTAGACCATTCTTCAAGCTTAGCTAGATCCCTCCTCATGTTATCTATACCTTCCTGAGTGTCTACTCTATTGCAAATTTTGGTATCATCCGCAAGAGGCAAACCTTACCCGACAGCCCTTCCACTATATCACTAACAAAGATGTTAAAATCGGACCAAGGACAGATCCCTGGGGCACACCACTGGTAACATCCTTCTCCTCAGAGTGCGTTCCATTTACCTGTACCCTTTGTCGCCTCCCACTCAACCAATTTCCAACCCAAGCAGCAACTTTAGGGTCCATCCCTAGGGTGCTCAGTTTGTTCATAAGTCACCTGTGAGGAGCGGTGTCAAAGGCTTTACTGAAATATAAATACACCACATCTAGGGATCTCTCTCGTTCCAACTCCCTGGTCACCCAGTCAAAGAAATCAATCAGATTTGTCTGACAAAACCTGCCTCTGGTGAATCCATGCTTCCTCAGATCCTGTAATCTGCTGGACTCCAGAAACCTTACAATTTTCTCTTTCATCAGCGTTTCCAATAATTTACTCACCACCGAAGTTAAACTAACTGGCCTGTAGTTTTCAACCACATCCTTACTTCTGATTAAATTATGGACAAGTCTTTCATCTGCACCTCCACACTTCATAGAGCTCCCCATAATGAGCTTCCAGGAGGTGCAGTCTGGCATCACTCTTCCCCTGCTCATGAGACAGAACCTGCTCAAATTCTTGAGAAAAACCACCTACTTGAATCTTGAAGTGATGAATTAATTGTGGCCACAGCCTCCCAAAGTAAGTCTATAGTTACAATGGCTGGTTTTCTCAATGTTGCCAACTCTGAAAGTGCCAGTTCACCTCCCACAGTGGGGCGAAGCTCCTTCACTTCAGCAGTACAAGCTGACACGCCCCCTTCTACAACCGGGGATGACGCTGCTGACGAAGCACTCTCCACGCTCTCCAACAGCCCCCCTCCGAATGGGAAAGCCATTGGCACAGCAAAGGACCTGCAGGCCAAATATCCATGTTGTAGCAGAGTAGTCCTCTCCACATTGCTTAAGGACGTCTCACTAATCACTGACGCAGATAGTAATGCCGGGCTGCTGAAGTGGAGTCCTGTTGAGCCACAGAACCCATACCGCACTCCTGAAGGGTCCGCTGTGATCCATGTGCTGAAAGCCCACTACTGGAGGGCAAAGGCTTGGGCTTACGCTTCCTGTCCATTGCGGAAATGCCAAAAAAACCTCTGAGACCTCAAGAGCAGTAAGTGCCATGGTGTTACCCAGAAGTCTTTTTAAGAGCAATTTGCAACATGCAAAATTTTCAAATGTTCTCAAGCTTTTAAACAAATGACATTTCCTTGAATTTATTTCAGCTTTCTTACTTGGTTCCACTTTGATTTCAGATGTTCATATATCCTTAATTCTTTGGTGGATCCAGATCTAGGTATGAGCATTATGAGGGGGGGGGGGGGGGCAAAGGGCAGCTGCAAGGCAGCTAGTGCCAGATGAATTTAGCACAAGTTGGCCAGAAGCACAAGACTCTCTGACTGTCTGGAGACAAAGACAGGGATGTGAGGAGTGGAGAAAATGGGGCCTGGGAGATTGGAATGTGGTCTTTTTCCCAATTTGGATGGAGATGGGGTAAGGTAACAGACAGCCTCTGTTGAGAGGTGGTTCTTTGAGTACAGTTGCCGACTGGTCAGTTTTCAGTCAGCCTGCACAGTTTTTATATGGCTAAGCCAGCTGCCGGCAGACCCTTAAAACTAGCAATGGAAAAGCTGTTCCAATTGCTGCTTCATTACCGCAAGTAACAGGCAGCAGTCGATGCTCAGCAGGCATTGAAGTAGACACCTACCATCTACCCAGTTTCAGCCTGCACCATGGTGGAGTTCAAGGGATGCATCTGCACAAAAGGGATGCTGGGTCCCACCTCTGATAATGCACTTCCTCCTGCATTAGAGAGGGTAGATCTGCAACACTTTTGGGCATGCATTTGTTGAACTCGGTGGAGGCTGCTGGTTACTGATGCAGCAGGTTGGATTGGGAAGTAGGGGGGATGATTTGCTGAACTCGATGGGGCTGTGGGAGATGGGAATAAGGGCACAGATGAGGAAAATGGAGATGGCTAATGGAGGGGATGTACTGGTCATCTGGATATAATGGGGCTCAAGGACTGTGGGATGGGAGAATGGTGAACTTGGAAAAGGAGGGAGGATGTGCTAGACATGATGAGTATGTGGAAGGGAGCATATCCCCACACCCACCCACCCCTGGAATAATCGTAGCTTTATAGGTACTTACACATCGTAAAAGGCAGGAGGTGCTCTCAGGTGAAACTCATTACCCAAATCAATCATACACTAAGGACCTGAGATTAGTTAAGCTTCAGGTGAACAAGGTATATTACACGTATTAGGTACAGTTTTATTAGTATTAATATCCATAGCAACCCTTAGTAAGTAAAGAACTTAGATCTAAACACAAACTTAAAACTAAGATGCAGAAAGCAGTCCAGCAGCGGGATGGGGGCTTTCCAATCTTTTGCATTGAGTGTCACATGTACAATTTTCTCCCAGTTAGTGAGAGGTCTTACGAGTGCACTAGGTGCAAGGAGCTCTTTGCTCTCAGGGAACGAGTCCGTTCTCTAGAGGCTAAAGTAGCAGACTTGGAAAGCATAAGTCAGACAGAGAGGTACATAGACGAGACCTACAGGGATATAGTCCTGAAGTCCCACCTCCAGTGTGGCAGCATCCCTGTTGCCATGGAGGAGAGGTCACGTGACAGGAGAGCATCAACCTGGTGTGGCAGGAAGTGATCCTGTACCTAGGACCTGTCCTCCAGGTGATGTAAAACCCTCTCGCACCGAGGAAGTTTCTCCAGGGCCATGTGCCCATGAGGGAAGGGTTAGGACAGCCGTTATAGTTGGTGATTCGATCATTAGGCATTTAGATAGCTCGGTGGCTGGTGGACGTGAGGATCGCCTGGTAACATGCCTGCCTGGTGCGAAGGTAGCGGACCTCACGCGCCACCTAGATAAGGTCTTAGATAGTGCTGGGGAGGAGTCTGCTGTCTTGGTACATGTCGGTACCAATGACATAGGAAAATGTGGTAGGGAGGTTCTGGAGGCTAAATTTAGGCTTTTAGGTAGGAAGTTGAAATCCAGAACTTCCAGGGTAGCGTTCTCTGAAATGCTTCCTGTTCCACGAGCAGGACCCAAAAGGCAGGCAGAGCTCCGGAGACAATGGTGCAGAGATGAGGGTTTTGGATTTGTTAGGAACTGGGGAACATTCTGGGGAAAGGAGGGGCTCTTCCGAAGGGATGGGTTTCACCTTAACCGGGATGGAACCAGGCTGCTGCCATTAACCTTTAAAAAGGAGATAGAGCAGCTTTTAAACTAGATATTAGGAGAAAGCCGAAGTCGCCCAAGAGCGGATGGTTCGGAAGAATGTATCTTTGAAGGATACTACCAAAAGCAGAGAGGTTCCACAAAAGAGTAAACTAGCCCAAATGCCCTCAAGTATGGAGCAGACAGAGCTTAAAGATCCCAAATTACCCATGTCTAACAATAGCCAAATTAATATGAATAAAATACATTCTCTAAAATGCTTGTATGCAAATGCTAGAAGTCTAAAAAATAAGATGGGAGAGTTAGAATATATAGCACTAAATGAAAGGTTAGATATGATTGGAATATCAGAGACATGTTGGAAGGAGGACAACCAGTGGGATACTGTGATATCTGGGTACAAACTATATCGTAATGATAGAGCTGATCAAATTGGTGGAGGGGTTGCTCTCTATGTTAGAGAGGGCATTGAGTCAGAAAGGATTAAAGTTTTGCAGGAAACAAAATCTGCTGTAGAATCTATATGGATTGAAATTCCATGTAAAAGGGGGAAGGCAATGGCAGAGGGGGTGTACTATCGACCGCCTGGCCAGAATGACCAAATGGATGATGAAATGTTCAAAGAAATCAAGGAAGCTAACAAAAGTTACAGCGCAGTAATAATAATGGGTAATTTCAACTACCCCGGTATCGACTGGGTCAGTGTCACGTCAGGACATGCTAGGGAGATAAAGTTCCTAGATGATATAAATGAGTGCTTCTTGGAGCAGCTGGTTCAAGAACTGACCAGAGGAGAAGCCATATTAGACCTAGTCCTTAGTGGAACACCAGATCTAGTGCAAGAGATAAGGTTGTTGGGGCCACTTGGCAATAGTGATCATAGCATGATCGCCTTTGATTTAATTAGTGGAGGAGGGATAGTAAGGAAATCCACAGTACTGCCTTTTAACTTTTGAAAGGGAGACTATGATAAAATGAGGAAAACAGTTAAGAAAAAACTAAAAGGAGCAGTTGCAAAGGTTAAAGACGTACATCAGGCTTGGCTGTTGTTGAAAAATACTATCTTGGAAGCCCAGACCAGCTGTACTCCACGCTTTAAGAAAAGTGGAAGGAAGTCCAAAAAAATGCCAGCATGGTTTAAAGGTGAGGTCAAAGAGGCTGTTGTTGCCAAAAAATCATCTTTCAGGAAATGGAAAAAAGAGCCAAACGACGAAACCTGGAAACAGCACAAGCACTGGCAAGTCAAATGCAAAGAATTGATAAGGCAGGCAAAGGGAGAATTTCAGAAGAAGCTTGCAAAAACGCGAAGTAAAGACCTTTTCAAGTACATTCGTAGCAAAAAACCTGTGAGAGAGTCAGTTGGTCCATTAGATGATAAAGGGGTTAAAGGAGCACTAAGAGGCGACAAGGCGATAGCGGAGAGACTGAATGAATTCTTTGCTTCTGTCTTTACTGAGGAAGATGTAGGGATGTTACCCATGACTGAAGTGGTATTTAAAGGTGCGGAAGAATTGAACGAAATATCGATACATCGGGAAGATGTATTACAACTATTAGATAAACTGAAGAGTAGTAAATCACCTGGGCTGGATGGTATACATCCAAGGGTGTTGAAAGAACTGAAATATGAGATTGCAGACCTGCTATTAGTAATCTGTGAACTATCATTAAAATCATCTCTAATACCTGAAGATTGGAGGATCACCAGTGTAACACCAATTTTTAAAAAGGGTTCCAGGGGTGATCCGGGAAACTACAGACCGGTGAGCCTGATGTCAGTACCGGGAAAAATTGTAGAAACCATCATAAGGAATAAAATTACTCAGCATGTAGATAGTCATGACCTAATGGGAGACAGCCAAAATGGCTTTAGACAAGGAAGATCTTGTCTTACTAATCTGTTATTTTTTTTGAAGGAGTGAATAATCAGGTGGACAAAGGTGAGTCAGTTGATATTGTGTATCTGGACTTTCAGAAAGCCTTCGACAAGGTCCCTCATGAGAGACATTTGGCAAAACTAAAGAGTCATGGGATAGGAGGCAGTGTACTATTGTGGATCAGGAACTGGTTAAAAGATAGATAGCAGAGGGTAGGGCTAAATGGCCAATTTTCCCAATGGAGAAAGCTGAATAGTGGTGTACCCCAGGGATCTGTGCTGGGTCCGCTGCTTTTCGACATATTCATAAATGACCTGGAAAGTGGAATAACGAGTGAGGTTATCAAATTTGCAGATGACACAAAACTATTTAAAGTTGTTAAAACCCAAGAGGATTGTGGAAAATTGCAAGAGGATCTAGATAAATTGGAAGACTGGGCATCAAAATGGCAGATGAAATTTAATGTGGACAAGTGCAAGGTTATGCACCTAGGGAAGAACAACCCAAACTATGGTTACACGATGCAAGGTTCCACATTAGGAACTACCACCCAGGAAAAAGATTTAGGCGTCATTGTGGATACCATGTTAAAACCCTCGGCCCAGTGTGCAGCAGCGGCCAAGAGAACAAATAGAATGCTAGATATGATAAGGAAAGGAATGGAAAATAAAACAAAAGACATTATAATGCCTCTATATCGTTCCATGGTGAGACCGCACCTTGAATATTGTGTGCAATTCTGGTCGCCGTATCTTAAAAAGGATATAGCGATTTTAGAAAAGGTTCAGAGAAGAGCCACCAAAATGGTAAAGGGGATGGAAGGATACTCCTATGAAGAAAGGCTAAAAAGATTAGGGCTCTTTAACCTGGAAAAGAAACGGCTGAGGGGAGATATGATAGAAGTCTATAAATTAATGAACGGAGTGGAACGGGTAAACGTAGATCGATTGTTTACCTTATCAGAATATAGAAAGACTAGGGGACATGCAATGAAGCTACAGGGTAAACTATTTAAGACTAATAAAAGAAAATATTTTTTCACTCAACGTGTAATCAAACTCTGGAATTTGTTACCGGAGGATGTAGTAAAGGCTGTTAGTGTAGCTGGGATTAAAAAAGGTTTGGACAAGTTCCTGGAGGAAAGGTCCATAGACCATTATTAAGAAGGGACCCAGGATATCAATGCTTGAATCAATACAAGCATTGTGGAACCTGTGTCCCTTGGGGAAACTGCTAGGTACATATGACCTAGATTGGCCACTGTTGGAAACAGAATACTGGGCTTGATGGACCTTGGTCTGACCCAGTATGGCATATCTTATGTTCTTATGTTCTTATGACACAGATAGGGAGAGACTGGATCTAGGGGAGGGAGTAGCGAAGTTGAAGGGATGTTTTGGACATAATATGGCCCTAGGATGAAGGACAGAGGCACAGATGGGGTGATGCTGTATTACGGGGGTGGGGGGGTGGGGGGGATAGGGAAATAATGGGGTATGTTGGATCATCTGGCCAGGGGGCAACTAGGGAGACAGAGAGAGAGGATGCTGGACATAGAAACTCCATGCTAACAGAATACTGTATCTGCTCCTTAGCCACACATTGAGAATATAGATAGATTCTCACCAAGCATAAAATAAATTAACACAAATTATAAATAAAATTATAGTTGTGGTCAACATTATTGGCACCCATGCAGTTCAACCTCTTAATGTCCAATATTTCCTAAAACAAATGACCAGTGAAATGGCTTTGGACTATATATACACACATATTTAAAACTGAACAGGTAAACGTAGATCAGTTGTTTACACCATCCAAAAGTAGAAAGACGGGGGGGGGGGCGGGGGGGGGGCAAGATGGCGGCAGGAACCTGACCTTTGTTGGCTGCTCTGCAATTGTTCGGCATTCCTGTGCTAGCGCTCAGCTCTGCTCCGTTGAGTATGGGGTGGAGGAAAAGGAAGCAAGCGGGTTATCCCTCTGCTCCCCTGCAAGCTTTTGCCACTGGCCAGAGGACTCTTGAACATTGCGGTTTTGCAGCTGCCGGGCCAGTAGCGGCATCTTCGCCAGCACAGCGGGAGGAGTCGATCTCTGTGCTGGGCACATCGGGAGTGAGTTTGTCTACCGAACAGCGGCAACCCCCGACGCAACCCGGATGTTTTCTATCTCCAGAGGGCCTTGGTTTCTCAGGCCCGCCAGATCTCCGGGTGAGCACTCCCTTGCCTGTTGGTGGGGAGCAAATGCTGCTGCGGTTGGCCCAAGTCTCCAGTGGGGGTAGTCAGCCAGAGTAATGTGGTGCAGATGACCCGTTTCCTCGAGTGGTAGCCCTGCAGCTGTTGGAGCCTGGAGTTGGGATATTACCAATAAGTCGGGTATTGGAAAAGCCGGCTGTGATTACCTTGGAAGCGCTTTGGGACACTATCTCTGCTTTAACTACAGTACAACCCTTTCTTCAGTCGTGGATTCTGTAAGTACTGAGTTATTTGTTATGAAATTGGAGGCCTCTAAGAGCCAGGAACTGCAAGCGAGTTCTTTGGTACAGGTAAAGGAGGATTTGGGGCATCTTAAGGAGGAGCATAATGCTCTAATAAAAGAAAAGAACAGTGCTGATACGGAAAACTGAGCATCTTAAAAATCTTGCCCGATGGAATAACCTTTGTCTTTTAAACTTTCCAAGGTCCCACTCATGTCCCCTTTGGAAATGGTGCAGAAATATATGAGAGGTGCTCAAGATTCCAACTGATCTCCTGCCCCCACTTACTAGGGCACAATATTTGTTGGTGAACAACTTGGAAGCACGGGGGAGAAACCTGGAGGCTTCAGTGAGTGGAAATGGGTTCTTATCAGGTTTCTTGGAAAGTTCTTTGGACGTGGTTACAGAAAGGACTACTATGCTTGTGACCCTGGCTTTGGAGGCCGACGAGGCATTAATTCTTCGTTCTTTCTTTAAAAATATTAATGAAAAGTTCTTAGGTTCAAATGTTCAAATTTTTCCAGATTTATCTCGAGTAACCCAATTAAGGAGGAAAGATTTCCTGGCCTATCGTGTCAGGACTACATCCTTGGGTGCTACTTTTGTGTTAAAGTATCTGTCTAGATGTTATATTTCCTATCAAGGGAAGAATTTCCTTTTTTTTAAACCTAATCAGCTCTTAGAATTTGCTAGGGAAGAGTTAAGGGTGGAGGTGGTCCCCATTACGGCTGATGCATAAGTCTTATCCTGCTTATAACTGGTAGATATTTTCCTTTTGTTTTTATCTTGACCATGTTTTTGCTGTGAGAACAGTTGTAAATCATGGCCAATGGTTATATTTCCTGTAGCCCCCCTATTATTGTGGACTAAAGTTTTTGGGAATGATTACTTTGAATATTTTTTAATGTAATATTGGAATGTTGTGGTGTTCCTGATATGTCTGATTGTCATTCATGTACATACTTGAGTGTTATCATAAATGCCAATAAAAAATTATAAATCTAAAAAAAAAGTAGAAAGACTAGAGGACATGCAAGGAAATTACAATGTAACCCATTTAAGACTAATGAGATAAAAAAATTTTTACTCAATGCGTAATCAAACTATGGAATTCGTTACCAGAGGATAGGGCCAAAGCTGTTAGTGTAGCTAGATTTAAGAAAGATTTGGACAAGTTCCTGGAGGAAAGATCCATAAACCATTATTAAAGAGGACCTGGGAAATTCACTGCTTACCTGGGGATGAGCATTGTGGAACCTGTGTGCCTTTTTGCGAATCTGCCAGGTGCTTGTGACCTGAATTGGCCACTGTTGGAAACATGATACTGGGCTTGAAGGACCTTGGTCTGACCAAGTATGGCATTTCTTATGTTCTATGACACATAAAAGTATCAAATAAAACAAGGCCAATTAGAAAAGGAAATAGTAGGAAATAGTATTAAAACTGGGATTGCCAGGACATGATTATGAACAATTCAAATCAGTTTGAACAGAAGAACCACATTCCCATTGCAGTAAAATTAGACGCACCTGTGATAACGTGTCAGGACCCACATGACTTGATTTAACCAATGAATGATGGCTCTAATGTTTAAAATGGCTACATTCACTCCCTGTTGAATTTTCACAATGGTGGAGACAAGAGAGCTCTCTGAGACCGCTAGAAAAGCCATTATCAACAAACTTCAATTTTGCACTTTTTTCTGTATTGTATTTTAAATTAAATATCACTCAAAAAGAATATGCTTTACTATTTTGACAGGCAAAGCATGCAAAACGTTTGCATTATTCAGTCCTTTTGACAAGAAGTTTGAATTTTGTTTGCAGAATTCCAGTAGGAGTAAACCCACCCTAATTTTCCAATCTTGTGATTCCAGATGATTTGCCTGGAGTCCTGCAGTCCCCTGGAGTGAACCCTAGAAAAATGCTCTACAGGAAGATACAAATTTTGTATTGCTAAGTGCAGAGTTCCAGCAGGAGGTCTTCTCAGAATTTGAGGAATCAGGGATGGCCCCTCCATATCTGTAGCACCTCCTGGCCTATCAGAAGTGATACCAGAGGCACTTGTACTGATCTACTAGTCCACCCCTACTCCTAGGATAGCTCTTCCCACCAGTCTCAGTCCACACCTATTCCTGAGCCCCAGCAATCTCCCCCACCTCCCTACGTAAACCTAATTCCTGTGTCCCTATCTTAATAGCTACTCCTGTAGAAAACTCATTAAATCACAAAACAGGCCTTAAGACGGCTTCAAACAGTCCAAAATATAGCAGCTAGAATAACTATGAATGTCAACTCAATGGAGCACATTACCCCAACACTTTATGCTCTCCACTGGCTACCCATTCAAAGCCGCATTAATTACAAAATCCTGGTTTCCACTTTCAAAGTAATAAATGACATTGCCCCCTCATACCTATCCACACTCATTTCTAAGGAATCCATCAATAGAAATCAACGCAACCGGAACAAAAACAAACTGGCTATTCCGACAGACTTCAAGGAAAACTAACAAACAACAAAGCTTTCTCTCATGTAGTCCCAAACCTTTGGAATGTCCTACTAGACAACCTCAGAGAATTAAATGACCTAGAAACATTTCACAAAAACCTTAAAACTCACCTGTTCTCCATCCACTTTGGCACACAAGCAGAACACAATACCTCTGTAACAATCCCCCTGCACCCTAAATCCTTTCAAATGTTATACCACACTTCAATCAGCCTAGAGATGTAAATAATTTCTGCTTAGAATTCCTAAGCACATTTATAGTTTAAGTTTTGTATCATCATGTATTTAGTTCTAATCTCATTCTCTGTAACTGAATATGTATTTGTTATCTGTACGATTCATAATATTGTTATTTGTAAACCGTGCTTGATCGCTTGGAAAATGCGGTATAAAAATTTTAATAAAATAAATCAATCAATAAATCACTAAGTACAATAAGTTCTATTATATTTATAGAGGCATACATTGAAAACATTCAGTTTATTTTCAGCTTATTTGCATATTTTTGCCCACTTTCCAGACTTTTTATGTTCATTTCCTAAATTAATGTGCATAAAATTTGATTAATATGCATAAGAATGTGCTAAAGTGAGTCAAATTTATTCACATTAAGGGGTATGTTTACTAAACTGCGTTAGTGCAATTCGCGTTAGGAGCCGCGTTAGTGGAAGGAAAGCCAAAAAAGGACATGGGCGGTACATCGGAACCGATAACGCGCAGTTGCGCGCGGTATTGCACGCCGTGCAGCAATGATCGCTACAGCATGCGCGCTACTGCGCGCAAGCTTAAGACAGCGCGCAGACACCCAAATGCAGAAACAGAGTTGTAGCACAATGGTTACTACACAGACTGATGGTACAAGGGTCATGGGTTCAATTCCCCAGTGTGCCTAATGAATAAGGCTGGCTGAGGCATCATGTGTAAGCCTTTGAAGGTCTACTATAATATTTTAATCCACATTCTGCAGCCGAGTTAATGTTTGCACATGTCAGGAAAATTGTACCCATCGTACCCAATATGTTCCAATGGTGACGTTCCCTCTGGCATGGTCATGTATTATATACCATTTGATAGGAATATATAGGCAGAAGATGAGATCCCGAAAGTACTGGGCTTGGCCAGGAACGGGTTAAGTAGTGGGCTGTGAGGAAGTTTAGTTGTACCTGAATAGTGCTGCCAGAAAACACACCCTCACAGTGGCGTAATCTAAGGTGCCATATAAGGCACCCTAGAGGGCACTCCATAGGGCACATTATAAAGTGCGCTGTCTGCCAAGGCACCCTATAATGTCCCCTATAGGACACCATATAAGGCACCTTATAAGGCGCTTTATAGGGCGCCGTATAAAGCGCCCTATAGGGTGCCCTATGAGCCACCCTAAGGGGACAGTACCCTGAGGGTGGTCCTGATGGCAGAACTAATATACCTTAAAAATAGACAATGCCTAAGACAGCCCTATTGATGAACCCCACTGTGGGTTCTAAACCCATGTCCTCTGGCTTTACAGGCAGTGAAGTAACCAGTGGGCTAGAGCTGCTAACAAACAACTGGCTGGCTACAGGAGGACTGCACGGCACCACAACCACATTCTGCTGTGGTTACCAGGATAGGGGTAACCCACCCGTACCCATGATGCACTGCACATGCAAATCAGCAGTCGAGAGATGGGCACAAGATCGGGTATGCACCCCCACAGCACCTCAGCCTTGTAGGGGGAACAGACCGTGTGTAGCACCGCCACAGAGTAGCCACAGACAGTCACATTGTGCGGGTACAGTGCCCACCCTGAGGTTGAGGTGGGGCACCCAGCACCAGGTCCACAGCACCTTTCATGGCTTAAATACGCTATGCTGCAGGACCCTATCAGTGTGTGATAGGTAGGTCTGTTAGACACACCTAGGATACAGCTGTGTCCTGCTGTATGTCACGATCATGTCTAGTCCCTATGGGCGCTGTTGCACATCCTGTGTTGGTGCCATCATTACCTGCTGTGGGGGAAGGGAGGGTGGTGTATGGACCCATAGGCAGATTATGTACCACCACACAGCCCACCCTCTGGGGCTCAGGGGGAAACAGGATCACAGTCTACCTCCTTGCAATGGCAGCGGTAGAGAGGACCAGCAACAGCAGTCCTGCTGGGGAACAGACAGAGCGGCACACATCCATAACGCAATAGCAGACAGATGGTAGGCCTGGAAATGCTCAGCTGCCCCCCACCGTTATCTGACATGCTCCAGCAGCAAGCCTCCAGCCGCTGCACCCTGCAAGGTGTTCCAGCAAGATAGCATACTAGCTGCAGACAGTCCGCCAGCTAGTCCATAGTGCATGGTCCTGGAGGAGATGCATGTACTCGGAATGGGGATGTCAGCATACACACCAAGCAGATAAGTCAGTGATTGGGTCCCAAAAGGAAACCCATATATATATCACATGAAAGAAATGCTATACAGCACTATGGGGGAACCTAGCCATGCCATGGTCACTGCTCAGTCAGGGTGAGAGTGACCTCCCAGCAGGACATGCTGTGGCCACTCTGTCCGTGCAGGTGGTACCAGGCACTACAATGTCCGAGCTATTGCCCTATGACCTGCACAGATGTGGCAAGGCCAGGCCACCCTATCCAGGCTATTCCCACGGTACCTTGCTCCTCATTATGCACATTGGCAGGCCAATACTGGCAACAGTGCTAGCAGTGTGAGCTGTGGAGAGTGTTGGAAGCCACCACACACTGGATAGACAGACACACACTCCCCACACCTATGCCAGCATTGTGCAACTATAGAGGTGTTGGGCAGCCCTGGCCACCACACCAGTCCTGGGCACAGTGCAGGCATGGCTATGGTATGCAATACTGTAGGAGTCACTCCCCAGGTTGGTAAACACTGTCAGACACAGGACCTGTAGCACACTCCACAGACATCAGAGAGGTTGCTATGATGCAGCTCACTCAGGAACTAGTACTTAACGTAGGAATTGCTATCTCCCAGTAATCATAGCAACCTTTTGATAGATGTGTACCATATTCCCAGGTTTAGGGTGGCATTACTACGGTATGCATGTGCTAGTATTGGGAGATGCATGCAAAGCCCAAAGTTCTGCCTCTCCAGGAGGCTGTGGATAATGGGGCCTGTGGGTGCGGGTGTGTCTGCCCCTGTTGGCTGCTGCTTTACGGCAGAGGTTCCCAACTCCATTCCTGCGGTGCCAAACACTGTTCGGGTTTTCATGCTGTCCCTCATGAATATGCATGAGATACATCTGTATACCATGGGGGTGGTGCATAGAAATGCAGCACAGGCATCGTCATCAGAGGCAGCATGGAACCGGAATGGTGTTTGGCCCTCCAGGACTGCATTTGGGAGGCTCTGCTCTAGGTAATGTGCATGTTTATGGTGTCTGTGCTTTGTAGGTTAAAATGTGGGTGTTTTGGGCATGTTTACGTCATCTTCAAGAACGGTTCTGTCTGTATTAGCACGTTATAGTAGTGGGTAAAATATGAGGACTGGGTTGGCGGAAACCACAGCTGGAACTTGAACCTGTGACTTTCTGCTTCTGAATACACTGGTTCTGTGCACTGCACCACCATGTTCTCACAGAGATGGTGCATTCCCTGGTGCTACCATGACTGTTGGTCAGACAGGGCCTGTCTGCTGCAGTGCACCTGCACAGGGCTAGGCCACGGTCTGCTGTGTACAGCTGCCACTGCCCCCTCCACCACCAGTATCCCTCAGCCACCATGCTGACATGCCCTTCTGCTGGTGGAGCTGGTGGTGCGCAGTCCCAGGCCATCCATTGTGCAGGTAGGCGGCTGCCTATGGTGCGGGTTCTGGGGTAGGGGTGCCTGCATAGCTGTCCACGCTTTCCCCCATCACCACTTGCCAATGTTCTGTGCCATTGGGGGTACCTGCTGGGTACTATTCCCTGTGACACTGTGGGAAGCACACTCTTGCCCATGTTGCTGTCTGGCTGCTCTACTGTTTCAGCATTCCTATGGGCCAGCTAGGCATCACCCTAGTCGCCACTGTGGCCCAGCTGCACCACAGCATGTGCCGACTGCAGCCCTCTGTATCCCCTTTTCCAGCATCTGCCCGGTTGCCTGTTCCGACATGCCCACCCTGATGTTGCGGGACATGTGCACACCATAGGAACCCTTTCCGATGGTGGGGAAATCCCTGAGCAGCGCTATTTCACTGTGGGCCCATGCACCTTGTATGGGGACGGAGTATGGACCCTTCCACGAATTATATCTGTTCTATGGAGCTTACTCGGGGGGGGGGGGGGAGGTTGATGTTTCTCATTGCTACCACTATTGGCCAGCTTGGTTGTTGGTTGTTGTTTTTTTCCAGTTTGTTCGGGTCATTTTCGGTGTTTCTGTGCCCTTTTGTTCTGTGCACATGTATCACACTTATCACCTTTTTTTGGTTTCCCTGTCTAGGCTGTACATTGCTGACACGTAAATGGTTTCTCTCCCCTTTAAAGTGCTTTTACCGGTAGGTTTTCATTCACGTTGGAATTCAGCTCTGAAATTCAGCGCGTTGGACGTAAATGCAGGCACCCCTACCCCAGAACCCGCACCATAGGCAGCCACATACCCGCACACTGGATGGCCTGAGACTGCGCACCACCAGCACCACCAGCAGAAGGGCATGGCAGCATGGTGGCGGAGGGGTGCTGGTGGCGGAGGGGGCAGCAACATCTGGCCGCAGCAGACCATGGCCTAGCCCCCTTTAGGTGGGTGCCGTGCACTGCAACAGACAGGCTCTGTCTGACAGTCATGGTATCTCCAGGGAATGAACTGTCCTTGTGACAACAGTGTGGTGCAGTATGCACTGCCAGTGTGCTCAGGAGCAGAAGGTCACAGGTTCAAGTCCCAGCTGTGGTTCCTACCAACCCTGTGCCCATATTTTACCCAGTAATAAACTGTCATAAGAAAGACGGAACCTTTATTGCAGATAGAATAAACATGCCTGGGACACCTACATTTCACCCTACAGAGCACAGACACCATAAACATGTGCAATACCTCGAGTAGAGTTTCCCAAATGCAGTCCTGGAGGGCCAAACACCATTCAGGTTCCATGCTGTCGCTAATAAAGATGCCTGTGCTGCATTTCTATGCGCCGCCCCCATGGTATGCAGATATCTTCCATGCATATTCATCAGGGACAGCATGAAAACCCAAACAGTGTGTGGCCCACCAGGATAGGAGTTGGGAATCCCTGCCCTAGAGCAGCGGCCAACAGGGGCAGAAACACCCGCACCCACAGGCCCCATTATCCACAGCCTCCTGGACAGGTAGGATGTTGGGCCCTGCGTGCATCTCCCAATACTAGCACTTGCATACCTTAGCAATGCCGCCCTAAACACGGGAATACAATACACAGATATCAAAAGGTTGCTATGATTATTGGCACATAGCAATTCCTAAGTTTAGCACAATTTTCTCAGTGAGCTGTATCATACCAACCTCTCTGGTGTCTGTGGAGGGTGTGTCAGGTCTGGTATCTGACAGTGTCCACCATCCTGGGGAGTGACCCCAACAGTACTGCATACCATAGCCATGCCTGCACTGTGCCCAGGACTGGTGCGGTGGCCAGGGCTGCCAAAAGCCTCTATAGTTGCACAATGCTGGCATAGGTGTGGGAGTGTGTGTCTGTCTATCCAGTGTGTGGTGGCTGCTAACACTTTCCTCAGTCTACACTGCTTGCACTGGTGCCAGTGTTAGCCAGCCAATGTGCATAATGAGGAGCACAGTACTGTGGGTATAGCCTGGACAGGGTGGCCTGGCCTGGATGCATCTGCACAGGGCATAGGGCAATGGCTGGGACATTGTAGTGCCCGGCCACCACCTGCACGGACAGGGTGGCCACAGCATGTCCTGCTGGGAGGTCACTCTCACCCTGACTGTGCAGTGACCACGGCATGGCTGGGTTCCCCCACAGTGCTATACAGTGTTTTTATTAAGTGATATGTGTGGGTTCTGTTTTCTGGGGCCTAATCACTGACTTATCTGCTTGGTGGGTGTGCACACATCTCCTCCAGGAACATGCACTATGGTCTAGCTAGCAGATTGTTTGCAGTTTGTATGTGTGTGGCTGGAACACCTTGCAGGGTGCAGCGGCTGGTGACTCACTGTGCGTGCTTGCTGCTGGAGAATGTCAGATGGTGGTGGGGGGCAGCTGTGCATTTGCAGGCCTACTGTCTGTCTGCCTTTGCTTTATTTATGGATGCGTACAGATCTGCATTGACTGCCCTGTAGGGTGTCTATTCCCCAGCAGGACTGGGGTTGATGGTCTCCTCTACTGTCACCATTGCAGGGGGGGAGAATGTGGATCTGTTGGTGGGAGATCCTGTCCCCCACCCTAAGCCACAGAGGGTGGGTTGGGTGGTGGTACGTAATCCGCCTGTGGGTCCAAACACCCCCTTTCACTTAAATCATGTGACCATGGCACCCACACAGGGTATGCTCTTTTCTGGGTGCATCATAGTCCACAAGGGCTAGATGTGAAATACAGATGGACACAGGTATATCCTCGGTGTGTTTGCAAGGACTACCTATCATACATTGGCACTGATGGGGACCTGCAGCATAGCCTATCTCAGCAAAGCCAGGTGCTGCGAAAATGGTGCTGGGCACCCCACCTAACCCTCAGGGTGAGCACAGGACCCGCACACTGTGACGGTCTGTAGCTACTCTGTGCCACTAACACACACCATCGGCACCCCCTACCAGGCTGAGGTGCTGTGGATCATCTGTAGACTGCTGATTTGCATGTGCTGTGCATCCTGGGTACGGGTGGGTTGACCCTATCCTGGTAACCACAGCAGAATGTTTGTGTGGTGCCATGCAGTCCTCCTGTAGCCAGCCAGGGGTTTGTTAGCAGCTGTAGCCCACTGGTTGCTTCACTACCTGTGGAGCCAGAGGTCATGGGTTCAAAACCCACAGTGGGGTTTGTTGATAGGGCTGTCTGAGGCATTGTCTATTTTTAATGTACATTAGTGCTGCCAGCAGAAACACCCTCAGAGTACTGTCACCTTAGGGTGCCTCATAAGGCGCCCTATGAAGCGCCTTATACGGTGCCCTATAAAGCACCTTATAAGGTGCCCTATAAAGCGCCTTATAAGGTGTCCTATAGGGGACATTATAGGGTGCCTTGGCAGATAGCGCACTTTATAATGTGCCCTATGGAGTGTCTTCTAGGGTGCCTTATACGGCACCTTAGGTTACGCCACTGTGAGGGTGTGTTTGCTGGCAGCACTAATTAAAGTAAAACTAAAATTCCTCACAACCCAATACTTAAACATAATGCCTCAGCCAGCCTTATTTATTAGGCACACTGGGAATCAAACCCATGACCCCTGTACCATCAGTCAGTGTAGTAACCATTGTGCTACAGCTCTGTTTTTGTGTTTGTATCTCTGCGCACCTTCTTAAGATTAACACGCGGTAACGTGCCATGGCTCCCTCTATCATGTAACGCTCGTTAATTTATGGCGCCTTGTAACGCGCGTTATCGGTAACAATGTACCGCCCATGTCCTTATTTGGGTATTTCTGCCTCTACCACGGATCCTAACGCGAATGGCATTACCATAGTTTAGTAAACATACCCCACTGTTTTGGTAGCCCAGTCAAGTATGCAGGGTGAATGTTTCTCCAGAAACATTCTTCTTTTGATAAGATAAGGTGTTGTATTTGAAGACTGGCAGATATCTAGATATAAACGAACTTCCGGAAAAACCTGAAAATTCACTTATTCCAGGAATCATTTGCACCACTTAACCATCATGTCAATGCCCTGTTCACTAAATAGCACAAACATTCTACAGGATAATCTCATTGTACAAAAATGTCACTTATCTCTCCGTACTCCATAGATCTTAATTAGATAATAATGTGTTGTAGTAAATACTTCAGTTGATGTAACAATATATACGTATTAGAAATGTAGTAAATGTTTTAGTTGATGTAACATTATTTACCTCTTCCAAATGTTAACACCTGTTTCAAATCTTATACATTCTATGTAACTATTGTTTTGTTCAATGTAAACTGCTTTGATAATCTGAAAAGTGGTATAAAAGAAGTGTTAAATAAATCATCTGTAAGCTTTGATCTGTTTTGTATTTAAGTCAGAGTGGTTCAAATGTATGCTCAGAGAATACAATCAACCTCTACACTGTCTGCATTCCCTCATTGCTCGGAAAAAAACATAAAAGAATTCTAAAGCAGGCATTGCATAATATAATTCTTTATTTCAAAATCCACATTCTGGTGCCGAAAAACCTAGGTGTCTCTAACTCCACAGCTCCATCTGCTGGATACTGGACCTCTGCTGAACTGACCAGAGCTCTTGACCAAAGCTAAATGAAGAAAGGTAAGGAAAATGCTTTTGTTTTCCTTTGACTTTCAAAGTAGTGGTTGAGATCCTTCCCAGGAACCTGTTTGGACAGATTCTTGGGGAGGGTCCATAAATCATTGTTAAAGGGGACCCGGGATATGCACTGCTAGCCCCATTACAAGCATTGTGGATCCTGTGTGTCTTTTGGGGAAACTGCTAGGTATCTGTGACCTATATTGGCCACTATTGGACAAAGGATACTGGGCATGATGGACCTTGGTCTGACACAGTCTGGCATATTTTCAGATCCTATGTGGTTATGTGCCACCTAGGCAACTGCCTGGTCCACCCTGTGCACCAACAGCCCCCACAGCATGATCCACATGTACCCTCCTTTGCCCCATTTGCACCATCAACATAGTGCCCTTTCATACTTGGGCACTATGCTGTTGCTGCTAATGGAGCACTGCTATCACTTTCTTGGGCTTACCAGTTTGTGCAGCACATTGCAGATGTTTAAATAGACTCTCTCTCTGCAAAATGCACCCTTACCGACAGGTTTTGATATACAGCAAGGTTCCTGGAGTTAGGGTGCTGTCGTTAATGGGAACCAGGCCTTTTTCCTGCCCATTCCCCACCCAATGACCCCTACTCTCCGCCTACTCTCTGCACATAGGGTGTTTTACGCTGCCAATCCCATTAGCGTGTGCTAAAGTGGTGTTAATTCGCTAATGGCACATTAGCATGCGTTAATGTCGCAAATGCCCCATTAATGCACGTTAACGGAACACTTGCTCCTTTAGCTCGGTTTAGTAAACATACCCAAAGTAACCCTTTTGGAGTCTTATTTTTTATGTTATGTGTCTGTTGTGTTTGTCTTTGATTTACTAAACTTACCTGTTGTGTGTGTCTTGTCAAACTAACTTAGTTTAAAGGGAATTTTAAATATTGTGGCAGGCAATTCATAGAAGGAATAATTACCTGAGGCCGCTGGGCCGGGTCCCGCGGCCGGCGGTAACCTGGGCCCGGGCCCGGTCTCACCCGGATCACGTGACGGGGTTGCGGGGGGAGGGGGGGAGCGAGAGTGACGCGGCCAGCCGGGAATCGCACCACAGCACTGTGGTGCGATCCTATTGGCTGCGGGGCGTGGGGGGGCAGTCCTGGGTACTCCGAGGAGCCGCGTGGCTCTGCCTTTTCGCCGCGGCTCCTCAGAGGGAACAGGCGCGTTTTTTTTGGTTTGGCTGTTCAGCGGAGGCCTTCTGCCACGTGGCTGGATTTCGGCGTCTAAGGCTCGATACCGGGTGAGCTTAGGGGAGGAGAACAAAAAAAACAAAACAAAAAAAAAACAGTTAAGGCGAGCGAGAGCCACGGGGTGCAGGGCTGCTCTTTTAATTATAAGCTGCTTCAGCATGGGGGGATTTCCGGTGGCTCATACTGCCATGGGGCGGGCAAAGAGAGCATCTAAGGGGAAGCAGAGGACTCAGCCTGGAGGGAGGGGTGTGGAGACGCGTGGAAATGCTGCATTTACGGGGGGCAGCACAAGAGTTAGTGCGAGGGGGGAGACTGCACTGCAGGCATCCTTGGCAGTGAGTCCGAGGGGTAGGGGAGGCCGCCGGGGCCGGGGGGCGGGGGCAGAGCGTGCTTCCCGCTCGGGGTTGGAGTGGGGGGAGACTGTAGGCGCCCAGGGTCAGGAGGCAGCAGGGCCAGTGCCCTGCGGGGAGAGTCTGGTGGGGGCGGGTAGGTCGGAGATGGATGGGGCCTTGGGGCAGTGGGGCAGCGGAGGTGCTGGGGGGGGGTGCAAGGAGTGGGGTCGGGGGGTTTACGGGATGCAGCGGCAAGCCAATTGGGGGTTACAGTCGGGATGCCCGGAGATGGGGGGTTCGTGCCATGGCGGCAGAGTGGGCAGGTTATGCAGTACGCCCCAGGGGGGGGGGTTGATGTGTTTGCCACAGGGAGGGGGGCAGCCAATGGCCATGAGGCCATGGGGTTCCGGCTGGGGTGAGTGGCCCAGTGCAGGATTCCCACGTATGGGGGTCCAGGCAGCATGGGAAGGGCCTCAGTGGGCGGCGTGGGGTTTGGGTACTACTGCTTGGCAGCCCGGTGGAGGGGTTGTTTGGGGAGCAGGGCACTATGGTTTGGGTACGGTTGCTGGTGGTTCTTCTCTTCCTTTGCAGGTGCCGGTGAGTGGAGTGCCTTTGGTCGGGAGCACAGGGGCTAGTCCAGTCGTGATGGCCCAGCCTGTGGAACCGGTCGCTTCGGCTGATGCAGTGCCAGTGTCCGGAGGGCAAGTCACAGAGGGTGAGTGTATGGGGGGGTTCGGGTACCCAAGGGGGGGATGGGGTGACGGTTAGGGTGGCGTCTACGGTGGGGCACAAAGCTAAAGCTAAACGGAAGCATGGGCGTCGTTGTCGGTGGGGTTCGTCGTCGTCGTCCTCTTCATCCTCTAGGACATCATCGAGTGACTCGGGGACGGAAAAGGGTCGAGGGGAAAGTGCGGGGTCGTCAGTGGTGCGTTCCGCGGAGTTGTGGGAGAGTGTTCCGCGCAAGTTGCGCAGGCGAATTCGGAAGAGGAGGTACATCGATATTTTTCGGCTCTTGGAGGGAAGGAAGCGATCGGGAGAGAGTAGAAAGAAGCGTAAGGAGGATGAGAAGGCGGAGAGGGTGCGAAAGGTCTCCCGTAATACATTGAATTGGACACGAGCGTTCTTACGTTTGGCGAGTGTGTGTGGACACTCGGATCCGGGATTGTACGGTGAGTTGTTGACATATGCTGACGCGATTTTGGCTGCATCTCAGGCGCACTAAGGTTGGGCATGGCTCAACTATGACGAGGAGTTTAGAGACATGATGGAGGAGAATACGCAGTTGTCATGGGGGATGAGAGATATTAATCTATGGCTGACGCAGATGTCGGCTAAAAAAGGGGGTGGGAGTAGTACCAGTGGGCAGGGGAAGGTTGGTGGGCAGGGTTCGGCTGTTGGCTTGCGATCCTTTCGGGGGGCGGGCCCGGTGCCGGGATCGCCTAATGGAGGAGCGACAGGGGATCTCTGTTGGCGCTATAACAAATCATCATGTCCCTTCCCAGATTGCAAGTTCCGCCACGCTTGTTCGATGTGCGGGGGGGGGGGGCATGCGGCCACAAAATGTGTCAGGAAAGGAGTTTCGGGAGCAGGGAGTGCGAGTAAATGAGGGAGTGCTTGGGGGGTTGGCGCCTACCCCCATTAAGACACAGGCGCTGCAACCATGGCTGGAGCGTTATGGGAGGCTTCGTCGTGGCAAGGCGGAACAGTTATGGTTGGGTTTTTCGGAGGGTTTTCGTATTCCCTATCAGGGTGATGTCACGGGTGTGGTGGCCAGTAATTCTGGATCTGTACGGGATTTAGTCGAGGTGGCACGTCATAAAATTGCAACTGAATGTGCTTTGGGCAGGGTTGCGGGGCCCTTTGATCGTCCCCCCTTTTCGCCGTTCATCGTCTCACCTTTGGGGGTGATACCTAAGAAGGAGCCCGGGCATTATAGATTGATACACAACCTGTCCTTTCCACCGGGGGACTCGGTGAATGACCACATCCTGCCTGAGTGCTGTTCTGTCCGCTATGCGCCGTTCGATTCGGCAGTTGACCTACTGCGCCGATGTGGAAAGGGGGCCTTATTGGCGAAGGCGGACATCGAATCGGCTTTTCGGCTCCTGCCAGTTCACCCATCAGCATTTCCCTTGTTAGGTTTCCAGCTTGATGCCCAGTTTTACTTTGACAAGTGCATGCCGATGGGTTGTGCGATTTCTTGTGCCTACTTCGAGGCCTTCAGTTCGTTCTTGCATTGGGTGCTGGTTCAGCAGTCGGATAGTAGTTCTATTGTACACTACTTGGATGATTTTCTTTTTGTAGGGCCAGCACAGACTGGGGTATGCGCATCCTTGTTGCAATCGTTTCAGGCAATGGCAGCGGACTTCGGGATACCATTAGCAGTGGAGAAGACGCTGGGGCCGGTCACATGCCTTTCCTTCTTGGGGATAGAGTTAGATTCGGTTGCCTTCGAGGTGCGCTTGCCAGCGGAAAAAATCGAACGACTGCAAGCTTTGGTGGTTGAGGTGGGGTCTGCGTCAAAAGTGACATTGAAGGAATTGCAGGCGCTTGTCGGGCACTTGAACTTTGCATGTCGAGTGATTGCGATGGGGCGGCCCTTTGCGCGGCGGCTGTCCTTGGCCATGGCGGGGGTGCAGCGACCGCATCATCGTATTCGGGTGACTGCAGGGATGCGAGAGGATCTGCGGGTTTGGAGTGCTTTTCTGGCGGACTTCAATGGGTGTTCGATCGTCCAATCGGCGGAGGTGTCCAATGTTGATCTTCAGCTCTTTTCAGATGCGGCGGGGGGTTCGGGATTTGGTTTGTTCTGCCAGGGCTCGTGGTGTGTGTCGGCGTGGCCTACAGCATGGGTGGAGAGTGGTTTAACGCGTAATGTGGCCTTTTTGGAATTGTTCCCGATAGTGGTGGCGTTTTGAGTGTGGCCTGAAAGGTTGCGGAACAGGAGGGTGGTGTTCTGGTGTGACAATGCGGCGGTGGTGCAGGTGATCAATCGGCACTCCCCCAGGTGTCCGAGGGTGGTGGCGCTTATGCGCGTTATGGTGCTTGCCTGTTTGCGTCTTAATGTCACTGCCAGGGCCCGTCATGTTCCGGGTACGTGTAATGCCTTTGCTGATGCTTTGTCTCGTTTTCAGTGGGCGAAATTCCGGGCTTTGGCTCCGGGAGCAGACGAAGCAGCGACGATGGTGCCGGAGCACCTTTGGCAGCTTGGGACCCTCCAGTGATAAGGTTGTTGCGGTCTTCTGTCGCTACAGGTACGTGGGCGGCTTATACGCGTGGGTACGCCAACGTATGTGACTTCCTACGTGGCGAGGGTTGGAGCGGCGGGCGAATGGATGACCGGCTTGCGGGCGCGTTCATAGTTTGGGCGAAAGGACAAGGATGGTCGCGGTCGTCTGTGCGGGCGGCAGTGGCGGGATTCTCCTTTTTCAGCAAGGTGGCCGGGTGGGGTAACCCCAGCGCATCATTTTTGGTTAGGCGGCTGTTGGCGGGGTGGGTGCGGGAGCGGCCTCCGGGGTGGGATTGGCGGCGTCCAGTGTGGCATGAGTTGCTCGTGCTGATATGGGGTGTTTTGCCGGAGGTCGCGGCGTCAGAGTTCGAGGTGGTGTTATTTCGGGCTCTGTTCGTGACGGCCTTCTTCGGAGCGTTTCGGGTTAGCGAATTGGTTCCGCGGTCGCAATGGCGGGAGGCACAGGGGGGGTTGGAAGCGCGGCACGTGGTGTTGGAGGCTGCCTCGGTGCAGATTTATCTTGCGCGGTCAAAGACCGACCAATTGGGTGTGGGTCGTAGGGTTGTGCTGAAAGCCATCCCGGAGCTGTGTTCATGCCCGGTGCGGAATTTGCGAGCTTACGAGCAGCGGCGGCCTTCGGTGGCGGGCCAATTTTTTTGACACGCTAATGAGAAGCCGGTAACACAGTTTCAGTTTACGGCGGTGCTGCGTTTGGCCTTGCGGCGGTTGGGATATGCGGAGCGCCAGTTTGCGTCCCATTCCTTCAGGATTGGGGCAGCGACGAGTGCGGCGGCGGCGGGATTGGGGGGGGAGGTGATCCAGCGGATTGGGGGTTGGAGATCTGGGGCATATGTGGGATATGTCCGACCGGAGCGGCTGTGACTGTGACAGTGACTCCGAGTGAGGCGCCCGGAGGGGGTGAGGGGGGGGGGGGTATTAATGATGTGTTTCCTGTTGCAGGTGGGCTGCTGCGACGTTCGGTCCCGGAAAGGGCTTCCTGTGAGTGCACACCTGGCGAATGGTGGATTGTCGGGCACTCTTTTGTGTATTGGGCTGAGAGGAGAGCACGGCTGCGTCCGCTTGGAGAACATCTGGGCCTGGCTACCCGCAACATTCGGTTGCTGTGGATTGGAGAGCGTGGCATGCGCTGGTGGCAGCTTCTTCCTCTGGTGCGACGACATGCGGACCGGCGGCAGCGCCCACTTGGACTGTTGATACACTTGGGTGGCAACGATTTATCCAGTTGGACTTGTCGACAGCTCATCCGAGCGGTGCAGCGGGACTTAACAGTGCTGCAGGGAGAATGGCCGGGGGTGGCCTTTATATGGTCTGATATCATACAACGGCCGGCCTGCCAGTCTCAGCGGCGGTGGTCGTGAGGCTTGGCTAAAGTGAATCGGCAGGTCGGACGTTGGGTGCAGCAGATGGGTGCCTGGCAGGTGCAGCACCCCTGGGCGGAGGTGTGCTGCGCGGGCCTGTACCGTACTGATGGGGTTCACCTATCTCCTGTGGGACAAGATCTTCTGTTAAACGATTGGCAGGAAATGCTTGAGCAGTTGGTTGGTCGCAGCTTTATGGGGGTGGGTCGGTGCGAGGATAGATAACTACCTCGCGCCGGTGGCGGGGTAGAGAGCCAGCGCTCGCCCAGGCGGCGGGGCAGTAACTGATCTAGGAGCTGGTGGGGAGCGAAGGAGCTCCCCGGAGTGGGGCGAGACATCCCGGTTGGGGGGTCTCGGCCCGGTAGCGGGGTGCGGGCCAGCCTTTGCTACTAGCATGGCGAGGCAGGCGGTGGGGGGTGGTGAGGAGGATGCTCAGCCTTGCTAATAGTATGGCGGGTGAGGGCATCGTCCGGAAAAGGGTGGGGGTGAGGTTGATGATGTTTTGCCCATGTTGGGCGGGTTGTTACCTGTATTAATAAAGCTGCGACCAAGGTTCTACCACATTATGTGTCAGTGTATTTGTTGAATGCTATAACGAATAGTTGAAAGTTGGGGGGGGGGGGGAATGGGTGATGGAGGATGAGGAAGGGCCTCCGGGTTACCAGGTTATTACCTGAGGCCGCTGGGCCGGGTCCCGCGGCCGGCGGTAACCTGGGCCCGGGCCCGGTCTCACCCGGATCACGTGACGGGGTTGCGGGGGGAGGGGGGAGCGAGAGTGATGCGGCCAGCCGGGAATCGCACCACAGCACTGTGGTGCGATCCTATTGGCTGCAGGGCGTGGGGGGGCAGTCCTGGGTACTCCGAGGAGCCGCGTGGCTCTGCCTTTTCGCCGCGGCTCCTCGGAGGGAACAGGCGCGTTTCCCGCCCACCCTCCCTATGAGGAGTGATGGGTGCTGTTGTTGCAGCTGGGGGTGGGGGTAGAGAGCCAGCGCTCGCCCAGGCGGCGGGGCAGTAACTGATCTAGGAGCTGGTGGGGAGCGAAGGAGCTCCCCGGAGTGGGGCGAGACATCCCGGTTGGGGGGTCTCGGCCCGGTAGCGGGGTGCGGGCCAGCCTTTGCTACTAGCATGGCGAGGCAGGCGGTGGGGGGTGGTGAGGAGGATGCTCAGCCTTGCTAATAGTATGGCGGGTGAGGGCATCGTCCGGAAAAGGGTGGGGGTGAGGTTGATGATGGTTTGCCCATGTTGGGCGGGTTGTTACCTGTATTAATAAAGCTGCGACCAAGGTTCTACCACATTATGTGTCAGTGTATTTGTTGAATGCTATAACGAATAGTTGAAAGTTGGGGGGGGGGGGGGAATGGGTGATGGAGGATGAGGAAGGGCCTTCGGGTTACCAGGTTACTATTGTTTATGTATTAGAAGAACTGTGAATGCAGGTTTATTTAGGTATTCAATAAATTGAAATTGGCAAAACCTTTTAAGTAACATTTTTTAACTTTTAAGCAGACTGAAATCCAACGAGTGAGGATCAGTTTCAGTTTCAGGGGACATAGGTGGTGGTCAGAAATGTACTAGTGTCTCCTCTTGAGGGGAGAGGTTTCTCTCGGCAGGGAGAAAGTTTGCAGTCCCTCTAGGGACATGGGAATTACATTAAGGAGATAAGTCATAACTAGGCTTTCAGTGAAGTTATGCCTCGCATGGAAAAATAAAGGAAATAAGTAACATAAGAACATAAGATATACCGTATTGGGTCAGACCAAGGATTCATCAAACCCAGTATCCTGTTTCTAACGGTGGCCAATCCAGATCACAAGTACCTGTCAGGTTCCCAAAAGGTATCCAGATTCCATGCTGCTTGTCAAATGGGTAAGCAGTAGATTTCCCCAGTCCTCTTTAATAGTGGTTTATGGACTTTTCCTCCAGGGACTTGTCCAAATCCCTTTTAAATCCAGTTACACTAGCAGCTTTTACTATATCCTCCAGTAACGAATTCCAGAGTTTGATTACACATTGAGTGAAAAATAATTTTCTCTGATTAACGTTTACTATGCTACATTGTAACTTCATTGTACTTTTTGAAGGAGTAAGCAACTGATCTACACTTAACCGTTCTACTCCATTCATTATTTTATAGACCTCTATCATATTTTCCCTCAGCCATCTCTTTTCCAAGCTGAAGAGCCCAAATCTTTTAAATATTTCCTTGTAGGGATATCCTTCCATCCTCTTTACCATTTTGATGGTTCTTCTCTGTATCTTTTCTAATTTTATTATATTCTTTTTAAAATATGGGAACCAGAAATACACACAATATTCAAGGTGTTGTTGCACCATGGAGCGATACAGAGACCTTATAATATCCTTTGTTTTATTTATGAGCGCTCAGGAGAGTAAAGATAAGTAAGACTTCATTCTCTGGTTCAGCTACCTATAAAAATACCTGCAAATATTTACATAAATGAAATGCTGTTTGTAATCCCTGAATGATTTTTTTTTTTTTTTAAATATTTTTATTTATTGCTTAATACAACCAAAACATACAAAACACAAAGAAAACAAAACCCCAAACCTTAACCTAAATCAACCCCTTGGGGCAAAACCCCTCCCCCCCAACCTCTCCCTCCCCCCACCCCCCCAGGGATTGCTAGCACTCCCCAACATTACACCCCGGTACAGGCATATGAGTCCAACACCCCCGAAATACAAGCAGGATATACAAAACAAGGCACGGGTCAGAACCTACCCAAGCATTTCCCATCTCAGTAGGCTGCACGGGTTCCCGCACGCTCCAGAAAGTCTCGCAGAACTGCCCATCTCGATGTGGTAACCAACATCCGAGGGGCCCCTTTACGAGGCAGTTGTTCATACTTGCTATATAAGCAAACATGATTCCACCATGAGACCCAATTTACATCAGCCGTATGTTTCCAATTAAGTACAATCAAATATATAGCAATACCTAACATAAAGTCTAGCAGAAAAAAGCATTCTTTACGCAATGTCGGGATTCTGGCGAGAGAGCGGAAACAGATGATCCTCCATGATAGAGGAGCGCTGAAATTCAGAACCATCTGTACTCGCTGCCATACTTTTAACCAGAAGGCCTGTAGACAAGAGCATTCATAGACAATGTGAACAAGCGTTCCTATTTCCCCATGACAGGACCAGCAACTATTCCCTTCACCCTTACTCCACCCACTAATCCTAACAGGGGTATAGTAAGCACGATGGGCAAAAAAAAAACAATACATTTGTTATTGCGGCTGATTTGGAGACTCGCGTCTGTTGAGACCAAAATCTTTGCCAACTTTGTGGCGAAAGTGAAAACCCAGCATCAAGCTCCCAACCCTTCTGCGTTCCGCGGACCTGCAAATGTTTATGCTGACTTAATAAGTCATAGTAATAGGAAGCTACGCCCTTCCCACTCATGTCATCTTGTACCCGAAGGATCGTACCAATTATTCCCATTCCATCCCGCTGACCAGCAATCCTAGTCCCAGTCTTGCTCACACAGTGCTTAAGTTGCAACCACTGAAAGTACAACGAGCCCGGAAGACCATACTCCTCTCGCAAACGCTCAAACGATTTCCAGGCCCCCTGCGCCAACAGCTGCCCCAAAACCCAAACCCCTCTGGAGTACCAAGCACGCCAGGCAAACGTTTTGTTCTGAATTTTAAATAGAGGATTGTGCCACAAGGGGAGAAGGTCGTATGACTCTTCGCCCTCCAATCCAAGGGCCCTGCCTAACGCTCGAAAAGCCCTCTGAGTATCCACTACCATTCGAGGACATTGCGGGCCCTCGGGAAACACCATACCAGGAAGATATTTAAGAGGAAACGGCGCTGCCAGAGTCTCCTCAACTTCTAGCCAAACCGGCCGCTGACCTGATCTGTCCCACACCCAGCGAGAGCCCTGTTTTAACAAAAAAGCCTTGTGATACTGGCGGAAGTCAGGGAATTTCACCCCGCCCAATTCCTTGTTGCCCTTGAGTTTCTGGAGAGCAATTCTGGGGGTTTTATTCCGCCACAGAAACTGCGTCAACAGCCTCTCAATTTGCTGATACACACAGTCCGGCAGGTAACACGGCAGCATTTCCAGAACATAATTAACTTTGGGAACAATAGACATTTTGATCGTTTCCATCCTACCCCACCAGGACAGATTTAAAGGGGACCATTGTGTGACCAAGGCCCGTACTTTATCTACCAGAGTACTGGCGTTGTATGTCACCGTTTCCTCTAACGGATAACAATAACAAACTCCCAAATATTTAACCATTTTCCCCTCCCAAAGGAAAGGAAACTGATTCATGTCTTCCTTATGGACATATGAATTTAACGGGAAGGCTACCGACTTTGTCCAGTTGATCTTATAACCGGAGAGTCCGGAATATCCTTCAATTTGAGAGAGAATATGCGGCACTGATGCCGGATCCGTGAATAAGAGAAGGTCATCGGCATAAGCCGATAATTTAATTTCTCGAGCCCCTAGTGAAATCCCTGCAATTTTTGAAGACTGTCGGAGACACAGAACTAAGGGCTCAAGGGCCAGATTAAAAAGTAACGGGGACAAAGGGCAGCCTTGTCGAGTGCCCCTTTCTAAACAGATGTCCCGTGATTGAGTAGCGTTCACACACACATTTGCAACTGGATGAGTATATAGGACTTTGAGCAAAGCAAGAAAACCATCCCCTATACCGAACCATCGAAGAGCTGCAAAAAGGAAAGGCCATTCTAGGCGATCAAAGGCTTTTTCTGCATCTAAAGACAATCCCACAGAGGGGCGCCCACTTCTCTCTGCACCGGCCAAAATGTGACACAGTAATCTCGCATTATCAGCCGTCGAACGCCCGGCCACAAAGCCGCATTGGTCGGGATGGATTAGCTGGGGCAATACAGTATTTAATCTCTGAGCTAGGACAGTCGCTAGTATCTTATAGTCTATATTTAAGAGGGATATAGGACGATAATTCCCCACTAATTGCGGGTCGCGTCCAGGCTTTTCCAAAACTATCACATTAGCCCGCGCAAAAGCGCCCACCGCCGAGGGCCCCTCCCCCAGTCGCAGAAAATATTGCTGCATATAAGGAACCAAGTCCTTATCAAAGACCTTAAAAAACTCAGCTGGTAGCCCATCTGGGCCCGCCGCCTTCCCAGAGGCTAACGATCGAATGGCCTGCCGAATCTCCTCCTGAGAAATGGGGCCCTCTAGCGTGCTAGAGGTATCCACATCTAGAGTAGGGCGCTGCAGCTCATGCACAAACCTATCAAAGCCCTCTTGTGAAAAGCTGGTTTCAGATGAATATAGCTGAGTATAAAACCCTCTGAAGAGTTCTGCTATGTCTTCATCTGAAGTGACAAGTTGATCTCGCACTGGGCATCTGAGCGCCGCCACCCGACCAGCCTCCCTACGCGCCTTAAGGGAACTAGCCAGCAATCTCCCAGCCCTATTGCTCTCCCAGTAGTAGGCACCACTCTGCGCCCTTAGATTCCGCATAACTTCCCCAGACAAAAGCTCATTATACTGATACCTCAAACGCTGCAAACGCAAGAGCACACAAGGGTCAGCCCTTGCCGCCAGGACCCGTTCCCCAGCTTTAATTTGCGTCTCCAAGGCTCCACGCTGCTCCCTCACGGATCGCGCTTGCGCTATACCAAAACTGGTAATGGTGGCTCTAATAGAGGCCTTAAAGCCTTCCCACCACGCCCCTGCGGTGGTGTCCTGCGGTAAATTAAACTGAAAGTATTCGGCAATCGCCTTCCGGATTTGAACGCAGAACTCCTCATTGGTCACTAAAGATCTATCAAAGGACCATCTGGGGGAATTAACAACAGTTTGATCAACCTCTAACAAAAGAGAAATCGCAGCGTGATCTGAAACATGCACCGCCTGTATGTCGGTGTCTACTATACAGGGCATTAATTTCTTTGAAACAAGAAAAAAATCGATGCGAGACAGGGACTGGTGTGGCGGAGAAAAAAAGGTAAAGTCCGCCTCCCTAGGATGCTGCAGACGCCATACGTCAACCAGGCCCCTGTCTCGGATCAGAGAGTTAAGTATTGTAAGAGCCCGCGAGGCCTTAGAGGTCCTAGGCGGCTTTCGATCCGTCAAAGGGTCAAGGGCTTGATTGAAATCCCCTCCGATAAGCAAATGATCATCCTGAACCAAATGTACTTCCTTGGCCAGAAAATTGAAGAACTCGGGGCCGTCTCCATTAGGGGCATAAACACTCATAACCGTCAGATCTAAACGGCCCAGCTTAAGACGCGCCTTCACCCATCGTCCCTCAGTATCTGAACAAGACTGCAAGACCAGGGGAGCAAGAACACTCCGTACTAGGATCGCTACCCCATTACGTTTGGACACTGCAGCTGAGAACGCCACTACCGTATAGGGCCTGATGCTGAGTTTTTTAGACTCATTCCTGTTCAAGTGGGTCTCTTGGAGAAGTAATAGATCAGCCTTTACATGCTTACCATACGCGACTATTTTCTTTCTCTTAATGGGGCTGTTGATACCCTTGACATTTAGCGAAAAAATCTTTAAAGGAGCCATTCTACACTTTACAGCTAAGGCCTCTGCCTGTGAACAAACACCCCTCTAGAAGGCCCCCATACCCCCCCCCCCCACTTAGCAAACCAGCCCATACCAGCCCAGTCACATATAAAACCATGACCCATGGTTGTCCGTCCCCGTGTCCCCACACTCCAAAAAAGGACCCATGCCTCCCAAAGTTATATGCCATGCAAGCAAGCCCCGGAGATATCCCCAATACTGAAAAACTACTCGGTGAGCCCAAAGTGAGCCAAACGGCTCCAGCAGGCGAGGAAATCACATCTCAGCGCAGCTGAATATTGTGCATCCCCAGTTTCATTTTGCAAGAATTTGACCACTTCAACCCCCCCCCCTCTACCACAAGCCATGCATTCATAACCATGCATTCACAACCACAACCCTACCAGGGCTCCCTGAATTTAACATATAACTGGTTAACAATTAAAATATACACCATATAGCAACGTCCTCGGATGACTCCAATGCCCCAGTAGGCATGAGATACCTTCTCTCCACCTTACCACGAGCTAATACAACGAGCTGAATATCCCCCGGCCACCTGGCCGGACTATCAGTGACAAGAAAAAAAAAAATAGTCTCTATCTCATCACCGCAGCTTCTTGTTCTTCCAAGTAGCGATGCAAAACTTCAGGCTCCTCAAAAGTTCTGGTCTGGTTATGGAGTGTCACACGCATCCTAGCCGGATATAGCAATCCAAATCTGGCCTGTAAGCCCTGTAGTCGGGGTCGTAGTGCTAGAAATCTTTTACGTCTGTCCACCGTACTCTTTGCATAGTCGGGGAAAAAGAACAGACGATGTCTCTCAAACTCCACTGGAGAGCAGGATCTGGCCGCATTCATTATGTCCATCACCTGTTGATATCGCAGAGCTCTCAATATGATCGGCCTAGGCTTCTTATTGTTAGGCTGGACCACTGCCGGCACTCTGTGGGCCCTGTCAATCTCGAAGGGCAGATCAAAGGAAAGTTTCAGAACTGCCGGTATCATTTTTTGCAGGAATAGAATCATGTTCTTCCCTTCTGCTCCCTCCGGCACTCCTACAATCCTTATGTTGTTTCGTCTGGCCCGGTTGTTGCCATCCTCAAGCTCTTTCTGCAAGAAGCGAATTTGCTTCGCTTGTTTGTCCACCATACTGAGTCGCTCTTCATGCGCCGCTACGGTGTATTCCACCTTCTCCTGCCGCACTGACAGGCTTTCAAGCGAGCTTCTCACCTCCCCAATTTCCACGCGCATCAGCGCTAGGGATTCCCCGTTGGCCTGCATTATCTCCTTCATTCCCCGCAACTCCGTTTAAAATCTCCTGCAAGGCCTCCGGCTGCGGGCCCTCCCGGGCGGCCGCCATCTTGTGTGGGGAGGGAGGCTCCGTCTTCGTCCGCTTCGCGCTGCTGCTTTGCGTCCCAGCAAAGTCCAGCTTCACCGGTTTGGGGCCGGACATCTCTCCGAACGTACCCCGCAAAAAATGTAGGTGAAAAGTTATATCAGCCTGCTCAATTCAGGATTCTTGCTCTCGCCACACTGGAGCTTCGGTCTTAGCCGCCCGTCTCGCTCAACATCAGGCTCCGCCCCCCATCCCTGAATGATTTTTAAATAGTGCATTCAAGGAGTGCCAAGGGAAGAGAAAAAAAAAAAGACTGCAGTTTCCTTTAATTGCCTGTCTCTCAAGAAAAACAAAACAAAAAGGAGAGCTGTTGTTTATTTTCCTTAGGTATCTATGCTTTCAAAAGATAAAATTTTCCTCTGTAAAAGACTTAAACAGCTTGACTTTTAACTTGTTTGTCAGAGTCTTTTCATATGCTGATTTTCTTCTTTAGGAGGTTGAAATCTTATTGTGCCAGACAGGCATTATAGATGTTTGAAAACTTTGAAAGGTACACCATCTTCTGAGATGTAAGTATTGTTACAGCTGGTCAGTAATGTGTAAATATATAACTTGCACATATTGTTGTTGAGCTGTAAGGCTTTAGTTAATTACTTTGCATTGCTTGTTGAGCTCAGTGCTGATAAAAAGAAAAGCCCTTCTGTTTTATTACATGACTGTGGATGTTATATTTCAATGATAAGAAGTGCATTGTGTTTTGAAACATTTCCTGACTCATTTTCAGAGGAACAAATAAGGGAGGAAAACAGATATATTTTAACACTGTGAGACAGGAACAAGGAAATACTTATGGTACCTGACTGTAACTCGCCTTGAACTACTACTAGAAAGGCGTGAGCTAAATACTAATAAATAAATTTATAATATTTACAGTCATTTATATATAGGTATGTATGTCACTGAATGTACTCCTTGCATTACTACATTAAGTAGAGTAGTTTAAAGACAGCAGTACATGCTGATTTTCATTTTGGTTCTAGATAATAATAACCCCCCTTAGTTTAGTAATCATTTCAATATTGTAATTTTCCTTATATGGCAGATTCAAGTTAGTTTCCTTCCAACCCAGACTTTTGAATTTCCAAACTATATTAAGAACATATATTTGTAAACGTTTATTTGGTACAATGATTTGAAGATTGGTCACAGCATTCTGCATAAAAGAAAAAAAACCTTTTGTTGAGTGCCTAACTTGAGAAAAAATTGATATGCCATTCAGTGATTCATTTAAACAGATATGCTGTCTCAGCAGACAATGCACACAGAAGGGGTTAAATTCCAGACAGGATGCTGTATGGCCTCTAGCTTCACAAAGATGGTCCCCAGTTTCAGGATATACACACCCATACCCACATAGTCAGGCTAAGGAGAGAGATGACAAAGTCCGAGAGGAAAAGGCAGGGGGTGGGATGCAAGTGAGTCCTGCACCTGATGAATCTGCTTCGTTATTAGAAGTGCTTAGTTATTGCTTCTGCGGGTAGCTCTTTTCTCATATTTTCAGTGACATTCAAGTTACAATGTGCCTACATTTCAGTCAGCTATAATAAACAGTTTTCTGTCTGTGGATGAAAAATGACACTGTACTTTCCTAAAGAGAAATCAAACTGAAATCTGTGGAAAGCGTCACAATTTCGCCTCACATATTGTGATGTAAATACAAGGTTATAGTTTTGATTTGTTTGTCCTTATAAGACATTGTCACTAGCACCACAAGAACTTCTAATTCTCCAAATGCATGACCTTGGGCAGATTTTGCATTGAGGATGAAAACATCTTGTTATTCAGTTGAAATTTTAGTAGGCCTTTGTGTGGTGATTTCTTATCCTTGCCTATTAAAGATGTGTGCAGGTATCAATTTTTCTGTTCGTTTGTGGATTTTCCCTCTTTTCAGACTTTTTTTGGTTTATTTCACACATAAATGTTAATACATTTTTTAATACGTGTTACAGCTTTATAGCACATGCAAATCAATTTTATGCGCATTATTTCATAGGCTAATGTGAATTGCATTGATTTTGCATACACAAAAATTTTAAGGCATGCTAATGAACTCAATGAATGCTAACAAATGATCATCCCTATCATGCATTTCATGCAATATCTCAAAATTTATTACATTTATAAAGGTATACTTTAATCATATTATCATTGACACCCTAGTGTACAGTATCTCCAAATTTCAGTCAGTTGCAATAAAAGGTTTTCTATGGAGAATGTTTACTAAAGGGCATTAAGGTGGCAGGCATTATTGAGCGTTAATGGCAGCGATAAGGGGTTTTACATGAGAAAAAGGTTCTGGGCCGGTAGGAGGCATTCCGGTGGTAAGGGCACATTTAACATGTATTAAAAGGACATCGGGCATTAAGATGTCAAGTGTTCACCTTAACATCCAAAAACGGCTGTCACCCTAACACTGGATAAGAGAGCACCAAGAATAGTCAATGTAAAGGTGATGGATGGAAGGACAGATGAGAACTGATGGACCTGCCAGATTCATGGGCATCCTATGTGGCAGCCAGTAATTTGGATGAGCATGTGGGAGGCAGCTGTACCGATGCACTGGGGATGTCAATGTAAAATGGTGCAATGTCAGTGTGTGGTATAGGATGGGGAAGACCTAGCCCCCAGCAGAGTCAGAAGAGGCAGGATGTGTGCAGTGAAAGGAGGATGGAGCAGGAGTGGTGACATGCAAATTAGGCACAGGACGTGTAGTGGTGACGTGCAGATTAGGCACTGAAGAGCCAAAATGCAGAAAAGAGTACCTGTATAGGCCGTGGTGCAGAAGCTTGCACAAGAAGCTATGACTGCACACAGTCAACAGAGGCGGATGGATGGGATGAAGGAAGAATTGCGGCAGCACACGCCATAGGTGCCATCCCCTGCGTATTTGTACTGTGTAGGAAAATGTGTGTCAGTGCCACGTGGAAGGCCTGATACCAGACATGTGGGTCTCACACCTGTCCCAGCCACACACCAACATACAGCACCCCAGATAAATGTACAGATAAAAAATGGACAGATGTCATTCAAACTGGGAAAATGGGCACGTATGGACATGAGCTGATACCCGCAGGTGGCTATCCGAAGGGTAGGATGTGTCCGCATGAACTACAAAGATTTGATGGAGCCAAAGCTGTACAGTCATAGTCATGATGTCATATATGACTCTTGTCTCATATGTAGGTTACAGCTGCATGCATGCAACTGCCTGTTAGTATACCTCTGTATCAATGCATTCATGACGGGGTACATCTTACCGATGAATTGGTAATGTCTGATGATAAACAGGGACTGTTCAGACCTGCAATCACCTGAGCCATTGGTGGGTTAAGTGATCTGCTCAGGGTCACAAGGAAGGGTTGTCAGTTCATGAAAGTTGCTGCAGACATAAAATGCGACAGTAACACATTCCAAAATGTCACATTAAGCATGCTAGCTTGGCTCCAACCCTGGTATCTTGGTCCCCAAGCCATTGCCATGGCCATTACGCCACACCTCCAAGCAGATGCCTGATATATGCAGAGTCTGACCCCCTGCAATGGGCTGCAGCAGAGCCAATAAAGCCATGCTCTCAGAAGGGCATGATGGGGAATAGCATGTTTGCTGACCCAAAGTGTGGCCAGAACACATAGTAAAGTAGAAGGATGTACAAGGATGTGGTCTGTCTGTTTGTCTCCCCTATTTATTTATCTCCTTGTCCTTATTGGTGGGTTCCCTTACCTACTCCATTGCTGTAGAGTTTAAACTTTTTTCCTCTTAGTTTACCTGAGTGACTACCTCTCCCCCTGCTGAGGTATTGCGTAGACCTCCATTTCCTGCACTTGTGCTTGCTCAGATTGCCTTCTGTTCCTTGAGAAGAGCAGTGCTCTCCAGAGCTCTCCCGAAAGGTGATTTTTGATGAATTTGCTGCCAAATTGTGAGTTCTATTATCACAGGATTTTCATGGCCTGGTAGGGGGAACTGACCATGTGTGGTACTGGCACAGAGTAGCTACACACCGTCACATTGTGCAGGTACTGCACTCACCCTGGGGGTGAGGTGGGGTGCCCAGCACCAGGTCCGCAGCAGAGATAGGCCATGCTGCAGGTCCCCAGCAGTGCTAATGTGTGAGATAGGTAGCTTCTGAAAACACAGCTTGGATATATCTGTATTTCTCAGTTAGGGTTAGCCCTTATGGACCCATAGGAGGATTATGTACCACCACACTCCTCCAGCGCTGAGGGTGATAAACAGGGTCTCCCACCAACAGATCCACATTCTACCTCCGAGCAATGGTGGCAGTAGAGGGGACCATCAACCCCAGTCCTGCTGGGGAACAGACACCCTACAGAGCAGTCAATGCAGCTCTGTACACATCCATAAAGCAATAACAGACAGACATTAGACCTGGATATGCTAAGCTGCACCCCACCACTATCTGATAGTCTCCTGCAGCAAGCCTTCAGCCGCTGCACCCTGCAAGGTGTTCCATCAAGACACATACCAGCTGCAGACAGTCTGCTAGCTAGTCCATAGTGCATGTTCCTGGTGTAAATGCATGCACCCAGAACTGGGATGTCAGCATACACACCAAACAGATAGGTTAGTGACTGGGCCCCAAAAGAGAGCCCACAAACATCACATGAGAGAAATACTATATAACACTATGGGGGAACCTAGCCATGCCGTGGTCACTGCTCAGTCAGGGTGAGAGTGATCTCCCAGCAGAACATGCTGTGGCCACCCTGTCTGTGCAGGTGGTGGCTGGGCACTACAATGTCCCAGCCAGTGCCCTATGCCCTGTGCAGATGCATCCTGGCCAGGCCACCCTGTCCGGGCTATACCCATGGTACCTTGCTCCTCATTATGCACATTGGCAGGCCAATACTGGCAACAGTGCTGGCAGTGTGGGCTGTGGAGGGTGTTTGCAGCCACCACACACTGGATAGACAGACACACACTCCCACACCTATGCCAGCATTGTGCTACTATAGAGGTGTTTAGCAGCCCTTGCCACCACACCAGTCCTGGGCACAGTGCAGGCATGGATATGGTACGCAATACTGTTGGGGGTCACTCCCCAGGGTGGTAAACACTGTCAGACACTGGACCTGAAGCACACTCCACAGACATCAGAAAGGTTGCTATGTTGGAGCTCAATCATCAAACTGTGCTTAACGTAGGAATTGCTATCTGCCAGTAATCATAGCAACCTTTTGATAGCTGTGTACCATATTCCAAGGTTTAGGGTGGCATTGCTAAGGTATGCAAGTGCTAGTATTGGGAGATGCATGCAGGGCCCAATGTCCTGCCTCTCCAGGAGGCATTGGCTAATGGAGCCTGTGGGTGTGGGTGTGTCTGCCCCTGTTGGCTGCTGCTTTACGGCAGAGGTTCCCAACTCCAGTCCTGGTGTGCCAAACACTCTTCGGGTTTTCATGCTGTCCCTCATGAATATGCATGAGATACATCTGCATACCATGGGGTGGTGCATATATGTGCAGCACAGGCATCTTTACTAGAGGCAGCATGGAACCTGAATGGTGTTTGGCCCTACAGGACTGCATTTGGGAGACTCTACTCTAGGTAATGCGCCTGTTTATGGTGTCTGTGCTCTGTAGGGTAAAATGTAGGTGTTTTGGGCATGTTTATGTCATCTGAAATAAAGGTTCTGTCTGTATTAGCATGTTTTAGTAGTGGGTATAAAATGGGGACTGGGTTGGCAGGAACCAAAGCTGGGACTTGAACCTGTGACCTTCTGCTCCTGAACACACTGGCTGTGTGCCCTGCACCACCGTGTTGCCACAGAGACAGTGCATTCCCTGGAGATACCATGACTGTTTGTCAGACAGAGCCTGTCTGTTGCAGTGCACGGCACCCACCTAAACAGGGCTGGGCCATGGTCTGCTGTAGGCAGCAGCCATTGCCCCCTCCAACACCAGTACCTCTCTGTCACCATGCTGACATGCCCTTCTGCTGGTTGTGCGCAGTCTCGGGCCATCCAGTTTGCGGGTAGGCAGCTGCCTATGGTGCGGGTTCTGGGGTAGGGGTGCCTGCATAGATGTCCACGCTTCCCCCCAGCATCGCCTGCAAATGTTCTGTACCCTTGGGGGTACCTGCTGGGTACTATCCCCTGTGACATTGTGGGAAACACACTCATGTCCATGTTTGGCCCTCATCAGTTGCTGTCTGGCTGCTCTACTGTTTCAGCATTCGTATGGGCCACCTAGGCATCACCCTAGTCTGCACTGTGGCCCAGCTGCACCACAGCATGTGCCGCCTGCAGCCCTCTGTGTCCCCTTTTCCAGCATCTGTCCAGTTGCCCGTTCCGACATGCCCACTCTGCTGTTGCGGGTCATGTGCATGCCATAGGAAACCTGTCCAGTAACAAGGGAAAGCCCTGATCAGCGTTATTTTACTGTGGGATCATTCACCTTGTATGGGGACAGAGCATAGCCCCTTCCAAAATTGATATCTTTTTTTTGGAGCTTTCTCGGTAGTGTTTATTGATGTTTCCCATTGATATCACTATTTCCCAGCTAGGTTATGTTTTTTTTCCAGTTTGTTCAGGTCATTTTCAATGTTTATCTGCCCTTTTGTTCTGTGCAGATGTATCACACTTATCACCTTTTTTAGGTTTCCCTGGCTTTGCTGTACATTGCTGACGGAAATGGTTTCTCTTCCCTTTAAATCTACTCTAACGCCAGGGTTTCACTGGCGTTAGTTTTCAGCCCCAAAATCCACAGCGTTAGTGTGGAGGGAGCCTCTTCCCTCCCACTCTCCACCCATTGACCCCTTCTCTCCGCCCCTGGGGAGCCTTCCTCCGCCCTCAGGTAACCTTTACTCCGCCTTCAGCGCTCCTTTGCGCTGCTGAGCGCCGCTGAGCGCGTTAGCGCGCGATAAGGTACCTTATCACACGATAAGGTGCCTTATTGCGCACTAACGTGTCAGAGCGCACATTAATACGGTTTAGTAAACATACCCCTATATTGTGCTGATGGACTACATCTCTCTGTCGCAGGGAAAAGAATCCTAAGTGAAAAATTCAGGCAGTATGTGGATATGCATTTAAACTAGAAAAAGGGGGTGATGGATTTGGAAGGTCAAGATCTGCAAGCCATCCCCTGCAAAAGCAGAATAACATCAGAAACAGCCACACTTTTAAACCATACATCAAAAACAAGTGGGAAGAAGTGGGCAGAACAAAATCAATGCAAAATACACACAAGCCAGGCAAATGCTGGAAAGCAATGAGCAGAAATGTTCGAAGCTTAGCCAACAAAGTTCCAGACCTGGAATCCCTAATGGTGGAAATGGATTTGGACATTGTAGCCATTACAGAAACATGGTTTAATGAATCGCATGATTGGGATATAGCCGTAGCTGGCTATAATCTATTCAGAAGAGACAGAGAAAATGGAAAAGGAGGAGGAGTAGCCTTGTATATCAAAAGCAATATTAAAGCTACTGAAATGCAGGGGACATGGGGAAAAGAAGAAGCGCTCTGGATTGTGCTGGAAAGAGGAGATGGCACTGTCTTCCATACTGCTGTAGTCTACAGACCTCCGACTCAAATTGAAGAGAGAGATAATGAATTGATTGTAGATATTGTCAAGATAGCTACAAAGGGGGAAGTGATCATATTGGGTGACTTTAATCTGCCTGATGTGGATTGGATTACTCCTTCTGCACATCTGGAAAGAAGCAAAAAAATTGTGGATGCTCTCCAAGATGCATTACTTAGACAAATGGTGATAGAACCAACCAGGGAAAGCTCAACGCTGGATTTAGTGATAGCATGTCAAATGTCTGCGTGAGTGCCCCTGGGAGCAACAGTGATCATCACATGGTGTGGTTTGAGATAAAAGCCATGGTACAGGCCAATCATAGCAAGCTCAAAGTCCTAAACTTCAAAAACACTGACTTCAATAAAATGGTCGAGTACCTAAAGGAGGAGATGACAGGGTGGAAGGAGATAAGGGAAGTGAAATTGCAATGGTCTAAACTAAAGGTGGCAATAAAAGGGGCAACAGATAAATATGTAAGAAAAGTAAATGAAAACAAGAGGAGAAGGAAACCTATTTGGTTTTCCAAAGAAGTGGCTGCTCAAATAAAGGCAAAAAACACAGCTTTCGCAAAATTCAAAAGCTTGCAAACAGAAGAACACAGAAATTAATACAGGATCAAACTAAAAAGAGTCAAAAAGAGAAATAAGGAAAGCAAAATCAAAGGCAGAGGAAAAGATGGCTAAAGATGTTAAGGGTGGCGACAAAACTTTCTTCAGGTATATTCAGGAAAGGAAGAAGATCAGAGTTAGAATTGCAGGACTCAGAAGTGCTGGGAAAGGACTCGTGGAAAGTGACATTGAAAAAGCGAAATTGCTAAACAAATACTTCTGCTCTGTTTTTACTAAAGAAAATCCTGGAGATGGACCAGCTGTGACTTCCAAATATAAAAATGGGAATGAAGTAGATACCACACCATTCACAGAAGATGAGGTGTTAGAAAAACTTGCTAAACTGAAAGTGGACAAAGCCATGGGACCGGATGGGATACATCCCATGATACTGAAAGAGCTCAGAGAGGTTCTTGCAGGACCGTTAAAGGATGTCTTCAACAGATCCTTGGAAACAGGAGAGGTTCCTCAGGACTGGAGAATGGCTGATGTCGTACCTCTACACAAAAGTGGTGACAGGGAAGAAGTGTCAAACTACAGGCCCATGAGCCTTACCTCAGTGGCGGGAAAAGTAATGGAGGTGCTCCTGAAAGAGCGAATGGTGAACTTTCTCAAAATCAACAGGTTTCAAGATCCGAGGCAACATGGTTTCACCGAAGGACGGTCTTGCCATACAAATCTGATTGAGTTCTTTGACTGGATGATCAAGGAACTTGATCAGGGGCATGCAATGGATGTCATCTAACTGGATTTCAGCAAAGCCTTTGATACTGTTCCTCACAGGAGGCTTGTCAATAAACTCAGTAGCTTGGGGATTGGTCCCAAGATGGTAAACTGGATTAGAAATTGGTTGACTGACAGACAGCAGAAGGTGATGGCACATGGAGCTCACTCGGATGAAAGGAAGGTGATTGGCGAGGTACCTCAGGGTTCAGTCCTGGGCCCAGCACTGTTCAATGTATTTGTGAGTGATATTGCTGAAGGACTGAATAGAAAAGTCTGTCTTTTTTAGATGACACAAAAATTTCCAACAGAGTGGACTCCTCCGAGGGAGTGGTTAACATGAGGAAAGATCTACAAAAGCTGGAAGAATGGTCTAATGCTTGGCAACTACAATTTAAACACTACCACCTCTCCACTAGATCCCTGCCCTGCAGAATTGATAAAGAAATCCAAGGAGGACATAAGCACATCCCTAACCCACATCGTTATTGAAATCCTCAGGCAAGGACACATGCCAGACATCCTCAAAACCTCCATCATCCGCCCAACCCTAAAAAAAAACACAACTTGGACCCGCTTGACCCCGCCTCCTTCAGGCCTATAGCAAGTTTTCCATTCACTGCCAAAATCATTGAGAAGATAGTTCAACAACAACTTCAAGATCACCTAGATACCAACAACATACTGGACCCGCAACAACATAGTTTCCGTCCATTCCATGGAGTCGAGACCCTCATGACATCATTAATGAACACCCTCATCAAGGGCACACAGACCAAGCACTCTGGATATGCTATGATCTTTCTGGACATATCTGCAGCCTTTGACACCATCTCCCACAACATCCTCCTACACAGGCTCCAAGAAATTGGCATAAAAAATGTCGTACTTTAATGGTACAATAGACCAATAGACAACAACTGATCCTCACAAACATAGCAACCTCCCCCCCTCCCCCTTTCAGCAACACCAAGGAGTACCCCAAGGATCCACATTATCTGCCATGCTCTTCAACATCTACCTGCAACCACTCTGCTAATCATACGTGCTCATAACATCAACTACCACATCTATGCAGATGACATAATGCTCTATGGACCGATCACAACCACCAACCCACCAAACAATCACCGGTATAAGACTGCTTCATAGAAATCTCCAGCTGGCTACAAAGGAACAACCTATCCATCAACATAAAAAAACAAAAGCCCTCATAGTAACCAAGGACCCAAACTTCACACCACCACCACACCTCAACTTAGGAACCACACAAATACAAATACAACCACACATAAAATACTTAGGAATCATCATAGACCAAGCGCTCACACTCAAGCAACACATCTAAAAGACTACCGGAATAATATTCCACAAGGCAAAAACAGTACAATGCCTCAGGCCTCTCATTGATCCACAGGACTTCAGGACAGTCATGCAAGCTATGACGCTCCCCCACCTGGACTACTGCAATATAATCTATCACGGACTACCCGCCACCCACACCAACCCTTTACGAACTGCCTTAAATACCACAGCAAGAATTATCCAGAAAGCAAAAAAACAAGATCACATCACCCCAGTCCTGAGAGAACTGCACATACTCCCTCTTGAAGCAAGAATCAAATACAAATCAGCCCTACTTGTCCACAAAGCCCTTTGTCAAACACAGACTTCCCAGCTCTGCACTCTACTGCCCCAACCCACCCACAACAGAACAAACAGACAAACCACCAGCAACACCCTCACCATCACAAACGAACTAAATACAATCAACGGACCTGCAACAGAGCCTTCAAACTATACGCACCATCCCTCTGGAACTCCCTACCAAGTCAAATCAGAAACACCGGAGATCCTTCAACATTCAGGAAACAACTAAAAACCATCCTGTTCCAGGAATACCTCGGACCAGAAACAAACATCCATCACTGATTACCCCTCCAGACCCTCTAACATACCCACAGATCTACCTACTAAGAGACTGATGTCCATTGTTTAAGTCCTTAATGTCTGTTCAGATCATTAATGTTGGCCTCCCCGGTGACAGCCCCTCCACCCTAAGAATTGATTACTTTGATGTTAAACCGCTTTGACCCGGTGAAAAGTGGGATATAAATACAGTTAAATAAAATAAATAAAATGATAAATAAAATAATGTAAAAAAGTGCAGTGTCATGCACTTGGGTAGCAGAAATCCAAGGGAAATGTACGCGATAGGGGGCGAGAGGTTGGTGTGCATGGTTCAGGAGAAAGACCTTGGTGTGATTATCTCTGATGATCTCAAGGTGGCAAAACAGTGTGACAAGGCGGTGGCAAAAGCCAGGAGGATGTTGGGCTGCATACAAAGAGGGATTACCAGCAGAAAGGAAGAGGTACTTATGCCACTGTACCAGTCACTGGTGAGGCCTCACTTGGAATACTGTGTTCAGTTTTGGAGACCATATCTTGCAAAAGATGTAAAAGACTGGAAACTGTTCAGAGAAAGGTGACAAAAATGATTTGGAGCCTACGTCAGAAGCCTTATGAGAAGAGACTTGAAGACCTAAATATGTACACTTTGGAGGAGAGGAGGGACAGGGGAGATATGATTCAGACCTTTAAATACTTAAAGAGAAATGATGAACAAACAAACCTCTTCCAAAGACGGGGAAGCTGTAAAAATAGAGGGCATAACATGAAGCTGCAGGGTGGTAAATTGAAAGGCAATGTCAGGAAATATTTTTTTCACTGAAAGGGTGGTAGATGCTTGGAATGCCCTCCTGATGGAAGTGGTGGGGGAAAACACGGTGCCGGAATTCAAAACGGCATCGGACAAACACAGTGGATCCCTTTACAGCAACAGGATAAAAACAAAATAAACGGAAACATATAACTTCTGAACCATCTAACGCCTCAACAAATAGGGGTGTCCTACATGGAGTGGTGGGTTCACCCCTTAAACAAAGATATGGAGAGGGATGGCCTGCACCTATTCTTGCCATCTTGCTGGGCAGATTAGATGGACCATGATGGTCTTTATCTGCCATCATCTACTATGTTACTATGTTGCTATGTAAGTCACAGCAGAGCCTGGACTGTTACAGACAGAGAAATGACCTGTGTAAGCACACAGGCTCCAAAACATATAAGTGGGAATCAAACCCTTGCCTTCAGCTTATGGAGGCATTGCACTGACCAGTAGGCTACACCTCCATACCTTTCTGTACAGCAATGTCTGGATTCAAAGAGACTGCAAGTCACTGTCTAACATGTCTGCTATGTGTGCTGGTATAGGTTAGTCTCTCTAGTACGCATAAGGCACTGCAGTTGATCACCAAATGGAGAATGCACTGATCCATCACATCAGCTCACTAAGATGCACTGACAGTGTGAGCTACAAGCACATAACAGCTACAAACTGTGCTACTGAGCAGTTTCAGCAGTCACCCTGAGGGTGAGAATGGGTGCCCAGCACCTCATCACCAGAGCATGCACTGCTAGAAATGGTCTCTGCTGGCCGTGCTGCAGATCCACATCACTGCCAGTGTGCAGCAGGTATTGTCTGCAGTGTATTATGCTAGTCATCTTGTTTCCTGCACATCTGTAGCATGCTATAGGCACCTATCACATCTGGAGCTCTGTGTCTTGCTCCTGTTGGACAGGGGTTCTCCTAGAACAGTGCATGTCAGTGTCCAGTGTTGCAACAGCTACTGCCCTGGACACCAAATGCAGTGGGAGCTTCTGCTACTGTCCTGCCATGACCATAGTAAGCAGGCCAAGAACAACTGCTGTCCCAACCATCTGGGATTAGCAATCTACCACAGCAAGCACAGTCAGAGTGCACCTGATGCCACCACAGGGCTGTTTCAGCCATGCATTTACCAACTGTGGCCAGTCTGCTGGTCAGCACACAATGCATGTGCACAAAGCAACCATGCACACCCCAGCATTTGGCACAGTGATTGGGCTCCCAGGACAGGGAGAGCACCCACATTACTTGAGCTGGACATTACATAGCACTATGTGGATACATAGCAGTGCCATGGTCACAGCTCAGTCAGAGTGAGTGCCCTCGCAGCGTGAACTGCTGTGGCCACAGTCATGGCAGACAGGCACTATGAAGTCTCAGCCTACCTCTGATGCAGACACATCCTGGGCAAACCACTCTGCTCTTCATCATGCACATCTGCAAACTAACGCTGGGAACAGCCTCGGCAATGTCCTTTCTATCCATCTGTGGATAGTGGAGCCTGTCTGTGTGGCTGATGGGTGTTTGTACTCTTGCTGGCAGATTTATTGGGGGTTGCAGATGCTGGTGTTGTACCTGCACTGTAGATTAAGGTTTACCCACAGGGACATGATCCACAACCAGGTCTTAAACCTGTGACCCTCCACTCATAGTCATGCTGGCTTTGTGTGTTGAGACAAAAAGCTGCCATATGGCTATAGCAGTCCCTGGGGCTGACATATTTTCCATCAACAGAGATTGGAACATGTTGCGATGTGAACTACACATAGGACCAGGATATGGGTTTTGTCTGCTGAAGAAGGGTGTCGCTGCACCTACTGCCAACACCCACACACATGCTGACATGCCAGTATGCTGTCGGTGGGGGTGGTGTGCAGTCCCAGTCTGTCCACTGTGCAACTTTGGCGGAAACCTAGAGTGCCAGGTCCAGATGGGGGGAGCAGAGACACACATTGATGACCACACTGCCCCACCAACCAACCGCTGCTGCTGGGACCCCATCCCCACCTGCTGCTGATACATCTTGGGGGGAGGTGGACTGCCACAGCTGTGGTATTTTCCCGGGTGCCTGTATTTTGCAGCTCCCTGTAGTGCTACAGCTGCTGGCGCTATCGGCCTCTTCCTGTAAAGCTGGCTTCAGTGGCAGCGGGGGGGGGGGGGAGGGGGCAGCCGGGGCTCTTCCTAGAGTGCTAGGAACCCTTCAACTGCCCTATGTGGATCATCACCTTTATGCAGCAGCAGCATGTCTACATGCCACCACTGTCGATGTGGGATCATGACGGACATCACAGATGTGCCATCTCTTACAAATCAGAATTCCAACTTTTTCTGGTCGGCCTTGCACACCAGGAACCTCCACTGCATGATCGATGTGCTACCTCCTTTGCCCCATTTGCACCATCAACATGGTGCCCTTTCATATTTGGGCACTATGCTGTTGCTGCTAATGGAGCATCACATTGCACACGTTGAAAAAGACTCCCCTTAAAATACACCCTTTCTGCGAGATTTTACTTGCCGTTAGGATTACCAGCATTAAAGGGTTTTAACACACACTTGTGCAACATGTGTTAAGGGATCATCTGCTGTCAACGCCCACTCTCCGCCCCATTAATGCCCACTCTCTGCCTTCTGTTCCCTTAATGCTGTGGTAGCCTTTAACGCTTGTTCAGGCAGGGTTCTCAGAGCATTAAGAGCACAAGGGTGCTGGCAACTGGCATTGATGGGACACTTGCTCCCTTAGTGCACTTTAGTAAACACGCCCCTATGTCTAAATAAAAATAAACTGTGCTGAAATCTCCCAGATGGAAATTGCATTGAATCCAGTGGAGAGTTTCACAACCTAAACTCACATTTTGTAATGTAATTTCAAGGTTATAGATTTTCTTTGTCTTTGTAGGACATTATACCCAGGTACTCTCTAAAGTCTGCCATATGTCACTGTGGAGGAAAAAATGCTTGCTTTTCCAGATGGACAAAGTATTCCTATTGGACTAACTTACACTTCCATCTATACTTGCATTAATGTAACTCAAGAGATTAATAATGCTATCAGTTTGTCCTCATAGGACAATATCACTGGCACCTTTATTTATTTTATTTATTTATTAGCTTTTATATACCGCACCGCGACAAACCCAGCTCCACATCCACGGGACAGACCCCCGCAACAGGGCGACCACCACAGATCCGGCTCCACCTCCACGGGACAGGCTCCCTCCACGGGACAGGCTCCCGCACCGCGACAGATCCAGCATCACATCCACGGGACAGGCCCCCGCACCAAGACGACCGCCACAGATCCAGCTCCACATCCACGGGACAGGCTCCCTCCACGGGACAGGCTCCCGCACCGCGACAGACCCAGCTCCACATCCACGGGACAGGCCCCCGCACCAAGGCGACCAACACAGATCCAGCTCCACACACACGGGACAGGCTCCCTCCACGGGACAGGCTCCCGCACCAAGGCGTCCGCCACAGATCCAGCTCCACATCCACGGGACAGGCTCCCTCCATGGGACAGGCTCCCGCACCGCATCAGATCCAGCTCCACATCCAAGGGACAGGCTCCCTCCACGGGACAGGCTCCCGCACCGCAACAGATACAGCTTCACATCCAAGGGACAGGCTCCCTCCACGGAACAGGCTCCCGCACCGCAACAGATACAACTTCACATCCCCAGGACAAGCCCCTGCAACAAGTACAGCTATCCTCAAAAAAGCAAACAACAGACGAAAACCTAAGGACACAGGCGTCGCCCTATCAGAACATCACAAGCTATCAACATGCACACCACATACTTCCTCCCACTATACCTACTAGTCACACAACTCCTCCCACCAACTACACACCCCCACTACCCCCAAACAAACACACCATGGTACCCACCAACTGCACTGCCATATCTCGGTCCACAACACACACACAAAGAGACACTCGCAACCTCCCAAACAAAGAGACAAAACAGACACAAATCAAACCCCAACACCGGCCCTAAGGAAGCACACGTCGCAACAACCTCTTCCACAAAGAAAACATCAATTGAGCTCATAAACGCCAGATCCATCTGCAACAAGATACACACTCTGGTAGACCACATTGAAGAGCGACAGCCAGACATAATATGCATCACAGAGACATGGCTCAACCCTACCGATAGTGTACTACTCAACCAACTAGTACCGAACAACTACTCAGCATACAACTGCCCACACATCCACAAGCGTGGAGGAGGAGTCCTAATAATAGCAAAAACAGAACTCAAGTTCAAGACACTGAATCTCACAGATACAAAGCAGTGTAACACAATTAGCATCAAGAACAAGAATATTGCAATCTGCCTAACCTACAGAGCACCCCGTGCTCCACCCGACGAACTAGCCTTCATACTCGAAGAAGCCTGTGCCATAACGTCAAACAACAAACCAGCACTACTAATCGGAGACTTCAACCTCAAGTCCGCCAATACAAAAGATGCAGAGGCCTTCCTTCAGGCAATGTCATCACTTCAATTCACACAGATAGTCAATGCACCAACACACAGACTAGGATCATCCCCAGACCTCATCTTCGCATCAAACTACCTAACTTCAAGAGACCTAATCTCTACACCCACCATCACCCCAGTACCATGGTCTGACCATTACTTAATCGAGACAAATCTGCAATCACAAGAAGACTGGACAAGTGAAAGAGCGAACTTCCCACACACACAAAGACGATTCAAGTCCTTTGACAAGGACGAATTCATCCAGGACACAATACAACACTTGAACATTGACTCAGAGGACCTGGAGGAACAAGTTTCCAACTGGAACAATGTCCTAGCTAACGCCGCCAAACCATCCGTTGACAGGACCAAGAAACAACACCACAACAAGAGACAAAACAAACCATGGTACTCAGCAAAAATACGACAGGAAAAGAGGGAGCTCAGGAAAATTGAACGGAGATGGAGAAAAAACAAAACTACTTCCGACCAACATCTTTACCTAACAAAGCAAAAACAATACAATGAACACATCAACCAATCAAAGAGAGAATTCCACACAAACCTGATAAATTCTTCCATCAACAAACCCAGAGAACTTTTCGAAATAGTAAAAACCCTGACAAAAGAGCAAGCAGCAGAAAGAGAAATACAAGTGGATCCACAGATATTCGCCGACCACATCAAAGACAAATTTCACTCCACAGAGCGCTCAACACCCAGTAGAACCAACAGAATGAACGTCCACCCCAAAACCTGGGGCACATTCCACTCACCCTCAAAAGAGCAGATATCAGACATCATCTCCACAATCAACACAAGCACTGCTCCTACAGACCCTTGCCCAGTGTCATGGGTCAAAGCCACCAAAGCAAGCCTCATACCAAACATTCATAAAATGGTACACAACTCACTCACTCAAGGACTCATGCCACAGCAATTAAAGCTTGCCTCAGTAAGACCAATCACAAAGAAAACTTCTCTCGACAAAAAGGACCCAGCAGCATACCGACCAATCTCCAGCATACCCTTCCTCGCAAAAATAATCGAAAAGACGGTTCAACTACAACTTCAGGAACACATTGACGAACACGGAACTCTCGACGACAACCAACACGGATTTCGTCCCAACCATGGAGTCGAAACTCTCCTGATCTACCTCTTCGACAGCATCATAAGAATAATTGACGACATCAGGAATGGAATTATAATGATCTTCATCGACATCTCCTCAGCGTTCGACACAGTTGATCACAATATACTCCTGGAGAGACTGAAGAACACTGGTATACACGGTACCACTCTAAAATGGTTCCACTCGTACCTAACAGAAAGACAGCTACAGGTCAAGGTGGGACAGGACACCTCCCGGCCCATAAACGTCCAACAAGGAGTACCACAAGGATCCGCACTCTCAGCACTCCTTTTTAACATCTACATCCAACCAATATGCAACATTATGAAAGAGAACAACATCCAATACACAATATACGCAGACGATATAATGGTATACTCCCCGATATCAATCGAAAACCCGGACTTCTCTAAGATAGCAGACTGCCTTACCCAAATGGCGAAGTGGTGCCAAAACAACAATCTAGCTATAAACTACAACAAGACTGAAGCTTTAATCATCACTCGAAACCAAAGCTTCACACACCCACCAAACATAAAGATACAAAGCACCACGATACCGATAAGATCGGAGGTGAGATACCTTGGGGTTACTCTGGACAGTAAACTCAACCTCAAACCACACATAGACAAAACAATCCAAAAAGCATATTACAGGATGCGAATCATCAGGAGACTGAAACCACTCCTCGCTCCAGAACACTTCCGTACAGTCTGTCAAGCACTGATAACCCCAATACTGGACTTCTGCAATCCGATATACCTCGGACTACCAAAACAAGCTCTCAAACCACTACAGCTGGCACAAAACACTGCAGCTCGAATCATATCCGGAGCCGCAAGGCAGGAGCACATCACACCTACACTAAAGGACTTACACTGGCTCCCAATCATTGCTCGCATCAGATACAAGACTATCATAAACCTATTTAAGATAAAAGAACACACATCAGCCAACAGCCTCCACCTGCTCATACAACCGGAAACCAGCGCACGTCCCAGAAGAAGTCAAACACGCAACCGAGTCAGCACCCCAAATGAGTACAAGCACACACGCAAGGACACAACAGACAGAGCTCTCTCCATGGCTGCTCCAACAATATGGAACAATCTACCGGACGATCTAAGGGCAACTCCAGACCTCAAAGACTTCAGAAAACAACTGAAAACCATGCTGTTCATAGAGCACTATGGTCACATCACATAACCTAAGAGAATGGATAACAGCACTCCAATCCTCCCAAACAACTGAATATATAAAATATGATTCTAGCACCACTGTAAATAGCCCACCCTGTATATAGCTCAAACAAATCAAGCACCCAACACATCCCTCACACAACTAAGTTTTATCCTCACTGCATGTACAACACACACACTTTACCTGATTGCTTGCTGTGATACCACCTTGATTATTAAGATAAGGCGGTTTAGAAATACTGTTAAATAAATAAATAAATAAATTTATTATCAGAGCAGTTTACAGGAAACGTGAACAGTCAAGCAACTTTACATAGAACATATGTGCAATATCCCACAAACTAGACAGCTGCATTAAGCAGACTTCTTTCTATGGATGACAATATGCTTGTTGTTTCATGCATGGGGTATCTAGTTACCTCATGATAGCACAATTACAATTCAGAAGCATGTTGAAACGGGTTGTATTGGAGACACTGGTGGCTAGATCTGGTACTACATCCCTTGGTATACAAAAGTAAGCAAACTGATACAGTTAGCTAGAATCTAAAACACACACACACACATAGGAAGAGGGCTGATACCTGAGGGCCGAGAACATATTGAAGAGAAGCAGACAAAGAAACAAAATTGGAATTCTGATTTGTAAGAGACTTAAATAGATGACAAAACCATGAAAGAACTTACAGCTACCAAATAAGAAGCTGGTATCTGGGATGCAAGAAACCAGGTAAGGACAGCGCCAAGATATAGTGGGAATCAAATCTTATCAGGTCTGTCTGAACTGGAGAAAGGGAAAAGGAAGAGCCTGGGAGACTTTGAAGCAGTGGCAGAAACACCTGCACACTACCAGAGAAGATCCAAAAGGTGAAATCTTATGCGCAATATCATGCAATGATGCCAATTTTCTCACCATATATATTTATTTTACTTAAAATTATTTCTGTCCTGCCCATTGTGTACTCCTGAGCAGGACACAGTAAGACCTTACAAATAAAACAATGAACAAAGAAAACATATATAACAGTGCATCAGTTAATACAGTAAGATGACAATATGTCATTTTACCTCAACATAAAATCTAATCACTACAAAACCAGGTTTCAGGCAAGCAATGAGAAAACAAAAATGCTTTCAAATGCCTATAGAATTCTAAATCACTCAATTCAAGTACCAGATGTATTGGCAAAGAATTCCATATTTCAGGAGCTGCAACAGCAAATCTGCAGTGCTGGACTGTCACTTTCCAAATGTGTTTGAAAGTAAAGTCACAAGCGAACACTGAAGTACAACATTAAGTATACTGTAACACTAACTAATACAAGGTTCACCTAAGATACTTTGGCTGTACAATATTTAAGACCTTATGAATAGCAACAAGCCACTTAAGTGTCACAATATTTATAAAAAGTGTCAAAGTAGTTTATTAGCCCAGAAATGTTGTTCTGTTAAAAGAGAGGATATAACATTTGACCTTGAACCACTTAACATTTAATCTTGAACAGGATACTGTTGTTGAAGCAGTGATCTCGGGCAAGTCACCTACAGTAACTCTTCATTGCTTCAGGTACAAATCTGAGATTGTAATTCCTCTTGAGCAGGGAAATACCTACTGTGCCCGTATTCAACTTGCCTTGAGCTCAAGTTTGGAAAGGTGAATAATCAGATTTACAACCAAATACTAAAGGCCTGGTATTGGGCCCAAGTGGCTAGTGCTGCTAAAGCGGTTAGCTGCTGGCGCTGAACGTTAACCCCGCATATTCAATGCTGGGGCTATATCCAGCTACTGTCATTGAATATCCAGGTTGGCCGCAGAATCCGGAAGCTAACCAGGCAGTGATAATATTCATTCACTGCTTGATTACCTTCTGCAGATAAAGTAAGGCCAGCATTTGCTGCGTCTTACTTTAGCCACATGTCGCTAACTGGACTCAATATTGCTGCTGCCTGGTTAGCACTGGGTACTGACACAGAATGTCCCGACACGCCCTAATGATAATCGGGGCGTGTAGCAGCATCACCTCTGAAGATTCAATGGCATTAACCATGTTAGTGCCACTGAATATCCGAAAGAGCCACATTTACATGGTTTGCAGGTCTTCAAACCGTGTAAATGCCTTTGAATATCTCCACCTAAGTGCTTTCTGAGACACGATGAAACATTTGGGAAAAAATTTCCAAAAAGGTACTATTCACTTTTAGCTGCTCATACTTTAAGGTACATATTTACTAAATCAGGCTAATGGTTAACCCGGGCTAACTGCAGATAGCCGGGTTAACTATTAGCCTGGCTTAGTAGACATGCCCCTAAGTTTTCCGGGGGGTATGGTTTGGTCATGGGAAGTGTAAGAACTTCCTGATTATGTTTGTGTGCATGGATATCAAATAAATCTAGGCTATGACTGTCTAGATCCATGGGCTACTAAGTTGCTACTGAGTGGTTTGTTGGAAATCAGCCACATGGAACCTATATTTAATGAAGATTTCTGCCAAAAGCACAGAATAGGGAGCCTAGGGTGCAATCCTTGTTTAGCGGCTTGAGTCCTAGGAGTAGTACTGTGAGACCGCTGCTAGGGGTCAGAACTACCATTTTGAACCCAGGCCAGTGATGGGGCATAAGTGACTTGGGATCACTTCTGTGCCTCTCCTATTAGGTACCAGGGCTATGTCTGCTGGATCCAGAAAAGGGCTATTATTTGGCAGGAAGGGGGAAGTTGAGGGGCTCTTCTGGGAGAAGGATGGGAGGTGTCTTGAGAGGGAAGAGGAGGCCATTGTGCTGTCTACAGAAAGAGGTCAGATGGGGGGGGGGGTTCTTTATTGGTGGAGGGATCAGTTGTGGGTCTGACAATTATTTATTTTATAGGTTTTATATACCGCTTTATCATTTCAATCAAAGCAGTTTACATTGAAACTTAAACTTGGTAATGTACATTAAACAGGGACATTGATAACTTGGATTTTTCTGAGGTGATGAAGGGTTAAGTGACTTGCCCAAGGCCACAAGGAGTGCTAGTGGGAATTGAACCATGGTTGCTGGGTTCCCAAGCTGGTGTTCTTAACCATTAGGCTAAAACCTCTGGTCCTCCAGGAGCACTGTGGCTAAGTGTTAGCCCCTTAAATATCCTAAATAGATGTTTGTTTTTAACATGTTTTATGAAAAGCTCCCATAGATTTTTTCATTTCAGGTACAATGTATTGCCAGGCCTTTTCTTCAGAAGAAATGGAGAGTAAAGTGACTTGTCCAAGGTCACAAGGAGTACTAGTGGGAATTGAATCCTTGATTGTCTGGTTATTAGCTATTTGCTCTAACCACTAGGCTATGCCTCTGGATTGCATATGTGAGATGTCCAAAAAGATGTCTATTTTAAGCTCATTTTATAAAGTAACAGGCACCCATGTGGTCTTTATAAAATAGGTTCTCAGATCCCAAACCAACAGTATACAAATGCTGATGTAGACATTTAACAGCCGCTCCTAGGCAGGTCTACAGTAAATGTGTGTGTGTGTGTGTGTGTTCTATGCATGCCCTTATGAATTTTATACTGCAAATTTGCTTCCACTTTGTCCAAATGAATCCCCTGGGAATACCTATGCACAGGTCATGAAAATGTAGGCAGTTTGCATAATTTTATAAAATCTCCTTTCTGTGTTTAAAACAGATTTTACACACAGAAAAGGTTTTATAAAATCATCCCCTTAAGGCAGGGTTCGCCATGGTAATTTAAAATTCAGACCTGGTGCCGGGAATGAGATAGGCTGTGCAGCCCGCAGAGATCCCATCTGCCGCAGGAAGAAGTGTTGAAGGCTGTGATCGCAGCCCAGATGTAAGCTGTCTGTCTGTGGGAGATCTGATCCCCACAGGCAGAACAGGAGGGGAGGGTCATGATCGCTGCATAGAAGGCAGCAGGCTGCCCACAGGGATCCCATCTCCTGTGGGCAGATGAGGAGAGCAGGTCAGGCCTGCAATTAAAAAAAAGAGTTAGATGGGGGGAGGGGGGGTGCGAAAAACTGCAAAATGTTAAAGGGCATAATGCTTATTTACCAAAAGATGCATTCCCCTTCTCCAAGTGCACATACACAAGCACCCCACACCACACTCTCACACACACACATATCCCAGCTTCACACTACATACACATGCAAACACAGGAACCTCACCTCCGCACCGCACACACAGAAGCTTCCCAGCACTTTAACACACACACACACACACACACACACACACACACACACACACACACATAACTGCATCCCTGCACCCCACCCACACAAAGGTACCTACCACCATGTCCCACGCACAGACTGGCACACCACTGTTACACCACACATCCACCGAGAAACTTGCTATCTGAAGCTATCTTTATTGTTATCTAAAGATGACGCATGGTCTAGGAACTATGGCGCTGGTCTCACAAGACTTGAGAATATGAGACCAGTGCTAAAGAACCCGGGGAGGAGGTCATGAGCACTGGTTCCTAAGATTTTGGCCTGGCTCCTAGATCTGCACTTAATTTGTAAAATGCTTAAAATTCTTTGTTGTTCAATACTTAACCACATATGTAGAAAATGAAAAGGTAATTTCTGTAAATTTGGTATCTTTCTAGGAAGCGTAAGTTTTTGATAATCTTCCAGGGAGTAATTTTATAAAGGTTTTTCCATGAGCAAACCCTGTTTTACTATTGAAAAAGGCTTCTATAAAATCATTCCATGGTATACATGTGCGGTGACAAGAAGGTGCCTGCTTTTGCATGACTCACATGTAGGCATTCCCAGGGGTATAGTCTGGGCTGAGTACAGGCAGTGGTGTGAAGTACATACATAGGGTCATGTTTGCTAAAAGTTAAAAGTCATTAATGACTACCAGTGCAGCATCACTTAGTGCACATTAATGTTTGTTAACGTAAGTTAACTGTCAGTAAACATGGCCCATAGTTTAGAAAATATGAATTTACCCATGTACTTCATCTGCGTCCATTACCAAGCAGATGTAAATATATGTGGGTGCATTTTAGCTGTGATTTCTGCAGGTTTTTTGAGACAATTTTATTAGTCAGATAGGTGCTTGTGTTATCGTTATAAAATAGCTTCCAAACAGCTGGCTACTTGCACTTCCTATAGTTCTAAAACACAGTACTTGCTTTCATTAGGGTCTGATAAAATATCATGATAAATTATTAGTATAACAGAATCATTTGTCATTAGCATGAAACATTTTGAAATTTGCTTCCTTTTCCCCATTGCATCTGTAATAGAAAGTGCAGGCCACTACTGGCCTTGACCAAATACGTGGAGCCCGATTCCAAGAGGGGCACATCCAGGCTGTGTGGATGGCCGCAGGCAAGACGGGCCCATTTGGACCAGATTCTGGACCGTGGGAACAAAATGTTCCCGTAGTAGCCAGAATCGGGACAAGGATGGCCCAGTATGCCCGTGGACGGCCTGGCATGCCCCTGCTACCTGCAGGGACATTCTCCCCACAGGCATCTCTGACTCTGGCATTTCCAGCCCCACTATTCCCCGCTGCCTGACCAACGGCTGGCCAGCCGGGGCCTGGATCGGGAGGTGGGGACCCCCCCCCCCCGCACCTAGTCCTGGCCAAGGGGAGACCCCCGGTCCCGATTGTGCAAAAAATGCAGCGTATACCACTTTTGAGGTGGTATAAGCAGCGTGTCCCCAAGAGCCCGGCAGCACGTACAGGACCATGATCTGAATCGGCCCTGTACGTGTACCTGGCCGGGCTTGCTCGCACTTCGCCCCTTCTATCCTCCGTTGGGTCTCCCCATCCTGATGCATAGGACATATTGGGAGAGCCACTGGGTGAATAGGGTCCAGGCAACCCTGCAACCCACGTTTCAGAATGACCTCCTTTATCTTTAAAAAATTAACCTTGAAATCACTTATTGATTGTCTTATTTCAAAGGGTTTTTTTTTTTATTAGTAGGCAGCAAAACTGTAATGATTAATGGCTAAATGCATACAGGGCCACTATTCAAAGCTCCAGATATTCAAACACCACTGTGGACATCTGTGGCATTTACATATCCTCCAGATATTCAGCGGCAGTGTCAGGATAGTGGCTGCCATTGAATATCTGGAATGTGCGACCACTATCTGGATAACTTCCGCCACTGTCCAGATACTGCACATTTTTATCCACTATCCAGATAACCAATTTGGATAGCAATAAAGGCCTGCTTTCCTACCAGTCAAAGATATCCAGATGGTGGCTGGAAATTGCAACTATCAAAATAATGGTGGCAGTTATCTGGACAGTAAACAGCATCACCCTTGTTCTGCCCACTCCCAGACCACTCCGGCAGTATCTGGATAGTGCCAAGAAGGTCTGTGGAGATATTAAGTGGCACTATCCACATAGTGGGGAACACAGGAAGCAAGAGCCGTAAGTTGGTCACAGACTGCTTTATTGATGAGGACCCCTACACGTTTCGGCAAACGCCTTCCTCAGGGGACATACAGCTAACAGGAGATACATAAAACATAATAAACACAAATCCACAAAAATCATAAACAAGAACAGCAAAAAGCATAATAATAAAATGTAAAAATATGTATAATAATATAATATAGTTAAATGAAACACATGCAATACTAAAAATTAATTATAAAACCACACTTAAAATAGCATGTGGAGTATGTAGGGCCGAGACAAAAAAGAAGGTGAACCCACTGACAAAACATAAGTAAAAAATATGTAGACATGTGTAAGGAGCACTATAAGGTCACAATAAAACAACATGTGCACTTAAAGCACAGATAAATCCAATAGCTGATTGAAACAATAACCATACATTTAAAAATCTGTGCACTCAAGTTATAAAATATCATAGCTGAATACATAAAAAAGTTTAATAAATAAATAATAAATAGTTAAGATAAAAGACTAAACGAATATGACATTAAAAAACTCACCAAGGCTGTATCTATTAAGATGTCTCTTTAAGACAGTTGTGCAATACTGTTGTGCAATAGCTAAAAGGACACAGCCTTGGTGAGTTCTTTAATGTCTTATTTGTTTAATCATTTTATCATTTTTACTGTTTTATATTATTTTAACTATTCATCATTTATGTATTGTACTTTTTTATGTATTCAGCTATGATGTTTTATAACTTGGGTACACATATTTTTAACATATGGTTATTGGTTTAATCAGTAAATGTATGATCATTATCATACTGCCTTTTAGCTATTTTTTGTCAGTGGGTTCACCTTCTTTTTTGTCTCGGCCCTACATACTCCACATGCTATTTTAAGTGTGGTTTTATAATTAATTTTCAGTATTGCATGTGTTTCATTTAACTATATTATATTATTATACATATTTTTACATTTTATTATTATGCTTTTTGCTGTTCTTAATTGTTTATGTTTTTTGTGGATTTGTGTTTATTATGTTTTATGTATCTCCTGTTAGCTGTATGTCCCCTGAGGAAGGCGTTTGCCGAAACGCGTAGGGGTCCTCATCAATAAAGCAGTCTGTGACCAACTTACGGCTCTTGCTTCCTGTGTTCCCCTCCTGATTTGCAAGAGCGTCGCTCCTCTTTTTTGCACACTATCCACATAGTGCCACATAATATCTCTCTCATTGCACTTATCAGGATAATGTCTGTGATGATCCAGATAAGGGCTCTTAAATATTGGCACCTACTTTCCTATAATGATGAAATCACAAATGCTTCATGTCATAACTCTCCAATCAGGCAGTATAGTGGGCTACAAGAGTCATGGCTGGTTCTGAGCTGTTCTCCATGGCAGGCTGGAGTGTGTGAAATCTTATTGTTGGTTTCTGGTCTTCTGATGTCTGTCCATCGTTGTCTTGGATCCTTTGAATAGCACGATGCACTCTGGTAGATTTTGAGGATCCCTTGTTGCTAGAGGTATCAGTTGTCTTGCTGCACTTCAGAAATGCACAGAAGCACCCGTAGAACTGTGGTGGATAGAAAACAAAGGAAATAAATTACCTAGATGTTCTTTGGTCACATGCTATCTATAATATATGCCAGTGGCTTCACAAACCTGTTCTGGGGGACTCCCCAGCCAATCAGGCTTTTAGGATAACTACAATAAATATTGCATGAGAGAGATTTTCATGCATTGCATTTAAAGTTATGCCATAAATTTAAAGGCAGGATATACATTATGGATGTCCTGAAAAACCCAGGAAAGCTTAACAGCCAAACCTTCTGTTTCTCAAACCTGATAGAACACAGCTTAACAGCCAAACTAATTAGGACACATCTTAATGGGCTCAATCTTTGATTTATGGGTTGCAATGGCAATTAATAGGATAGGAGGGGCATTTTTCTCCTCCAGGTTTAACTGGTCATCTTCATCAGCAAGTTATTAGGCCTTAGAAATAGATTTGTTCTAGGTTCTTGCAGTTCATCTTGAAGTGAACATAAAGGGGGTTATTTTAGAATCCTTAGTTGTGTTTTACACATAGACATGGTGGCAGAAAAATGTACAAACCTCATCCATGTGGCAAACACGATTTTGAAAAGACTGTGATTAACATGTACCTGCCCCAGCCATGTCTAATTTACTCCCAAACTGCTCCCTCCCCATCTGAGGAGGGGGGGGGGAGCAGTTTGGGAGGAATAAAAAACTACACGTGTATCTCCCATTTCATACTGGGGAGCACGTGGAGGACAGAAATTGTCCATGTCTAGTTTTACACCAGCTCCCTGGCATGAATAGGTTTCTGAAAAATGCTTGTTTCAGTCAGCACTTTAGGTTAGTTAGAAGCTGGAAAACATTCTGGGGAAGAGGAGGTTTTTTTTCCAAAAACATGGGTTCATTTTAACCAGGGTGGAAGCAGGCTGTTGGACTAACTTTTAAAAAGGAGATTGAGAGCAGCTTTTAAACTAGTTAATAGAAGAAAGCTGTCAGTCACCCAGGAGTGCATAGTTTGGAAAGGAGTATCTTTGAAGGATACTAACAAAACTGTGAAGTTAAGAGAATCCTGAGAGAGATATTGCAATCAAGGGAAAAGTAAACCAGGTGCCTTTAAGAATAGAGGAGAGTTGAAATATTCTAAATTATCCCATCAATTGATAAGCAGGTTGTTAATATGTATAGAAAACATACTTTGAAATGCCTGTATATAAATGATAGTAGTCTAAAAAATAAGATGGAAGAGTTAGAATATATAGCACTGAATAAAGAGGAAGATATAACTGGCATCTCAAACACCTGGCAGTAAATAACAAATGTAACATTGTGATACTGAAGGGGGACCACTGGACAGGGACCTGGGCTTTAGCAACTCTGGACTCTTCTAGAAGGGGAACCTGTGCAGAGTACATATGGCAAACCACAAATATATTTTTGTTTGTGCTCGCAATGGAGATTTCCACCGGCTGAGAACCCCTTCTTTCCTCTCCTTCAGTTGAACTCTGGTGAAATATGTAAAATTTAAGGTTGTTCCTTTTTAACTTCTCTAAGGGTTATGTTTACTAAAGCGTGTTAAGGGAGCCAGTGCATCGTTAAAACGTATTACCGGCACCCTTGCGCTCTTCACGCCATGAAAACGCAGTTTTAACGGGTGTTAAAGGGGCCAGCAGCATAAAGGGCACTGTAGGCGGAGAGTGGGCATTAACAGGTGGAGAGAGGACGTTAACAACAGGAGTACCCTTAACGCATGTTGCGCAAACGTGTCCTAAAGCGCTTTAATGCTGGGAACCCTAACACAAAGTAAAACCATACGGAAAGGAGAGAGAGCCTATTTTAGCCTCTGCAATGTGATGCATTGATAGGGGAGTCCAATTAACTGATAGTAGAACTCCATTAGCAGCAACAGCATAGTGTCCAAGTATGAAAGGGCATTATGTTGATGGTGCAAATAGGGCAAAGGAGGTGGCACATAGGTCATGCAGTGGGGGTTGGTGATGAACAGGGCGGACTAGGCAGCTGCCCAGGTGGCACATAAGAATATAAGACTACAAAATATGCCAGACTGTGTCAGACCAAGGTCCATCTTGCCCAGTATCCTGTGCCTAACAGTGGCCAATCTTGGTCACAATTACCTAGCAGTTTCTCCAAAAGACACACAGGATCCACAATGCTTGTATTAGGGCAAGCAGTGGATATCCTGGGTCCTCTTTAACAATGCTTTATGGACCTTTCCCCAGGAATCTGTCCAAACCTTTTTAAACCCAGCTATACTAACAGCTATTACTACATCCTCCAGTAATGAATTCCAGAGTTTGATTACGCGTTGACTGAAAAAAAGATTTTCTCCTAATAGTCTTAAATGGGTTTCACTGTAGCCTCATTGCATGTCCCCTAGTGTTTCTACATTTTGATGGCAGAAACAAGCGATCTACGTTTATCTGTTCCACTCCAGTCACTAATTTATGGACCTCTATTGACTCCAACTCAACGGCACTTAACAACAACAACAACAACATCATATCTCCCCTTAGCTGTCTTTTCCTCAGGTTGAAGAGCTCCAACCTTTTTAGCCTCTCCACATAGGGGTATCCTGCCATCTGCATTATCATCTTTGATGTCTGTTATGAACCCACAGTGACAATGGCGGCACACAGACATGCTACTGCTGCGGAAAGATGATGTGTCACATGGGGCAGTCCAAGAGTCCTGGCACCCCAAGTAGAGATCCTGGCTAGTCCCCCCTCCTGCTGCTGCTGAACCCAGCTATGAGGGAAGAGGCCGATAGTGCTAGCAGCTGTAGCCCTCTAGGTAGCTGCAACATGCAGGCACCCAGGGGACTACCACAGCAGTGGCTGTCATCCTCCCCCTGAGACATATTGTTGGCAGGCAGTCTCTGCCAACAATATGTCTCGGGATCCCTGCAGAGGCAGATGTTTGGGGGGAGGGGGGACTGTGTGGCCATCTATGTATGTCTGTGCCCCCTCTTCGGGACTTTGTGCCCTAGGCATCCACCAAACTGTATGTTGGATGGGCTGGGATTGAGCACCACCAACACTGACAGCACACGGGCATGTCAGCATGGTGTGGGGGCATTGGCAAAGGGTGCAGCAACACCCGCCTGTAGCAGACCAAAGCCATGTCCCAGCCCTGTGCACTGTGTACACTGCAACATCTGCTAAGGTCTGTCTGATGGGAAGCATGCCAGCCCCAGGGACTGTTGTAGCCATATGGCAGCACTGTGACTCATTGCACACAGTAGGTGGGTATATGAGCGGAGAGTCACAGGTCCAGGTCCTGGCTGTGGATCATGCATTGTATGTCCCTGTGGCTAAACTTTAGCCTACAGTGCAGGTACAACACCAGCATATGCAACTACCAATGAATCAGTCAGCAAGGGCACACACATCCATCAGCCACATAGGCAGACTCCACTATTCACAGCTGGATGGAGAGTCAGGCTGAAAGCACTGGCACACCAAGTAGGAATTAACACCAGAGTGTGTTACTAGCTACTACACAATGAGCACACATTAACAATGCTTGTGCTGATATTGGGGCCAAAGTGGCAAGGAGGAATGCCAACCATCCCCATTTTTGTGTGTGTGTGTGTGTGTGTATGTGTATGTGTGTGTGCACGCGTGCGTGTATGGCTATGTCTATCCATTGTTTTGTGGCTTTCTATGCCTCACTGAGCCTCACATTTCCTAAGATGTTTCCAGCATTAGTCTGTAAATGTACATGATGAGGAGCAAAGTATTGCGGGTATGGACTGAAACAGAGTGGATTGGCAAGGATTTGTCTGCATCGGTGGTAGGGTCAATGGCTGAGATGTTATAGTGCCTGTCTGCCATATGCATGGACTGTGTGGCCTCAGCATGTCATGCTGGGGGGGGGGGGGGGAATGGGGAGGCATTCTCATATGGCTGAGCAGTGACCATGGCACAGCTATGTATTCCCAAATTACTATATAGTCTCTGGTTCCAGTGATGTGGGTGCACTTCCTGTCTTGGGGGCCTGATCGCTAAACCAAATGCTGGCTGTCCATGCCATTTATCCCAAGCCTGGGTGCACATGCAATGTGTGCTGACCAGTGAACTGTCTATAGTTGGTATGTGCATGGCTAGCAAACCCAATCGTAGGCAGCAGGTGCTTGCTGTGGGTGAATGCTAGACCTAGGTGGGACAGGAGATGTTCCAGGCCTACTTCTTGTGGTAATGATAGGGCCAGCAGGGCTCTAGCAACAACCCCATGCAAGCCTAGGTGACCCCACAGTGAATGGTGTCCATGGCATCAGCAGTTTAACACTGGTTATTGACATTCACTGTTCTGGGATGGTCCCTGTCTAACAGGGGCAGGACACAGGACTCAGATATGATAACCATCTACAGCACTCTGCAGTTGTGCAGTAAACAAGGTAACTAGAATAACACACTATAGACAAAAACTACCACACACTAGCAGTGATGTGAATCTGTAGTACAGCCAGCAGAAGCTATCTCTATCAGTGCAAGTTCTGGGAACCAGGTGCTAGGTGCCTATCCTCACACTCAGGGTAACCACAGAAACAGCTCGGTAGCATGGTTTGTAGCTGCTCTGTGCTTATATCACATACTGTCGGTGCATCCTACTGAGCTGAGGTGATGGATCAGTGCATTCTTCACTTGGTGATCAGCTGCAGACTGCTGTTCTGCATGTGCATTGCATCATGAGTACTGGAGGGACTAACCTATATGGCACAAACAGCAGGCATTTAAGCCAGTAACCTGCAGACTCTTTGTATCCAGCTACTGGCTTGCAGGGAGGTGTAGTCTACTGGTTAGTACAATAGCCCCATAAGCAGGGGATGGGGGTTTGGTTCCTACTTGTTCTTTTTGTGACTGTGTGCTACTCAGAGCATTTTCATGCTTGTAACAGTCAGGGCTCTGCTGTGACTGATAAATACACAGTCTCATGGTTTCTTATGTGTTCTGCCCACGATTTGGGCCAGCAAACAAACTATTCTCCATTTTGCTCTTCTGAGAGCATGGCTTTATTGACTGTGCTACAGCACATTGATTAACTATCAGGGAGCTTGCTGAGGACATGGACATTGATTTTTGGTCAGTACAGTCCATTCTTAATGTCAATTTGGGGATGAGATGTCTGCAAAACTTGTGCCAAAACTCCTGTCCCCTGACCAAAAAGAAGATAGATTGTCTGCAGCCAGGGAGTTGTTGGAATGCGCTGAAAATGAATCAGATTTCATAAAAAAAAGATTGTTATTTGTGATGAATCATGGGTTTATGGTTGTGACCCAGAAACTAAGGGGTATGTTTACTAAACTGCGGTAATGTCACTTGTGTTAGGTTCCACGGTAAAGGCATATAAAGGCATGGGCGTTGCATCATTACAGCAAGCTGTATCAGCTAACACACGTTACAAGGCGCCTTGTAAGGTGCCTTGTAAGGTGCCTTTTAAGGTGCCTTATAAGGTGCCCTTGTAAGGTGCCTTGTAAGGTGCATTATAAGGTGCCTCATAAGGCGCCCTATAGGGCTCCTTAGGCTAAGCGCCGTATTAAGCACTCCTGGACAAGGCACCGTAGAAGGCACCCTGGGCTATGGAACCATAGGTTAAGGTGGCCTAACAAGGTTACGGTGCCCTAGGTTAGTGGGCCCTAGGGGCTGCAAGGTGCCTCAGGATGACATGCATGACCTGTGCAGAACAGAGACAGATGTAGCCCTAACACTAGATAGAGCACTCAGGAAAGGCAATGAACAGGTGAGTGAAGGAGGGAGAGGTGGGAGACGCTGGACCTGCCATATCTGCGGGCATCCCATGTGGCTGCCAGTACTGATGACAAACATGGTGGAGGCAGTTGTACCACAGCACAGGGTGTTGGCAATGTAAAGTACTGGAAAGACAGTTGGTGGCAGACAATGGGACTACGTGTCCGCTCGTTGAGGCAGAGGTGGCAGGATAGTTACAATGATGGGTGGACAGAGGAGTGGTGGTGCCATGCAGATCAGGCACAGGCGAGGCAAGCATAAAGAGGCGCAATGCAGGAAAGGGTAGCAGTGCAGGACATGGGGTGGTTTACCCAAATTCACTGAAGAAAGAAGATGAAACAACCCAACCTCTAACAAAGGGACAAGTTCCCCCAACTGGCCATGCGGAGCCGGGGAGGGACTTAAAACCAAAGACACATAATTACCCACAGCAGCCTGTAACAAGGCAGCAGTTATAACAGAAGGGCCCACATGCACCTGTTGAACCAAAGTTGACATATGAGTTTGTAAAGAAGAAGCAAACTGATCTTGCCCAAAAAGAATTGACAGCAAAGGAGGAGACTCCACAAATTCAGAAAGGACCCAAAACAGCTGTCGTAAATGAGAACCATCCTCCTGAATCAGGCAAGAAGCATAATCCTTCTTCGCACTCCTAATATCATCTTTAAGAATACCCGGCAGCTGCCTATAAGCTGCATGGGTAACACAATTCCGACACTTCCATCAGGTGCATTCCATCTTCTGTGCATCTTGCTTAAGGTGTGGAATAGATGACAAATGCCCAGGACACATACTGTAAGACTCCTATGAGCAGGCACTAGCTGAAGAGGAGCAATGGTATTCAAAGCATTTTCCAGTGTGGAGACAAACATGGTCTCCTTCTCCTCCAACATCTGGTCATTCCCTACCAAATAAGGAACATCATAACCCTCTAAAAAATGCTCACTATCAAAATCACTCAAATTCCTACCCAGCCGACTAGATGCCTCATGCACCAACTCAACATTCTCAAACAAGATGTAACCACCAAAGAGTGATCATTCCAGGAAATAGGTACCAACTTAGGAGTAGCACATATAAGTCCTGAATTTAAAAACACTAAGGGATATGTTTACTAAACTGCGTTAGTGCAATTCGTGTTAGGAGCCGCGGTAGTGACAGAAACCCCAAATAAGGACATGGGCGGTACATCGTTAACACTAACGCATGTTCCAAAAACTAACGAGCGTTACAGGGCGCCATGGCGCGTTACTGCGCGTTAATCGTAAGAAGGCGTACAGACACAAATCACTGAAACAGAGCTGTAGCACAATGGTTACTGTACTGACCACTGTTACAGGCAGCATGGGTTTGAGTCCCCAGTATGCCTAACACAAAAGGCTGGCCCAGGCATCACCCTGTACATTACATAAGGAATGAGGAGGCATGTTATTCTTTACGTTGAGTAGTGGTGTCAGAAACACACCCTCGCAGTGTGCGTAGCCACATTCGTGGCTGCGTGCGTACAATCGTGCGTTGGTACGTGTGTTTTTACCAGTGTGGGCACTTTATATTACAGACTCTGTAGGGTGTCTTGCACCTATGCATTATGCTAACAGATGTACGTGTGATGGCCTATGGTTTATCAGAGCCTGTGAGCAGGTGCTGGATTTTCCCAGGGTTGGATTGTGCCAGTCACACCCATGACGCACTGCACATGCAAATCGGCTGTCCACAGATACACACCATGGGGAATGCACCCCCACAGCACCTCGGCCTGGTAGGGGGAAGTGACCATGTGCACCCCCACTGCACCTCGTCCTGGTAGGGGGTACTGACCGTGTGTTGTACTGGCACAGAGTAGCTACACACCGTCACATTGTGCGGGTACTGTGCTCACCTTGAGGGTGCAGTGAGGTGCCCAGCACCAGGTCCACAGCACCATCCATGGCTGAAAGAGGCCATGGTGTAGATCCAAAGCAGTGTTAATGTGTGAGATAGGTAGCTTCTGCAGAAACACCTTGGATATCTCTGTCTGTTTCAGTCAGGTGTAGCCCCCATGGACCCCCAAGTGGCCCATGTACCACTACCCCCCTCCCCCAGGACCAAGGGTGGCAAACAGGGTCTCCTAACAATAGATCCACATTCTACCTCCCTGCAAAGGTGGCAGTAGAGGGGAACAGCAACCCCAGTCCTGCTGAGAAACAGACACCCCACAGGGCAGTCAATGCAGCTCTGTACACATCCATAACACAATAGCAGACAGACATTAGGCCTGGATATGCTAAGCTGCACCCCACCACCATCTGATATTCTCCTGCTGCTAGCCATCAGCCACTGCACCCTGCAAGCCACTCCATCAAGACACATACCAACTGCAAACAGTCTACTAGTTAGTCAATAGTACATGCACCCAGAACTGGGATGTCAGCATACACAGCAAGCAGATAAATCAGTGACTGGGCCCCAAAAGGAAACCCATATCTATCACATGAAAAAAATACTATATAACACTATGGGGGTGCCTAGCCATGCTGTGGTCACTGCACAGTCAGGGTGAGAGTGATCTCTCAGCAGGACATACTGAGGTCACCCTGTCTGTGTAGGTGGTGGCCGGGCACTAAAATGTCTCAGTCAGTGCCCTATGCCCTGTGCAGATGCACCCTGGCCAGGCCACCCTGTCCGGCCTATACCCATGGTACCTTGCTCCTCATTATGCACATTGGCAGCCCAATACTGGCAACATTGCTGGCAGTGTGGGCTGTGGAAGGTGTTTGCAGCCACCACACACTGGATAGACAGACAGCCACCCCCACACCTATGCCAGCATTGTGCTACTATAGAGGTGTTCAGCAGCCATACCCACCACACCAGTCCTGGGCACAGTACAGGCATGGATATGGTACACAATACTGTTGGGGGTCACTCCCCAGGGTGGTAAACACTATCAGAGACCAGACCTGCAGCACACACCGCAGACATCAGAAAGATTGTTATGGTGGAGCTCAATGAGCAAAATGTGCTTAACGTAGGAATTGATATCTGCCAGTTATCAGAGGAAACGTTTGATAGCTGTGTACCATATACCCAGGTGTAGGGTGGCATTGCTAAGGTATGCAACTGCTAGTATTGGGAGATACAGGCAGGGCCCAATGTCCTGCCTCTCCAGGAGGCATTGGCCAATGGGGCCTGTGGGTGTGGGTGTGGGTGTATCTGGCCCTGTTGGCTGCTGCTTTACGACAGAGTTTCCCAACTCCAGTCCTGGTGTTCCAAACACTGTTCGGGTTTTCATGCTGTCCCTCATAAATATGCATGAGCTACATCTGCATACCATGGGGGTGGTGCATAGATATGCAGCACAGGCATCTTTGTTAGAAGCAGCATGGAACCTGAATGGTGTGGGGCCCTCCAGGACTGCATTTGCGAGACTCTGCTCTAGGTAATGTGCCTGTTTATGGTGTCTGTGTTTGGTGTGGTAAAATATAGTCGTATTAACCATGCATATGTTCTCTGCAATAAAGGAGTGTCTTTACTATCACTGTTTAGTGGTGGGTAAAACTATGGGGACTGGGTTGGCAGGAGCCCCAGCTGGGATTTGAACCTGTGACTTTCTTGTCTTACAGGCACTGGCTGTGTCCGTTGCACCACACTGTGGCCACAAAGACAGTGCAGTCCCTGGAGATAGGAAAACTGGCCTGATGAGTCAGAAACCCTGCTCTGCACAATTTTACTGTGGGCTCATTTACCTTGTATGGAGACAAAAGTGCAAAGAAACCTCACAAAAAACCTTGAAAAAAGGGGCAAACACCCATAGCCAAGCTGGGCAACAATGATATCATTGGGCAACATTGAAAAACACTCCCAGGAAAGCTCCAATAAAATGAAATGATTTTTGAAAGGGTCTACGGAGCGTAGACCCTTTCAAACACCATTTCTTTTTTTTGGAGCTTTCCTGGGAGTATTTTTTATTGTTTTCCATTGCTATCACTGTTTACCAGCTGAATTTTAATTTTTACCATTTTTCTTGTGGTCATTTTAACGTTTTATTTGATATTTTGTTCTGTGCACATGTATCACACTGCTCACGTTTGGTAGGTTTCCCCGATTTTGCTGTACATTGCTGACGGAAATGGTTTCTCTTCCCTTTAATATGCTTTTAACGACAGGTTTTCATTCGCATTGGAATTGAGCTCTGAAATTCAGCGCGTTAGTGTGAGGGGAGCCTCTCCCCACCCACTCTCCGCCCATTGACCCCGTTCTCTCCACCCACTCTCCGCCTTCTGCGCTGTTTTAACGCGCCGTGGGGGTTTACGATCGTTAAATGCGGTTAACGCACGTAATGTACGGTTAACGATCGTTCGCACATCAGAACGCACGTTATGACGTGCGAACGATCATTAATCGTACAATACGCGCATTATTCACGAATACCGCGGTTTAGTAAACATACCCCTAAATCTATGCAATGACCACTTTTATGAGTAGGAGCAGTGGTCAATAAAGTCATTGAAAAAGTCTCAAGAGATGCAAGGAAATTGCATTCTATTCTAAGCAGTGGCCTATCCATATGCATATTAAAATCTCCCAAAAGAATCAAATGCCCTGGAAGAAAACAAATCTTTGCAACCAGAGAAAAAAGCCCATTAACTGCGACAGGCATCACTAGAGGTGGCACATAACAAAGCATCATATTCAGAAGTGTCATTCCAGCTATCTGCAGTTGTGCCCCAGAAAGAGAACAACAACTTAATTCCTGACAAGGGATCATTTTGGTGACATAATATGCCAAGCACCCTGCCGAAATGGCCAATAAACAGAAATAGACAAGCAAAATGGAGGACAAGACTCCACCAAATAATCTGACTCCCTCTTTTGTAATCAAACTTTTGTAAGGGCCAACACCCCAAAGTTATTACAAGCAAATTATTGATCAATGCTGTTTTATTCCTCAAAGACCAAACATTCAAAAAACCTAAACATATATTCTCACCCGGAGTAGAAGAAACCCCCGAACAAGGAATGGTCCGAAGCACCCCCTTGCAGGCGCTGAGCCCACAAGAAGAGCTGCCACCATCAGAATAGCTATAAAAGCCAACATACTGAACAGCGTCATAAAGGCGTCACCAGAAGGAGTCACAGCGCCCCCTAGAACACTCCACACAAACAACACAATTGCCAAAGTACCAAGGCGATGGTTCCTCTGTCCCACCACTCCAAGGAGATGCTCCAAGGAATGCTCTAAAGAGTATATCATGCTCCTTAAGTGCGCTCCTTTAGTGCACACCACAGGCGCTCACCGGTGGCTACTATACGCCACAGCAGCAGACTCTAATAAAGGCACACTAATGTCTTACTAACATCGGTGTGTGGCGATGTCACAATGAGCGAGACTTGCAATGGCACAGAGCACAAGGAACACAAAATACAGGTACAAAGTAAAAATGCAACAGGCAAAACACCAAACAATATAATGTGCTTGAATGAAGTCTTTGCACCACAGCAGAAAACACTAATAAAGGCACACTAATGTCTTACTGGTGTAGAGGCACAGTGTCATCACGGTGGGCAGGGCTTGAAATGGCACAGAGCACCAAGCACTAGTTTTACTAACAATGGGGCATGGTAATAGCACAGTGGACAGGGCTTCCAATGGCACAGAGCATCAGGCACCAGGCTTACTGGCATCAGTGCATGGTGATTCACAGTGGGCATGTGCAATGGCACAGAGCACCAAGCAGTTTTACTGGCATTGGGGCACAGTGATGCCACAGTGGATGGGGCTTGCAATGGCACAGAGCACCAGGCATTAACTTTGTTATTACAATGGCACCACTGTAGCCTGGATAGTTAGAGGAACAGGTGATGTTGGTGCTACCAGCGCTTCATGCTCCATGATGTTAGGGTGGATGTGGAACCAATTACCTTTGCCGTTACTTATGGGGACTAATCTGTTGAATTTTAGAAAAAAATTGAAAGGGTCTTATTTTATGCAAGCATTTTCTTAATTGTTTGTTATTTGTGCTTTGTGTTTTTGATTATTATGCGTATGTATGTGTACGATGCGTTTATTTCTATGTTGAATGTGTTATTGTAATTCACCAAGAATTTACAGATTGGCAGAATATAAATTTATATAAATAAATAAATAAACAAATAAATAAATATGTTTTATTACGACAAACATCAAATTAGGCAATAAATCCATAATCCTTTGATTCTAAGCCTTAAATGCTTATATTTCCCAGCAAAACATTAATCACTTAACCCCAGAGGCGTTGTCTGCAGTCAGAACCCTCTCAGGAAAGTAGGAGTAATCAGCAAGGGGGCAATTTTGAAAGTGAACAGGAAACATATACTCGCAGAATTGAAAACTCAAAATGAAATTCCCGATACAATTCTAATTGACCATGTGAGCCGACAAGTGAAATTGAGTACATTTGTACTTGAGTACTTAGTACCTGTTTTGAATCCAAATCCAAATCACATTTATTTGATTACATATCTTATCAAAAGTATAGTGCCGGCAAATTAACAAAGAGTAAACGAACAGAAAGAATTCTCTTCACAATAAATGTGTTATCAAATTGATAGATTAAATGCAAAAATGAAAGGGGGGAGAATATTCAGCTGTGGCAGCTAGTGCAATTAGAGTGGCTAGCTATCGCCGCTGAAACGAACACCCGGATATTCAATGCTGGAGCCATATCTGGCCACCAGCATTGAATATCTGGGTTAGATGGAGAAGCTAACTTGGCAACAGCAATATTCAGCTGCTCCCAGTTAGCTTCTGTGGCGAAAGTTAGGCCAACCTTTCAGGTGCCTAACTTCTGCTGCTTTGCAATAGTGGGCAGTGGCTCAATATCGCTTCTGCCCGTTTATCTCTGGCTGCCACCTCTGCTCCGCCCACAGAACCTGCAGATGCTAGCTGGCTACTATCCTGGCATGCAGTGGGGGCACTAATCGGTATTGATACAATTGATCAACATTTCCCATACCAGATACTGTCTTCCTTTCTCTACGCGCTGTAAATGAGACTGCTTTTGCAAGCCCATTCCTAAGCCGGGGGGAAAACCCAATCATGGAACTTTGGGATTTACAAACTTTGGGGTATGTTTACTAAACCCTCTTAACGTGCGCGCCGCGGTAGTCTGCAGGATGCCATAAAAGGAGTGGGTGGTCCGGTCAAAAATAAGCAAAACGGGATTATCGCGCGCTGCGCTGCGCGCTCTTGTGCATCGCGCACATTAGCACATGAGGAACGTGCGCAGGAAGCATAAGCAGGCGCGCTGATATGCAAACAGAGGAGTAGGGCTGCAGTACAATGGTAAAGACACCGACAGATGGTGCAGGGGTCATGGGTTCAATCCCCCACTGTGCCCAATGAATAAGGCTGGCTGAGGCACTACCATTTATGTGTAATATTGCATTATGAGGCTTATTAATTTTATTTTAATTACTGCTGCTAGCAAACGCACTCTCAAAGCACTGTAACATAAGGTGCTGCATAAGGCACCCCATAAGGTACCCCAGAGGGCACATTTTAAAGTGCACTGTCCGCCACGGCACCCTACAATGTTGAATAAAGGCTGGCCTATAGGGCGCCATATAGGGTGCCCTATGAGGCACAGCAAGGTCATAGCACTGTTTTTGATGGCAGCACTGTGCATTTAAATGCATGCAAATCTTAAGTAGGTGCGCTGACATGCAAGGAAGAACAGCAATGTAGCACAATGGTTAAGACACTGACTGATAATACAGGGTCATGAGTTTGATTCCCAGTGTACCTAATACATAAGGCTGGCTGAGGCATCAGCTTTGACATGTAAGTATTGTTTCCTGCTGCACTTTATTTGTATTTTATTAATTGCTGCCAGAAAACACACCCTCATGTGCCGTAACCTAAGGTGCCGCATAAGGCATGCTATAAGGCACTCCATAGGGCACATTATAAAGTGCACTATCCGCCATGGCACCCTATAATGTCCCCTATAGGGCACCCTATCAGTCGCTCCATAGGATACTGTATAGTGCACCTTATATGGACAGTAATTATAAGGTGCTCTATAGGGCGCCCTATAAAGCGCTCTCTGCGGCACCTTATGGGTACAGTACGCTGAGGGTGTTTTTGCTGGCAGCACTAATGTACATTAAAAATAGATAATGCTTTGGACAGCCCTATCAAATAACCCTACTGTGGGTTTGAACCCATGACCTCTGACTCCACTGGCATTGAAGTAACCAGTGGGCTACAGCTCTATAGCTGCTAGCAAACCCCTGGCTGGCTGCAGAAGGACTGCAAGTCACCACACAAACAGTCTGCTGTGGTCACCAGGATAGGGTTAACCCACCCATACCCATGATGCACTGCACATGCAAATCAGCAGTCTACAGATGATCACAAGATGGGGTATGCACCCCCAAAGCACCTCGGCCTGGTAGGGGGAACTGACCATGTGTGGTACTGGCACAGAGTAGCTACACACTGTCACATTGTGCAGGTACTGCACTCACCCTGAGGGTGAGGTTGGGCGCCCAGCACCAGGTCCACAGCAGAGATAGGCCATGCTGCAGGTCCCCAGCAGTGCTAATGTGTGAGATAGGTAGTTTCTGCAGACACACCTTGGATATATCTGTATGTCTCAGTCAGGTGTAGCTCCTAGGAGGATTATGTACCTCCATTCTCACCCTCCCCCCTCCCCCCTCCCCTGCTGAAGGTGGTAAACAGGGTCTCCCACCAACAGATCCACATTCGACCTCCCTGCAATGGTGGCAGTAGAGGGGACCATCAACCCCAGTCCTGCTGGGGAACAGACACCCTATAGGGCAGTCAATGCAGCTCTTTACACATCCATAACACAATAGCAGACAGACATTAGGCCTGGATATGCTAAGCTGCACCCCACCACTATCTGATATTCTCCTGCAGCAAGCCTTCAGCCGCTGCACCCTGCAAAGCACTCCATCAAGACACATACCAACTGCAGACAGTCTACTAGCTAGCCCATAGTGCATGTTCCTGGTGGAAATGCATGCACCCAGAACTGGGATGTCAGCACACACAACAAGCAGAAAAGTCAGTGACTGGGCCCAAAAAGGAAACCCATAAACATCACATGAAAAAAATGCTACATAGCACTAAGGGGGTGCCTAGCCATGCTGTGGTCACTGCACAGTCAGGGTGAGAGTGATCTCCCAGTAGGACAAGCTGTGGCCACCCTGTCTGTGCAGGTGGTGGCCGGGCACTACAATGTCCCAGCCAGTGCCCTATGCCCTGTGCAGATGCATCCTGGCCAGGCCACCCTGTCCGAGCTATACCCATGGTACCTTGCTCCTCATTATGCACATTGGCAGGCCAATACTGGCAACAGTGCTGGCAGTGTGGGCTGTAGAGGGTGTTTGCAGTCACCACACACTGGATAGACAGACACACACTCCCACACCTATGCCAGCATTGTGCTACTATAGTGGAGTTTAGCAGCCCTGGCCACCACACCAGCCCTGGGCACAGTGCAGGCATGGATATGGTACGCAATATTGTTGGGGGTCACTCCCCAGGGTGGTAAACACTGTCAGAGACCAGACCTGCAGCACACTCCACAGACATCAGAAAGGTTGCTATGATGGAGCTCAATCAGCAAACTGTGCTTAACGTAGGAACTGCTATCTGGCAGTAATCATAGCAAACGTTTGATAGCTGTGTACCGTATTCCCAGGTGCAGGGTGGCATTGCTAAGGTATGCAAGTGCTAGTATTGGGAGATGCATGCAGGGCCCAATGTCCTGCCTCTCCAGGAGGCATTGGTGGCTAATGGAGCCTGTGGGTGTGGGTGTGTCTGCCCCTGTTGGCTGCTGCTTTACGGCAGAGGTTCCCAAATCCAGTCCTGGTGTGCCAAACACTGTTCGGGTTTTCATGCTGTCCCTCATTAATATGCATGAGATACATCTGCATACCTTGGGGGTGGTGCATAGATATGCAGCACAGGCATCTTTATTAGAGGCAGCATGGAACCTGAATGGTGTTTGGCCCTCCAGGACTGCATTTGCGAGACTCTGCTCTAGGTAATGTGCCTGTTTATGGTGTCTTTGCTCTGTAGGTATTTTGGGCATGTTTACATCATCTGCAATAAACGTTCTGTCTGTATTAGCACGTTGTAGTTGTGGGTAAACTATGGGGACTGGGTTGGCAGGCACTTGAACCTGTGACCTTCTGCCTCCAAACACACTGGTTGTGTGCACTGCACCACCGTGTTGCCACAGAGACAGTGCATTCCCTGGTGATACCATGACTGTTTGTCCGGCAGGGCCTGTCTGTTGCAGTGCATGGCACCCACCTACACAGGGCTAGGCCATGGTCAGCTCTGGGCAGCTGCCACTGCCCCCCTCCACCACCAGTACCCCTCTGCCACCATGCTGACATGCCCTTTTGCTGGTGGTGCTGGTGGTGTGCAGTCTCAAGCCATCCAGTGTGCAGGTAGGCTGCTGCCTATGGTGCGTGTTCTGGAGTAGGGGTGCCTGCATAGGCGTCCACGCTTCCCCCCAACACCGCCTGCCAATGTTCTGTGCCCTTGGGGGTACCTGCTGGGTACTATCCCCTGTGACACTGTGATAAACACTCTCGTGCCCATGTTGGGCCCTCATCAGTTGCTGTCTGGCTGCTGTTCAGTTTCCGTATTCCTAAGTGCCACCTAGGCATCTGCCTAGTCCGCACTATGCCCCAGCTGCACCACAGCATGTGCTGCCTGCAGCCCTCTGTATACCCTTTGCCAGCATCTGCCCAGTTGCCCATTCCGACATGCCCACCCTGCTGTTGTGGAACATGTGCATGCCATAGATAACCTGCCCATTGGAGAGGGAAACCCTGATCAGTGCTATTTCACTGTGGGATCATTCACCTTGTATGGGGACGGAGCGTAGACCCTTCTAAAATTCATATTTATTTTTTGGGGCTGTCTTGGGAGTGTTTTTTGATGTTTCCCAATACTATCACTATTGCCCAGCTTGATTATGATTTTTTTAAATTTTGTTGGGGTCATTTTCAATGTTTATTTGCACTTTTGTTCCCTGCACATGTATCACACTTCTCACTTTTTTGTATGTTTTGCTGTACATTGCTGACAGAAATGGTTTCTCTTCCCTTTAAATCAGCTCTAACGTGAGGTTTTCACTCGCGTTATATTTGGCCTCGAATTTCACATCGTTAGTGTGCGGGGAGCCTTTCCCCTCCCACTCTCCACCCATTGACCCCTTCTCTGCGCCCCTGGGGAGCCTTCCTCTGCCCTCCGGGAGCCTTTCCATGCCTTCAGCGCTCGTTTGCGCCGCTGCGCGCGTGAGCGTGCACTAAAGCGCATTTTTGCCCCGTAAAGCATCATTAGCGTGTGCTAAGGTACCTTAGTCCGTGCTCATGAGTGCCGCGCACGTTAAGAAGGTTTATTAAACATACCCCTTAGACTCTGTATAACTATTCTCTATGCTTTGGGATGATGCTCTATCTTAAATATTTATTTACACTTTCACACGTGTGAGAACCATTTTACATTTTCTTGCAGACATATCTGCATCTTCCATTTGAGGTCAAAACACACACAAAAAATTCCTTTGCTTCTCTATTACAGTATCACCTACTAAAACAGGTTTTGGGATTTCCTGTAGCTCTCGGGACAGTGTCTAGTATCTGAAGCCATAGGGCATACAGGACAGTGACCTCTTTTTTTTCTTTCTGCTGGAATAATGTGTGGGTACAAACCCCTCTCAAGTGGGACAGACTGTTTGGCCAAAAGCCAGTAGAACAATATCCAGATAAAGTCATCCATCTAAAGTTATTAGTCATCTTTATCTAGCTATTTAAAAAGAGCAAGATATGTCAGTGTAGCTGAATATAGCTAGTTAAAGATATCCAGATAACTTTATCTGGATCTCTTAAGCCTGCTGTATCTGCATCTCACTTATTCAGATAATGTCAACCATAAAGCAGCTGAATATTGCTGCTATCCAGCTACTGGTCTCAGTATACCCTCATAACCTGTCTTCTCAAGCCTATTCATTGGCTTCCTATCCATTTCCCTTCCAGTTAAGACTCAGTCTACTGACCTACAAGTGCTCCTCATTATCTGTCCTCTCTTTTTTCTCCCTACAGCATTCCTTCTGAACTCTACTCATAGGGCAAATCCCTCTTATCTATACCCTTCTCTTCCACTGCCAACTCCAGACTTTGTACATTCTATCTTGCTGCACCCTGTACTTGGAACAGATTTCTTGAGCCAGTACGTTATGCTCTATCTCTGGTCCTATTCAAATCCAGGCTAAAAACTCATGCTTTTGGATCCTGACCCCCCTTATTCTGCTTATCTACCTTGTGTGCTATGGTTCTCAAATGAAGTAGCTGAAAAGGTGAAGAAAAAGAGTGAGGTCTTCAGGAAATACAAGAGATCACAGAGAGAGGAAGACAGGCATTTATATTTGGAAAAATTTAGAGAAGCTAGCAAAGCAGTCAGGGAAGCAAAGATACAAAAAGAAGAAGAAATAGCCCATGCAATAACATAGGGGGATAAGACATTTTTCAGATATGTGAGAAGAGGAAGGGCAAACGTTGTATTGTCAGACTCAAGGGTGAAGGGGAGGAATATGTAGAAGCTGATGAGGATAAAGCGGAATTGCTTAACAAATATTTCTGTTCTGTTTTCACAGATGAAGGGCCAGGAGCAGGATCTCAGAAAACACCCACAAATAGGAACAGAAGTGACATGGACCTCAAAGAGTTTCAGAAGACTGTGTTCATGAGGAACTAGCTAAACTAAAAGTAGATAAAGTAATGGGACCGGATGGGATACATCCATGAATACTGAAGGAACAACCCAACAAATAGAGGACATCATAGGCACCCTAAATACAACAACTTTGCCTTCTGACCCCTGCCCAGTAGAGTGGATTAAGAACACCAAGGGCAAGCTAAGCCAACACATTCACAAGATGGTGAAGCAATCCCTCCAACAAGGGCACATGCCACAAGCGCTCAAGCATGCAATAATCCGACACATCCTCAAGAACGCAAGACTAGATTCCTCCGAGCCAAAATCATACCACCCCATCTCAAGCCTCCCATTTATAGCAAAAATCATCGAAAAAACAGTACAGAGACAACTGCAAGATCACATGTATTTATTTTATTATTTATTTATTTACATTCTCTTATATACCGCGCTATTCCTCATCAGTGCGGTTTACATGAAACAGCTATATGCACATTTCAAACTGGTTGATCTGCATTTACAATTAACAGGTAGTAGAACTTGGGTCAAGAACATGGGTAACTATTTACATCTGTACAATAGCGACTAGGTGAACTCTTTGTGATGCACTGGTTAGCTCGATGATGCAGCTCTTGTAGCGCTGCCATCAGGGTAATGCAAGAGGAAGAGGTGATGTTTTAAAACCTTCCTAAACTGGGCTAGATCAGTGATTGCCCGGATGCTGGGAGGGAGGGTGTTCCAGCATCTAGGCGCACAGAACTTGAAAGCTCTGTTTACCGTTGTCTGGGTGCACCTGGTTGTTTCTTTTGGGACTATTAGTTTATTGACTGCTTGTGATCTTCTGGATCTATTAGAGGGGATGCTCTGTATGAGGTCCGTTAGAGATGCAGGGGAGAGCCCGTTTATGACTTTGAAAGTCAGTATTAAGGTTTTGAAAGTGAGCCTGCCCTGTATAGGGAGGCAGTGGAGCCGTTTCAGGATGGGTGTCACGTGGTCCCACCTGGATGTCCCTTGGAGAACTCTTTCTGTTGAGTTCATCGCAAGCTGTAACGGGTGCAAAGTAGATTGAGGGAGACCCTGAAGTATGGCATTTGCGTAGTCAAAATATGGTATGATTAATGCTTGATAAACTGTCCGGAAGTCATCCGGTTCGAGCAGGGAGCGTAGGTGTCTGAGTGTTCGGATCTTGTGGTACACTGCTCTTACTATATTACTTATGTGTGCCTTCATGTCTAGTCGCTGGTCCAGGGTGACTCCAAGGTATCTTATCGAGGGTTTGGTAAAAAGTTCTGCTTCCTTGACTTTCAGGCAGGGTGGTGTGATGAAGTTTGGATTCCTTGTAATGAAAAGGACTTCGGTTTTCTTATGCTGAATTCAGAGGTTTTGGGTTTGTAGCCAGCCTGATACCGCGTTGAAACAGTCGGTCAGTGGGGAGAGGTCAGGGCACTCTGTCGAGAATGGCATGTACAGGAGAAAGTCATCGGTGTATAACAGGCAATTCACTTTGAATGACCGGATGATATCACAGATAGGCTGCATGTAGATGTTGAACATCAGGGCAGAGAGAGAGGATCCTTGCGGGACTCCTTGATTCTGGTGGAAAGGTTCAGATGTTGACCCCCCTGATCGTACGTGCTGCCATCTATCCGATAGGTACGACTTGCACCATTCTAGTGCGGTGTCACATATCCCTTTCTCCTTGAGATGTTGCAGGAGTCGGTCGTGACAGACTGAATTGAAGGCGGCTGCTATGTCCATGAAGATGAGCACATATCCTTGACGGATGTTATCGATTCCGGCTAGTATGGTACTAAAGAGTGTGGTGAGGAGTGTTTCAACCCCATGCACCTCTCTAAAGCCATGATGACACGGGTCCAGCGGAGCAGAAGCTTCAATGTGTGCTTGAATTTGTCTTTGGATATCCTTTTCAATGATTTTGGCCAATAGAGGTATGCTTGATATCGGTCTATATGACTCTGTCTTCATGGGGTCAAGCTTGCTGTTTTTTAGAAGCGGCCTGATGGAGGTACGCTTCAGGGATTGGGAGAATGTTCCTGTCGTGAAGGAGCAGTCCATTAGCTTGGCTATGAAAGGGCTGACAGTCGATCGTAACGCCTTTATCCAGAACAATGGACAAGGGTCGGTTTGAGCGGTGGTTGTGTTGATCCCAGCGATTGTGTCTTCAATGTATTTCTTGGATGGCCTGGAGAATATGGACAAGGGAGTTAAATATCCCTGCTCACGTGCGATGGTGGGTACAGAGGACTTGTTCGTCTGGCAAAGTTTTGATTGTAGGTAGTCGGCGAATTCTTGGGGGTGTATCTGACTTGGTTGCTCGGGTGCTGGTTCTTTAGCTAGGTTCTTTACCAGAGCGAACAGGTCATGTGGTTTGTTTAGAGACCGCTTCAATGTGTCCGTATGGAATCTTTTCATGCTCTCAGATATTGCCTGGCGGTGCTTAGCCAGTTGCATGTTGTATGCCTTGGCATCATCGGTGGAGTGCGTTCGGCGCCAACGTCTTTCAAGCTTTCTTAAGCAGGTGAGTGAAGATCTAAGCTCAGTGGTGTACCAAGGTGTGGTGGCTCTCTTCCCTGGCTCTCTTCCCTTCAATGTGTCCGTATGGAATCTTTTCATGCTCTCAGATATTCCCTGTGGTGTCTCTCTTCCCTGGCTCTCTTCCCTTCAATGTGTCCATATGGAATCTTTTCATGCTCTCAGATATTGCCTGGCAGTGCTTAGCCAGTTGCATGTTGTATGCCTTAGCATCATCGGTGGAGAGCATTCGGCGCCAACGTCTTTCAAGCTTTCTTAAGCAGGTGAGTGAAGATCAAAGCTCAGTGGTGTACCAAGGTGTGGTGGCTCTCTTCCCTGGTGGTTTGTTCGACGGTGGCCTTAGCGCAATAGAACTGAGATTTTTGTTCCAGGCGGATACCAGCTCTTCGGGATCACGTGCTGTTAATTCTAGGAGTGAGCGGGTTCGGGCTAAGATCATGTCTTTGTCAAAGGCCTGAAATCTACGTGGAGCTGTTGTGGTGCTGCTACTAAGCCTATTGGTGTTCTTTTGAAATTTGTCGGGCATGGGTATTTGGAATGTGATTAACTTGTGGTCAGACCAGGGGACTGCGATGATGTACAGTATTGTGGTGTCGTTTGGATTGAAGGTAGGCTGTGGGGCAAAAACAAGGTTCAGGAGGCCACCTTTCAAATGGGTGGGTTCATTGACCATTTCTCTGTAACCTAGTTCTTCCAACGCCTCAAGGAATGCTGTGGCCTTCGCATCCTGCAAGGATGGGAGATTAAAGTCTCCTAGAACCCAGCTTGGTGTGCTTGGGCACTGGGAGTTGGATGCAAGGTCGATTATTGTTGCAAGGGAATCTGAGTCTGTGGACGGGGCCCAGTATACCAGGTTGATAGAGCAGTGCTTGTTCATTATGGTGATTGAGTCAAGGTGTGCTGCGTTGGTTGTGTTGCTTAGGTGGAACTGGAGGTCTGTTTTGGTGATAGCGAGCACTCCTCCTCCTCGTTTGCCGTTTCTTTGGCATGTGTGTAGTGAGAAAATGGTAGGTAGTAGCTGGTTGAGGAGGACATTATCGTTGCTTGAAAGCCATGTCTCGGTAATTAAGAGTACAGAATGTCGAGAAATCATGTCTGGCATGACTGGCCATTTATTGCATATGGATCATGCGTTTATGAGTGCACATCTTAGATTTTGGGGGTGGGTGTCTGCTTCTTTCTTTGCTTTCTCATTGTGTTTAAGTGCTATATGTAATAGGTGAGGGTGTCGGGGTGGGCAGCTCCTTCCGATAGGTGGTGTGGCGTGGCGTGCTTGACCACCTCCTCCTGTGGTATTGAAGAGTAGGTATTTGGCTGAGGTTTGGGGATAGTGCTGTGACATTACCTAGCCATCCAGCGAGGAGGTATAGGGCAACTATGGAAATGCTTGGGAGGGCCATTTTGTGTCACTGCCCTGCTTTAGCGTGGACAAAGGCTTGGCTAAGGCAGCCTACTTGTGGCCAATGGGTTGGGCAATGCCAGCTGTTACTAGGCTGGTAGCGATATGGTGATACAGCAAAACAGCAATATAGGCAATACAGTAGTACAGCACTACAACAGTACAGCAATATGGCAATACGACAATACAGGCACTATAGCAATACAGGCAATGCCAGTTGTGATTGGGGGAGCGATAAGGAAGGTCCCCACAGTTAGTTAACCTGCTGGATAGTTCCTGATGCGGTAGGGCCTTCAGGCAAGTAGGTGTTATGTGTGATACAAGCAAGCTATAACACCCTTAATAAAGGCATAGATATCATCAGTGGGCTAGTAATGTATAAGTATGCAGTATAGGGTATAGTGGTAAATAGAGATTGCAGCACAGGTTTAAACAGCGACAAGGCTTCGTTGATTGAGTAGTATATAACTAATAATTTAACTGAGTGATGGAGAGCTACTGGTATATGAAATCTATCAGCTCAGTCTAACATGGTCCTGTCTTGGTGTTATAGGTGGTTGGATGGATTGGAGATGTATTTACTTGCGGTTTATGTCTCAGCTTGTCCTGCAGTTTCCTTTCGGGTTGATTCCTGTCGCTCTTAGATGGAATGTAGCCTCCGCCTAAGGGCCACACCAAAGGGCCCTCAGGCCCGGGTGTGCCTGCTTGTGGCCTCTTTTTAAAGTGATAGAAGCGCCACGATTGGGTGGTGGATGCAACAGGGGACGTCTCGATGTTGTTGTAACTCGATCCCTCCTGGGAGAGCACGCGGCGGTGGAAAGGGCTTCCCTGAAGCTTGTGCCCTCCTTTTAAAGAGGCAGAAGTGTCCCAATTGGGCGGTGGATGTAGCAGGGGACGTCTCGATGTTGCTGTAGCTCGATCCATCCTGGGAGAGCACGCGGCAGTGGAAAGGGCTTCCTTGAAGCTTGTGCCCTCCTTTTAAAGTGGCAGAAGCGCCCCGATTGGGCGGTGGATGCAGCAGGGGACGTCTCGATGTTGCTGTAGCTCGATCCCTCCTGGAAGAGCACGCGGCGGTGGAAAGGGCTTCCCTGAAGCTTGTTCCCTCCTTTTAAAGTGGCAGAAGCGCCCCGATTGGGCGGTGGATGTAGCAGGGGATGTCTCGATGTTGCTGTAGCTCGATCCCTCCTGGGAGAGCATGCGACGGTGGACCAACACGCCCCGTTAGACCCACATCAAACTGGATTCAAGTCTCAACAGAACGTAGAGACCCTGCTTACATCCCTCTTCAACAATCTTCTGAAAGGATTGGAAAACCTGAGGAACGGATTCATGCTGGTCTTCACAGACATCTCAGCAGCCTTTGATACCATATCCCACTCCATATTGCTAAACCGACTGCAGGAGATCGGACTGCGCAACAATGCCATAAAATGGTTCACATCATATCTAAGCAACAGAACACAGCAAATCAAATGCAACCAAACGAAATCAGCCCAGTTTACCATCAACCAGGGAATACCCCAAGGATCAGCACTGTCCTCCATCCTATTCAATATATACATCCAACCCATCTGTAACATTATCCAGTGACACGGACTACATTACCACCTATATGCGGACGACATCATGGTCTACGCCCCAGTAGACACACAGGCACCTAATATGATCCACATGACCCAATGCCTTGAGGACATGAACAACTGGCTGTCTGACAATAATCTGAAAATTAACTTTGACAAAAGAGAGGCATTGTTCATTTCCAGGAACCCCTCCTTCAGCCCACCTCAAAACATCAACATCCTAAACAAAACAATATCTACAAGGGACGAGGTGAAATACCTAGGCATCATCCTGGACAAGAACTTGAACTTACAATCACATATAAAAAAAACACAGCAAAGGCATACCACCGGTTAAAAACTATCAGGAGGCTTCGTTCAATCCTCAATCAGGACAACTTCCACACCATGTGTCAGGACATAATCACCCCCATACTGGACTATGGTAACTCATTGTATCAAGGACTTCCCAAGCAAACCACCCATCCATTTCAAATGGTGCAAAACACTGCAGCACGCATCATCACGGGCACAGCAAGACATGAACACATCACACCTGTACTGCAGCAACTCCATTGGTTACCCATAACAGCAGGAGCAAGATTCAAGACAACAATAAATATTTTCAAAATCATACATCAACGCTCAGCAAATATTCTACAAAGCACACTGATCAGAGAAACCAACAGCAGGCCAAGAAGAGCCAACGGCATCAACAAACTCCGAACACCCACTGGATACCAAAAGTCAAAGCAAACCACCTCCAACAGAGCCTTATCTTTCTCGGCACCAGCCCTATGGAACTCACTCCCAGATGAACTGAGAGCCCTAAGTGACATTAAGGACTTCCGCAAGGCACTCAAAACACTCCTGTTTACAGAACACTTTTCACACCTAACCTAGGACTCCAAGCCCCACTGGCATGCATAGAGGAGAATAAGTACCAAATGTCTAAAAGTCTGCATGTACGTCTTGTTGCCCCACCCTTCTCGTTCAATGTAGACCCACTGTGTTGTCGACCACTTTGATTGAAGGATAAAGTGGGATATAAAACTGATTAAATAAATAAATCAACTTGGGGACATTCTAGTGGCTCCTCTGATTAAACTTGTCAATGCCTCTTTGGAGTCAGGAGTGGTGCCAGAGGACTGGAGAGAGGCACATCTCGTCCCTTTACACAAAAGTGGAAGTAAGGATGAGGTTGAAAACTACAGGCCGGTTAGTCTAACCTCTATGAAAAGTAAATTATTGGAAACTGCTGAAAGAGAGAATAGTGAGGTTTCTGTAATCCAATGGATTGCAAGATCTGAGGCAGCATGGGTTTACCAGAGGCAGGTCTTGTCAGACAAGTCTGATTGATTTCTTTGACTGGGTGACCAGGGAGCTGGACCGAAGGAGAGCCCTAGATGTGGTGTACTTAGATTTCAATAAAACCTTGGACATGGTTCCACAAAGGTGACTTATAAACAAACTGAGCACCCTAGGGATGGACCCTAAAGTCACTGCTTGAGTTAGAAATTGGTTGAGTGAGAGGCAGCAAAGGGTACAGGTAAATGGAGCTCACTCTGAGGAGGAGGTGGTTACCAGTGATGTGCCGCAGGGATCTGTCCTTGGTTTTAACATCTTTGTTAGTGATATTGCAGAAGGGCTGTCGGGTAAGGTTTGCCTGTTTGCGGTTGATACCAAAATCTGCAATAGAGTAGACACCCAGGAAGGAGGAAATAACATGAAGAGGGATCTAGCTAAGCTTTAAAAATGGTCTAGAATTTGGCAGCTGAGATTTAATGCTAAAAAATGCAGTGTCGTGCATTTGGGGTGCAAAAATCCAAGCGAGCAGTACAGTGTAGGGGGTGAAGTACTTCTGTCCACAAAAGAAGAGCAGGACCTAGGCCTGATTGTGTCTGATGATTTTAAAGTAGCTAAACAGGTAGAAAGGTGATGGCGAAAGCCAGAAGGATGCTTGGGTGCATAGGGAGAGGAATGGCCAGCAGAAAAAAGGAGGTGATAGTGCCTCTGTAGAAGTCTCTGGTACATAAGAACATAATAAATGCCATACTGGGTCAGACCAAGGTCCATCAAGCCCAGTATCCTGTTACCAACAATGGCCAATCCAGGTCACAATTATCTAGCAGTTTCCCAAAAAGACACACAGGTTCCATAATGCGTGTATTGGTAACAACCTCATTTGGAATATTCCGTGCACTTTTGGAGACCATATCTTCAAAAGGATATAAACAGACTGGAGTCGGTGCAGGGGGTGGCTACTAAAACGTTTAGTGGTCTTCGTTATAAAGCATATGAGGACAGACTTAAAGATCTTAATAGGAATACTTTAGAGGGAAGGCGGGATAGAGGAGATATGATAGAGATGTTTAAATACCTCCATTGCATAGATGCACAGGAGGGGAGCCTCTTTTGATTGAAAGCAAGCTCTGCTACGCGGGGACATAAGATGGGGGAGATAGGGGATAGACTCAGGAGTAATATGCGGAAATATTTCTTTACGAAAAGAGTGGTAGAGGTGGTAGAGATGAGGACAGTATCTGAATTCAGAAAAGCATGGGACAACCACAGAGGATCTCTAAAGGAAAAAAGGAGACTGTTATAGTTGATACGAAAGGGCAAGCTAAATAGGCCATGTGGTCTTTTTCTGCCATCATGTTGCTATGCTTCTATTTCTCCTTGTTCTTCGTCCCCTGTTACGTTTATGCATGTGTCTTATGGTTAGATAACGCTCCTTTGAGCAGGAATTGTCTCTTACATGTTTGTGTACAGTGCTGCATATGCCTTGTAGCACTATACAAATATTAAGAAGTAGTAGTAATAGTAAAGTTTAAACTTGCTCCTGCCACACTTCCAACCCTTCATTTTAGATGCAGAACATTTGGCAGCACATCAAAATGTCTGGTCAAACGTTATGCGTTTAAGAGTCTAGGAAATTTAAAAACAAACCTTTATCTGCTTAACTCCCAAAAGGAACCTGATATATGCTTTTGAATATTGACCCCCTCAGTCATCCTGACTGGAAGAATATTACAGCCAACAACTGTGTGAATGCCAGATTCTTTATACCAAAAAACAGAACTCACGAATGCCTCCTGAGAAAAGAAAATCCCACAAGTGAGAATTATCATTCACATGCAAATGTTCACCTCTTCTCGGTCCACAACCTTAGGACTTTAAAGAGAACAATATGAGAATGGAAAACTTTAGTTCCTTCCTCTTAACTCTTCAAAAAACTCCAGAACGCTGACTTACATATACAGTTCTCCCCTGCACACGGCACCGTCTGTGGTCAGTCTGTGTCCTTGCTTCAGACTTAGTAACACCGATCTTCCTCTGATCACCACATCGTGGGACTCTGTGTGGATAACTCTAGGGGGCTCTATGTACCACTACAGAAGCAATCCATCTTCGCAACTTACTGAAGGGATGCAATTACAAATGAATCACACTGATTTCTTGCATTGCAAAAAAAATGTTCAGGGCTGGCGACTACCCACTACCCACCCAGACTCCGCCCCCATTGGGACGTCCATCCCCGCTATTCGTGGCTCAGAATAACCCTGCTATTTGCTGCTTTTTCTGCCCCTGAATAACTTCCCCGTCAGTTTTGTGGTGAAGTTAGACGGGAGCAGGGAATGGACGGCCCGGGGGCGGAGTCTGGGTGGGCAGTGGACTGGCAACATGTTCGGGGGGGGGGGGCAGGGGACATTCCCTGCAGCCTGACCCTGGCCTTAGGAGACTAGATCGGGGATCGGGCTGTGGAGAATAATCACTTTTATCAAGTGGCTGGCTTTGGGGCTCTTCAATTGAGCCGCAGTGCCATGGCAACATGATGCCATGGTGCCGCAGCTCCATTGGCCGGACTGAATCGTGCAGGACTGTTCGCGATTCTGATCCCGCGGGGCTAGACATGCCCCGCAGGATCAGAATCACGATTCCCACTGTGTTTCCGGTTCAGACACGATGCACAGAGGGGATCTACGTTCAGGACAGAATCGGGCCCTAACTGGTTATCCTAAACTGGCTAAAGTTAGGCATTTTAAAGGCTGGCCTAAGTTTAGCTGGCTTAACTAACTGGCCAGCAGCTGAATATCACCACTGACCAGTTTGCTAAACCCCTATCTGGCCAGATATTCAATGCCAATGCTCAGATATGACCCCCGGCATTGAATATCCCAATTTAATTTAAAGCAGGGCTGGCCACTGCCACTTAATATACCCTCCCCCTCAATGTCTAAAATAGAGATCTTTGGGGGGGCAGAGACTTGCTCCTCCTGCTCCTCTCTGCTGAAAGGGAAATGACTCAGCCATACGTATTTGCCTAGCTCCGTCCAAAGAGCATCGTCACAGGGCGGCTCAGTCCTCCTTTAAAAGCAAGCACGCTGTGGAGAAAGCCCTCTTTGGCATTACCAGGGGAAGTGTTCTCCATCTGAATCCCCCGATGGAGTGAAGCAACACACACCTGCTCCCATCTTCAGGAAAGAATCCAACAACCGATTGCAACAAAGGAGGTGAGACTGACTTTAAACATCTTGTGTCTGCTGTGCTGACTTGCTCCTCCTGCTCCTCTCTGCTGAAAGGAAACCACTCAGCCACACGTGTTTGCCTAGCTCTGCCCAAAGAGCATCATCACAGGGTGGCTCAGTCCTCTAAAAGCAAGCACGCTGTTAGGCGCACCCTTGCCAGAGGGCCCTTTGGCATGGCCCTTAGGCGGGGAACGAAGGTGGAAGACAAATCCACCTCCTTCCTCTGGAATGTAAGTTATAACGACCACCACACTGTACTATTTATTTATTTTATTTATTTAAAAGCTTTTCTATACCGCGCTCTTTATTATCAGCGCGGTTTACAATTAACAATTCTTGAACGGTGAAGGCAGAACTGCCTTGTGTTTACTTTTGAACGGGAGCGGTAACTTGGAATTGTAACTGGGTGAACTATTTACAATTTACTGGGTGGACTATTTACATTGGACCATCAAAAGATGTGGTGAGGTGACTATTTACATGTTAGGTGTTAGACCCAATCCTCCTGGTTAGGACTGGGTCTTATCGGTTGTTTACAGTAAGCGCTATAGCATATGTATCAACACATATTCATTGCAACAGTTTAGGTATTAGTAGTATTCATAGGGGTATGTTTACTAAACCGCGCACACGTGCGCGGCGCACATTAGCGCACGGCAATGATGCACTTAAGTGCTCTTAAGTGCCCCGCACGAGTGCGCGTCACATTAACGGGTCCGCGCACGTGTGCGGTGCGCTGATGTGCGATAGAGGCGGGGAAAGGCGTACGGAGGGCAGAGGAAGGCTCCCGAGGGGCGGGGGGACAGGGTCAATGGGTGGAGAGTGGGAGGGGAGAGGCTCCCCGCACAGGAGCGGGGCTGAATTTCGGACAAAAAATACCGCGAGTGAAACACTCGCGTTAGAGGTGATTTAAAGGGAAGAGAAACCATTTCCATTAGCAATGTACACCAAAACCGGGGAAACCTGAAAAACGTGAGCAGTGTGATATATGTGCACAGAACAAAATAGCAAATAAACATCAAAAATGAGCAAAACAAATATGTTAAAAATTACAAATTTATTTATTTATTTAATTTATTTATTTATCTATATTTTTCTATACCGCCCCTTCCAGCGATCAAGGGCGGTTTACAAGGAACATTTTAACAATTGTACACAGATGTATACACTTACATTGAACAATCAGATTCAACTATTTACAATGAACGGTTAAGTTTAACTATTTACATTGAACAAAACTTCAACTTCAAGATGTATTAGTAATACAAACAACCATTAAATTATTTACATTGGATATTTACAGTGGTTGTGTGTTGTGTATATTTTGGAATTTAGCTGGGCAATAGTGATAGCAATGGGCAACAATAAAAAACACACCCAGGAAAGCTCCAAAAAAAAAAGAAATGATTTTTGGAAGGGTCTACGCTCCGTAGACCCTTTCAAAAACGCATTTCAGTGTATTGGAGCTTTCCTGGGAGTGTTTTGTTTTGTTGCCCATTGCTATCACTATTGCCCAGCTTGGTTATGGGTGTTTGCCCCTTTTTTTGAGGTGTTTTATGAGGTTTATATGCCCGTTTGTCGCCATACAAGGTAAATAAGCCCACAGTAAAATTGTGCAGAGCAGGGTTTCTGACTCATCCGGCCAGGTTTCCTATCTCCAGGGACTGCACTGTCTCTGTGGTGCAGCGGACACAGCCAGTTCCTGGAGGATCACAGGTTCAAATCCTAGCTGGAGCTCCTGCCAACCCAGTCCCCATAGTTTTACCCACCACTAAACTGCGATAGTAAAGACACTCCTTTATTGCAGGGAACATAAGCATGGTTCAAGCAACCATATTTTACCCTACACCGTACACAAACCATAACAATGGGCATTACCTACAGCCCAGTACCCCAAATTCAGTCCTGGAGTGCCACAACTCAATCAGGTCATATGCTTTTTCCCAGATAAGGACATGTCTGCATGTTGGCGGAAGGGTACAGGTGGTGGAGGGGCAGTGGCTGCAAGCCACAGCACACAGTGGCCTAGGCCTGTGCAGGCTGGCACCGTCCACCGCAACAGACAGGCTCTGTCGGATGTACAGTCATGGACTCCCCAGGGACTGCAGCATATCTGTGGCAACACAGTGGTGCAGTGTACACAGACAGTGTATGCAAGAACAGAAGGTCACAAGTTCAAAGGCCAGCTGGGGCTCCTGCCAATCCTGACCACATATTTTTCCAACTAAACCGTGATAGTAAGGACAAACCTTTAATGCTGAGACCATACGCATGGTTAATCCGCCTATATTTTACCACACCAAACACAGACACCATACACAGGCGCATTACCTAGAGCAGAGTCTCCCAAATGCAGTCCTGGAGGGCCCCACACCATTCAGGTTCCATGCTGCGTCTACTAAAGATGCCTGTGCTGCATATCTATGCACCACCCCCATGGTATGCAGATGTAGCTCATGCATATTTATGAGGGACAGCATGAAAACCCGAACAGTGTCTGGAACACCAGGACTGGAGTTGGGAAACTCTGCTGTAAAGCAGCAGCCAAAAGGGCCAGACACACCCACACACACACCCACAGGCCCCATTGGCCAATGCCTCCTGGAGAGGCAGGACATTGGGCCCTGCCTGCATCTCCCAATACTAGCACTTGAATACCTTAGCAATGCCACCCTACACCTGGGTATATGGTACACACCTATCATACGTTTCCTATGATAACAGGCAGATAGCAAGTCCTACGTTAAGCAAAGTTTGCTCATTGAGCTCCACCATACAAATCATTCTGATGTCTGGGGTGTGTGCAGCAGGTCTGGTTTCTGACAATGTTTACCCCCCTGGGGAGTGGCCCCCAACAGTATTGCGTACCATATCCATGCCTGTACTGTGCCCAGGACTGGTGTGGTGGGTATGGCTGCTGAACCCCTCTATAGTGGCACAATGTTGGCATAGGTGTGGGGGTGGCTGTCTGTCTATCCAGTGTGTGGTGGCTGCAAACATCTTCCACAGCCCACACTGCCAGCACTGTTGCCAGTATTGTGCTGCCAATGTGCATAATGAGGAGCAAGGTACCATGGGTATAGGCTGGACAGGGTTGCCTGGCCAGGGTGCATCTGCACAGGGCATAGGGTACTGACTGGGACATTTTACTGCCTGGCCACCACCTACACAGACAGGGTGACCTCAGTATGTCCCGCTGAGAGATCACTCTCACCCTGACTGTGCAGTGACCACATCATGGCTAGGCACCCCCATAGTGCTATATAGTATTTCTCTCATGTGATAGCTATGGGTTTCCTTATGGGGCCCAGTCACTGAGTTATCTGCTTGCTGTGTATGCTGACATCCCAGTTCTGGGTGCATGCATCTCCACTGGGAGCATGCACTATGGCCTAATTAGCAGGCTGTTTGCAGCTGGTGTGTGTCTTGATGGAGTGGCTTGCTGCAGGAGAATGTCAGATAGTGTTGGGGATGTAGTTTATCATATCCAGGCCTAATGTCTGTCTGCTATTGTGTAATATGTGTAGAGCTGCATTGACTGCCTTGTGGGGTGTATGTCCCTCAGCAGGACTGGGGGTTGATGGTCCCCTCTACTGCCACCTTTGCAGGGAGGTAGAGGGTGGATGTATTGATGGGAGACCCTGTTTGCTGCCCTGGAGGGGGGGGTGGTGCATGGCCCACCTAGGGGTCCATGGGGGCTACACCTAACTGACACCAACAGAGATATCCAAGGTGTTTGTGCAGAAACTATGTATCTGAAACATTAACACTGCTTTGAACCTCCAGCATGGCCTCTTTCAGCCATGGAAGGTGTTGTGGACCTGGTCTTGGCCGCCTCATCGCACATTCAGGGTGAGCACAGTACCCGCACAATGTGACGGTGTGTAGCTACTCTGTGCTAGTAAAACACATGGTCAGTAACCCCTACCAGGCCGAGGTGCTGTGGGGGTGCACCCGGTCACATCCCCCTACTAGGCCGAGGTGCTGTGGGGGTGCATTCCCCATCTTGTGTTCATCTGTGGACAGCTGATTTGCATGTGCAGTGCATCTTGGGTACTGGTGGCCTAACCCTATCCTGGTGGCTGCAGCAGACTGTCTGTGTGGTGACAGCAGGCTCTCTGCAGCCAGCCAGGGGCTTGCTAGTAACTATAGAGCTGTAGCCCAATGGTTGTGTCACTGCCTATGCAACCAGAAGTCATGGGTTCAAAATCACAGTGGTGTTATTTGCTAGGGTTGGCCAAAGCATTATCTTTGTTTTACTGTACATTTTTGATGCCAGCACAAACAACCTCAGCGTACTGTACCCATATGTTGCGTCTGAGGGCGCTTTATAGGGCGCCCTACAGGGCACCTTATGGTTCCCGTCCATATAAGGTGCACTATACATTATCCTGTGATGCAACTTATAGGGTGCCCTATAGGGGACATTTTAGGGTGCCGTGGCCGACAGTGCACTTTAAAATGTGCCTTATAGGATGCCTTATGTTGACACGCTTTGAGAGTGCGTTTGCTATTAATGTTAATTAAAATAAAAATAAAATGCCTCCTAAAGCAATCTTCCCCATAATACGCATTGCCTCAGCCAGCCTTGTTCATTGGGCACTGTGGGGATCAAACCCCTGTTTTTTGCACCATTGGTATGTGCCTTAACCATTGTGCTGTGGCTCTGCTCTTCTGTTTACCTATCAGCGCGCCGCCTTATGCCGCCCAGTATTAGAATGCCTCCTAAACTGTGCGCCGCCTTATGCCGCCCAGTATTAGAATGCCTCCAAAACATTAGCGCGCCGCCTTATGCCGCCCATTATTTCACTGCCTCATAAAGTAATGCCTCTGCTAGCTGTCTTTATTGGGCTCTGTGGGGGATTGATCCCCTGCTTCTTGCACCATTGGTACGTGCCTTAACCATTGTGCTGTGGCTCTGTTCTTCTGCTTGCCCATCAGCGTGCCACATATGCCTCCCGTGCAGCTGTCGGATGCGCTAAGGTGCGGGGCGCACAAGGGCGCCGCGCACCTTAGCGCATCTGTCAATCATGGATTTCCTTCTTCAGCGCGAAACGCCCACTCCTTATAAGGCACCCGCACTCTACCGCGGCCCGTACTTTACCGGGGTTTTAGTAAACATACCCCATAGTGTTACTATCACTGATCTGTGATATACACCTTATGCTTACCAATAGTGAAAATGTTTCTGATGTTGTAGTGGGAGATCATTTTGCATCCAGTGATCACCAGATGGTGTGGTTCAGTATTAGGACTAGGGCTGTTAGAATCCATTCAAAGGCGAGGATCTTAGACTTTAGGAAGACTAACTTTGCGAAGATGGGCCAATACCTCAGGGAGTTGTTAGTTGGATGGGAACAGCTGAGGGATGTAGAAAAACAGTGGGAAAAACTGAAAGGTGATATTCTAAAGGCAACAAAACTTTTTGTTAAAATGGTAAATAAAGGTAAAAGGAAAAGGAGACTGCCATGGTTTTCGAAAGAAGTAGCTGAAAAAGTGAAGAAAAAGAGGGAGGCCTTCATGAAATACAAGAGATCACAGAGAGAGGAAGACAGGCATCTGTATTTGGAAAAACTTAGAGAAGCTAGCAAAGTAGTCAAGAAGGCAAAGATTCAAAAGGAGGAGGAAATAACCAAAGCAATAAAATGGGGGGATAAGACATTTTTCGGATATATTAGTGAGAAGAGGAAGGGCAAGAGTGGTATTGTCAGACTCAAGGGTGCAGGGGAGGAATATGTAGAAGCTGATAAGGATAAAGCGGAATTACTTAACAAATATTTTTGTTCTGTGTTCACAGATGAAGAATCAGGAGCAGGACCTCAGAAAACATCCACAAATAGGAACAGAAGCAAGGGACATCTTGAACAATTTTCAAAAGACTGTGTTCGTGTGAAACTATCTCAACTTAAAGTAGACAAAGCGATGGGACCGGATGGGATACACCCGAGAATACCGAGGGAACTTGGGGACGTTCTAGCAGCTCCACTGACTGACCTTTTCAATGCCTCGTTGGAGTCAGGAGTGGTGCCAAAGGACTGGAGAGAGGCTCATGTGGTGCCTTTACACAAAAGCGTAAGTAAGGATGTGGTTGAAAACTACAGGCCAGTTAGTTTAACTCCGGTGGTGAGTAAATTATTGGAAACGCTGCTGAAAGAGAAAATAGTGAGGTTTCTGGAGTCCAGCGGATTACAGGATCCGAGGCAGCATGGATTCACCAGAGGCAGGTCTTGTCAGACAAATCTGATTGATTTCTTTGACTGGGTGACCAGGGAGTTGGAACGAGGGAGAGCCCTAGATGTGGTGTATTTAGATTTCAGTAAAGCCTTTGACACTGTTCCTCACAGGCGACTTATAAACAAACTGAGCACCCTAGGGATGGACCCTAAAGTTACTGCTTGGGTTAGAAATTGGTTGGGTGGGAGGCGACAAAGAGTACAAGTAAATGGAGCTCACTCTGAGGAGAAGGATGTTATCAGTGGTGTGCCCCAGGGATCTGTCCTTGGTCTATTTCTTTTTAACATCTTTGTTAGTGATATAGCGGAAGGGCTTCCAGGTAAGGTTTGCCTCTTTGCGGATGATACCAAAATTTGTAATAGAGTAGACACCCAGGAAGGGGTAGATAACATGAGGAGGTATCTAGTTAAGCTTGAAGAATGGTCTAGAATTTGGCAGCTGGGATTTAATGTTAAAAAATGTAAGGTCATGCATTTGGGCTGCAGCAATCCAAGGGAGCAATATAGTATAGGGGATGAAGTACTTTTGTCCACTAAAGAAGAGCGGGACCTAGGTGTGGTTGTGTCTGATGATCTTAAAGTAGCTAAACAGGTAGAAAAGGCGACGGCAAAAGCTAGAAGGATGCTTGGGTGCATATGGAGAGGAATGGCTAGCAGAAAAAAGGAGGTGATAATGCCTATGTATAAGTCTTTGATGCGACCTCATTTGGAGTATAGTGTGCAATTCTGGAGACCGCACCTTCAAAAGGATGTGAACAGGATGGAGTCGGTGCAGAGGGTGGCTACTAAAATGATTAGTGGTCTTCATTATAAAGCATATGAGGATAGACTGAAGGATCTTAATATGTACACCTTAGAGGAAAGGCGGGATAGAGGTGATATGATTGAGATGTTTAAATACCTCCGTGGCATAAATGTTCAGGGAGAGAGTCTCTTTCAAATGAAAGCAAGTTCTGCTATGAGGGGACATGGGATGAGGGTGAAGGGAGATAGATTCAGGAGTGATATGCAGAAATATTTCTTTACGGAAAGAGTAGTGGATCCGTGGAATAGTCTCCCAGTGGAGGTGGTAGAGATGAGGACAGTAACTGAATTCAAAAAAGCATGGGACAAACACAGAGAATCTCTAAAGGTAAAAAGGGGACTGTTGTAGTTGTTATGGAAGACAGACTAGATAGGCCATGTGGTCTTTTTCTGTCGTCATATTTCTATGTTTCTATTATTGAGCATCAATGGATGCTAGATAAATATAGCAGTTCAATCAAACAATTGTAGCATTTTTGCCTACCATGATATGTTATCAAATAACTACAGTATCATTCAAATCTGCTTGTAATTGCTCCTCCTAAACCACTCAGTTCCCCTTGCCAGTAAACACCACCCAACCTCACAACCTCGCACATAAGAAACTCTTAGCTCAACTCTTCACAAGGAATACACGTACACACCACACACCTAAAAAGGTAGACTGGAACTCCTCAAGCCCCTACAATTGATTATTACAAATTATTCCATTACCTAACCTACATACTACTATCATCCTACCAGATAATAAGCACCCTTTCCCTCCCCCAAAATACCCCCTTCAGCCCCATCCCAATTAGATACACAACATCCAGGAATAACATCTACCTCCTGTCGACACATGCCATATATTCATATAGCCCTCACCCAAAGGCATAACAAACAGTGCACTAGACTGATAAGTATCAACCCAGCACAGGCATATTAAACCATATACCTCTGACACACACACACCCCACTCAAATGTATCCTTCTCAATGCATGATCAGTGAGGAATGAACTTCCAATAATCACAGACCTAGTAGAAGATGAGAAACCAGATATTCTCTGCATCACAGAGACCTGGCTTTCCCCCACAGACAATGTCCTAATAAACCTTCTGCAAACACAAGGATTTGATCTGTTTATCTGCTCTAGGGACTCTCAAAAAAGAGCTCAAAGCCACCCCCTCATCATCCATCAACCTAGATGGTATGAACATTATTACAATTGAAAATAAAACCTTTTCTCTTTGCCTCATATACAGGCCCCAAACACCTGACCACAGCAATTTAAACCCAATTCTTGAGTTAGCTTACACAGCCCCTCTCAGAAAACCACACATCTTCCTAGGAGATCTTAACCTACCATCTCTCAACCCCTCCCACACCACCTCCTTTCTCAACGCAATGGATGATATGGGGCATCAACAGATTATACAATTTTCTACACATAGAAAGGGAAACGCCCTTGACCTTGTCTTCCTTCCAGCCTCCATTGCAAACCACCCAGGATGCACCTCCCCTCTCTACCACAGAGGTCCCCTGGTCAGACTGATTCCTGGTAACTTTCCATATCCCATTAAATATACCCCCCATCATCACCCAGCCTGATCCACCTCGAACAAGGCAATTCACATGATTCGACAAAGAAACCTTTCTAGAAAGCGTACTACCCAACCTTACAATCGACTTCTTGGATTCCAACACGTCAATAAACATCTGAAACAGCACCATACAAAAAGCAGCGACACCCCCCTGTAAATCCACCAGGCAACCACCCAGAAGATCAGAAAAATGGTACACCCCAGAGCTAGCAAACCTAAAAAGAGAAATGAGAAAGCTAGAAAAGAAATGGAGACCAACCAGATCACTAGAGCACAAACAATAATACCTCACCCATCTCACCACTTACAAAGAAACAATCAACAAGGCTAAAAAAGACTACCACACCAGGATTCTAAACTGAGCACTGAACCGCCCAAGAGAACTGTTTGCTATTGTCAGATCACTAACCAAAAACAGCCACCATCAATCAGAAACCTGCACCCTAGAGCCCCAAATACTTACGAACTACTTTGCAGTCAAGTTAAAACACAAAAACATTACTAACACCCCCTCCCCCAGACCTCCTCACAAACCCCACAGCATGGGAAAAATTCCACGAAATAGACCTAAGACACCTACTAAACACAATATCAAGCATCAACTCTACTACATCCCCCTTAGACCCATGTCAGGTCTCCTGGATTAAGACATCAAAAACAGAGCTAGCCCCATACCTCCTCCACATAATAAACCAATCCCTTTCTCAAGGCATCATGCCCATGGACCTCAAGATGTCATCCATATGCCCAATTCTAAAGAACAAGACACTAAACACAAACAAACCAAGCTCCTGCAGACCAATCCCCCTTTGTTGCCAAAACCATTGAAAAAATCATCCTAATCCAACTGCAAGACTACATTGACCTCAATGCCCCCCTAGATGAGCAACAGTTTGGTTTTCACCCTTTCCATACAGTCAAAACCCTCCTCATAGCCCTGTTTCACCACCTTATCTGAGGCATAGGCAACCCTAAACATGCATATACTTATCTTCATAGATGTAGCCTCGGCATTTGACAACATTAACCACAACACCCTCATATCAGACTGGCACAAATCTGTTTAGCTGGAACGGTTTTGCAATAGTTTAATTCTTATATCTCTAACCGTAAACTACAGATCCAAACAGACAATGAATCCCCAGTTACATTCGCACATGATCAAGGGATACCCCAAGGGTCCACCCTCTCAGCCCTCCTATTCAATCTCTACCTACAGCCAAACACCAACGTATTCAAAAGGTTTAACATAGGGTATTATATCTATGCCGATGACATTATGTTGTCCCTCCCCATAGAAATAAACAAGCCTACCTTTAACAACTTATCCGACTGCATCAGGGAAGCTGAATCTTGGCTAAACACCAACAACCTCACCATCAATGTCAAAGAACAGAAGCCATGTACATCACAAAGAACTAAGATGCAATCCTTCCCCAAACCATTGACATCAATAGTATCATCCTTCCAATCAAACAAGAAGTTAGATACCTTGGCATAATTCTTGATTGCTATAAAATACACTATCTTCTTGCTATATTGTAGATCGTGCTTTGAAGTAAGCTATCCCCCCTGAAGAAGTGATACGAAACGCAGTTTTGCGGTACCCTTTTGGTAGCGTCGGGGCGATCAAATGACTTCAAGATTTTAAAGATAAGCACAATCTTTATGTTTATGTTTTAAGCAACTGGAGAAAAACAAAAGCTAAACATGACAACAGAAAGCATTGAATAGGAAGTGTTGGAAAATGCTGTTATTTTGGTTCAATACCAGGGTAAGTGCACTAAGGGTCGTTGATGCGTGAAGACATGCTGTTTTTTTGCGGCTAGCAAATAAACGCTGCCAATGTTAGTCTGAGACCCGCACTTTATCCTTTTTGTAATAATTGAGAAAGAAATAAGAAAAAAAGAAAAAACAAATAAAAAAATTATATATTTTTTTGTGATAAAATATGATGAAATAAGTTATGAAGAATTAAATGCATATACTCAGTAAGATTTATTCCAGCATACAATCAACGGAAAAGTAATAGAGATCCTATTTAGTTAAACTTTCTGATCACATTTGAGGGTATCATTTATAAATAGAATCATTAGCCCTTTGAAGAACTAGACCCATAACAATAATTCTTGATCAGCCATTCACCATGATCCCCCACCTAAAACAAACAGTCAATACAATATTCTACAAACTAAAGACCATTCAGCACATAAGACTATTCCTCGAGTCACATGACTTCAGATCAGTAATCCAAGCCATTATCACCCCCATTTCGACTACTGTAACAGTTTGTTACAAGGTCTACCAGCCAAAAACCTCAATATCCTCCAAAGAGCACAAAATGTTACAGCAAGAGTCATTTGCAGGGCCCCTCTAAACAATCATATCACACCCATTCTATATAACCTCTACTGAATCCCAATACTGAGCCGTATAAAATACAAGACTCTCATGACAACCTTTAAACTGGTCAACAATATAGCCCCATCTGCACTCTCGACACTCCTTCAGACCCCACCACCAACTAGATCTCAAAGGGAAAATGCACTACACTCCCTTGAGATCCCCAGCTCATTTCTCAAAACAAAACAGACCACAAGCTCCAGAGCTTTCAGCTTCACCGCCCTTAACCTATGGAACTCCCTTCCATCCTCAATCCGAACAATTAAAGACCTTCAGACTTTCAGAAAAACCCTTGAAGCTCACCTCTTCACTGCTCACTATGGAGTTGGCAATACCTGCCTAAACTCACAAATAACTTAGCCACACACATAATGACAGCACCTATGCACCTAACCCCCCCCCCCCAACACACTGTATCCCACTCTCATAAGCCTAGTTGACATGTATTTATAGTTATATGTATATAGTTTCTCTGGTTTAGTTAAGTCTATGAATAGTAATGTTATAATGTAAAAAGTTTCAAACCCTGTTATATGTAACACGTTGGTTCCTTGTAAACCACCCCTGATCTCTGGAAGGGGTGGTATAGAAATGTGTTATAAATAAATAAATAAAATCTTTGCCCCAGAGGAGGCAATAGCATATCCATAATGTCTAAGGGTCTCTAGGGGGTATGTTTACTAAACTGCGGTAATGTCACCCGTGTTAGGTTCCACGGTAAAGGTACAGATGCCCATATAAAGGCGTGGGCAGTGCATCATTACAGCAAGCCGTATCAGCTAATGCACGTTACAAGGCACCTTAGACTAATGCGCATTACAAGGCAAATTACAAGGCACATTATAAGACGCCTTGTAAAGCGCCTTTAAGATGCCTCATAAGGCGCCCTATAGGGCTCCTTAGGCTAAGCGCTGTATTAAGCACCCCTGGACAAGGCACCATAGAAGGCACCCTGGGCTATGGAACCATAGGTTAAGGTGGCCTAACAAGGTTACGGTGCCCTAGGTTAGTGTGCCCTAAGGGCTGCAAGATGCCTCAGGATGACATGCATGACCTGTGAGGAACAGAGACAGATGTAGCCCTAACACTGGATAGAGCACTCAGGAAAGGCAATGAACAGGTGAGTGAAGGAGGGAGAGCTGGGAGCCGCTGGACCTGCCATATCTGCGGGCATCCCATGTGATTGTCAGTACTGATGACAAACATAGTGGGGGCAACTGTACCAGCACAGGGTGTTGGCAATGCAAAGTCCTGGAAAGACAGTTGATGGCAGACGATGGGAATACGTGTCCCCCAGTGGAGGTGGAGGTGGCAGGATAGTTACAATGATGGGTGGACAGAGGAGTGGTAGTGCCATGCAGATCAGGCACAGGCGAGGCAAGCACGATGAGGCGCAGTGCAGGAAAGGGTAGCAGTGCAGGACATGGGGTGGCAGCCTGCACAGGCAGACAGGACTCTACACAGCTGACAGACGCAGATAGACGGACCGAGGGAATGTTGGCAATTGTGGCAAGGGTATTATGGGCTGGCAGCACAGATCTGCAAAAATATGACTGTTACAGGCATGCACACTATTTGAGTAGGACAAGCATGAGAGGAGAGAACAATGAGAAATTGAACCCATGAACACTGCTGAAAACGGCATTGTATTAACCAGTAGGCTATACCCCTATGGCGTATGTCACAGCAATGGCTGGGTACAGAAGGACTGCTGGTCATTGCACACAAACTGTCTGCTCTGAGTGCCAGGATAGGGTAATCCCACCAGTACCCATGATGCAATGCACATGCTGAATAGGTGTCTACAGCTGATCACCAAATGGGGTCTTCACGTCTCCGGTACCTCAGCTTGGAAAGACGAACTGACAGTGCGTGATACTGGCACAGAGTAGCTACAGACCATGCCATTGTGCAGGTTCTGTGTTCACCCTGAGGGATAGGATGGGTGCCCAGCACTAGGTCCACAGTACATGTGGTGCTAGACATAGATCCTGCTGTATGTCCCCATCACTACTGGTGTTCCTTGTAGTGCAGCTAAAGGTAGTTTGGTGTCCATTTGTATCCTGTAGTCACAAGTGGTTCTCTGGCACCAGGCACCACCCAGATTAGTGTGTATCTCTGTGTTAGTGTCTGGCTGACATGGACACCTGTTATTAGGGCAGAGGGGTTTCTAGACTTGCATGAGGTTTGTGTAGCAGTGCCTGTATAGGTCAAAGTGGTACACACTATATACCCCAAAGGGCCCACATCACCCTTTTTGTAGGTAAGGGACAGGTGCCCCAGCCCCGGTGAAGCAACCTCTATCCTGCTAGTTCAAGACAGCTCTCCATGGTTGGAGGGCCAGAACCATATCCATGAATGGGGCAGTGGCAGACCAGCAGCAATGCTGGGGTTAAGTCTGGAAAACCCTCACTGCCTCATACCACTGTTTGCTAGTCACTAGTAGACAGCACCTTATAGGCATTCCAACCATGCACAGTCTAACTGCAGACAGTCCACTAGCTAGTCCATAGTGAATGCTCACAAAGAACTATGTATACCAAGCAGACATCTTAATGATTAAGACCCAAGCCCTGGGAACACAAAAGTATCACTGGAAGCAGATAATGTAGAGTGCTATGTGGGAACCCAGACATGCCATGGTCACTGCTCGGTCAGAGTGAGTGCCCTCTCAGCTTGCCATACTGTGGCCACCCTGTCCATGCAGGCTGTGGTCGGGCACTACAGTGTCCCAGCCATTGCCCCACACCCTGTGAAGATGCATTCTGGCCAATCCACCCTGTCCGGGCCATACCCACAATACCTTGCTCCTCATTATGAACATAGTCAGACTAACGCTGGTAACAGTGGGACGTTTTGGGCCCAGAGAGGGGTGAGCAACCACAGAACAATGGATAGACATACATACACACATACTCCTATTGCAGCATTGTGCAAAGATAGGGGTGGTTGGCAACACTGCCTGCCACACTGGTCCTGATCACAGTGCTGACATTGATAAACTCTGCAAGAGGTAGTAGTAGTGCTCTGGTGATAACTGCAGCTCAATGCTGAGGCCAACAGTCGGAATCTCCATGCATCTTTGGATTGTGGCGCCTGTGTGAATGGGTGTTTGTATCCCTGTTTGCTGCTGCTTTGGGCTTTGCACATGTTGCTGTTGTATCTGCTTTGTAGGGTAATATATAGGGACATGCTCTGCAGAAACCACAGCTGGGACTTGAACCTGTGACTTTCTGCTTCTGGACACAGTGGCTGGGTATACTGCACCACACATGCATGGTAGTCCCTGGAGCTACCTGTACTTTTCCTCAGCCAGACCTTTTATGTTGCACTGCACACCACGTACTGGTACAGGGCATTGCCTAGGTCCACTGCAGGCAGGTGCCACTGTCCCCTCCAGCACGGGCACACACCCCCTGCTATGCTGACATGACCATATGCTGTCGGTGCTGGTAGTGTGTAGTCCCAGGCCATCCACTGTGTGAGTAGGTGGTCGCCAAGGGAGCGGGGGCTGGGGCTGGGGGGATGTCAGGTCAGTGCCCTGGCAACTGTTAGCTCGGGTGGACCAGGTAGATGTAGATGGATTGTGTTTGGCCTTTGTCAGCTGCTGTCTTGCTGATTTACGGTTTCTATGTTTCTATGTGCCACCTAGATTTCTATATTTCATAATAGCACTATATGCATACCTAGACAATTTTATCCACCAGCATTTGTACCTGCTCAAGATCATGCATAACCCATGTCTAATTGGTATTTTGTCACTGGGAGCTTGGAGGAGTGCTTACAGGTGGTTTATTTCCACATCTCCGACAATCAAATATAGCATTCCCAGGAAAAAAAAACCCTTTCTTTTCTGAAGTGGTTCTCATTTTCTTTTTTGTTATGTGTGCAGACTTTTATGAATTCACCTCATATACATATAAGTGGCTGTGTATACATGGATTTGCTTCAGATTTGAAAACATGTGGGCTGATATTTAAAGGGTTTTTTATGGCCAGCAGGATCTGACCTATGAAAATTCCTATGAAAATTCTCCTTTGTTTTATATAGATAAATACATATTCAAATATAATCACATTTTGATCACAGACAACCCCATGTGGGCAAAAGTATACCCACTGCTTACTATGCATGTACTTTTAACTACACTAAAAAGGGACGAAGACAGATCATAAAAGACAAAGTACACACAAGAAATTAGTTTTAAATCCCTAAATATATTTCATGATAATGAATTTCCTCCTGAAAGGACTGTATACTTTTTTCACAGCAATCTGTGCTAAGTTTCCCTTTAAAGATCAGCTTAAAGGTTTGTTGTGTGCAATGTAGCTGTAGACCTTGTCACAGCCCCTCCTAGTGGCAGCGTGCCGAAAGGAGAGGGCGGACACTTATTGTTGGTTGAAGAAAGAAAACTTTTCTAGACCAGGTGCATCATGGTCTTTGTAGTCCCACTTCATAAAAAAATAGTTGTGAGCCTTGTGCAGGGTTAAACTTAAATGGTTTTTATTCCCTTTGTTGCGCAAAGGTTCTTCAGGAAGACAAAAACAGAATGTACCTTACTTCAGGGTTTATGCCAAAATATTTACAAAGTCAGTAACTGTTACAGGCGCTTCACAGTTCTTTGCGTTCAAATGGGTTTTCAACACCAAGCGGAAAAACAAACACAAAACTTCTTCTTTCAGCTTAGCAAAAGCAAAAAGATATGTTAAAGCATGTCCTGCCGGTTACAATTCTGTGAGAGACTCTAGACTCTTGGAAACACAGAGTAAGCAGTCCATTGGGTGCTCTAACTGCAACGGCTTTGGTTCTATCACCTCTATTTGCATAGGTTCCTGTTCAGCCGTGTTGTTAACTAGTCCTGAGCTTTCCCTGGATAAGGCAGGTTGTAGTTCAATAGATCTCTCCAATATTCCCCAGCCTTGCTGGTCTTGGTTTGGCAAATAACTGCTATGGCTTTTTACTATGCCTCTCTGTAAAGGTTTCACAAGCCCTTCCCAGCTTTGTTTACTATCAGTACGGCTCTCTGGGTTATAAACTTTTCTAGGAGCTGGCTCACATCTTGGAAAGGAAATATAACTGTACCTTGGATCTTTGAGACGTGCTCTGCTGGTATTTGCTCTACCTGGCGGTCTCCTTCTATCACCGTCTTCCCTGAAGACTGGCTCCTGGAGCTTTCTGGAACGGGCTTGTCCTCCCTGGAAATTAGCTCTTCCTTGTAAGTACTCCAAGCTTCTCTGCCTTTCAGTATGTGAGGTTACTCTCTCAGGTCCCCTCTCAGTTCCTCTCTGAACTTGTGTTCCTCTCCAAACTTGTGGTCCTCTCTGAGCTTGAGGTCCTCTCTCAGCTCCTCTCTCAGCTCCTCTCTCAGCTCGTAGTCCTCTCTCAGTTCCTTTCTGAACTCAAGATCCTCTCTCAGTTCCTCTCTGAACTCGAGATCCTCTCTGCTTTCTTCCTTCTGAGCAGTGTTTATAAAGCCGTTTCTCCACTGAACTTCCTGGCTCTCTACTCAGGTGTACCTGATTAGCTCCTGAATTCTCAAAACCTGGGTGTGTCAGCTTAGCTTCTGCAACCTCGTGCCTGCTCTCTCTAGCTGCACTTTTAGGTAACTGCACCCTCTGTGAGTCAGTTGCTTTATAAAAAACAGTGTTTTTTTCTAAGTCTATAGGTTCAATGGCTTCAGGTTCATCACATATCCCCCCTCTTAAGATATTACGGGTTGGCCTTGCATCGCTTGCACAGCACGTAATCCGCGACATGGCGTCTGCATTGTGGTGCAGTTTTCCTGCTCTATGCTCCACCCGGTACTCGAAGGGTTGTAATGCCATATACCATCGTGTTAAGCGACTGTTGTTATTCTTCATCTGATTTAACCACTTTAGCGGTGCATGGTCAGTGACCAGTAAAAATTTTCTCCCAGCAGAATACCTTTCTTTTATGGTTTGCAATAAAAATACTTAAATATAAAAAAAAAAAAAAATCTTAGGGCTTCGACTTCCCACTTAATTGCCAAACATTCTCTTTCAATTGTAGAATACTTTTGCTCCGCCGGGGATAATTTTCGGCTCAAAAACATGACGGGATGTTCTGTTCCTTCATGTGTTTGTGAAAGGACAGCTCCTAACCTGGTTTCAGAAGCATCTGTTTGGAAAATAAATGGTTGGCGGAAATCTACCCCGCGTAATACAGGTGCCTTACAAAGTTTTCCTTTCAATATCATGAAAGCCTCCTTGGCCTCTGAGGTCCATTGTATCCGGTTTGGGGCATTTTTCCTTAACATGTTTGTAAATATGGCGCTTTCCTCCGCAAAGTGAGGGATGAAACGCCTATAGTAGCCTATAAGCCCTAGGAAACTCCTTAGTTGCTTTTTGTTTTGTGGCATCGGAAAATTCCTAACGCTTTCTACCTTGTTTAACAGTGGCCGGACCATACCTCGTCCTACCAGGTGGCCCAAGTATTTGACTTCCTGCGCTGCGAACATGCATTTTTCCGGATTTAATGTTAGGCCAGCTTGCCTCATTGTTTGTAGCACTGTTTTTACTCATGGTAAATGCTGGTTCCAGGTGGACCTATGTATAACATTATCGTCCATGTACGCGACGGCATACTCCTGATGGGGACGTAAGACCAAATCCATCAATCGCTGACAGGTTGCCGCCGCGCCATGCAGCCCAAAAGGCATTCTTCTGAATTGAAATAGTCCCACTGGTGTGCTGAAAGCTGTCTTGGGACGAGACTCTTTTGTCAAGGGAATCTGCCAATATCCCTTGGTCATATCGAGCGTGGTGAGGAACTTCGCCTGCCCCAACCTATCCAAGAGCTCTTCAATGCGTGGCATTGGATACGCATCAAATGTAAATACTGCATTAACTTGGCGAAAATCAATGCAGAATCTCATCGTGCCGTCTGGTTTGGGCACCAGGACAATAGGGCTGCACCAGGGACTTCGGGATTCTTCTATGATCCCCATTCTTAGCATTTCGTGCACCTGAGCCACCACTTCTTGCTTCTTGGCCTCAGGTAGCCGATAGGTCCTCTGTCTGATCACTTTTCCAAGTGGCGTTATAATTTCGTGGGCGACTAGCTCCGTTTTGCCAGGAACAGGTGTCAGAACATCATCAAACCTTTCTAATACACTGGGCAACTCTTGCCTCTGTATCAGAGAAAGTTCCTCACTTACCCGTGGCTTGGGCTTAGTCCTGTAATCATCCAGAAGTGGGCCCAAATCTTTATCTACTTGTTCCTCGCAAGTAGCAGTTAACCCTTTTACGTCGGACAGACTGATGGACCCGAACCCTCCGGTTCCACGGCCAGTAGGGATTACCATGGGCACTTCCTCTAAAATGGGAAAGCCCACTCTCTCACAGAAAAGCTGCGCAATGTGGTCTCCTATTTTGACCTCGAAGTCTTCTCCTGCAAATTTGAAGAGCAAGACTTTAATGGCTCCTCTATAATCCAGGTCTATTACACCTTCCCTCACGTCTATAAAATGTTTTGATGCCAGGCCAGAGCGGGGTGCAATACGGCCGTAACATCCCAGGGGTAATTCTGTTTGGAGGCCTGTGTCTATTAAAGCTCTTCCATGCTTGGGAATGATTTGGTTTACCGCACTGTGTAAATCATATCCAGCGGCCTGAGCCGAGGCTCGCTGTGGACTCTGTGCTTTTTCGGACATTTTGCAGAATTTTAATACAAATTTTGGTTTACTCACAGGCTCTCTCTTTACCTCCCGATCAGTCTTTGGAGCTTTTGTAAGGAGTGGACTGGGAACCATAGCTATTTTGGATTGGGACTTTGTAGACACAAGGGCCTCTTGGGGAGATAGTCCTTTTTCCTACCCCTTTCTAAATTGGGGCCAGTCCCTACCTAGCACCAAATCGTGAGGCAATTTTGGAACTACAGCTAGTAGCATATCCTTTTCTATCTCTAAACCTTTTACTATCAAGTTGTAAATCGTATACAGGATAGAAAGAAGAAGCACCGTGAATGCATTTAACTTTTACTTTGCCTTCTGCTCGATTCGGTGCGGACTCAGCTTGATCTTCAATTGTGCGCCAGAGCTTTTTAGAGATCATGCTCTGGTCTGCACCAGAATCGAGAAGAGCATTCACAGATATACCTTGCACTTTGACCTCTAACAAAAATCCTTCTCGCAACATTTTTGTATTTTCACTTATCAGTGCAGTACACGATTTACATTCACTCTTTAGATGCCCTATTTTCCCACAAAGAAAACATCTCTTTTTCTCAGAGTGATTTCCTGGCATAGGCCTACCAGTTTCCAAACCTCCTGGTTTATACCTTGACATCCTTTCTGATGACTGCATCATAGCCTCTACTGCCGTCTTTGAAGCTTCACCACTTTTGCGAGTAGCCAATTGTGCTTCAAAATACCTTTCTGTTAATAGGATTGCTTCTTCAGTGGTACGGCAGTTCTGCAGTATCAGGAAGGTCTGCACCTCCTGGGGCACAGCAGTCATGAATTGCTCTAATACAATAACATCAACTATGGTGTCAATGCTCTTACTCTCGGGCCTCAACCATTTTATCGCCAGGCTCTTAAGCCTTTGACCTAAAGCTTTTGGTGTTTCTCCCGCTTTAAATCGGGTAGCTCTTAGCATCCGGTTGTACACCAAAGGAATTAAGCCAAGGCGGTCCCTTACAGCCTTCGTTACTTCTCCGTAATCATTTGCTAGGGCTGCGGGCATAGCTTTATACGCCGACAAGGCCTCTCCTGTGAGTGAGGTTGCCAGGCGTATAGCCCATTGCTCTTTTGGCCATCCTATGGTATGCGCTATCCTATCAAAGGATTCCAAAAAGTCGTCAATGTCATCGCTAGGTGACAACTTTCCCAAAGTCAGTGTCTCATAAGACCACAGTCCTACCCCACTGTTGCTGGCTATAGCATTTAGTCCTTGAAGAGAAGGAGCTGCTGCTTGTGCTGTCTTCTGTTGAGCTAACCAAGCCTCCATCATCTCCAACACGGGCTTTTGTTGCGCCTGCATGGCCGACATCGCTTGTTGCTGTGCTTGGCAAGCCATCTCTCGTTGCTTGTCAAATTTTACCGCCATCCACTGTAGAATCTCCTTTGGGTCCATGGCGACCACTTCCTAGAGAGAAATGTAGAGAGAGAAAAAACCCCAAATGTGGCACTGGCACTCTTTTGTCAGTCCCCCCTTTTTTCCCCTTTTTTTTTTCTTTCAATACCCACACCTGAATTCACCACAGGTTATGCCCAATTACATGTTACCTGCTTCAGGTGTTGACTCATGCCTTGAGCAAACGATGTGTCCAATGTCCTCCAGCAGTACTGGTGACAACACTTCCGTCTTCCACTCAGTGCTTCTTTTCCTTTGAACTTGGCAGTTTCTTTTTTTGCTTCCCAGTAAATATTCTGCCAACTACGCCATTATGTCACAGCCCCTCCTAGTGGCAGCGTGCAGGAAGGAGAGGGCGGACACTTATTGTTGGTTGAAGAAGGAAAACTTTTCTAGACCAAGTGCATCATGGTCTTTGTAGTCCCACCATAAAGAAATAGTTGTGAGCCTTGTGCAGGGTTAAACTTAAATGGTTTTTATTCCCTTTATTGCGCAAAGGTTCTCCAGGAAGACAAAAACAGAATGTATCTTACTTCAGGGTTTATGCCAAAATATTTACAAAGTCAGTAACTGTTACAGGCGCTTCACAGTTCTTTGCGTTCAAACGGGTTTTCAATACTAAGCGGAAAAACAAACACAAAACTTCTTCTTTCAGCTTAGCAAAAGCAAAAAGATATGTTAAAGCATGTCCTGCTGGTTACAATTCTGTGAGAGACTCTAGACTCTTGGAAACACAGAGTGAGCAGTCCATTGGGTGCTCTAACTGCAACAGCTCTGGTTCTATCACCTCTATTTGCATAGGTTCCTGTTCAGCCGTGTTGTTAACTAGTCCTGAGCTTTCCCTGGATAAGGCAGGTTGTAGTTCAATAGATCTCTCAAATATTCCCCAGCCTTGCTGGTCTTCGTTTGGCAAATAACTGCTATGGCTTTTTACTATGCCTCTCTGTAAAGGTTTCACAAGCCCTTCACAGCTATGTTTCCTATCAGTACGGCTCTCTGGGTTATAAGCTTTTCTAGGAGCTGGCTCACATCTTGGAAATGAAATATAACTGTACCTTGGATCTTTGAGACGTGCTCTGCTGGTATTTGCTCTACCCGGCAGTTTCCTTCTATCACCGTCTTCCCTGAAGACTGGCTCCTGGAGCTTTCTGGAACGGGCTTGTCCTCCCTGGAACTTAGCTCTTCCTTGTAAGTACTCCAAGCTTCTCTGCCTTTCAGTATGTGAGGTTCCTCTCTCAGGTCCCCTCTCAGTTCCTCTCTGAACTTGTGTTCCTCTCCAAACTTGTGGTCCTCTCTGAGCTTGAGGTCCTCTCTCAGCTCCTCTCTCAGCTCATAGTCCTCTCTCAGTTCCTTTCTGAACTCGAGATCCTCTCTCAGTTCCTCTCTGAACTCGAGATCCTCTCTGCTTTCTTCCTTCTGAGCAGTGTTTATAAAGCCGTTTCTCCACTGAACTTCCTGGCTCTCTACTCAGGTGTACCTGATTAGCTCCTGCATTCTCAAAACCTGGGTGTGTCAGCTTAGCTTCTGCAACCTCATGCCTGCTCTCTCTAGCTGCACTTTTAGGTAACTATACCCTCTGTGAGTCAGTTGCTTTATAATAAACAGTGTTTTTTTTCTAAGTCTATAGCTTCAATGACTTCAGCTTCATCACAACCTCAATGCTGAAATTTCCCCCATGCTTAGCCACATAATAAATACATTGTGAGTATCCAAAAATGTGTCTATTTGATAAATAGAACATAGGCACCTATTTGATATTAGAAAATAGGTTCTCTGAAATAACCCTAATAGCACACAAATTCTCTTGCAGACGTTTATCTCACTCCATAAGAAGTGTATGTGTGTGAACTCTATGCATGCATGTTCTTACCCTACTTTACAAAATGCACACATATACCACACTTACATCCACCCCAGTTCTGCCCAAACAACATCTTTAGGAATGCCGAAACACAAACCACATCTTAATAAGAAATATTTCAGAGTGCATCAATTTTTTTTATATAGTACACTCTGGCAGAATTTTATAAGCCATTTTATACTTGCAAAACATATTTCACATGCAGAAAAATCTTTATCAAATTATCCCCAAGCCATTTGGCAGTAGGAAGCATGCAGACATCTGACCTATTTTTTTCCACTGACAATAAAGTACTTCAAACAGAAACTGAACAAGATTTTGGAGGACAAAGATAGGTAGATAGAAGCTGATTACATTTAATTTGTGCTACAGAATTGACTGGGATAAATTACTTTCATGTCTGCTTATTTTTTTCCTACCATGTGAGTTAGCCCAACAAGCTGCTAATTTATCAAGCCTCTCTTTTCTGAAGCAGAAAATAATGAAGGAATTTAACATCATCCCACTGCAGTAAAATTAGATGCACCTGTGATCAATTGTCAGTACTCACAGGATTTGAATCAACCAATGAATGACAGTTGTAATGTTTAAAATGGCCGCATTCACTTCTTGTTCCATTTTCACAACAGTAAAGACAAGAGAGCTGCCTGAGACTATCAGAAAAAACTGTATCACCAAACATCAAATGTCAAAGGAGTGCAAGGCCATCTCCAAAGACCTTGGGATTCCTGTATCTAGAGTTTGCAATGTTATTAAGACGTTTTCTGCTCATGGAACTGTCAAGAACCTCCCAGAACATGGTGAGAAGAGGAAAATTAATACAAAAAGCCTAGAAGTCTTCGAAGGTTAGTGTGAACTGTTGGAACAACTCCATGTACAACATCCAAAGAATGTAAGGCTGACCTGGAGCAATCTGGAGTGGTGGTTTCAACCTGTACCATAAGCTGCAAACTAAACAAAGTAGAACTTCATGAGTAAAGGCCATGGAAGACCCCACTGCTCAAAGACAGATATAAAAAGGTATGCCCAAGGCGCTCAAAACACACCTTGAGAAACCACAATTCTTCTTGGAAAATGTTCTGTGGGCAGATGAAACCAAACTTGAGCTCTTTGGCAATACAGGCCAGCGATACATTTACAGGCAAAGAAATGAAGCTCATAAGGAAAAAAACACCCTTCCTACAGTTAAATATGGTAGAGGTTCCATAATGTTGTGGGGCTGTTTTGCTGCTTCAGGAACTGGAAACCTAGAACATATTAAAGGAATCATGAAGTCAGAGGACTACCAAGATATTTTGGAGTGAAATGTGCTACCTAAAGTCAGAAAGCTAGGTCTGGGTTTAAGGTCATGGGTCCTCCAGCAGGACAATGACCCCAATAATACATCCAAAAGTGCAAAAGAATGGTTAAAAAGTTAAAAATGGACTGTTTTAAATAGGCCAGCAATGAGTCCTGATCTTAATCCAATTGAGAACCTTTGGAAAGAACTGAAATCTGCCATTGGTAAAAGGAATCCTGCAAACATTTGTGAGCTGGAACAAATCACAGTTGAAGAGTGGGAGAAACCACCATCAGACAGATGTATGAAACTTATAGATGGCTACAAGAAATGTTTGGAGGCTGTCATCACTGTCAAGGGTTGCGCAACCAAATATTAGTGAAGGATGCCATTAATCCTGTCCAGGTCATATTTTTTCTCAGAAATTGCTACCTCTATGTTGCACAGAGATCTTTTTTTTTTTTGGTGTATACCTTTGAACATACAATTAAAATATTATGATGACAAAGTTGGAATATTTCCAATTATTTCTCAAGATATTGTACACAACATACTGTACCTAAAATGCAAGGGTGCCAATAATGTTAACCACAACTGTATAGGGGCCCTTTTACTAAATGATGCTGGGGTTTGCACCTAATGTGCCCATAACATGCAAATTCATGGCTCATTAGGGCAGCACCACAGCATTAACTGCATGGAAACGTGTTCCCGGCAGTTACTGTAGTGCACGCAGCGTGGGAGTACTCAATGCGACCAATGGAGGTGGCAGTGAGTGCACCTGCACTACTTATCCATTGCGTAGGTAATGTGTGTGTGCTAATAGCACAACACTCATCCCACCCGCTCTCTCTCCTCCTAATGCTCCCACTTGTAACCCTAACATGCCATAGACAGCATCAAAATTTGGCAGCACTAAATGTCATGGCCTCGTGCTGGTGGTCAACAGGATCCAGCATGTGCCTTTAGCATGCGCCAGACCCACGCTGACAGCTAGTGCGCTTAAATAAAAGAGCCCTATAATTCTGATAGAGAGAAATTTTGTAGAGCTCCTTCTGACTTTATGGAATTCATCACAATTGACAGTAACAGCACTGTCTGTATCAGATTATGTATACATTTTTAAAGCGTTAGAAACATCTAAGTAAAGAGAAGCGATTTCTGGGTCAATCTGAAAGTGTAAACATAGTCCAAGCTCCTGATAATTGATGATAGCATCAAAATGCTTGCGCCTTTCCATATAACAGTTTGAACTCTTTAGAAATAAAAAAAAAAAAAGAAAAGGTGATAGAACTATCTAAGCAAATGAATGGTTTGGGTGAGAATTCAAAGGACTGAAGGTGCTAAAAAGTGTCAAGATGGTCTTATCTGGAATCTGTGGAAAGCTCAGTACACAATTTTTCAGATGTTTTTGTTCAAGATTGTAAGTGCCATGGTAATTTCAGTAATTATGGAGATATATAGACAGAGTGCCACATTTTATGTAACATGTATCAAAATAAAGTCCCTTTTAAGAAAGTGCACAGGCTGGTTAACGCCCATTTAAGCAGATGGTAACCGGCAGCCGAGAACACTAATGCAGAAGCATGTCAGTTACTGCACATTATAACACGTGGTAAGATGCCATTGCATGCTAGGAAAGAAAGTGGGTGGGTCAGGGGCAGAATGTGGTTAGGCGCAGAGGGCAATTGCCATGCATTCAGCAGCAATGTGGCAATTAGAGCAAGTGCACATGACACTGCTATCAGTGGCATTAAGTGCACCGTTTTATTCACACCGTGGATAATGGCACTCAATGGTAAACCTGGGGCATGCAGCGGCTGCACCCGCAGATATTTAGTGGCACTAACCATGTTAGTTCTGCTGAATATCCCACTGAGTGGCATTTACATAGGTTGCAAGTCTACAGTTGTAAACCGGGAACTTCTTGGGCACATACCAACAGGTGGTGCAGGACGACTGCACTTGCCATGCATTTGTTTTGCTGTTAATCATGCAATAAGTAATATCACCAGCCAGAGTATTTAAAATTGAAACCGGATCTTCAATGCCCAAATCTAGATATTCTCTGCTGCTCATATCCAGTTTTACACTGGCACCTGGTGGTATCCAGATAGTGGCAATGTTCAGCCACTATCCGGATAGTAAAAACCACACACAGTTAGGACTGCTTTATTTTTTTTGCCTAACTTTATGCGCCTACTTACCTCGTTAGTGGACTGAAGATTGTTGCAAACAGGATAAGTCCTTGCACCGCTCTTACCCCACTGCTCAAGCACTGTCCATATAGGGTCGTGGTGGTTAGAGGGGATACTCAGTGTACTGAATATCCCTCTCAGCAGGATTTATCTGGTTAGCAGATCCTAGTTAAACCCTTTTGAATATCAGACTCAATATTTTTATGTTTGTAAACTACCACCAGCAGTATTTGTAGAGGTGGTTCAATGAATGGATCTAAAATAAATAATCCAACTGGTTTAAACAGAAAGTTCAGAAGTTAGGACATGTACCAGCAATAGTCTCTTTAAATTGTGATGCCTTTGTTTTGACAAAAAATGCTGATGGCCCAATGAAAATCTACTACAGTCTACTAGGGATGTACACAGAAAAAAAAAACATTATGGGGAGATATTTAGTGGCGGTGACTAGCCAATCTAACATGTCTAGCTGATGCTGCTGTTCTCTAAACCCAGATATTCAATGCCGGGGCCATATCTGGGCCCTGGCATTGAATACCTGGGTAGACCAGATTGCCAGAAAGCTAACCAGATAATGGTGATATTCATCTCCTGCCTATTTAGCTTCTGCAGTGAACGTTAGACTAACCTTTACTGTGCCAGATGTTTGCCGCATGTTGGTGACCAGGCAGCTACCCATTTATTGCCCAGTTATTGCCAGGTGCCACCCTAGAATGCCCCCGGCATACCGACTGCTAACCAATTAGCATTGGGGCATGCAGCGGCAGCACCCACAAATATTTAGTAGCATTAACCATTTTAGTGCCGCTGAATATCCCACTGAGTACCATTTTCACAGTTTGCAGGTCTACAAACCATGTAAATGCCTTTGAATATCCCCCATGTTCATTTTTGGGGTCATTTTCAGACGTTTTTCCTGAGTTCCTAATTTCAAACATTAATAAAATATTTTGAACTCATGCTAAAACCTTTAGGGGGTTATTTAGAATCCTTTTCATGCTTTGGACCTCTGAAAATGGGCATAGAGACAACCAAAGCACAGAGACATCTCCAGAGGCATTTTAGAAGCTGGGTTTGTGGACATCCCCAGCATGAGGATGTCCAAGTCTGAATAGAAATGTGGTGGAGGCGTGACCAGGGAATTCTTATGAACCTGGATGCCACTGCCTGATTTCAGAAACATCCTGACATCCGGCATCCTTCTAAGGTTATACATGCTCCAGGCATCAATATGTATCAGGAAAGTGCTAGTTTGAGCTATAAAACATCCAGAGGGTGTATAGAAGATGGCACCCTCTGGATCCCTGGCTTCCCCAATCCTAGCCTACTATTCTAATCAGTAAGCTATTCGTAGATGTCCCCAGTCTAGAAAACTATTCTGGGAATGTCAATGTTGGTACTCCTGCAGACGTCCAAGTTTGTGAAATGGTGCCTGAGCTTGGACATGCCTGCTTTTTCTCAGATGTTCTGTCTTGGACATCCCAGATTGACCTTGGATGTCATTTGTAAAATGCCACTTCATTTTTTGAATATTATTTATTGACTTTGAACAAAACATTTCAGATACTGAATCCAATAAATAATGGCTATAGCAAACAAAGGGTAATCACAATCCATATTTAATTGCAATGCAAAGTTTATCTGCTCTATATGGGCATAAATGAGGAAAAAAAGATAAGGGAAAGCTGATAAAAAAAAACTTTAACAGCTAACAGTTAACAGCTAACAGGACTGCTAGATGCGAGTACAGCGCCTAGCCGTCGTGCCATCCTCTGACCCTGGATATTCAATGCTGTGGTCTTATGCGGCCCCAGCATTGAATAGCTGGGAATGCCTCACATGCCTGGAAACCGCAGAGGCTGACTAGGTAGCGGTGATATTGTAATGTTGCCCAATTAGCTTCTATGGATAAAGATAGGCCAGCTTTTGCAGCGCCTATCTTGTACCTGTAGAAGCTAACTAGGTAGTGGTGCAATATTGTTGCCCACGACAGGTCTGGGAACGCCCATGACACACCCCAATGCTAAGCAGTTAGCATCCTGGTGGACTATAAACTGTGTAAATGCCTTTCGAATACCAGACCAATACATTCTAAACAGGCCATTAATTTTAATATGCCCTAAAACTACCCAGTTGCTTATCTATCATTACTAACCTCAGCAGTCTCCCTTGTTCCTGGGCAACTATAAGTTCTTCAAGTTACCTTGACTCTGGAAAAGCATATTTAATAAAACAGTTTCTTGGAAATTCCAAAAAGAAATTCATCCCCAAAGCTAACACTCTGGGGCGAAGGAAAGACAAAATTTTGTGATCATAAAATTTCTGCATTTTAGATGCAAAAAGAACCTCAAATTTTTATCTCTGAGGCTATCACAAAAGAAGCAACCAAAGTTGCCCTATTGTGAGCCTTTTCTAGAGAAGTCTAACTGCAGAGTGAAATTTAGGGATTCCTGTTCAGTCCCATCCCCTCCCCTATGTAATGTCTTTACCAATCCTACCATATAGTAAGCCCTAGAAATAGAAGGATGAATGGGAATTCCAAACCTAGGATATCCTGTAAATATTGCTTTGGTGTCTCCACAGGGGAGATCAGTCTAGCACAGGGAATCTAAGGGGGATGTTTACTAAAGTGCGGTAATCGTGATTAACGCGCGTAAAGTTCATTTAACGATCGTTAGCACGTCCGAACGCGCGTTCTGATGTGCTAACGATCGTTAAACGTACTTTACGCGCGTTAACCGCAGTTAACGATCGTAAACCTCCGCGGCGCGTTAAAACAGCGCAGAAGGTGGATAGTGGGTGGAGAGAAGGGGTCAATGGGTGGAGAGTGGGCGGGGAGAGGCTCCCCTCATACTAACGCGCTGAATTTCTGAGCTCAATTCCAACGCGAATGAAAACCTGTCGTTAAAGGCATATTAAAGGGAAGAGAAACCATTTCCGTCAGCAATGTACAGCAAAACCGGGGAAACCTACAAAACGTGAGCAGTGTGATACATGTGCAAAGACCAAACGTTGACATAAAACCTTAAGAATGACCACAAGAAACATTGTAAAAAGCACAATTCAGCTGGGCAACAGTGATAGCAATGGGCAACAATGAACAACACTCCCTGGAAAGCACCAAAGAAAGAAATGATGTTTGGAAGGGTCTACGCTCCGTAGACCCTTTCAAAGATCATTTCATTGTGATGGAGCTTTCCTGGGAGTGGTGTGTAATGTTGCCCAATGATATCATTGTTGCCCAGCTTGGTTATGGGTGTTTGTCCCTTTTTTTGAGGTCTGTTTTGAGGTTTATGTGCACCTTTGTCTCCATACAAGGTAAATGAGCCCACAGTAAACCTGTGCAGAGCAGGGTTTCTGACTCATCAGGCCGCTGTAACTAACTCCAGGGACTGCACCATCTCTGTGGCCACAGTGTGGTGCAACAGACACAGCCAGTGCCTGTAAGACCAGAGGGTCACAGGTTCATAATCCCAGCTGGGGCTCCTGCCAACCCAGTCCCCATATTTTTACCCACCACTAAACAGTGATAGTAAAGACACCCCTTTATTGCAGAGAACATACGCATGGTTAATACGCCTATATTATACCACACCAAACACAGACATCAGAAACAGGCGCATTACCCAGAGCAGAGTCTCGCAATTGCAGTCCTGAAGGGTCCCACACCATTCAGGTTCCATGCTGCCTCTAATAAAGATGCCTGTGCTGCATATCTATGCACCACCCCCATGGTATGCAGATGTAGCTCATGCATATTTATGAGGGACAGCATGAAAACCCAAACAGGTTTGGAACACCAGGACTGGAGTTGGGGAACTCTGCCGTAAAGTAGCAGCCAACAGGGCCAGACACACCCACAGGCCCCATTGGCCAATGCCTCCTGGAGAAGCAGGACATTGGGCCCTGCCTGTATCTCCCAATACTAGCAGTTGCATACCTTAGCAATGCCACCCTACACCTGGGTATATGGTACACAGCTATCAAACGTTTCCTGTGATAACTGGCAGATATCAATTCCTACATTAAGCACAGTTTGCTCAGTGAGCTCCACCATAACAATCATTCTGCTGTCTGTGGTGTGTGCTGCAGGTCTGGTCTCTGACAGTGCGTACCACCATGGGGAGTGACTCTCAACAGTCTTGCGTACAATATCCATGCCTGAACTGTGCCCAGGACTGGTGTGGTGGGTATGGCTGCTGAACACCTCTATAGTTTCACAATGCTGGCATAGGTGTGGGGGTGTCTGTCTGTCTATCCAGTGTGTGGTGGCTGCAAACACCTTCCACAGCCCACACTGCCAGCAATGTTGCCAGTATTGAGCTGCCAATGTGCATAATGAGGAGCAAGGTACAATGGGTATAGGCTGGACAGGGTGGCCTGGCCAGGGTGCATCTGCACAGGGCATAGGGCAGTGACAGGCACATTTTAGTGCCCGGCCACCACCTACACAGACAGGGTGACCTCAGTATGTCCTGCTTAGAGATCACTCTCACCCTGACTGTGCAGTGACCACAGCATGGTTAGGCACCCCCATAGTGCTGTATAGCATTTCTCTCATGTGATAGATATGGGTTTCCTTTTGGGGCCCAGTCACTGATTTATCTGCTTGCTGTGTATGCTGACATCCCAGTTCTGGGTGCATGCATATCCACTGGGTGCATGCATTATGGACTAACTAGCAGACTGTTTGCAGCTGGTATGTGTCTTGATGGAGTGGCTTGCAGGGTGCAGTGGCTGATGGCTTGCTGCAGGAGTATATCAGATAGTGGTGGGGTGCAGCTTGCCATATCCAGGCCTGATGTCTGTCTGTGTACAGGGCTGCAGTGCCTGCCCTGTGGGGTGTCTGTTCCCCACCAGAATTGGGGTTGATATTCCTCTCTACTGCCACCTTTGCAGGGAGGTAGAAGGTGGATCTATTGTTGGGAGGCCCTGTTTGCTGCGCTGGGGGGGGGGGGGTGCGGGGGGTGCATGGGCCACCTAGGGGTCCATGGGGGCTACACCTGGCTGCAAGGTGTTTGTGCAGAAACTACCTATCTCGCACATTAACACTGCTTTGGACCTGTGCCATGGCCTCTTTCAGCCATGGATGGTGCTGGGCGCCTCACTGCACCCTCAGGGTGAGCACAGTACCAGCACAATGTGACGGTGTGTAGCTACTCTGTGCCAGTACAACACACGGTCAGTACCCCCTACCAGGCCGAGGTGCTGTGGGGGTGCACATGGTCACTTCCCCCTACCAGGCCGAGGTGCTGTGGGGGTGCATTCCCCATGGTGTGTATCTGTGGACAGCTGATTTGCATGTGCAGTGCATCATGGGTGTGACTGGCACGATCCAACCCTGGGAAGATCCAGCGCCTGCTCTCAGGCTCTGATAAACCATAGGCCATCACACATACATCTTTTAGCATAGTGCATAAGTGCAAGACACCCTAAATTGTCTGTACTATAAGGTGCCCAAGCTGGTAAAAACACACGTACCCATGCACGATTGTACGCACGTATCAACGCACGTACCTACGCACGGGGCTACGCCCGTAACAACGCATGTAGCCACGCACGTACCAACGTACATGGCTATGCGCACTGCGAGAGTGTGTTTCACTAACAACTACTGAACGTAAAGAAAAACATGCCTCCTCAATCCCTATGTAATGTACAGGGTGCTGCCTGGGACAGCATTCTGCGTTAGGCACACTGGGGACTCGAACCCGTGCTGCCTGTAACAGCGATGAGTACACTAACCATTGTGCTACAGCTCTATTTCAATGATTTGTGTCTGTACGCCTTCATATGCTTAACGCGCCACGGCGCCCTGTAATGCTCGTTAGTTTTTGGAACGCGCGTTAGACGTTACGATGTCCCACCCATGTCCTTTTTTGGCTTTCCTTTCACTAACGCGGCTCCTAACGCGATTTGCACTAACGCAGTTTAGTAAACATACCCCTAAGTAACCACAAGTTTTATATCGAATAGATTTCTTCAACTTGTCCAACCTGTTCTCCAGGACATTATTACCTTTAACAGGGGCTGCACTAATGGAATGGATAGATTCAAGGTTCTGATCATGAGCGTTAACTTTGGATTCAAGTACCCCTAGATCTTGAACTATCTTTTTAAACCTAATCACGGTTAAGATAGACAAGATGTTTAAGTTGATTCCACTCAGGCTATTAAATACCAAATTTCCAAATTTGAAATCTCTCTTGAGGGTATAAGTGGCATAGTTGCATCACTTGCAAGCTTCCCAGAAAAGGAAACTGGCTTAATACAGCAGACTTCCAAATTACTTGCAACTATTCTGCCACATTGCATAATTTTACCCCTCAAATCTTCTGACAGACTGCCTAGATTTTGAGATGTAACATTTTCAATCTCGTCTAGATCAGTAAGAGTCCCATTGATCCCTTCCTGGGATCTGTCCTTTTCCCCATCTCTGGAAGACAGATCCTGCATTACAAATGGGAATGGGGGCTGTGATTGGAGGACTGGGCTAAGTGAAGCTTCGTCAGCTAAAAGATTAACCTGCTCTTGAGGCTTACTAGGAGTAGAACAACCCTTTACACCATTCTCTTGCGCCCCAGATGTCACAAAATTATCCTTTGGGCCTTGAACCCCTGTTGACCCCCTCAGCTTTCTTCTTCCCCTTTTATTTCCCTATAATATCTCACTTATCCACCATCCATAAGCACGTCCTCAACACCCACAACTGGTCGGTAGTTCAACTCAAAACTCGACTTGGGCTCTGAAGAGGCTCCATTTGGTCATGCGGCCCCTTCAGTCACGTGATCATGGCTGTGTACAGTGGCAGGAAATTGTCATAAATAGCCCTGAGAAGGATGATGACGTCACTTCTGATTCAGCAGTGAGTGGCACAGGCAGCAGACACAGGTGCCTAGATGACCCCTTAATTCCGCTCTGGCTCCTCCAATAGCTCCAAGTTGGCCAGATATTAGCTTTCCTGTAAAATGCCATTTCAGAGATGCAAATCAGTTTTAATGCATTCGTTTATATATTAATGTATGTTTAATTGATTGTGTACTAGCAATTTTTTAAAGCCGCAAGATACAAATTTAGATTGTAAGCTCTTTGAGGACAGGGAAATACCAATTATACTTGAATGTAATTCATCTTGTGCTATCCAAATCCCCTAAACAAATACATCCTACTGAATCAACATTCTTATAGCTTACAAAGATTCCAGGAATCTCCAGGACAAATATGGCTATTAAAATTGAAGCATGACTCTGCCAAGACTTTGGTGTTCTTGGCTGGTGTTCCATCTCCCAGAGCTTCTGCCCATTCACCACTGCTAAATGGGGTTGTGATCTTTCAGCATTCTCACCTCCAATTGGATGGTACGATAGATTAAACATTGGCTTCGGTCTGACCCAGTGTGGTACATCTAATGCTCTTGTTTGATTTGGGTACAGTCTTGCTAGACAGTGCCCACTAAATGGGATACTGTATACAACTGTGGATGCAAACAAAGCTGTGCCAACAGCTAGGAAACTAGTCAGAATAATGATCGTTTCAACAGTTGCAAGATCTTGCTAGATCCCAGACCGGTGTTACCTTTTTTGCTGCTCTATGCCCTGTGTGTACTGCCAACTCCCGCCCCAGTGTATTCCAATAGAGCCCTTTGCAAGCTTCTCTTTTGTCCCAACATGATGAAACTTTTCTGAGGGGTAGCTGTGTTAGTCTGGAGTAGTAAAAATGACAGAGGCAGGTGGCACCCTATAGATGACACTTTACAGACTAACCAATTTATTGAGGCTTATGCCACCAAACATCAAACTTCAAAGGGGTATAAGGCCATCTCCAAAGACCTTGGGATTCCTGTGTCTACAATTTGCAATGTGATTAAGAGGTTTTCTGCTCATGGAACTGTCAAGAACCTCCCAGGACTTGGTGGGAAGAGGAAATTCATCCAAGAAGTCTGCGAAGGTTAGTGCAAACAGTTGGAAAAACACCACGTACAAGATCCAAAGAGCTTAAGGCTGACCTGGAGCAATCTGGAGTGGTGGTTTCAACCTGCACCATACACTGTACACTAAACAAAGAAGGACTTCATGGGCAAAGGCCAAGGAGGACTCACTGCTCAAAGGCAGACATAAAAAGGCATGCCTGATCTTTACCCAAACCCACCTTGAGAAACCACAATCCTTCTGGGAAAATGTTCTGTGGACAGATGAAACCAAACTTCAGCTCTTTGGCAATGCAGACCAGTGCTACATTTACAAGCGAAGAATTAAAGCTTATAAGGAAAAATACACCCTTCCTACAGTTAAGTATGTAGGAAGTTCTATAATGTTGTGGGGCTGTATTACTGCCTCAGGAACTGGAACATATCAAAGGAATCAAAAGTCAGAGGACTACCAAGGTATTTTGGAGCAAAATGTGCTACCTGGTGTCAGAAAGCTAGGTTTGGGTCAAATGTCATGGGTCTTCCAGCAGGACAATGACCTAAAACATACATCCAAAAGTACAAAAGAATGGCTAAAAAGGAACAAATGGACTGTTCTAAAATAGCCAGCAATGAGTCCTCATCTCAAGCCAATTGAGAATCTTTGGTAAAAGGAATGCTGGAAACATTCAAGAGCTGGAACACATCGCATTTGAAGAATGGGAGAAACTACCAGCAGGCAGATGTATGAAACTTATAGATGGGTACAAGAAACATTTGGAGCTGTCATCACTGCTGAGGGTTGTGCAACCAAATATTAGTGAGGGGTGACATTAATCCTGTCCAGGTCATATTTAGTTTTTTTTTTCTCAGAAATTATAAGAAGATAAGAACATAAGATATGCCATACTGGGTCAGAGCAGGGTCCATCAAGCCCAATACGCTGTGTCCAACAGTGGCCAATCCAGATCACAAGTACCTTGCAGTTTCCCAAAAAGACACACAAGTTCCACAATGCTTGTATTGGGGCAAGCAAACTTACTACATCTAAGCTGCACAGATAACTTTTTTTTGTTGTATACCTTTGAGCATACTATTAAAATATTATGATGACATACAGTTGGGATATTTGTTGTCCTAACAACAACAGACTCCGGCAACAAATCTTCTCCTCCCATCAGCATAGACCACAACGCACCTGCACCAGAACCTTCCAATTCTACGCTCCCCCCAATTGGAACAAACTCCCCCCCACAATACGTTGCCTTCAATCCCACACCCTTTTCAAAAAACACCTCAAGATCTCTTCGAAGAACACTTTAATGCACCAACCGCAACAAATCCCCAACAAGAACATCCCCGCTCCTCTTCACCACGCCCACGACCTACCCCCCCTAAACAACACCTTCTTTCACCCCACCTCATTGCCCCACTCATCCTCCCCACCCCCCAACATCATCCAGTTATCTCCCCTGCTAGAAATTATTCACAATGCCTAGTCATTTAGTTTCTAAGCTGCCTGTATATAGCTTCATTTGTTCCATGTAAGCATTCTCACATTTGCAATGTTTAGCTATTTATTTTTCAAAGTTGCCTGTACATATTTTCAACTGTTCCATGTAAATGTTCACTTGTTGCTCTATGTAAACCATTTTGCCTTGTAGAAAAAATGATATATAAAACCAGTTAAATAAATAAATAAATAAATAAATAAATAATTTCTCAAGATATTGTACACAACATACCTAAAATGCAAGGGTGCTAATAATGTTGACCACAACTGTAGTGGTTGAAAATGTGCTTAAATCTAGCCAGTTATAATTTAGGCAGTTCTCTCACCACTGAGTGACTTACTGAAAAATCATCCTTTCTTTCCATTCTGAAGGCTGTTTTATAACAGGATGCTGAGGTTATGTGAGCTGGAAGGCACCTATTGAGTGCCTATTTGTCTTTATAAAATATTAGCATAAATCCTGCAGTGATCACACCTACATTACACTTGCAGAAGAGCAGAGGTAAATGTTCATAGATGAATAAAAATGCACATAACTGAACATAGTTTATCATTTTTGTGTGTATGTCATGACTCCATCTGTCCAGACAGTACCCCTGACAATAAGTACAGTAACAGTATGTGCTTGTTTGTCGTGGCACATACATTTGTGCCTGGTGCAATTTTATAAAAGCCATTTTATGTGCATATGTGTTTAAGTGACCTCATACTCATAAAGTTGCTCCGTCTATGTCTTTAGAAAAAAAAAACCTAAGTGAATCAGTCCTTTGTTTCATTAGGCAACCTAATTTAGGGAGACATCAGAAAGCTGTAATTTGCTGTTCCAAAGGTTATTTCATATCCATGTCAGAGATGATATCTGTCAGTGTCTATCAGATAAAATGGTAGCCCTTAGCAGTGTAGCAGATGGCCTACTATCTGAAAGCATGCTGGTATACTACAGTGTATGTCAAAATTCATGATTAAATGGGTATGCCTTTAAATACATCACTCATTTAGTAATATTGTCATCATGAAAGACTTGATGTCTAGAATTATGTCAAGGTTATCCAAATGTAGATTTATATAGAACGCAGGTTTATTTCAAAGGACATCGGGTGTGACTGAAAAATTACAAATGTGAGATTATAGAATACGTATCAGTGGTTATTTTAGAGGGTCTCAGTAGTTTCTTTTCTCATGAGGGCATCACATAGAGGGGTTTTTAGTGTTGGGACCAGAGTGCTTATGGGGGGATCAAATGCTTTGGGGGGGAGGGGTAGGGAATATCAGATGTGTTGAAGCATCTCTAGTTGGAAGGGACAAGAGGGGATTGGAGGCTGTTTGAGATAATCAGGAAGGGATAGAAGATAGGGGAACAGTGGATCAATGTCAGAGAGGGAGATCGGGAGGATGGGGGTGGAGAGAACTGCTCCTTCTGGCAAGGTTGCATGTATATAGTGGGAGCAGAAATTTTAGAAACCTACTCTGGAAGCATATATGTGTGGGAGGTAGGGAAGATTCTATGTTTCTTTTCTCTGTGTACAACTTCCTAAAATCATCGCTTTCTCTGTATGTGGAGAGACAAACCTGTGTAGTTTTCTTTACTAATTTTACACGTTTTACAAATTTTACTTGTAAATTCTAAGAGAATTCTCCGTGTCCTGACCTGAATGTGCGAATTCCCTTCTACACTTACTGTAATATCTCTTCTTGATTTGTATAGTTAACCACAGATCTTTGATGGTGACACCCTACAGTACAACAAATCCTCTTAGAGCCAGAACAGCAGTCTCCTTGAAATTTTCTTTTCAGATCAACAATTTGTTTTGTTTGAATTCTAAATGGCATATATACTCTTGCCAAAATCTGCATGAATTATTTGTGAAATAGTGGATTCAAATTTTATATTGGGACTCTATGCAGATGTCACCGTAGAACAATTTTGCAACAGGAAAGCTCACACAAAAAAATAACTACTCACAGAGTAGCCAATTTCACCTATAGTTTAATGGAACACTACTATGAGCTGCTTTGTATTAGTTACTAAACTGAATACAGTACACAGAAAACTATACACAAAAGTTTAGTTACTGCAAATGCAAAAAACTTTGCAAATTGTGCTGTGCATACTACAATGCCAAGTAGTGTGTGCTTTCACAACTGGCACACAAACTTTGTAGTATTTTAGCATACAAAACACCATTTGCAAACTTTTTAGTGTTTAGTATGTTGCCCTCAGAACATTTTGGAGCACTTTCAGATTATCTCAGATCTCATCAGATAGCTATTCTCCCTCCAATTAGTGCTGGTACCATTGTGGGGACTTCTACCTGAAATGTATGCCTGCTTTGTATTTGGTGCCTTTTCCTTGAAAATCATGGGTGCAGATTTGAAAATGTCACCTGCACGCATCATTTCCATTCCCTGTCCTAAACACTCCCTCAGTAATTCATCTAGCAATGTGCATAGAATCCATCTAGCAATTTACTTGCATTGAGAATGGGCAATATTCAAACATGGGTTTTATTTACAAATTGCCCCCCAATTTTTTATTTTTTATGTTTTGCATTTTATATGGCTAATGAGAAGAGGTTTAGTAAGGAATTTACCTTTTCAGTGATATAAATAACATCAGTCGATTTACTCAGGGCTGGCTCAGCTATCACACATGACTAGGCAATTGCCTAGGAGGCAACTTTTGAGGAGCAGCAGCAGTCAAAGCAAAACAATCGATCCTGACAGCCACACAAACTCAGAGAACCATCAGTGCATCAGTTTACTTGCCAAGAGAGTGGGCACAAGCATATGTATAAAGCAAAGTTTATGCATTGTTACAGGATTGCTATGGGAGGGGTGGTGTTGGGATGATCCTGATTGTCGAGTTTAATTATCACAATTTTGGGGGAAGGGTCCCCAATACCCTTGCCCTAGATCTACTAAAAGAAATAAAAATACTTGCTACCGATGGGGGAATACTAGAGCAATCATATCGGTGCCCACTTTTCCAGTGCAGACTCTTAAGTTGATGCTCCATTACCAACCAAGGGTTTTAAAGGGTTTAGCCAGTTGTGTGAAATTGCACTACTAATGGTTTCTTATAGACAACAATGTCACACATATATATTACAGACTAAAAGTAATAATCTCCTGTTTGTGTTATGCATTTTAGATATTATTTTCAATAACCCACAAAATTACAAGCTCACTCATACTTTAATACGTAGGTATCTTGTAGCTAATTTTCAAAACTAACCAGTCTCCCCCATAAAATGTAACTGCATGCACATGCTTACTAAATGCAAGGATTTAGAAAAACAGGAGGTTGTGTCATACTGAACTATTAGAATATTTTTGAAGGTGGGTAAGCATGTGGATAAAGTTCAACCAGTTAATACAATGAATTTTAGGGATGTGTATTTATTAGCATGCACTTGCTTCATTTGTGGGCCTTAAAAAATTTAAAGCCTGATTTCACAAAGGACATTTAGGTCAGAAATGAAGGGCCCAATATTGGAATCCTTAGGTGGTGAAAAAGCAGCCTTACCCGTGTAAGTGGCAAATAACCAGACATCCGGCATCTTCAGTGAGCCGCCGAGGAACAAATATTTGGGCAGTGCGTGCAGCCTTAACTGGATATCCGTAGGGGCGTAATGGGGCAAAATAGGGGCATGGCCTCAACATACCCGATTTGCATGGATATTCAGCAGCACACTGTGCCAAGCCAGGGGCCATAAACTGTGTATCTTTAGGCCAGGTTTTTGGCCGCATTTGACCTGCTGAGATAGCAGTACATGTTATCTGGACCATTGGCAAATCCAGGTAACGGTAGTACCCATGGACAGGAACTCCCGTGCAATGTGGGGCTTGCACATACTGCAATGAAGGTGGAGATGCCACTGACGTACCAGGTGACAGATGCAGAAGCACAATGTGCAGCAACAGCAGCAGCCAGTGTCCCAGCACCAGAGGCACACATACTATGCCCCACGGATATACAGACCAAAGGTTATGTACCTGCAACCATTGGAGGAGGAGGTGTACCAACACTATTGGCAGTATAGTAACACTATAACAGAGCTGTGTGGTATGCTGTGCAGGGATTTGGAGCCAGCCAATGCCCGAAGCCACACACTGCCAGTGGCTTTAAAGGTGACTATTGCACTGGGGTCCCTGCCAACAGAAAGCTTCCAGCATGTGGTGGGTGCCACTACAAGCATCACCCAGTCTGCCACATGTCACTTGTCATGTAGAAGACCCTTCTGAGCCTATGGAGATAGGGAGAGAAGAGGATTTCGTTTCAGAAACTGACAGGCAGTCAGAGCACATGGCTCAATGTTTTCAAGGAAAAGGTAAACAAAAAGAGTCACGAGCTGAACAGGCACGCCCATGCTGTAACGTATCCCCAAGCTCAGGAGTTAATGAGAAACACCTGGTTGGGGGAGGGGCAACGCTAAGCCCTGAGAAGCAGGATTATAAAAAGTGGTCATTAGATTGCACCAGGGGAATGAGGAGGAAGGAGGAAGAGAAGGAACAGGAGTTCCAAGGAAGCTCTGAGGGAGAGACGCCAGGACAAGAGCAAAGACAAAGGCAAGGGATCCGGCAGGGGATCAAGCAAGACAGCACGCTGACCAAAAGGAGTCAAGGAGGAGTAAGGACCCGGAAAGCCAAAGCCCAAAAGCAAGGTGTGAGCAGCACAGGGCCGGTGCCATCCAGTAAAGGCAGGAGGAAGGAGAAACCTCCTGAGAGGCTGGCTTGGGAAAACTCAGAGGCTCCAGGGAGAGAGACATACTGGCATGAGAATATTTATACATCTGAGGCAGAAGCTGATAAGCTAAGAGGCAAGAAAACACAACCGGTGTTTGGATACCTTTCTGACCCAGCAGAACAGAGAATTCCTTCCTATTTAAAGCCAAAAGGTAGGCTTCACAAATTGTCCAGATTTGAACCTAGTTTTAAAATATTTCCTTGTAGTTGCCAGGAAGTATTAGGCTCCCCAAGCAGCAACTCCAGTATATATGGTACTTTACAGCCCTGCTCGTTAGAGTGCTACAAAGGGAAACCACCTGAAAGCATAGAAGTAGTTTGTTTTAAAACGCCGTATAGCAGTTTGCAGACACCCCCAGCTGACGCTGACTTAGAAGAGATGCAGATAGACTCTGATATCAATGATGTATCAGATAATCAGATGGATTGCACTTTGTCTCTTGCTGACCATATTGAATCTCTCTGCTGAACAATATATTAAGAAGGCTGGGAAAGCACCAGAAGAAAAGGGAACATTTTCTTTTGTTATGAGAAGTTGTTGTTTGCTTTTGTTTGTACTAAGCACTGTACGTTTTAAAGCCTGAAGCTAAAGAGGCTGGTTATCTTAGTTCCTGAATGTATTCCTCATGCCAATTATATGGCAATTGTCCTAAGTTTTCCACATGCACTTAATCATCTTTGAAAGGGAAATAAATCCTTGTCATTTGCCTGAAACCACTCGACTACAATTTCTTCTTTTCTCAGAGGGTAAAAGGGACTACTATTCCCATAAGGCATCGCAGGAGCAAATGCCATGCCATACTCCCTGAATTAGAATCCCCAGGCAGACCAACCCTCCGTGCCCTAGGCGCTGGGTTGGCCCCCAGGTGACAAGTGGCGTAGTTGTGAGGATTTTCCGCTTGGAATACAAAGGACATCCCAACTGGAAAAAAAAAAAGACCTTAGGTGACACCAGAAGTTTGTACAAGGGGAAAAGAAAATTTGCTAAGCTGTTGGTGGAGAGCTATCGGAGATTCACTGGCAAATTGGCCAGGTGGACCAGGACTCAAAGGATAGACTCCTTTCTCAAGGCCTGAATCTACACTGTACCAAGGTAATGAGTAACTGGGCATGGGTGTGGAGCATTCAAAAGTGAGAAAGAGAGTTACTGTTCTGCAGTTTATTTAGATAGGATTTAAAAGAAAGCCATGGTGTGTCACACTTGGTGGGCTTTTCTTTTTGTTTGACTCTGCAGGAACGACAGTCCTAAGGATGGATCCGCAAGAAGTGTTGCGCTGGATGTCTAACCAGTTTGAAAAGCAGATGGAGCTGGCTCATCGCACGCAAGAACAAACGGCCGCGGCAATGCATGCCCAGCAAAAACCCCTTGTCGAGTTAATGGAGGCTTTACTGGCAAAGCAGAAGGCTACCGAACAAGCAAGTCCCTCATTTGCTATGGTGGTAGGACCACAAGACTGTGGAGCCTTAGCTTTTGGACAGTTAACAACCAATGATGATTTGGACGACTTTATAGAGGCCTTTGAAAGGATTGCAAGAGCTGTCAAATGGCCGCTAGAACAATGGGTAGTGAGGTTCGCCACGTCCCTCATGGGAGAGGCTTTAGCTGCTTATAAGGCCATGCCCGCTGCTCTAGCGTCTGACTATGATGAAGTTAAGAAAGCAGTTAAGGACAGGCTAGGACTAACACCAATGTTCTATAAGAGAATGTTTAGGGAGGCTAGGCTGAAGCCTAATGAAACACCTAAAACATTGTATCAAAGGATTAAAGGTTTAGCGTGGAAATGGCTTGTTGCAGAGAAAAAGACTTTTGAGTCTGTGATCGATACTATCATTCTAAAACAATTCATGGAAGCAGTACCCCCTGAAGTCAAATCTTTCCTGATACTACAAAGTTGCCAGACCACTGCAGAGGCAGCCATCCTTACAGAACGCTCAACTAACTCGGTGGCATCTAGCATTGCAGGCCTTCAATTTTGTGGTGCAACATAGGGCAGAAAGGTTACATCACAATGCTGATGCATTGTCACGGATTAAGAGCTGTCCGAATATAAGCTCGTCAGCCCGTAATATCTTAAGGGGGGGATCTGTCATGTGGAAGACCCTTCTGAGCCTATGGAGATAGGGAGAGAAGAGGATTTCGTTTCAGAAACTGACAGGCAGTCAGAGCACATGGCTCAATGTTTTCAAGGAAAAGGTAAACAAAAAGAGTCACGAGCTGAACAGGCACGCCCATGCTGTAATGTATCCCCAAGCTCAGGAGTTAATGAGAAACACCTGGTTGGGGGAGGGGCAGAGCTAAACCCTGAGAAGCAGGATTATAAAAAGTGGTCATTAGATTGGACCAGGGGAATGAGGAGGAAGAAAAGGAACAGGAGTTCCAAGGAAGCTCCAAGGGAGAGACGCCAGGAACAGAGCAAACGCAAAGGCAAGGGATCCGGCAGGGGATCAAGCAAGAGAGCACGCTGACCAAAAGGAGTCAAGGAGGAGTAAGGACCCAGAAAGCCAAAGCCCAAAAGCCAGGTGAGAGCAGTCCAGTAAAGGCAGGAGGAAGGAGAAACCTCCTGAGAGGCTGGCTTGGGAAAACTCAGAGGCTCCAGGGAGAGAGACATACTGGCATGAGAATATTTATACGTCTGAGGCAGAAGCTGATAAGCTAAAAGGCAAGAAAACACAACCTTTGTTTGGATACCTTTCTGACCCAGCAGAACAGAGAATTCCTTCCTCTTTAAAGCCAAAAGGTAGGCTTCACAAATTGTCCAGATTTGAACCTAGTTTTAAAATATTTCCTTGTAGTTGCCAGGAAGTATTAGGCTCCCCAAGCAGCAACTCCAGTATATATGGTACTTTACAGCCCTGCTCGTTAGAGTGCTACAAAGGGAAGCCACGTGAAAGCAGAGAAGTAGTTTGTTTTAAAACGCCGTATAACAGTTTGCAGACACCCCCAGCTGACGCTGACTTAGAAGAGATGCAGATAGACTCTGATATCAATGACGTAGCAGATAATCAGATGGATTGAACTTTCTCTCTTGCTGACCATATTGAATCTCTCTGCTGAACAATATATTAAGAAGGCTGGGAAAGCACCAGAAGAAAAGGGAACATTTTCTTTTGTTATGAGAAGTTGTTGTTTGCTTTTGTTTGTACTGAGCACTGCACATTTTAAAGCCTGAAGCTAAAGAGGCTGGTTACCTTAGTTCCTGAATGTATTCCTCACGCCAATTATATGGCAATTGTCCTAAGTTTTCCACATGCACTTAATCTTCTTGGAAAGGGAAATAAATCCTTGTCATTTGCCTGAAACCACTCGACTACAATTTCTTCTTTTCTCAGAGGGTAAAAGGGACTACTATTCCCATAGGGCATTGCAGGAGCAAATGCCATGCCATACTCCCTGAATTAGAATCCCCAGGCAGACCAACCCTCTGTGCCCTAGGCGCTGGGTTGGCCCCCAGGTGACACACTGTACTGATGACTTCACCACTGCCCTGGTGAGAAGGATGCAAACCTATATCACCTTCTTCACCATGCCTGAGCAAAGACAGAAGACAATGCAGGCACTGAACAATATAGCCGGCTTTACAATTGTCATTGGTGTCATTGACTGCTCCCATGTTGCACTGAGGGCACTGCACAGCCACAGAGCATTCAGAAACCAGCACAATTACAATCCCATGAATAAGCAAGTGGTAGTCAATGCCCAGATGCTAATCACTAATGTATGTGCCCAGTTCCCAGGCTCCTGCCACAATGGCGTCATCCTGCTACAATCTGGCCTGGGACAAGCAGCAGCCACAGAACACCTTGGAGATGCATGATTGCTTTTTGAGTGGACACAACTGTGAGCAAATGTGATAGAAAATGAGTAATGCAACCATGTGGGGAGATACCCCAGAATGGGATCCTGGAGAATCAGTATATTATATCCGAGGTGCTCCAACACAGGTGCATAGTCTGAAGAGAGAATTGAGGGGCAAGGATGAGAAACTGCACATACCATAAGTGATGCAGTCACATGGGGAACACATCTGAACAGTCACAGAGGACATGTATGGAGAAAAGCAGACCAGAGATGTTAAAGCCTCAGAATGTACAGAAGTAGGGCATCCTGGAGACACGGCAGGAGTCTGAACAGCAGACAAGTAATGACATGCTGCACAGGGCTCTGCAGGAAATGTCACCAGAATGCACAGCCACATGTCACAGTGCTGTGAAAGGTACGGTAAATATATCCACCCTCCCACCCTTCTAGCCTCAACACACCTTGCACAGTTGCTTTACTGATGTGTGAATGTTCCCCTGCTCCCACAGGTGACTGTAGATACCCTCTCAGACTATGGCTACTGACACCTGTGCACTGTCCACAGACCCCCACAGGATAAGTGATACAACCAAGCGCACCAGAGGACCAGGGGAGTGGTAGAATGGGCATTTGGGATTCTTAAAAGACACTTTAGATGTCTAGACCACAGCAGAAGTGAGCCACTGTACAGTCCTGAGTAGGATCTTCATAGCCTGCTGCATCCTACATAACCTTGCTATGCAGTGCGGCACCTCATCCCTGAGGGTGAAGTGATAGAGTGGACAGAGGCTGCAGAAGCTGTGGAAGAGTAAGGGGTGCAAAGGGTGAACCAACAGCAGATGGCATGAGCCTGTCTCTGATGTGATGTAGCCTGTCTCTGATGTATCGTCATAATCTGATGCTACTACAGGAGGTCCCCATTGATGGACAGCCATATCCTGGCCATGGTAGGATGCAAATAGCTGGTGACATGTGTTGGAAATAGAAGCCATGTAGGCTGTCATCTGCCTGAGGAGCCAAACCTGTTCCTCCCTGTGCCTCTGCTCCATTATGTGGTGATCTAGCAGCATTTGATTGCTGGCCTGCAGCTCGTGGCGAATGGTGTGCAACTGTGAGTGGATACTCTCTGTGCACTCGAGCATACATGCCCCCTTCTGGAGCATCTGTCGGTCCACCTCATCTGTGCTGCTATTGCCCGGGTCTTCCTGGATGGGGAAGGCTAGTTCATCAGCCGCAGGATGTGCAGAGTCATGCTCCTCATCCCTGCTGGACATGGTGCACTGCTCTACTGTGCTGCAAATTGGGGTTGTCAGAGGTTCCTGTGTGCAGCAGCAGGAGACTGGAGCCGCCATTCCCTGGGTTCATGCCACTTCCTTGAGCCGATGTAGGCTGTGATGGTCTGGCCACTGGCTGGTCTGTAGGAGAGCAAGAGTGACACAGGTCATGCTTCGGCACTAGCCAAAGGAATTGGGGAGGTCATGCATTGAGTGTGCACCAACCCTGATAGGAGAAGAGCTGGTGGACCCAATGAAGCTCCCTGCCACTGTAGCTGTATTCCAACACCAGATAGGTGTCAGATGTATAGTCACAGTGCACTGCAACAGTAGAGAGGTGGCAGACATCACCAGTATATAAAGTAAGTCTGCACACTTTGCATGTTTCTGCAGATTTGGAATGCAGCCTGCAGAAAGCTACAAAGGATGGATGTGCATATCTGTAAAAATAGCCCCTGCCTGACCCAGATTTCCCCAGCACAGTTTCACGGTGGCAACTAATGACCAATCAGGTTTACCTCAAGGAGCAGGACACAAATGGGAAGGGCTACAGTACACTGTCTGTTCACCTCTGTGTACATCTTAGGTGCCCAGGGCATGGTGAGTAGACACTGTAAAGAGCCCTGCTGTCCCTTACACCTGTGCATACCCAAAGTCGCCATGAGATTTACTGTGGGGGTGATTCAATAAATAAATAAATAAATAAATATGTTAGTGCTCTGTATGACTCTCTGTAGTATATGTCACAAAATATGGGGCTTGATGGACGCTACTTGATAGCTCTCACTAGCATCCCCACATTGTCTATATCCCTTCCCAGTCCTCTGTGTATTGGTACGGTCTGGCTGTCACCTTTACCCTGCATATGCTTTCTCACATGTCTGTCTTTGACCTCTGGACCCCATAGAACCATATCCTTTTTGCAGCTGCCCCCTTACTGCCCCTTTCCAAATGCCCTCTAGGCCCCTACACCCTACTCTGTCCCTCCACTTTCTCTACCCTGTTGCTTCCTCACCTTTTCCAACCCCACACATCACTCTGTCTCATCTCTTCTCATCCATGCCTGATTAGACCATCCTCCTCACTCTGCTGCCCTGTTCCTCCTCCCTCTCTCTTCACTCTCCCTAACCCCTAGTCCTCCCTATCTTGTTGCTACCCCTTCTGTATCTTCTTCTTGTGAAACCACTCTTGAAGCATCCAGCTCTGGTTTGTGTTTTTTTATATTTTTCGGTTGCATGTCTGTGATTGTTGCCCAGAGCCAGCCTTGTGATGTTATACATGACTTAATGCTGTGGAACATGTGGTGATATATGAGGAACAGGGGAGTTTGGTGAGGGCATACTAGGGAATGCACATCTGTTCCCAGCTGTTTACTTCTGTGTTCTCCGAATGTTCATAGCCAGCGGCAATAATTTCTCATAGAAAGATAGAAACATGCCAGCAGAAAAAGACCATATGGCTTATCTAGTCTGGCCTTCCATATCAACTACTATAGTCCCTTTTTTGCCTTTAGAGGTCTTCTGTGTTTGTCCCATGTTTTCTCAATTTCAGATATTGTCTTTGTCTCTACTACCTACTCTGGGAGACTATTCCACCCATCTACTATTCTGTAAAGAAATACTTCTGCTTATTACTCCTGTGTCTATCCCCTTTCACCCTCATCCTATGTCCCCTCATTAGAGAGCTTATTTTCAAACGAAAGAAGCTCTCCTCTTGTGCATTTATGCCAGAGAGGTATTTAAATGTTTATATCCTGTCTTTCCTCTAACATATACATATTAAGATCTTTAAGTCTGTCCTCATATGCTTTATAACGAAGAGCACTAACCATTTTAGTAGTCACCCCCCGCACCGACTCCATTCAGTTTATATCATTTTGAAGGTGTGGTCGTCAGAACGGAACATAATATTCCAAATGAGGTCGCACCAGAGACACAGAGGTACTATCACCTCCTTTTTTCTGCTGGCCATTCCTCTCCCTGTGCACTGAAGCATCCTTCTGGCTTTTGTTGCCACCTTTTCTATCTGTTTAGCCACTTTAAGATCGACAAGGCTGAATACTTTTCCCCTACCTGTTTAATTTATATGCAGAACAGTCTTAAAATGGGCTTACACCATAATGTAAAGAAAACAAAGATCCTGACAACTGTCAAAATTAATAAGTTCATCATTGATAGAGAAGAAATTGAAATATTTGACAACTTTAAACTACTTGGATCAATAAAGAAATGATAAGCAGTCAAGAAATCCGATCATGCATTACTCTTGACAGAATGGCTATGAAGGACCTAGACAAGATTCTCAAAGGCAGAGATGTGTCTCTCCATACAAAGATTTGACTTGTCCAAGCCATGATATTTTCAATAACGTCATATGGATGTGAAAGTTGGACAGTGAAAAAGATGACAGTAAAATCAATGCCTTTGAATTATGGTGCTGGCGACGAATACTGTGTATACCATGGACTACCTGAAGAACAAACCAGACAGTACTAGAGGAGATTAAACTTAAGCTTTCCTTAGAAACTCAAATGACAAGACTTTGACTATCATACTTTGAACACATCATGCAAAGAGAGAGAGAGTTAAAGAAAGACATCATGCTTGGCAAGGTAGAAGGTCGACACAAGAGAAGAAGGCCAGCAATGAGATGGATCGATACAATAACAACAGCTATGGGTGTCACTCTATCAACAATGAGCTATCTGACTGAAGACCGAACACAGTTTAGGACAACTATCCAGAGGGTTGACTCGACGACACTTAACAACAAGAAGAAGATCATAAGAAACAATCATGCACAGGTCCTGCTATTCTTTTGTGGACATTAGTACTTCGCCCCCTACACTATACTGCTCCCTTGGATTTTTGCAGCCCAAATGCATGATCTTTCTTTTTTTAGCATTAAATCTCAGCTACCAAATTCCTCAAGAGTCTTCCAGCTTAGTTAGATCCCTCCTCATTTTATCTACTTTTTCCTGGGTGCCTATTCTATTGCAGATTTGGCTATCTTCTGCAAAGAGGCAAACCTTTCCCGACAGCCCTTCTGCAATATCACTAACAAAGATGATAAAAAGAATCGGGCCAAGGACAGATCCCTAGGGCATACCACTGGTAACATCCTTCTCCTCAGAGTGAGCTCCATTAACCTGTATATTTTGTTGTCTCCCACTCAGCTAGTCACTTTATGGTCCATCCCTAGGGTGCTCAATTTATAAATAAGTTGCCTATATGGAAGAGTGAAAGGCTTTACTGAAATCCAAGTACACCACATTTGGGGCTCTCCCTCAGTTCAACTCTCTGGTCACCCAGTCAAAGAAATCAATCAGATTTGTCTGACAAGACCTACCTCTGGTAAACCCATGCTGCCTTGGATCTTGCAATCCATTGGACTCCAGAAACCTCATTACCCCCTGTTTTAGCATCGTTTCCATTAATTTACTCATCACAGAGTTCAGACTAACCGGTCTGTAGTTCTCAACCTCATCCTTACTTCCACTTTTGTGTAAAGAGACCATATATGCCTTTCTCCAGTCCTCTGGGACCTCTCCTGACTCTAAAGAAACATTGAAAAGGTCAGTCAGTGGAACCACTAGAAAGCACCCAAGTCATTTCAATATTCTCAGATATATCCCATCTGGCCCCATCATTTTGTTTACTTTTAGTTTAGCTAGTTCTTCACTAACAAAGACTTCTGAAAATTGTTCAAGATCCCCTTCACTTTTGCTCCAATTTGTGGGTGTTTTCTGAGGTTCTGCTCCTGGCCCTTCATCTGTGAACACAGAAGAAAACATTTGTTAAGTAATTCCACTTTATTCTCATCAGTTTCTACATATTCCACCCCTTCCCCCTTGAGTCTGATAATACAACTTTTGCACTGCCTCCTCTTGCTAACTTATCTGAAAAGTGTCTTGTCCCCCCATTTTTGTACATTGGCTCTTTCTTCTTCTTTTTGTATCTTTGTTTTTCTGACTACTTTCATAGCTTCCTTAAGTTTTTCCAAATATTGATGCTTGTCTTCCTCTCTCTGTGATCTCTTTGTATTTTATGAAGGCCACCCTCTTTTCTTCACCTTTTCAGCTACTCCTTTTGATAACCACAGTGACCTCCTTTTCCTTTTACATTTATTTACCTTTTTAATAAAAGATTTGTTGTCCTTAAAATATCCACTTTCAGTTTTGCCCATTTCTTTTCTACATCCCCCAGCTGTTCCCATCCTGCTAATGACTCCATGAAGTATTATCCCATCTCGGCAACGTTAGTTTTCCTAAAGTCTAAGACCCTAGCTTGTGAATGGATTTTATCAGTCCTAATCCTAATACTGAACCACACCATCTGGTAATCACTGGATTTGAGATGATCTCTCACTATAACATCAGATACACTTTCCCCATTGGTAAGCACCAAGTCCTATATGGCCCCTTCACATGTGGGTTCTATTACCAATTGCTGGAATAGTTTGTCTTGTAGAGAATCTAGGATCTCCATACTTGTAGATGACATTGCAGCAGGGATGTGCCAATCAACATCCGGCATATTGAAATCACCCATCAGTAGTGCTTCTCCTCTCATGGCAATAATGCATATGTCTTCTATTAAATCTCCCTCCACCTCTTCTCCCTGTGAAGGAGATATGTATGTCACACAAATGCAAATGGATTTCTCATACCGCCTTTCTGGTTTAACCCACAGTGTCTCCTCACTCCCTTTTAAGCCCTGTAATTCTATAGCTTTAATATTACTTTCTACATATATTGTCACTCCTCCTCCCCTTCTTCCTACCCTGCCCTTCCTGAATAAAGAATAGCCTGGTGTAATTACATCCCACTCATGGTTGTCCATGAATCATGTCTCCATAACCACCACCAAATCCAAGCCAGCCTCTTCCATTAAAGCCTCAACATCTGGGATCTTATTTCCCATACTACAACCATTTATTCGCACTGCTTTTGCAGATATTGCCACTTTTACCCATTTCAGAGGTATTTAATGTTTTACTTACCTGAGAACTTTCACTTACCTGGGGGCTTTCTTCACCCATTCCCAACAAATCTAGTTTAAAACCCTCTTCAGTAGTAAGCCAGCCTGCTGTAGAAGACATTTTGGACCCTTCTTGAATAGGTGGACACCATCTCTGCTCTGCAGCCCTTGGAAAATCAACCCATGGTTATGGAGGCTGTGCAGTTGCAGCAGGCCATAGGACAGTGGGTACAATAACAGAAGTGACACCTCTACAACAAGCAAAACCTGGAACAGCCTCAAAATGCTATTGCAGTTCCCCTACTGTCTTGAATCTGTGACCCATGCATTTACAAGACATTCTTTACCAGGGGGAGCTATTGCACCTTCTATGTGGTAGGCTTGCAGCTGCATACTGTTATAGGCATCCTGGGATAGCATGGACATGCATGTAGAACTGTGGAACCCAACAGAGTCAATGACCTAACTCATAGTGCTGACCACAGCATCTGCCATTAGCTATCCACACTGTTTGCATGCACACTCCCACTGCCAGACCAGTGCCAGGGGATACTTTCTGACTTGCTGCTCTGCCCATCCCCCTCTTCTCCCTGGGCCTCGACTTCCCATTGGGACCTCGCCTCTGAAACAGGAACTGGATCCCCCTCTAGATGGCCATGGTCAAGTACAGATTAGCCCTGTGATGGCTCTTGGGGTGCAGCACCCTTCGAACCACAGCACCACTTTTGCAAGGGTCTCAGCTTCAGCAGTGCTGAAGTTCACTGTTTTCCTTGCTGCCGTGCTGTTGCTGTGTATCTGTCCAGCCAGACGGGCTCCTGCACTCACAGTACATGGGATAGCATAACCGGGTACAAAGAGTTTCATAACTGAGTATGACCCAGCCTATCTGGATATCCACGTGCGGGGCCAGCAGCCTTATTTTCTATGGTGCGTGGTTAGCGAAGTACTACCCATGTATGGCTGAATATTACACCCTTTCCCGCATTTCATCACTGCAGGGTCACATCTTGCTCTCTTCACCATATACAGCTTATCCATTCATATTCGTGTAGGCCCCCTTTGTGCTGGTATCTTGAATATCACCACTTGGGTTCCACATGCGTAGCCAGATTTGGCTGCCAGAAGGCGATCTCCCATATCCGCCCATTTTCCATCTTTGCCCGCGTGTACACTGACTGACTCATGATTTGTGACTTTTTCTGCATGGGTTTCTTTAGCCGGTTATCGGTTTCTTCATTGCCTTGTGCAATATCGGGCCCAAAATGTCCGAGCTGGAATGCTCACAATTTCCAGCTTTTTTTACAAAAGGCCTGCTAAATGAGGAGCTTTTTAAAAAATATGCATAGTGCAGCAGGAAATAAATGTAGAATTTCCTAAATGTGCAGCTGGAAGAAGCATTTTTGAAATATGCATGTGCAAAAACAATGGTATCACTCAGTGGCTTATATGTGGGAGTGCAGGTGCTTGTACAGTACATAGAAGTGTACTGGCATTTACATGTATGTACTGGCATTTACATTTAGAATGCCATCTTCTTTTTTTAAAAACATTTTTAGGAGCATTTTAAATACCAGAGGATTAAGTAAAATTGTCCCCTCAATCACTCTTCTAAATTCCTTGCCAAAAAAGAAGAGTTTGCTAACATTTATGACTGTCTTGGAAGAAGTAGAAAAGCCAATGGAAAAATTTAAAAAATACACAAATTCATATGTATTAATCAGAAAAACACATATATTTTTTCGATTACCAAGCTACATCCAGAACCCTGTCCCTTAGAATCTATGGGCTTGATTCTTAAAAGCATTTATCCAAGCAGCAGGACCTACTACCCAGATAAATTTTGCTGAGACAGATCTTCAATAGCATTATCTAGATAGTGCCAGGTGGTCTATAGGTGGAGTTGAGATGGAGACATAAATTATCTGGATAGGAGCAAGTTTCAGTGCCACTGCCTGGTTAACTATCCAGATAGCTTAGGACATCAAAAAACTATCCTAAGGGCTATCCAGATAATGACGTCATCCATCTGGATAGTGCCCACACACTCCAGATATTCAATGGCAGTCACACTCCAGATACTATTGCTGAATATCTGGATTTTTTGACCTGTGATGGCTGGCATTTTAAAAAAGGGTTGACCTCTGTGGGTTGAATATTGACACACAGATTGAATATTGATCCTGTAGCATCTACAGTACACATGCAAATAAAATCATTTACATCTTGTCATGGCCAGTCTCTTTAGGCTCCTTGTGCAGGCTCTCTTCATTGTTCACAGATGGTAGTCATGGCTCAAGTCCCTCTTTTCAGCATCTAAAACATCACTCTCAAAATACCTGTTGATGCATTCCTGCCATTCAAATCTGATAATACAGTGTACTTGTGCTACATGTGAAGGCATGGAATGCAGGTTCCTGTGCAAAGTTAAAAAAAATTAAGTTGTATGACCTTGGAGGGGCAACCCAACCCACCACCCAAGCACATAGCCCTCCTGTTTAGCTCCCTCAAGATCACCTACCCCCAAGCCGAGCACCACCATGATCTGCCTCTTGATTCAATCCTTCCCACCTCCAGAGCTTTCTTTCAATTGCAAGAGTCTCTCCTCCTGTGCATGTATGCCAAGGAGGTATTTAAATGTCTCTGTTATATATCCCCTCTCACACCTTTCGTCCAAAGTATACCTATTGAGATCTATAAGTCTGTTCTCATATGCTTTATGATGGAGACCATTGATCATAAAATATAAAATTATGAGTGGTGTGAACTATGTAAATATGTAACAGTTATTTATGCCTTTAAACCATGCCAGAACTAGGAGGACACTTACAGAAACTAATAGGTTTCAGATTGAAAACAAACTGGAAAAATATTTTTTTACTCCACAATCAATCTGGGGAAATATTTGCCAGAAGATGTGATGAAAGCATCTAGAACAGTTGGGCTTAAAAGGGGTTGGACAAATTACTAGAGGAGAAGCCCATAAACAAATCTTAGCTAACTAGATCTTGGAAAGCTCATCCCTGAGAGGGAGCTGCAAGAAATGAAACTATTCTTAAGGATCTAACGGGTACTTCCTTGGAAACAGGATGCTGGGTTTGATGGCTTTTTGGTCTCACCCAGCATGGCATCTCCTTGGGTCTTAATTTTTTAGACGCTATTCTTGATGGTGACCAATTGGGGTAAAACGACATACATACGAGGTATATTTGAACATCCACTATAAGCTCTGTTAATGCTCCCAACGTTATTTAACTTGTATTGGCACAGGTTCCATTATTTCTAATGAGGCTTATTCACTATGATAACCCGTGTTCATCATCACCACAGTTTACCAAAGATTAATGAATCACCCCTAAATGCACATACATTGTGATAGCCCATGCATATTTTTAGCTGGAACAAAGGGAATAGTTTTCAATCTGCCTAGATGCTTTTGAAAAGTGTTCTCACTGTGTATGCATTTTTACAAGCTGTTCTACTGAGACCTAGAGGAGACTACTTTCAAGTGTGTACAATTTCTGCATACACATGGTTCTGGAAATTTAAAATATTCCGAAATAGGAAGCTTATCTATGATTTTGTTTACTATAGTCTATTGAGTTTTACTTACATGTTTGTTCAGAAATATGTAGATGATTGGATTGTACACCGTACTGCTTTTTGCAAGGACTGAAGGAATAATGCTGGCAGATGGAGAGATTAGACCAGGTCTTCCAAATGTAGCCATGAGTGCCATAATCCCATAGGGTAACCAGCAAATTAGAAAACATAGTACCATGACAACCACCATAATGAGCACACGCTGTTCCTTCGAACGGATGGTCTTTTTGTTTATACCACTCACCTGGAAAAAAAAGAGATGCATGCAACTACAATCAGATCCATTTCTGCAGTGTCAGAACCAGAGAATTTATCAAACTGTGCTGAAATTGCAGGATGTGCACTCAACCCCTTTAATAAATGGCTGACAATAACCTAAGCTAGAAATGCACTTTGTGCGACCCGCAAACCTGGTGTCCCACCAACATACCCATCCACATGCAGAAATTTGTTCTTGTTGGGCTTCTGAAAACCCATTGATGACAATGACGTCCCTTCTATATTTGTACCCTGTGCAACTGCTCGCACAGCCATTGCTATGGCCCTGCATTCAACCATGTAACAACTTAGTTTCTGCCCTTTTAAAAAATACACCCTATGCTAATACACTACACCCTAATAGCAATGACCCTAATTTGTATCCACATTTTGACTGAACACTCATATTTATCTTATTATGCCTACCACTTGTTAGATCAATTTCATACCCTCAAAAGGTTTGACCTCCCTTTTCTACATAAACCTGTAGCTGTGTTTAATGTAAACGGCTTTGAATTTATGATAAGGTGATATAAAAAAACCTGTTAAATAAATAAATATTATGAGGGCAATTTTATAAAGCATTTTCCATGTATTAAGCATATTTTAACCATGAAAAAGGACTATTAACAAATTGTACATGGGCTATGCACACATACAAGTACAAGTAATGAGTACTTTAATATGATTAGTTCATAGGCATTCCTGTGGGCTTACCTTGGGTAGAGCGGAGTGGAGTTATGATATACTGTACATACACACTTTATAAAATACTTGTATACATACATAGATTGCATACACACATCTATTCCTTATTTAGAGATTGTTGACATTTATATGAGAGAATTTGTGCACTATGGGAGTAATTTTACAGAGTCATTTAACCACTTATGTGGCCCCATATCCACATAAATGGTCTCTTATTAAGTACCAACTGGCATAAATATATATGCATTTGCTGGCTTATCTGGTGGTGCAGTATGGCAAGAGCATGGGCAGAGTTCACAAGTCACCCACTGATTATGAAATACCTTCATCTGCATATGTTTCTATATCTGCTCTGAAGCAGATGTAAATACCCGAATCTGCATTTAAGACACAATCTCTGCTTCTCTGCATCATACTCTAGTATTTTATAAAGGCACATAAGCCCTTATGTGTCTTTATAATTTAATGCTGTGGAGGTCTATTCTCAATAAGACGTCCAAGGCCGCCAGAAATGTCCAAAATGTGGACGTGCAAACCTAGACGCAATACTGTATGCACAGAAACTGACATCCACGAATACATGGAATACAGCTGAAAGCTGAAAAGAACATAGACATCAAGTCCGCATGGGACTGCCTGTGCCACCTGCACATACAAACACAGAAGATGTGCAAAAAAGCTGTATGTGGAAACATCCCCCAACGTGCCCTGGCACCAGGGGCAATGTGGATGTCCGATACCACATCCACTTGGATGGCCGAAAATGACCACACCTGCACTGTGGCCCACGTGCAACAGGAAACAGGATGGAGAGATGCCCCTCCCCCCTTGTCAAGCGTAGAGCACAGTGTGAAGATTGCTACCCAGCTGCCCAATTTTTCAGAGGAGACATGCCTGCTCTCAGGCTAGTGTTGGAGGAGGAGACAACCCTACTCCGCACGAGGCACAGAAGGCAAGTCTGTGCAGCTGCACACAGGGGCTGGGAGTGTATCAGAACCACCTTAGCACAATAAGTACAGCTGCCAGAAACAGGGCAGTGGGGCTGGTTGAGGTTGGGAAGGATGCCTATGCAAGGAGATGTACAGTGCACAGAGTCAGGCATGAAGCCCCAAAGCTATGTGAGTGAGGGTGTGGTGGACCAGCACAGAGGGAACAGCAGGACACAGGCAACCAGAAACATTATGTCCCAGAAAACAGCCATAATGCATGTGGTTTGGGGTTCCTGTGTCTCCAACAGGTATGCATCTGCTGCTCATGTCTGGCCCTGGTGCGCCCCTGGATGGAGTGGCATCAGGGGTGCAGGTGGATAGGCTGGAACACAGGTTGCGGGTGGCAGAGTGCAGCTGTGGATGTTTCTGCATGGGGCCCCTTTGAGGTACAGTAACCAATATGGGACATTCTGTCATCTCAAAGGTACCTCAGTATGGGGTGGTGGACGCAGGCGGTTGACAAACTGGTCAGGGGGCTTCCTTCATGTGGCCTGGTGGTGGGCCTGCTGGGCCCGCCACATGTCCATCATTGGGGGTTTGTGTGTGGGAGGGGTGTGTGCAAGGTGTTTCTGGGCCTCTATGGCACCCTTGCACTACTGCCAGGTCTGCGACATTGCATGTGACACCTCGAGTGAGGAAAGGCGATAGTCTTGGTGGGGTTGGGCCCCAAGCAGAGAGTCAAAGTACTGAAGGGGTAGTTGGGGCCTGGCACAATCAACCAGTGGAGGTGGGGGAATTGTGGGCACATCATGCATGCAGAGCATCATAGGGCAGACATCACTGCTCCCCCAAAGGGGACAGTGGGACTGTGGCACCTCATACTGCATGGGTGGGCTGCTGGACCATCTGGTCCATAACTACTGCCATGCTGCTGTTTTTGCAACATGGTGCAGCAGATGTGGTGTCGTGGCAACAGTGGCCTATGTCTCCCATTGCCATCAGCTTTTTGTGGCCTTTACCCCCCCTCATCCCTTCCATCTTCCCTCTACAGCTTGCTGTGTTCCACTCTCTCCCCCTGCAGCTCACACACCTAGCAATGCAGGTATAATACCGGAGGGGAGGGATGGGGAAAGATCACACAGTTGAGAGAAGGTGTTGGGAGGAAGGGGCAAGCAGAGGTGGCATTTACCTAGTCGGTTGCAGCTGTGATGTGGAGTCGCAGGTATGCTCTCAGGGTCCCGGTTTTCACTGTCGCATGAACAGTAGCACCCTTGCCAGGAACCGTTGCCAATGGATCCGACCGCTGAAAGAGCATGGGCCAGAACTTCAATGCTGTTTATGTCGATGTTTATTGTTTATGTCGATGTCTATGGTCGATGTCTAACATGCATGTCTACGTCACAGTGTACATGCAGACATGTAGCGTATTCCGAGCATCTGTACGTTGCTGGATGTCCAACCAGCATGAAACATACAATGTCAGGGGAACATGCCCCTGCAGTTTGGATGTATACCTATGTGGGATATTCCATGTTTGGGACGTAGTCCTGCCTGCCTGTGCTTTTGTGATGTCCCCCCAGAAGCACAACTTCAGCAAAGCTGAAATGACCCTCCTCCTAGAGGCTGTTCTCAGAGACATTGCTGGCCTGATGGGTACAAAGGAGTGCAAGTTTGGGGTCTATGAGCGGCAGTGCCAGTGACTGGCCATTTGTCAGAAGGTGCCTCTATATTGTTCCATGGTGAGACCGCACCTTGAATATTGTGTGCAATTCTGGTCGCCGTATCTTAAAATGGATATAGCGTTATTAGAAAAGGTTCAGAGAAGAGCCACCAAAATGGTAAAGGGGATGGAAGGATACCCCTATGAAGAAAGGCTAAAAAGGTTAGGGCTCTTTAACCTGGAAAAGAGATGGCTGAGGGGAGATATGATATAAGTCTATAAATTAATGAACAGAGTGGAACGGGTAAACATAGATCGATTAATTGTTTACGTTATCAGAATATAGGAAGACTAGCGGACATGCAATGAAGCTACAGAACTCAGAACACAGAACACAGAACTCAGAACTCAGAACACAGAACTCACAACTTCACACCCTACTGTCTCGACCAGCCCACGGCAGAACAACCAGACACCATCTCCCACAACATCCTCATACACAGACTACGGACAATCGGAATCAAAGACACTGTACTAAAGTGGTTCCAATCATACCTAACTAACAGAGAACAATTAATCCGTACCAGCACCTTGACATCCCCCCAATTCCAGCAACACCAAGGAGTTCCCCAAGGATTCACACTGTCAGCCATGCTCTTCAACATTTACCTTCAACCACTCTGCTCAGTCATACGCACTCACAACATCAGCTTCCACATATACGCTGATGATATCATGCTCTATGCTCCCATCACAACCACGAACCCAACAAACACCCATCTATCATCATGCTTCACCGAGGTGTCCAACTGGCTACAAACAAACAACCTATCCATCAACATAAAGAAAACAGAAGCCCTCATAGTCACAAAAGACCCGGACTTCACACCACCTACACACCTCAACATAGGTACCACAAGCATCCAAATACAACCACAAATAAGATACCTGGGCATTATTATTGACCAAGCCCTCTCATTAAAGCAGCAAATTGCCAAAACCTCCGGAACTATATTCCACAAGGCAAGAACAGTGCAACGTCTCAGACCCCTTCTAGAACATCAAGACTTCCGAACTGTGATGCAAGCCATGATGCTCCCACATCTGGACTACTGTAACATAATATACCATGGCCTTCCAGCCACGCAGACCAATCCCCTCTGAACAGCTCTGAACACCACAGCGAGAATCATCCAGAGAGCAAAGAAAACCGACCACATCACCCCAATTCTGAAAGACCTTCACATACTCCCCCTCGAAGCAAGGACTAAATACAAAGCCATCCTACTCACCCACAAAGCCATCCATCAAACACAGAACTCCCAACTTCACACTCTACTGTCTCGACCAGCCCACGGCAGAACTACCAGACAAGCCTCCAGCAATTCCCTCACCGTCCCTCACAAAAGAACCAAATGCTCACAACGGATCTGCAACCGAGCCTTTGAACTCTATGCTCCCTCCTTATGGAACTCTCTACCGAGTTGTCTCCGCAATAATGCCAATCTACTATCTTTCAGGAAACAGCTGAAAACTATCCTGTTCCAGGAATACCTTAACACGACCCCCACCAAAAAAGCGAACTAACCTTTGATCTCACCCACCATGACCCCCCCAATGCAAACCTGTACTAACCTGTCCATTTCCAAACTCTGTCCCATGTCCAAAGTCTATCCTATGTTGAAATCATCAATGTCGTCTCCCCGGTGATGGCCCTGCCCTATACTTAAATTCCCCCCACCCTTTTATATGTAACGCCGCTTTGACCCGGTGAAAAGCGGGATATAAATACAGCTAAATAAATAAAATAAATACAGAGTAAACTATTTAAGACTAATAAAAGAAAATATTTTTTCACTCAACGTGTAATCAAACTCTGGAATTTGTTACCGGAGGATGTAGTAAAGGCTATTAGTGTAGCTGGGTTTAAAAAAGGTTTGGACAAGTTCCTGGAGGAAAAGTCCATAAACTATTATTAAGAAGGGTCCCAGGATATCAATGCTTGACCCAGTACAAGCATTGTGGAACCTGTGTCTTTTGGGGAAACTGCTAGGTACGTATGACCTAGATTGGCCACTGTTAGAAACAGGATACTGTGCTTGATGGACCTTGGACTGACCCAGTATGGCATATCTGATGTTCTTATGTGAACGCTGTCCACCATAACAACAGGGAGACAGAGGGAAAGAAACGGAAGTGTCAGCAGGTGCACCAGGCAGTGTGTGCAAAGATGAACAATCTTATCTTCATCTTTATTGTCATTTGATATATTGCTCTAGGCAGTAAGGCATCAGAGTGGTTTGCAGGAATTTAAGTTAAAAATAAGGAAAAGGAAAAGAACACCAATCATATAGAGGACAGGACAGAAAAGAAAGAGAATGAAGAAGAGAGCAATGGGTGGATGGGGAGGGGAGGAGAAGAACTTAGACTAAGTGGTATGTTTGCTAAAATGTCTTAACGTCGCAGCAGTGGTATTATTGCAGCGGCGGCGTTAAGGCACACTAACGCTGTGAAATCCAGGTCTGAAGGGCAGAGTAAGGCTTCCCATAGGGTGGAGAGAAGGGGTCAATGGGCGGAGAGTGTGAGGTGAGAGGCTCCAGGCACACTAACGCTGTGGAATCCAGGTCTAAACACTAACGCCAGTGAAACCCTCACGTTAAGGCACATTGCAGGAAAGAGAAACCATTTCAGTCAGCAATGCGCAGCAAAGGCAGGGAAACCCAGAAACCCAGAAAGTGATAGTTGTGATACATGTGCAGGGAACAAAGAGGCAAATAAACATATAAAAGGACCAGAACCACATCTAAAAGCCCAATAACCAAGTTGGCCAAAAGTTTTATTAATGATAAACATAAAGCAACACCACTGACAAAGCTAAAAAAATAAGATATCATGTTTGGAAGGGTCTATTCTCTGTCACCCTACAAAGTGAATGATCCCACATTGAAATAGTGCTGATCAGGGTTTTTTCACGTCTATATTGGGCAGGTTTGTTATGGCGTGCACATGTGCAGTAACAGCAGAGTGGGCACGTAGGAAAGGGCAACTGTACTGATGCTGTAAATGGGATATAGAGGGCTGCAGGCGGCACATGCTGTGGTCCAGCTGGGGCACAGAGCGTGTTAGGCAGATGCCTAGGTGGCACATAGGAATGGCGAAACTGTAAAGCAGCAAGACATCAACTGATGAGGGTCCAACATGGGCACGAGTGTGTGTCCCACAGTGTCACAGGGGAGATTACCCAGCAGGTACCCCCAAGGGCACATAACATTGGCAGACAGTGTGTTGGCGGGGGAGCACGCATGTCCATGTAGGCACCCCTACCCAAGAACTCACACCATAGGCAGCTGCCTACTGGCATACTGGATGACCTGGGACTGCGCACCACCAGCACCACTGGCATAATGGCTTGGCAGCATGGGGGCAGAGGGGTGCTGGTGGCAGAGGGGGCAGTGGCATCTGCCCACAGCAGACCATGGCCTAGCCCTGTTTAGGTGGGTGCCATGCACTGCAACAGACAGGGTCTGTCTGATGAACATTCATGATATCCCCAGGGAATGAACTGTCCCTGTGGCAACAGTGTGGTGCAGTACACACAGCCAGTGTGTTCATAAGCTGAAGGTCACAAGTTCAAGTCCCAGCTGTGGCTCCTGCCAACCCAGTCCCCATATTTTACCCAGTACTAAACCATGGTAATAAAGACAGAACCTTTATTGCAGATAACATAAACATGTCTGAAACCCCTATATTTTACCCTACAGAGCACAGACACCATAAACATGTGCAATCCCTAGAGCAGACTTTCCCAACTGCAGCCCTGGAGGGCCAAACACCATTCAGGTTGCATGCTGTCTCTAATAAATATGCCTGTGCTGCATTTGTATGCGCCACCCCCATGGTATGCAAATGTATCTCATGCATATTCATTAGGGACCGCATGAAAACCCAAACAGTGTTTTGCCTACCGGGACCGGAGTTGGGAACCTCTGCCCTAGAGCAGCGGCCAACAGGGGCATAAACACCCACACCCACAGGCTCCACTATCCAAAGCCTCATGGAGAGTCAGGCTGTTGGGCCCTGCGTGCAGCAGCATCTCCCAATACTAGCACTTGCATACCTTAGCAATGCCACCCTAAACCTGGGAATACGTTACACATATACCAAAAGGTTTCTATAATTAATGGCAGATAGCAATTCCTAAGTTAAGCACAATTTGCTGATAGAGCTGCATCATAGCAACCTTTCTGATATCTATGGAGTGTGTTTCAGTTTTGGTTTCTGACAGTGTTTACCACCCCGGGGAGTGGCCCCAACAGTATTGCGTACCATAGCCATGCCTGCACTGTGCCCAGGACTGGTGTGGTGGCCAGGGCTGCCAAAAGCCTCTATATTTGCACAATGCTGGCATAGGTGTGGGAGTGTGTGTCTTTCTATCCAGTGTGTTGTGGTTGCCTACACCTTACTCAGCCCACACTGTTTGCACTGTTTCCAGTGTTAGCCTGCCAATGTGCATAATGAGGAGCAAGGTACTGTGGGTATAGCCCGGACAGGGTGGCCTGGGTAGGATGTATCGGCACAGGGCAATGGCAGGGACATTGTAGTGCCCGGCCACAACCTGCACGGAGAGGGTGGCCACAGCATGTCCTGCTGGGAGGTCACTCTCATCCTGACTGAGCAGTGACCACGGCATGGCTAGGTTCCCCCATAGTGCTATATGGTATTTCTTTCAAGTGATATTTATGGGTTCTCTTTTCTGGGGCCCAATCACTGACTTATCTGCTTGGTGTGTGTGCTCACATCCCAGATTTGGGTGCATGCATCTCTTCTGGGAACATGCACTATGGACTAGCTAGCAGACTGTCTGCAGTTAGTATGTGTATGGCTGGGACACCTTGTAGGGTGCAGCAGCTGGAGACTGTCAGATAGTGGTGGGGGGCAGCTGAGCATTTCTAGGTCTACTGTCTGTCTGCCATTGCCTTATGGATGCGTGCAGATCTGCATTGACTACCCTGTAGGGTGCATGTTCCCCAGCAGGACTGGGGTTGATGGTCCCTTCTACTGCCACCATTGCAGGGATGTAGAATGTGGATCTGTTAGTGGGAGATCCTGAGCCCCAGAAGGCAGGTTGGGTGGTGCTACATAATCTGCCTATGAGTCCAAACACCCCCCCCCCCCCTAATAAATATGTGACCATGGCACCCACACAGGATATGCGCTATTCTGGGTGCATCATAGTCCACAAGGGCTAGACGTGACTGGGAAATACAGATGGACACAGGTGTATCCTAGGTGTGTTTGCAAGGACTACCTATCACACACTGGCACTGATGGCGACCTACAGCATAGCCTATCTCAGCTAAACCAGGTGCTGCAGACCTGGTGCTGGACGCCCCATCTTGCCCTCAGGGTGAGCACAATACCCCCACAATGTGACAGTCTGTAGCTACTCTGTGCCAGTAACACACACAGTCAGTTCCCCCTACCAGGCTGAGGTTTATGTTTATGTTTATGTTTATGTTTATTGAGAATTTGATATACCGCTCAGGCCAGAGGCATTAGAGCGGTTTACAATATTACATCATTCAAAGAAATAGGAAAGGAACGCCATTTATATAATAGGACAGAATAGAGAACAGAGACAGTCAGACAGATAGAGGAAGAAGAGGAACATGGAACAGCACATTACCACAACATAGAGGCATAACAACCAGGTCCATGCCGTCAGTGCGGCCCTCAAAGATACATCGCCACGGACCAACACCTAAGGGCCACGCCAAAGGGCCCTCTGGCGAGGCCCTCAGGCGCGGGCCCGCAAGGCGCAGGCGCGCCTTTGAAGCGGCGGTTTTAAAGCCGCTGAAGAGAGCTGTGGAGGGCTTCCGATTGGCGGGAATGGAGGTGAGGAGGAGCTCCCGCTCAACTCCCTCTGTTGATGGCTGCTGCTCCCCGATCTGCCGGCGCGCCTTTGAAGTGGCGGTTTTAAAGCCGCTGAAGAGAGCTGTGGAGGGCTTCCGATTGGCGGGAATGGAGGTGAGGAGGAGCTGTGCTGTGGGAGTGCATACCCCATCTTGTGATCACCTCTAGACTGCTGATCTGCATGTGCAGTGCATCATGGATACGGGTGGGTTAACGCTATCCTGGTAACCACAGCAGACAGTTTGTGTGGTGACCTGCAGTCCTTCTGTAGCCAGCCAGGGGCTTGTTTGTAGTTATAGAGATGTAGCCCACTGGTTACTTCACTAACTGTTGGAGGCAGAGGTCATGGGTTTGATCCCATAGTGGTGTTATTTGATAGGGCTGTCTGAGGCATTTCCTTTTTTAATTTAAATTAGTGCTGCCAGCAAAAACACCCTCACAGTGCTGTAACCTTAAGGTGACTCATAAGGCGTCCTATAAAGCACCCTATAAGGTGCCTTATAAGGCGCCCTATAGGGAACATTATAAGGTGCCTTGGCAGACAGTGCACTTTATAATGTGCCCTCTGGAGTGCCTTATAGGGCGCCTTATGCGGCACCTTAGGTTACGGCACTGTGAGGGTGTGTTTGCTGGCAGCACTAATTTAAATTAAAAAAGAAAATACCTCAGACAGCGCTGATTTAAAGTAAAGGGTAATGCCTCAGACAGCCTTGCTCATTAAGCCCACTGGGGGATTGAACTCATGACCCCTGTTTTATCAGTCAATGTATTAATGATTGTGCTACACCTCTGTTGCTATGCTTTTGGGTCAGTGCCCATAATTAAGGCTAACGCATGTTAACGTGCCATGGCTCCCTCTATCACGCGATAACGGACTTTCTCGCGTGATAACCTGAAATGCTACCTTAAGACCGGAATGCCCACTACCTTATATGGCATTCATCACAGTAAGACTGCAATTAATGCCGGTAACATTAAGATGGTTTAGTAAACATACCCCTAAGAAGGGAACAAGCTAAGGGGGAGACTGCTCAGGGGAAGGGGAGGGAAGGTCATAAGACAACTGAAACAGATGTGTTTTGAGTTGAGATTTGAACTGTAGAAAGGAGGAATTGTGATATTACAGTTCCCAGGGTGGAATGGGAAGGGAGGGAGGAGGGGGGAGGAGCTCTTTTCAACTTAGAAAAGAGAGGAAATCGTTGTTTAACCTTACTAAAATGAGGGGATGTTCCATGAAACTAATAGCACACTTAAAAGAAACTGAATAAAAATTACTTTCTCCAATGCACAATTAAATTATGGATTTGGCATCTGAAGGTGTGATCGATTAGCTATCATAGCTGGGTTCAAAAAGGATTAAGATAAGTACTCAGAAGACAAATCCAGAAAGTATTTTAGCCAAGTAGGCTTGAAGAAGTCATGGCCTATTTCTTGTTGAAAGCAATAAAAAATGGATCAATCTTCTGGAAGCTTAAAGGACGCTTGTAACCAAGTTATCAATGTCCCTGTTTAATGTACATTACCAGGTTTAAGTTACAATGCAAACCGCTTTGACTGAAATGATAAAGCAGTATAAGAAAACCTGTTAATTAACATAAATAACCTGAATCGGCCACTCTCAGAAACAGGATGATGAGTTACATAAAGGGGGAAGGAGGGAGGAAGAGAAAAGCAGGGGAAAGGGAGGGGGAGAGGAAGGGAGAAGATGAGAAGGGAAAGGGGAAAGGGAGGGAGAGGGGGAAAAGGAAGGAAAAAGGGGAAAAGAGAAGGGAAGAAACAAGGGGTTGGGGAAACCATGGAACAGGCAAATCTCTAAAAAATGTATCATAAATAAATATATAAAATCAGGTGAATTAAAAAATGTGAAGTTATAATCAAATATAAAAAAATATATAGACATGTCCATTAAAACCATATTAACCAGTAAATAGTGTATAAAATATAAAGTGGTGGGTGTATGAGCAGAAATTAAAAAGAGAGAATAGAAAACAGGTGAGAATGCCAAAGGAAAACCTGGTATTCAATTTCACAATTCTAACCCATAGTGGATACTGCTTTCAATTCATAAATAAAACGTTCTTCCTCTTGCAACAACAATCAATATTGCCACCACGCCAAGTTTTCTACACTATCTTGATAATGAAAAAACACAAGTCTGAGAATGAGTGATTATTAGCCACATGTTCCACTAATGGAGTAGAAATTACTTTCCTTTTCAAATAGCTTTTATGTTCTAATAGCCTTACTCGTGTAGATATGTGAGTTTTTGCAATGTATAATAAATTACACAGGTAAATGATGATATATATCGCACAAGCAGTATTGCAATTAAGTTTATAGCTTTTACCTGTGGATGGGTATACAAAAACATCTAACGTCAGTGAGTTTGGACAAACAGCCTTTGCCACATTTTGTATGTCCTTTCCAAATGGCTTTCTCTTCTACAGGCATAGGTAAAGCAGATGGTACAAACATATCCTTCAAATTTCTTTCTCTGTTCTATGCCACAACAAGTTTCTGATTCCTAAAACATTCATTATTTTCAAGGATCTGCCAGTGCTTACGAAGCACTTTCTGAATCCATGGAGCAAGACTAGAAAACTTTATTACAGACATATTTTGAATCTTTTTCTCTTGTCTTCAGCTTAAAAGTTCTTCTCTTTTGGCAGCCTTAGCCTTGTGATAACAAGCATCTACACATGAATGTGAATAACGCCTCTTAGCAAATCTACAAGCCATATCCTCGGCCTGCAACTCAAATTCACTGAGATTTGAGCATAATCTGCAGAAACTTAAAAACTGTGAGTACAGAAGGTTCTTCCTGAAGCTGAATTTATGATAATTATCAAGTGCCAGCAATTTATTCTTATCAGTGGGTTATCTGTAAATCGTGATTCTAAAACCATAGGTGCCTTTTTTAATCAGAATATCCAAAAATGAGATCTGATAATAGTCGTACTGAATTTGAAATGCAAGATTGCTGACTCGAGTGTTCAGCTACTCATAAAACTCATGTAACTGTTCTACATCGCCTTCCCATACAACAAATATAACATCGATATATTTTTTCAAAAGGCAAATTGCTTAAGAGAAGGGGAATATCTCAAAATGTACATTTTCAAATTCAGCCACATAGTGATTAGCAATGTCCAGGTGCCATCGTGGCACCGATGGCCATGTCCTTGATCTGTTGGTAAAATTGCCTTGAAAGGAAACATTATTTCTGGTAAGAACTAAGGTGGTAAGCTCTACCAGAAATTCAGTTGGTGTCTGATGTGGTGTATTCCTTAGATTCAAATGTTTTTGAATAATATTCAAAGTTCAAACTTCCAGCTGTGGTTCATTTGTATAAAGTGATTCGATGTCAAAAGGTCCTTATCAATGTCCTCTAAAATGTTAATTATATGTGTGGAATCTTTCACATAAGAGAACATAAAAAAGCATTGACTAGCTTCTACAAGTGTTCTAAAACTGATCCGATGCCCGAGACGATAGGTTGGCCTGGAGGTTCAGATATAGACTTGTGTATCTTAGGTAATACATATATAGTAGGAGTCACTGGATGGTGAGCACATAAAAATTCTCTTTCCCAAGTAGTAATATATCCTGCATTAAACCCTAAATCAATAAGGGAATAGATCTGTTGTTTAAGTGCCTCTGTGGGATCATTCATCAATGGTCGATAAGTACACGTATCATTAAGTTGTCTCTTAGGAGTATGTCTACTAAGGTACATTAAGGATGCCTCCTTAACGTGTCTTTAATGTGTGAAAATGGCCATGTTAAGGGCCCCTGTGCGCAGTACTGGCAGGGGCGGGGAAGAGGAGTTACCACAGAAAGGGCACTAGTGGCTGGTTCACAGGTGGTGAACTGATAGCGGGTGTTAAGAGCAGCAAGCATGCGGGTTAACACGCAGAAAGGATGGTTGCTGCAACATGGGATAAGGGAGACTATCTAGAAATCAGAACTGAGGTGCTGGATGGGAGCAAAGGGAATAGGTAATGGACATGTTATATCCATATGTCCCACACGTGTTAGATAGTGAGTGTAAGGATAATGTGGGAGGCAATTGGACTGTATCAGTGAGAGGTGGTCATATAATCCACTGTGATGTCAGTGGGTGGCATAGAAGTGGGTATGAGTGTGCCATGGAGGAGCCACCATGGCCTTGATGCAGGTATAGCAAGAATTTCTGGGCACAAATGATGACCTGCACATCCTCTGCAGGTGATATGTGTGTGTGGGTGATATGTCCTAGTGCTACGGTATAGGCCAGGGTGTAAACGTAGATAGGTTGTTTACTCCATCAAAAAGTAGAAAGACTAGGGGTCACGCAATGCAGCTACAATGTAACCCATTTAAAAGTAATAAGAGAAAATATTTTTTCACTCAATGTGTAATCAAACTCTGGAATTCGTTACTGGAGGTTGTAGTAAAAGTTGTTAGTGTAGCTGGGTTTAAAAAAGGTTTGGACAAGTTCCTGTAGGAAAGGTCCATAAACCATTATTAAAGAGGACCCAGGAAATCCACTGCTTGTGGAACCTGTGTACCTTTTTGGGAACCTGCCAGGTACTTGTGACCTGGATTGACTACTGTTGGAAACAGGATACTGGCTAGATGGACCTTGGCCTGACTCAGTATGGCATTTCTTATGTTTTTATATTCTAATGTGTAGCAGTTGTCAGGAGAATACATGAATAATTACAATGCTTATATGGAGATGGATGTGCTGAAAGATGGATGGAGTTGGAAGACAGTGCTGTATGGCCTTGCTGCCCCAAAGTACTCCTGCTGGAATTCGGCAGCCAATATTGTGCACATTGATGCTTATGTAGGAGAAATCATATCAATATTGTATGTTAGAGTAAGCATCATATAAAAACAATATACTTTGGGGGTCATTCTGTCCCACGAATAGCGGGGATGGACATCCATCCCTACTATTCACCTCCATGCCGGCCCCGGCAAAAACCTCCCCATATGAACAACATGTTTGTATGGGAAGGCTTAGATGGGGTGGAAGGTGGCATTCCAGAGGCGGAGCAAAGGTGGGGCAAGGGCGGGCCATGACCCTGGATGTACAGGGCCAATTCAAAGATCAACCCTGTATGTCCAAGGCCTTGAACATAGACGGGGGACTTATTCCATGACACTGACAAGGTACTCCAAAATATCAAATAACAACAAAGACCTTCTAAGCTGAGCTTCCACAAATAGTAAAACACAAAAAAGCCCAGCAAAAGAGATCAATATAACAATATTTTTTTGTCGGAATGGCCAGCACAGTAGACAGGAAAAGTTCCTGCTACCACCGTGGCCCGTCCTTTTTAATCAATATTGAAAGTCCATTTAAAACAGCTCTATTCAAAGATGGCTGATACTTAGCTTTGTAGAAGAAAAGCAGGCTGTGAAAAAGATATGAGCAACAATGGATCAATAATACATCAGTAGGTCACTTATACGACGTGTCACGTTTCGGGGGTATATATCTCAGCCCCCTGCTTCAGGTCAGACCTCTGTGTAAAAAACGTCAGCCCTAAAATCCAGCTGAAAAATTGGTTTTATATAACCCAGGCTCACCACCTGAAAACCTAAATAGGTCACGCCCATCAGATGTAGCTCGTATAGAGGAACCAATCCACACCAAGAAGTGAAACCACCATCCAGATTTCACCTCCCGATTAGGAAGGTCATTGATAGAAGTAACCAATCCACAGAGAGAATCATTAATCAGAACACATCCCTCAATCCAAAAAAATCAATGAATAGTATGCCAATCTACCTGCTGATTGAGGCCATCCGGATGAACAGTGTTCAATCTAAATATCCACTTTTGCTCCAAATTCTGTAAACGCTGGTTCCTGTCGCCTCCACAAGGATTAGGGGGCACATGGTCCAAAATTCGCCACCGAAGATCATCAAACGAATGCAAATGATCAAGGCAGTGACTAACCAAAGGAGCTGTCAATGTCTTAGTGCGGAGGCGGGAAGCGTGTTCTGTCAGTCGTTGTTTAAAAATGCGTGAGGTCCTTCCAACATAAGGTAGCTGGCAAGGACAGACAATTAAATAAACTACATAAGTAGTAGTACAATCTGTATGCCAACGAGTGTAATAACTTCTACTGGTACGACTGTCCATCCAGGTAAGACCCAATAAAGTGCCTGAGCAAAATGAGCAAGCTCCACATGAATAGTGACCGGCATGATCATGACTTTTGGGGGGCTGATCCAAAGGGGACGTAGTGTTCACCAGAAGATCTCGTAAATTAGATTTGCGAGAATAAGCGATTTGAAGCGGTGTTCGAAAACATGGATGAATGGCCAGAACAGGCCAAAATTTATGAATTAAACGAACCACCGCAGTGGTCCCTCTCATAAAAGGAAGAACCCCCGTTGTTTTATCCTCCGAGGATGTATGATCTCTAGGTGTCAGAAGCCATTCACGATGAGTGTTGCAAGCCCGTTTATAGGCTAGGTGGACAACTTTCGGTGGATAACCCCTTACTAGAAGACGAGAGCTCAATTCTTGTGCATGAAGTTTAAATTGTGACAACTCAGTACAATTTCTACGAAGCCTTAGGAATTGGCCATAAGGTAAGCCCCGTTTAAGGGCCGGAGGGTGAAAACTGTCAAACCGAAGTAACGTGTTGCGTTGAACCGGCTTCCTATAAAGAGAGGTTGAAAAACCAGCCGGAGTATGCTCTATCGTAATATCCAAAAATTGTATTTTATGTGTCTCCTCTTGCGCTGTAAACTGTATGTTAGGTTTAAAGGAATTCAGAGAGCCCAAAAAAGAATGTAAATCCTCTCTAGTTCCAATCCACGTAAAAAAGATATCATCCAAAAATCGCTTCCAAAGCTTAACATGCGAAAACAATGGATGAGGATACACATACAATTCTTCAAACCAGGACATGTAAATCGTAGCTATAGACGGAGCTACCGTTGCCCCCATAGCAATTCCATAGATCTGTAAATAGAATTGCCCCTGGTATATAACATTTTTTTTATTCAATACCAAATCCAAAAGATCTAAAAAGAAATGCTTTGGAATGCGATCCGGTAAGGGAATGGAATACTGGGAGAGGCCTGTCATAACCTCACTCGGATCGGTTTTGGAACCCCTTTCAATCTACATAGACTCGTATCTAAGGCCGTTAATGACCACAATTCCATCGTATATTAAAGACACGTCTCATTTTTTGAATATTCTAATGGACCATTCTGAATGGGCTTCCAGGGAAGACATATTTCTCGTCACAATGGATGTTTCTGCTCTCTATACGAGTATTCCCCAGCGGGCAGCATATGATGTCATAATATCCTCCTTATGAACTCGGGGAGATTTGTCTTCTGAGCAAATTGTATTTATATCTCATTTGGCTAGACTTACAATTTTTGAAAATTATTTTGAATTTGAAGGCGTAGTATACCAACAAACATCCGGTGTGGCCATGGGAGCCACGTGCGCCCCCATCTGTGGCGAACCTATACATGAAGGATTATGAGCAACAATGGCTTGCCCTTTCACCCTATAGAAATCAATTAGTATTATGGAAACGTTTCATCGATGATGTGTTTGCATTATGGAATGGGTCCGCCACAGATTTGCAAGAATTAATAGGATGGCTAAATGGAGTGGATCCTCATATACAATTTTCATACACTTACCATAAACAAAAAGTAGTTTTTTTGGATGTGGAAGTTCAGAAAAGCCAGCATGGTTGGGAGACCATGGTACATAAGAAACCCATGGATAGGAACACAATCCTTCATTATAATAGCAAACATCCAAAGCAGTTACGAGACAGTTTACCCCTGTCGCAATTTATTAGATATCGTAGAAATTGTTCTCGCTTTGAAGACTATAAAAAACAAGCAAAAAATTTAATACATGATTTCCAATCTCGAGGTTACCCCATCACGGTTTTCAAATCGGCTTATAAGAGGGCACTCTATAATAACAGAGGGTTGTTATTGCAACCCCGTGTGAATAGAACAACTTCAATGATTGATGAAGAAAACGTAAATCTAATTACCGAGTATTCCCCACTGAGTAGTGGGATCAAACGCATCATAGGTCGACATCAAAATGTTTTAAGTACCCTGCCTGGTTTACCAAACAAACATATCAGATGTGTATGGACACGTCAACGAAATCTTAAAGAAAAACTTAGTCCAGCGAAATTACGGACTGTTTCAACAGAGCCATATGGAACAGTCAGGGGACATAGGAAATGTGGACACTGTACTATCTGCTGTATAACAGAAAATATGAACGGGTTTGAATATCACGGACGGAAGTATGACTTAAGGCAATCTTGCGATTCTGACTATATAGTCTATGGCATTAGGTGCCCGTGTGGTCTAATGTACGTAGGTCAAACCACCAGACAGCTCAAAGTCCGTATTAATGAACATCGGAGCAGAATAAAAGTGCAAAGTACAGGAAGCTCCGCTAGTAGCCCATTGCCTACAACGACGTCATGTGTTTGAGGAGTTGCGCTGTTTTGGAATAGATCGAGTTGTTACAGGCCGGTCTGGCAAATCGAGAACTCAAATGCTATTGATACAAGAACAACGATGGATCTATAGATTACAGTCAGTTATTCCGGGTGGTCTTAATAACATGATTGAATGGGGTGCCTGCATTTAATACTTTTGTAATAATGAATTCAAACAATAACATTAAACATTAGTAGAACACTTTTGTTCGATACTCAGATGTCAAAGTTATGTCATCTTGCCTCCCTTTAAATTAGAGTATCGAACCCGCATGCGTGGCATTTTTGTGAAAGCTGGTGAGCTTCAGTATAACACGCTACAGGCTGTAACTGGCTTTGAATTAATTTGGAAAGTAGAGTTAAGGTAAGAACAATATTCTTTACCAAGTTCATCTATGCAATATCTCAATTGTGCATAGTTACATCTGATATCTCTGTACCTTTTTGTAGATAGTGCTGCTTTAAAAGTGCACACCCCTGAAGAAGAGCTGAAACGCGAAGCTGGTACCTGGAAAGTGGCGTTGGGGCTATTAAGAACACCGTTTGGCATAAGCACAATCTTTCTGAATTTCTCAATTGAATCGAATATTAAGATAAGTTCCGATTGTTATTTAACTACAGCACTTAATAGAAGATTAAGAACCACGTTTATGGGTCATTGCTGCAACAGGAGTAAGCGATTTTTGGGTATGTTACCCTGCATTGCTATTCTCAGTCTGAGACCATTGGTTCTATGCGTATAACTCATTTTCTTATGAGCATTTTCTACTTTAGATGGTGGTAATGTAGTAGAGTGAAATCAGAACAATCTTATATGAATAGAGGGCCATATTCTTATTATACCGTTAGGTCTTCTATTTGGCAGACCTAATCTAAACATGTATCTTACCTGAATAGTGGCTGAATATTGTCACTATCTGGATAATTTTCTGGCCTACCTTGCTCCTCCCCTACATGGCCCATAAATTTATTGATAATGTCTGGCCATTTAGCTCAATAATATCCGTATATTTTTAAAAAATACATAGGCTTATTATGCATTTGCCAGCAAACAGATAGCCTTTGAATGGAGCATATTTATTCATTTGTCTGATAAAGTATAATTATTCAGTCATATGGAACACTCACAGATTCACAAATAAAACTCTCCCAACAACGGATGCAGAGCAGAATTAGGGTTTTTCACTTTACAACTCAACATACAAAAAAGATTCCATTCATATTCTGGTCTCAAATCAGTGACAATACCACTAACTCCCTCTACTGTCAAACATTGTGCATTGTAACACAAAACCCTGCAAATGGACAATCAACACCAGCACCAAATCTAAGAACTCAGTCCTACCTATGACAATTCAACATTGCAAATATTCTAGAACACCAGTAACCTCTAGCTGGAAAAAGAGAATAAGCTGAACTGATACAGAACCAGCATGTTAACAGAAGCCCTTACCTTGGCTAGACATGGAAAAACAGACTATTACCAGAAAATAAGAAACTACAAATTAGAAAAAAAATACACAGACAAAAATTCAAATGGAAAAGTTCCAAAACAGACACTGAAGAATGAGTAGCTGAAATGCATTTTCTCCTCTACTGAACTCTAAGAAATGTACTTTTTCAAAGCTGGCATATTTCATTCTCTAAAAAACTGCCATTCTTTTGTACCTTTGCTGTCTGATCATTTTACTTTTCTAGATAATTGGTCCTGGACTCTCTTTTCCACTTCCTCTTGTTGGTTTTTTTCTAAGTCCAGCCTAGGGGCTGAGAGAAACCACAACCATACCAGTTGCATCTTTACACAATCAACTGTTTATTAAGGGGACCCTTAATAAAAATCAAACTGTTTATTAAGGGGACCCTTAATAAACGGTTTGGTTGTGTAAAGATACAACTGGTGTGGCTGTGGTTTCTCTCCGCTCCTAGGCTGGACTATTGGTTGTAGAGTTTTCTTCTCCCGTTTCTCTGTGGTTTTCTTCAGGCTCTCATTTCCATTTTCTTTCTTCATACTGCCTGTCTTCATCCTTTCCTACATCTCTCTCTGAAATGATCCTTCTAGTTCATCTCTTTATTACATTTCTCTCAGCTGCCCTCCCTCTCCATCCCCTTCCCTCCATCAATATTCAGCCTTTCTTTTTTCACCTTTCATTTTCTTAACAGCTTTCCATTTCCTAACCTTACTTCCCTATTCCTTTTATTCCCCACCTGTCTCATTTCTTCGCCAGCCTCCTACATCTCCATCTTTCACTCCCTTTCTAGTCCCCCATTTCCACCCTCTGTATGCATCCCTCCCCACCAAACAAAAACAGCAATACTGCCACACAACGAGCAGAGAAAGAACCAAACTGGAAAAAGTGGGCAGAAAGTTCACACAACAATTTTATTAATCTTGGGTTTAGGCCACTGATTTTAAAGATTAATAAAATTGTTGTGTGGGTTTAGGCCACTGATTTTAAAGATTAATAAAATTGTTGTGTGTGGGTTTAGGCCACTGATTTAAAAAGATTAATAAAATTGCTGTGTGAACTTTCTGTACACTTTTTCCAGTTTGGTTCTTTCTTTGCATCCCCTCCCCAGCCTCATCTACCACCTTCTGCCTCTCATTCCCTAATCAGCCCGGCTTATTCCCTAGCACAAACTCACTCCACCTACAGGCCCTTTCTTATGTCTTAACCCCTATCCAGGATTCCATTTCCACTTTTACCTCCTCCGTTTCTACTCTCTCTCACCAACTTCAAGGAATACCTCTCCCTTCCTGTGACTCCCACCCACTCTATAGCCCTCTGTCCTTTTTAACCACCCCCAATCCTTCCCCAAACCCAATCCCACCCCAATCCTCTCCCCTTCCCATATTTCTTCACTTTGTCTCACAGCCCTACAATACCCCCCCCCCCCCCACCCAATCATCTTGTCCCCACTGTTCTCTTTATCTCTGGTCAATTTCTTAGTTTCCATTATCCCCCCAGGCAATCCAAGTCCTCACTTTTTCACCCTACCCAGTCTCTGAGTCTTCACTCATAATTCCATCCAAGCCTAGAGTCCCTACTTATATGTCCAACACCCAGCCTATGTTACTCTTTCTTTTGTTTTCTCACCCAGTTTTAGATTCTTTACCTAAGCCCAAGTCCATGCTCTCCCACATCTCCATGTCCCTAGTGCCCACCCATCTACCTCCTTCTCCAATACTTATTAGCCCTTCCTTTCCTTTTCCTTACCTGAGCATCTGATCTTATACCACACCCTCTCAATCTTCCCCTGGTTATGACTTTGCTTCTTCCCCAGCCTCCATAATATCTGTCCTCCTCTCCCTTCTCATTACCCCAGCATCTCTTTCTTTTTCACACCTTGGCCCCAGCATTTATTAACACTAGTCCCCTTTCAGTACTCGGCTCCCCAGCCCTAAAATTAACCCCTTTTCAGTGCCAGGCTCTTCCAGCACATGCCAATTTCCATGTCCAGCCCCAGTATCAGCACATTTCTGGTCCCAGTCCCTCCCAGCCCCAGTATCAGCCCATGTCTACCCTACAGTCCCAGTATCAGCCAGTTTCTATTCTCAATCATCCCCCATCACCAGTATCAGCCCATTTCCAGTCTGTCATCCCCCAACTCCAGTATCAGCCCATTTCCAGTGTCAGCTTTTCCCCAGCTCCATATAAGTCTATTTTTAGTCCCAGTTTCTCCCAGCCCTAGTCTCAGCCCATTTCCAGTCACAGCCCCCCCCCCCCCAGCATTGTCCCTCTTCAGTCCCAGTCTCTCCATCATATCACTTGCAACCAGCTACCTCCCACCTACTTCTCCCAGACTGTTCTAAGTTAACACGGCCACGGGAGCATTTTTGTTTTCTTCTGTGACGGTCCTGTACTGAAGCAGTCTGGCCACTGCATTTACAGAAAAACAAAATCAGCACTTCCTGCTTTACTGAAAGTGGCATGGCTGGGCTGCTGCGCTACAGCACAGTCGTGGGAGCAAACAAAAGTGATCCTCTAACTGTGTTAAGTGTTAATAAGGCCTTGGCTACCTCCTTTTTTCCTCTGCCTGCTCTGTGCCGCCACGGCCGTATTAACACAACACAGCCACAGGAGCACTTTCATTTGCTCTCACGGCCGTGCTGTAGTGAAGCAGCCCTACCACTGCACTTTTAGTAAAACAGGAAGTGCTGATTTTGCTTTACTGTAAATGCTGCAGCTAGGCTGCTTCCATACAGCACAACCACAGGAGCAAATAAAAGTGTCTCTGCAGCTGTGCTGTGATAATACAGAGCAGGTGGGATGATGGAATCAATATTTCCACCTTAAGAAGTGCAGGAACACCATTTCGCCCCATTCTGGCACAAATTAAGCCTGGTGTTCACTTTACAAGTGCTGACCACTCCAGTGGGCTGAATATCAAGCCCATAATATTCATTCCACATATGTTTTCATAAACAAAGCAGTGATACATCATGGACACTTTCAAACATCACTTCACTACTCACGGAAAGTAATTTTTTATAAAGCATTTTCCATTCAAAATGTACGTTCCCCATACAGAAAATAAGTAGTATTAAATTGCATGTCCAATTATGCATGTACAAGTACACATGCCAAAATATTTGCATGCACATGCACGCAGGAATTGTGGGGTCATAGCTTATGTTAATAGATTTTGAAAATTGTCCACTTACTGCTGGAACAATATGGTCTCAATTTACAAGTCATATTTTCTGAAGCTACATAAAAAATGACTTTGAAAAATAGATGACACAATTTCTATTCCAGTTTTCTTACCTATAATCCTTTTTTAACTAAGGCAAAATTGTGGATTTTCAGTAGTATTCTGCAACCTCAGAAATGTTAATGTGTTAAAAAACATTATATATGAAACAACTGTAATCCATTGTTAAAACCCAAACCTTTCTCAAGATTCAGAAGATAAAGCACTTTGCATGATGACATTAAAAACAATAGGCAGTGACTAGCAGGCAGTTCTTACAGAACCCATAACGTACCTGCAGTTGGCTCTGTGGACAGCAAGATATCTGTGTGGAAATTATGTTGTTAAAAGATAGAAAGTAGAGGGTAGGACTAAATGGCCAGTTTTCCCAATGGATCTGTGCTGGGTCTGCTGCTTTTTGACATTTTCATAAATGATCTGGAAAAGGGAATAACAAGTGAGGTTATCAAATTTGCAGATGACACAAAACTATTCAAAGTTGTTAAAACCCATGAGGATTGTTGAAAATTGCAAGAGGATCATGATAAATTGGAAGACTGGGCATCCACATGGCAGATGAAATTTAATGTGGACAAGTGCAAAATTATGCACCTAGGAAAGAACAACCCAAACATGGTTACACAATGCAAGGTTCCACATTAGGAACCACCACCCAGGAAAAAGATTTAGGCGTCATCGTGGATAACATGTTATAATCCTCTGCCCAGTGTGCAGAGGCGGCCAAGAGAGCAAATAGAATGCTAGGTATCATAAAGAAAAGAATGGAATGGAAAATAAAACAAAGGATATTCCTGTGCGGATATCCAGTTTAGTCCTCCACAATCGGGTAGTGCACCTTCTACTGCAGCCTGGAGACTGGACCAATCAAATCTTCTGTAGTACATATCCAGCTGGAGCTCCCAGAAGCCCCCCAGTGTGTCCAGTCTCTTGCAGCTTGAAGACGTAAAAGTGTGTCCTCCTGGGCACACTGAGTAACTCTTGCAGGAGCAACACTTGTTAGTTAGTCTTTTAGGGTTTGTTTTTGGGACATTTACTTACTATTTATTTAATAGCTAGCTGTCTCTTTAAAAGGAAAAGGAAAAGAAGCCTGGCTCCCTGGAGCATTGTCACAGGAGACTAGGGGAAGTCAGACCTGCAGGCTCCTGCCTTCCTGCCTGGCAAATTTTAACAGCCCTGGGTGAGCTTTCCCTGGACAGTACGGGGAATTGCCATACCTGATACAGCAGTGACTGGCACTGGGAGATGTTGACTGTGTCCTTGCTGTTCCTGAGCTGGTAGGAGTTTTCACTTCTTTATTTGTGAGCAGTGCTCTGTCAGAGCTGCCAGCGTTTCTGTAGGCTCTCCTGAGCCCATTTGGCAATTTTTCTTCAAATTGGTCGTTTGCCCTGCATTACAGGGTCGTTTTTATTTATTTTCCATATTATTTGGTTGCCGTTGTATTTTCGCGCCGTTTTTTGCCACGGGTGAAACAGTGCGGCGGCCATTTTGGATTTTTAAAGTGTGCTTTTAAGGCACTTTTGCTCACTTGTGCAGGTTCCCCTAGCGTTTTTTGGGGTTCCTTTTGCTGGCGATTTTGCTCAGGGCACCCCAGGGAGTCTGGGGAGTATTTTATTTCTTGTAAAAAAAAAAAAAAAAAAAAAAGTTTTAATTTTAATCCGGGGCTGATTTGCATAGGATTGCCCCTGGGCTGTGGGTTTTCCTGTGACTGTTCCATTCTATCCCGTTGGGCGGAGGTGGCCTTGGGATGGCTTCCATACCCCAATGTGTGATTTGTGGGTCCCGCAGAGCGGCAGGGACTGACTCTGGCATCTGCAGGGGCTGTGCTGCAGTGCCCGCAGGGATAGAGCAATCTGTGAATGTTCAGGAGCAGGCTACCCCTGGGGATGCTTCTACTTCAGGGGACAGTATTCTTTCTCCGAGCATCCCTCAGTCTGGGTCGGTGGCTGCGCTGCAGCAGGCGGCTACAGTTGTCCCACCTATGGAATTCTCCCATGATTTCGTGCTCCTCATGCATCAGGCGTTCCGCTTGAGCAGGTCTGGTCAGTTGCCGGAAGTTTGCCCCCCCCTCTCTTCCCTCGGGGTCCTCGGGGGCGGCTCAGTGCTCCTCACAACCCGGGGGCCAAGCGGCTTCGGTTGGGGGAATAGGAGCAGGATGCCCTGGGTCTTCTGGATTCCGAGGCGGAGGGCGATCCTGAGGCTGAAGCGGAGGAGTTGGAGGATGGGGAGATCCCTGAGCTGGAGGATCAGGCTCGGGTCATTCGAGTGTTCCGTAGGGACGAGCTGGTTCCTCTGGTAACGGAGTCCCTTCAGGCGCTTAACCTTTCGGCGGTGCGGTCCCTGGAGGAGGAGGGTCTTGCGGATCCCCTGATTCAGGCAGTCAGAGATGCCCAGGTGGTTTTTCCCGTCCACCGCGTGGTCGAACAGATGATCCAAGCGGAGTGGGAGCACCCGGAATCCGGTTGGAAGGGGATTCGGACCATGAATCGGCGCTATCCCCTTGCCGACAAGGACAGGGACTGGTTCAAGTCCCCACGGGTGGATGCTGCGGTTTCCGCAGTGACCAAGAAAACCACCATCCCGGTTGAGGGAGCGGCGGCCCTCAAGGACGGTCAGGATAAGAAGGTGGATAATTTGCTCAAGCAAACCTTCGATACTGTTGCCGTGTCATTGCAAGCCTCTATTTGTGGGGCTTGGGTGGCTCGGTCGTGTCTGCGGTGGTCGCAGCGATTGCGCTCGAGCCCCGGGCTAGACCAGCAGGGCCTGTTGGAGGTTACCCGGTTGGAGTCCGGCTCGGCCTATTTGGCGGATCTGTTTTATGATTTAATCCGCGCGTTGGCTAATAGTATGGCATCCGCGGTTGCGGTGCGCCGGTCCCTCTGGTTGCGCAACTGGGCGGCGGACGGTTCTTCCAAGTCCCGCCTCAGTAAACTGCCCTTTAAGGGCAGATTGTTATTTGGGGAGGCTCTCGAGAAATTGGTAAAGGATCTCGGTGAGTCCAAGGGGGGCCGGCTTCCGGAGGATAAGCCAAGGTCCAACAGGCCCTCCTCTTCGGCGCGGGGGTCCTTTCGGGATCAGCGCCGGTTTCGTTCCTCCCGCCTGTGGGCATCGCAGCGGAGCCGGTTTGGAGCCCGTAATCAAGGCTTTCGTGGTTTCCGAGGATCCGGCAGAGGTTTTTCCGGAGCTGCCTCTTCCTCGGTCTCTTCCTTTGGGCGCAAGCCACAATGACGCGAGGCAGGCTCTGGAGGGGGGCCCGATTATCGGGGGTCGCTTGCGCGACTTTCTTCCTTCTTGGGCCCAAATTACGTCAGATCGCTGGGTGCTACAGATTATAGAAGAAGGTTATGCTCTGGAGTTTGCGTTCCCGCTTCCAGATTCCTTTGTTCTGTCTCCCAGCAGGGGCGAGCAAAAGACGCGGGACATCCGCGTGACCCTGGATCGGTTGTTAACTTTGGGAGCTGTGATCCCGGTTCCTCCCTTGGAAAGAGGCGCCGGTCGCTACTCCATCTATTTTGTGGTCCCCAAAAAGGGCGACTCCCTGCGTCCGATCTTGGACCTCAAAGGCGTGAATCGCGCACTCAGGGTGCCGCATTTCCGTATGGAAACCCTGCGGTCAGTCATTGTAGCAGTGCGACAGGGGGAGTTTTTAACGTCCCTCGATCTTACCGAGGCCTATCTGCACATTCCGATACATCCATCTCATCAGCGGTTTCTCCGCTTTGCGTTTCTGTGGGGCCACTTCCAGTTCCGGGCCATGCCGTTCGGCTTAGCTACGGCTCCGCGCACCTTCACCAAGGTGATGGTGGTCGTCGTGGCGGCCTTGCGCAAGGAGGGCATTTTGGTCCATCCATATCTCGACGACTGGTTAATACGAGCAAAATCCAGTCGGGAGTGCATGCGAGTCACAAGCAAGGTAGTGGCTCTGCTGCGTTCTCTCGGCTGGGTGGTGAACGAACGAAAGAGTTGTCTGCGTCCCTCGCAGGACCTCGAGTATCTGGGGGTGCGTTTCGACACCGCCCGGGGACTGGTATGCCTCCCCGAGCGCCGCGTCCTGGCGTTGCGGGCTCTTGTCCGACTTTTTCGGGGGATGCCCGCTCCGTCGGCGTGGTGGTACTTGCGGTTCCTCGGAACGATGGCGGCGACCTTGGAGGTGGTGCCGTGGGCGCGGTTCCACATGCGCCCGCTACAGAGGGCACTCCTTCGCCGTTGGTCCAACCAGTGCGACTCCTTGAACAGGAGATTGCCCTGCCCGAAGACAGTGCGACGGTCGCTCCGATGGTGGCTCTCCTCCGAGAATTTGACGCGGGGGATTCCCTTGGAGCCTCCTCGGTGGGTTCCTCTCACTACAGATGCGAGCTTAGCCGGCTGGGGAGCGCACTGTGAGACCCGCTTCACACAGGGGGTGTGGTCCTCCCGGGAAGCCTCTTGGTCGATCAACCGTCTCGAGCTTCGGGCGGTCAGGCTTGCCTTATTGGCCCTGGAGCCTCTGGTCCTGGGTCGGGCGGTCCGAGTCTGGTCGGACAATGCGACCACGGTGGCGTACATCCATCGCCAAGGGGGCACAGGGAGCGTGGCACTGGAAACAGAGGCGACGGCCTTGTTCAGTTGGGTGCAGACTCGTCTGCCGGCAATCTCGGCGGCACACATAGCAGGCGCAGAAAATGTCCAGGCAGACTTTCTCAGCAGAGTGCGGGTGGACCCCGGAGAGTGGGAGTTAAATCCACAAGTATATGCGCAAATAGTTCGGCGGTGGGGTCCGCCCATCATGAATCTCATGGCGACCTTCCAAACGGCCAGGACGAGTCGCTTCTTCAGCAGACGGCGGGAGTGAATGTCCGAGGGACTCGACGCTCTCATTCAGCCGTGGCCGACGTCCGGGCTCCTGTATGTCTTCCCTCCGTGGGCACTCATCGGCCGGGTCGTTCAGCGCATCGAGTGCCATCGGGGTCGAGTGCTGTTGGTGGCTCCGGATTGGCCCCGGAGACCCTGGTATGCCGACCTCGTCCGGCTTCGAGTCGGCGTTCCGTGGTGCCTTCCTGCGCTGCCGGACTTTCTCCTTCAGGGGCCCTTGCGGATGCCCCAGGTGGCTCGATTCTCGCTTACGGTTTGGCCATTGAGAGGGCTCGGCTGAAAAAGCAGGGCTATTCGCCCGCGGTGATTTCCACCTTACTGCGGGCAAGAAAGTCATCCACTTCTCTTACTTATGTTCGAATTTGGAGGATTTTTGAGAACTTTTCTTCAGGATGGGTTCGAGAAAGGTCTCGCGGCCAGTTCCCTGAAGGTTCAGTTGGCAGCGATCTCTTGTTATAGAGGCAAGGTCTTGGGCCGCCTTCTCGGCGCTCATGCGGATGTGCGGCGTTTCTTGACCGCCGTTTTTCATTTACGGCCTTCCCGCAGAACGTTGATTCCTCCGTGGGATTTGAATCTAGTTCTGCGAGCTCTGGTGCGGGGACCCTTTGAGCCCTTGCGGAGGGCGTCTTTGAAGGATCTCTCCTTGATGACGGTTTTTCTGGTAGCAATTTGCTCGGCAAGGCGCATTTCGGATCTTCATGCTTTGTCCTGCCGAGAGCCTTTCTTGTCTTTTTCCGCGGAGCGGATTGTGCTCCGTCCGGTTCCTTCCTTTCTGCCAAAGATAGTGTCTCCTTTTCACCTGAATCAGGCGGTGTTTCTGCCAGTGCTTTCGGCGAGTTCTGTCGAGTCGGTGGACAAGGGTCTTCACCGGCTTGATGTGGGCCGCACGCTGCGTCGGTATTACAGTCTACCGAGCCCTTTCGGAAGACTGATCGGCTCTTTGTGCTCTTTGGGGGTGCAAGGAAAGGTGAGGCGGTGGCTAAGGCCTCCATTGCTCGATGGCTCAAGGAAGCGATAGCGTCCGCGTATCTGTTGCAGCGGCGGCCGGTTCCGGAGGGGCTCCGAGCTCATTCTACTCGGGCTCAGGCGACCTCTTGGGCGGAGCATAGCCTGGTGCCGCCGGCAGAGATCTGTAAGGCGGCCACTTGGTCGTCTCTGCATGCTTTCAGCAGGCACTATCGCTTGGATGTGTCAGCGGCTCGGGATTCCTGTTCTGGTTCGGCGGTTTGGCGCGCCGGCTGGCAAGGTCCCACCCGGTCTTAACTGCTCTGTTACATCCCGATTGTGGAGGACTAAACTGGATATCCGCACAGGAAATGGAAATTACACTAACCTGGTAATTGTAGTTCCTGTAGGATCCAGTTTAGTCCTCCTTCCCTCCCGACTATCTGTATGCTCTAGCGGCGCGCTGTCCCGAGCGGGTGACTATGAGACGGTTTTTCGTCCCGTTCGGACTCTGTCGACAGCGGTGCTTATCGCTATGACTCTGTGTAAATTTAATGGCGTCGGGGCAGGCGCCATGCCATGTCTGACTTCCTCGTTTGGGGAGGAAGTTGGTTATTCCAGGGGGGGAAGTATATTGTTTAATACTATGAAGTGTTGCTTCGTTAAGTATGCTTTGTTACTAGTACACTGGGGGGCTTCTGGGAGCTCCAGCTGGATATGTACTACAGAAGATTTGATTGGTCCAGTCTCCAGGCTGCAGTAGAAGGTGCACTACCCGATTGTGGAGGACTAAACTGGATCCTACAGGAACTACAATTACCAGGTTAGTGTAATTTCCATTTATAATGCCTCTGTATTGTTTCATGATGCGGCCGCACCTTGAATATTGTGTGCAGGTCTGGTCACTGTATCTTAAAAAGGATATAGAGTTATTAGAAATGGTACAGAGAAGAGCCGCCAAAATGGTAAAGGGGATAGAAGGATACCCCTATGAAGAAAGGCTAAAAAGGTTAGTGCTCTTCAACCTGGAAAAGAGACGGCTGAGGGGAGATATGATAGAGGTCTATAAATTAATGAATGGAGTGGAACGGGTAAACGTAGATCGATAGTTTATGTCATCAGAATATAGAAAGACTAGGGGACATGCAATGAAGCTACATGGTAACCTAATTAAGACTAATAAGAGAAAATATTTTTTCACTAAGCGTGTAATCAAGATCTGGAATTTGTTACTGGAGGATGTAGTAAAAGCTGTTAGTGTAGCTGGGTTTAAAAAAGATTTGTACAAGTTCCTGGAGGAAAGGTCCATAAACCATTATTAAAAGGGACCCCGGATATCACTGCTTGACCCAATACAAGCATTGTGGAACCTGTGTCTTTTGGGTAAACTGCTAGGTACTTATGACCTAAATTGGCCACTGCTGGAAACAGGATACTAGGCTTGATAACTGATAACTAGTGTGGCATATCTTATGTTCTTATGTTATGATCTTAAAACTATACAAACTGTTGATTTCAGAAATGGGTGAAATCTTTTGTAATTACTCTTAATCCTTTCTGGTCCAGAATTCAAGTGTTGAACCCCAGTTATTTTTAGTGTCAGTCATAATTCAAAAGGAATTCTGGATAAAACATTTCTACAGAGGAAAGAATTATCATCATTTCTTAAAATATTTGTTTAAAATTCAATAAATAAGACTTGAAGCAGACTCCTTTATTAGTATAAGTATCCACAGCAACCCTTAGTAAGTAAAGAACTTACAGATCTAAACACAAGCTTAAAACTAAAATGCAGGCAACAGTCCTGCAGTGAGATGGGGGCTTTCCAGTCTTTTGCATTGAGTGTCACATGAATGATTTTCTCCCAGTTGGTGAGAAGTCTTACGTGTGTACTAGGTGCAAGGAGCTCTTTGCTCTCAGGGAACGAGTCCATTCTCTAGAGGCTAGAGTAGCAGACTTGGAAGACATAAAAAAGATAGAGAGGTACATAGCCGGCACCTACAGGAAAATATAGTCCTGAAGTCTCACCTCCAGTCTGGCAGCATCCCTGTTGCCATGGAGGAGAGAGGTCACGTGACAGGAGAGCATCACCCTGGTGTGTCAGGAAGTGATCCTGTAATTAGGACCTGTCCTCCAGGTGATGTAAAACCCTCGCGCACCGAGGAAGTTTCTCCAGGGCCGTGTGCCCATGAGGGAAGAATTAGGACAACTGTTATAGTTGGTGATTCAATCATTAGGTATGTAGATAGCAGGGTGGCTGGTAGACTGGGGATCGCCTGGTAACATACCTGCCTGGTGCGAAGGTAGCGGACCTCATGCGCCACCTAGATAAGGTCTTAGATAGAGCTGGAAAGGAATCTGCTGTCTTGGAACATGTCGGTACCAATGACATAGGAAAATGTGGTAGGGAGGTTCTGGAGACTAAATTTAGGCTTTTAGTTAGGAAGTTGAAATCCAGAACTTCCAGGGTAGCATTCTCCAAAATGCTTCCCGTTCCATGTGCAGGACCCAAAAGGCAGGCAGAGCTCTGGAGTCTCAACGCGTGGATGAGATGATGGTGCAAGGATGAGGGTTTTGGATTTGTTAGGAACCGGGGAACATTCTGGGGAAAGGAGGGGCTCTTCCAAAGGAATGGACTTCACCTTAACCGGGAAGGAACCAGGCTGCTGGCATTAACCTTTAAAAAGGAGATAGAGCAGCTTTTAAACTAGAAAATAGGGGAAAGCCAACAGTAGCCCAAGAGCGCATGGTTTGGAAGAATGTATCCTTGAAGGATACCAACAAAAGCAGAGAGGTTCCAAAAAAGAATAAAATAGCCCAAATGCCCTTGAGTATGGAGCAGACAGAGCTTAAAGATTCCAAATTACCCATGCCTACCTATAGCCAGATTAATATGAATAAAATACAGTCTCTAAAGTGCTTGTATGCAAATGTTAGAAGTCTAAAAAATAAGATGGGAGAGATAGAATATATAGCACTAAATGAGAGGTTAGATAGAATTGGAATCTCAGAGACATGGTGGAAGGAGGACAACCAGTGGGACACTGTGATACCTGGGTAGAAACTATATTGTACATAAGAACATAAGAACATAAGATATGCCATACTGGGTCAGACCAAGGTCCATCAAGCCCAGTATTCTGTTTCCAACAGTGGCCAATCTAGGTCATATGTACCTAGCAGTTTCCCCAAGAGACACAGGTTCCACAATGCTTGTATTGGTTCAAGCACTGATATCCTGGGTCCCTTCTTAATAATGGCTTATGGACCTTTCCTCCAGGAACTTGTCCAAACCTTTTTTAAACCCAGCTACACTAACAGCCTTTACTACATCCTCCGGTAACAAATTCCAGAGTTTGATTACACGTTGAGTGAAAAAATATTTTCTTTTATTAGTCTTAAATAGTTTACCCTGTAGCTTCATTGCATGTCCCCTAGTCTTTCTATATTCTGATAAGGTAAACAATCGATCTACGTTTACCCGTTCCACTCCGCTCATTAATTTATAGACTTCTATCATATCTCCCCTCAGCCGTCTCTTTTCCAGGTTAAAGAGCCCTAACCTTTTTAGCCTTTCTTCATAGGAGTATCCTTCCATCCCCTTTACCATTTTGGTGGCTCTTCTCTGAACCTTTTCTAATAACTCTATATCCTTTTTAAGATACGGCGACCAGAATTGCACACAATATTCAAGGTGCGGTTTCACCATGGAACGATATAGAGGCATTATAATATCCTTTGTTTTATTTTCCATTCCTTTCCTTATCATACCTAGCATTCTATTTGCTCTCTTGGCCGCCGCTGCACACTGGGCCGAGGGTTTTAACATGGTATCCACAATGACGCCTAAATCTTTTTCCTGGGTGGTGGTTCCTAATGTGGAACCTTGCATCGTGTAACCATAGTTTGGGTTCTTCTTCCCTAGGTGCATAACCTTGCACTTGTCCACATTAAATTTCATCTGCCATTTTGATGCCCAGTCTTCCAATTTATCAAGATCCTCTTGCAATTTTCCACAATCCTCTTGGGTTTTAACAACTTTAAATAGTTTTGTGTCATCTGCAAATTTGATAACCTCACTCGTTATTCCACTTTCCAGGTCATTTATGAATATGTCAAAATGCAGCGGACCCAGCACAGATCCCTGGGGTACACCACTATTCACCTTTCTCCATTGGGAAAATTGGCCATTTAGCCCTACCCTCTGCTTTCTATCTTTTTATCAGTTCCTGATCCACAATAGTACACTGCCTCCTAGCCCATGACTCTTTAGTTTTGCCAAAAGTCTCTCATGAGGGACCTTGTCAAAGGCTTTCTGAAAGTCCAGATACACAATATCAACCGACTCACCTTTGTCCACCTGATTATTCAATCCTTCAAAAAAACATAACAGATTAGTAAGACAAGATCTTCCTTGTCTAAAGCCATGTTGGCTGTCTCTCATTAGTTCATGACTATCTACATGCTGAGTAATTTTATTCTTTATGATGGTTTCTATCATTTTTCCCGGTATTGACGTCAGGCTCACCGGTCTGTAGTTTCCCGGATCACCCCTGGAACCCTTTTTAAAAATTGGTGTTACATTGGCGATACTCCAATCTTCAGGTATTAGAGATGATTTTAATGATAGTTCACAGATTACTAATAGCAGGTCTGCAATCTCATATTTCAGTTCTTTCAATACCCTTGGATGTATACCATCCGGCCCAGGTGATTTGCTACTCTTCAGCTTATCTAATAGTTGTAATACATCTTCTCGATGTATCGATATTTCCTTCAATTCTTCTGCACCTTTAAATACCACTTCAGTCATGGGTAACATCCCTACATCTTCCTCAGTAAAGATAGAGATTGTACTGATAGAGCTGATCAAATTGGTGGAGGGGTTGCGCTCTACAGAATGTTATAGAGGGCATTGAGTCAGAAAGGATTAAATTTTGCAGGAAACAAAATCTGCTGTACAATCTCTATGGATTGAAATTCCATGTAAAAAGGAGAAGGCGATTGGAGTGGGGGTGTACTATCGACCGCCTGGCCAGAATAAACAAATGGATGATGAAATGCTCAAAGAAATCAAGGAAGCTAACAAACTTTACAGCACAGTAATAATAATGGGTGATTTCAATTACCCCGGTATCGACTGGATCAGTGTCATGGCAGGACATGCTAGGGAGATAAAGTTCCTAATGAAATAAATGACTGCTTCTTGGAGCAGCTGGTTCATGAACCGAACTGAGGGGAAGCCATAATGAACCTAGTCCTTAGTGGAACACCAGATCTGGTGCAAGAGATAAGGGTGTTGGGGCCACTTGGCAATAGTGATCATAGCATGATCACTTTTCATTTAATTAGTGGAGGAGGGATGGTAAGGAAATCCACAGTACTACCTTTTAACTTTTGACTATGATAAAATGAGGAAAATAGTTAAGAAAAAACTAAGAGGAGCAGTTGCAAAAGTTAAAGACTTACATCAAGCTTGGGTGTTGTTGAAAAATACTATCTTGAAAGCCCAGACCAGCTGTATTCCACGCTTTAAGAAAAGTGGAAGGAAGTCCAAAAAACTGCCAGCATGATTTGAAGGTGAGGTCAGAGAGGCTGTTGTTGCCAAATAAAGCATCTTTCAGGAAATGGAAAAAAGAGCCAAATGACGAAAACTGGAAACAGCACAAGCACTGGCAAGTTAAATGCAAGGCATTGATAAGGCAGGCAAAGAGAGAATTTGAAAAGAAGCTTGCTGCGGAAGCAAAAATGCATAATAAAGACTTTTTCAAGTACATTTATAGCAAAAAACCTGTGAGAGAGTCAGTTGGTCCATTAGATGATAGAGGGGTTAAAGGGGCACTAAGAGGCGACAAGGCGATAGTGGAGAGACTGAATGAATTCTTTGCTTTGGTGTTTACTGAGGAAGATGTAGGGATGCTACCCATGATTGAAGTGGTATTTAAGGTGCGGAAGAATTGAAAGAAATATCGAAACATTGGGAAGATGTATTACAACTATTTGATAAACTGAAGTGTAGCAAATCACCTGGACCGGATGATATACATCCAAGGGTGTTGAAAGAACTGAATATGAGATTGCAGACCTGCTATTAGTAATCTATGAACTATCATTAAAATCATCTGTAATACCTGAAGATTGGAGGATGGCCAATGTAACGTCAATTTTTAAAAAGGGTTCCAGGGGTGATCCGGGAAACTACAGACCAGTGAGCCTGACGTCAGTACCGGGAAAAATGGTAGAAACTATCATAAAGAACAAAATTGCTGAACATGTAGATAGTCATGGCCTAATGGGAGACAGCCAACATGGCTTTAGACAAGGAAGATCTTGTCTTACTAATCTGTTATGTTTTTTTGAAGGTGTGAATAAACAGGTAAGAACATAAGAACATAAGACATGCCATACTGGGTCAGACCGAGGTCCATCAAGCCCAGTATCCTGTTTCCAACAGTGGCCAATCTAGGTTATACGTACCTAGCAATATCCCCAAAAGACAGGTTCCACAATGCTTGTACTGGGTCAAGCATTGATATCCTGGGTCCCTTTTTAATAGTGGTTTATGGACCTTTCCTCCAGGAACTTGTCCAAACCTTTTTTAAACCCAGCTATACTAACAGCCCTTACTACATCCTCCGGTAACAGATTCCAGAGTTTGATTACACGTTGAGTGAAAAAATATTTTCTCTTATTTGTCTTAAATAGTTTACCCTGTAGCTTCATTACATGTCCCCTAGTCTTTCTATACTCTGATAGCGTAAACAATAGATCCACGTTTATCCGTTCCACTCCATTCATTAATTTATAGACCTCTATCATATCTCCCCTCAGCCGTCTCTTCTCCAGGCTAAAGAGCCCTAACCTTCTTAGCCTCTCTTCATAGGAGAAGCCTTCCATCCCCTTCACCAATTTGGTTGCTCTTCTCTGTACTTTTTCTAATAACGCTATGTCCTTTTTAAGATACGGTGACCAGAATTGCACACAATATTCAAGGTGCAGTCGTACCATGGAGCGATACAGAGGCATTATAATATCCTTTGTTTTGTTCTCCATCCCTTTCCTTATGATACCTAGCATTCTATTTGCTTTCTTGGCCGCCGCTGCACACTGGGCGGAGGGTTTTAACATGTTATCCACAATGACTCCTAAATCTTTTTCCTGGGTGGTGGTTTCTAATGTGGAGCCTTGCATTGTGTAACTATAGTGTGGGTTGTTCTTTCCTAGGTGCATAACCTTGCACTTGTCCACATTAAATTTCATCTGCCATTTGGATGCCCAGTCTTCCAATTTATCCAGATCCTCCTGCAGTTTTCCACAATCCTCTTGGGTTTTAACAACTTTAAACAGTTTTGTGTCATCTGGAAATTTGATATCCTCACTAGTTATTCCCTTTTCCAGGTCATTTATGAATATGTCAAAAAGCAGCGGACCCAGTACAGATCCCTGGGGTACTCCACTATTCACCTTTTTCCATTGGGAATATTGGCCATTTAGCCCTACCCTCTGCTTTCTATCTTTTAACCAGTTCCCGATCCACAATAGTACACTGCCTCCTATCCCATGACTTTTTAGCTTCGCCAAAAGTCTCTGATGGGGGACTTTGTCAAAAGCTTTCTGAAAGTCCAGATACACTATATCAACCGACTCACCTTTGTCTACCTGTTTATGCACACCTTCAAAAAAACATATCAGATTAGTAAGACAAGATCTTCCTTGTCTAAAGCCATGTTGGCTGTCTCCCATTAGGCCATGACTATCTACATGCTGCGTAACTTTGTTCTTTATGATGGTTTCTACCATTTTCCCTGGTACTGACGTCAGGCTCACCGGTCTGTAATTTCCTGGGTCACCCCTGGAACTCTTTTTAAAAATTGTTGTTACGTTGGCGACCCTCCAATCTTCAGGTATTACAGATGATTTTAATGAAAGTTCACAGATTACCAATAGCAGGTCTGCAATCTCATATTTCAGTTCTTACAACACTCTGGGATGTATACCATCCGGTCCAGGTGATTTGCTACTATTCAGTTTATCAAATAGTTGTAATATATCTTCCTGGTGTAGCGATATTTCTCTCAATTCCTCTGCAGTATCACCTTTAAATACCACTTCAGTCTTGGGTAACATCCCTACATCTTCCTCAGTAAAGACCGAAGCAAAGAATTCATTCAGTCTCTCTGCTATAGACAAAAGGTGAGTCGGTTGATATAGTGTATTTGGACTTTCAGAAAACCTTTGACAAGGTCCTTCATCAGAGACTTTTGTCTAAACTAAAAAGAGTCTTGGGGGGGGGGCGGAGCCTGATGTCCAGCGGGATAGACGCTTCGCGTTGAAGCTCCCGAGAGGCCTACTCAGAATCCTGAATTAATACCTGCATACATTTCATTTTTTGCTCTGAACTTACCGGGGTGCCTTGGGGGGAACGGCGGGCCACAAACCAGTGCGACTGGACCTCGGGTCTCCCTCTTCTTCACACGGAAAACGCTCCAAAACAGAGTTCTTCCCCACAAAAGATGGCCCTACTTTGGGAAAACCCCGCAACGCTACTGGGATCTTGGAGGAGATACGCGGTGTGAAGGAGCTGGTACAGTCCAACGGAGCGGCGCTCCGAACCATGCGTGAAGACTTTGGCACACTTCAGAACCGGCTCGAAAGTCTCCCATTACGACAGGACAACATGGCGGAGGTCCTTGACTCGCACGCGGTGCGCTTGGTGAAATTGGGCAAGGCTGAGCGTATGATACAGAATTTTCGAAAAGAGCAGGAGGATAGCAATGATCGAGCTGGTTGCAACCATATGGGGCTCATTGGAGTACCGGAGGATGTGAGAGCAGGAGACATGCGCGAATTCTTGGTCATAACTCTCCCTCCCTTGCTAAAGATTATTATTTACAGAGATCTGGAGACTGACCGAGCGCATCGTGTTCCTGCTAATATGGCGCTCAATCGGACGACCCCTCGGGCTCTCAATTTTCGATTATTGCGATACCAGTAAGTAGAGCAAATTCGCACTGCTGCCCGGGCGAACTATCATCTTGAATTTGAAAGTCATAAAGTTTCTTTTCCCCTGACGTGGCAAAGTCCACAGTTGACCGACGGAGGAGACTCCTTGCTTCTCGCCCTGGACTTCAATTACTACAGGCTCACTTTGGCCTAATATATCCAGTGAAGCTCAGAGTGACTCTCCATAACCCAGCCATAACGTTCGCAGATCCCGATCTACTAGCAATGTTTTTGGACTCCGAATAACGCCGATCAGATGCGCTAATCCAACCACTATGATTCAACAATCTTGATCTGTAATTCGCCGGATTTGCCCGCCATCTTGAACGGCCCTACGCGGTGACCCCAGCCTGGAATAGAGACTGCCTGGACTTTTCTTTCTATCTATAATTTCCTCGGCCTTCTATCCCTCCATGCTGTGCACCTCGGTGGGATTCGAAACATGCATAGTTTCACAGGTTATATGTTTTAGCTTGGGCCCTCTCTGGAGTTTCTCCCCGCAGACATTAGGTCGCCAGTAATTTCTGGGGTTTAGCTTCTTCTCTAGTGCACCTCGGTGCTTATTTTTATATGGGGCGTTTCCATGATTTTCATTAACTCATTGATTATTATGTTATGTGCACAGTCATACAGAGTTAAGATGAGGGACATTGGGAAATTGTGTGCATTATTGTGTTCTTTCTCAGAATTTCTACTCTTTCTTGATGGCCTTGTGTCAGATCTTCTCATAAAATGTAAACGGCATTAATAGTCCAATCAAAAGAAAGAAAATCCTTAGCTATCTTAATCATGAGCATGTTACTTTAATGTTTCTTCAGGAAATGCATTTCAATTCCGCTGCGGCATAGAAACTTAATACCACGCCTAATATGGCGACTGCCTGCTCTTCAGCTGTTTCCAAGCGGTGTGGGGTAGCCATTTTGGTTAAGAAGTCTCTGCAAGCTATTGTAATGGATGTTAGCTTTGATAAGGAGGGTAGGTGGGCCCGTGCACACCTTCAGGTTGAGACTGTAATTTACGTGTATTGGTATTTATGCTCCGAATGTGGATAATCCTGTTCATTATGCAAGTATTATGCAGTTAGCACAGGCATTTGCCAGTCCTCCATTAATGCTCGGCGGCGATTCAACCAAATACTTGAGCCCTTGACAGCTTGGCTGCCGCCTAGAACGAGTGGTCCACCCAAGAGTCTTGATTCTTTTACTGCTTTGATAACAGATTTTGCGCTAGCAGATATATGGAGGCTGCTTCTCCCCTCACTCCCATTATCCATCAATGCGCTTAGACAGCGCCGAAATTCTGGGAGCGGGAGTTGCATGTAGCTTTGACCCCGGAGCATGGGAGCCCAGCCTGGAGCAGGTTGACATGGATCTCTCGATCCCCCTCACTTACTCAGATACTTTTTCTTTCACTCCACCGAAGTTTCTATACTCCTGATAGGTTAGTCAAATGACCGCTACCCAGAGCACCAGATTTTGGATATGCCACACGGCCATTCACATACTAACTTATATTATGTTTGCATGCCCGGTACCCTAATATTACTGGAAAATACTGGGGGAAAAATAGGTCCCCTCTTACTTTCAATGAATGGTGGCATCCTGTCAGTCTATATAGTAAATATGAACAACTACCTCATCTGTTGGTCTCTCCGTTCAGACCCTTTATTATTTGTCTGAATGGAGGATACTCCACGATTATGTTTAAAATGCTAACTGCTCCCATCTGACTGTTTAACTCTATTTCACCTGATCAGTCTATATTGCTGATACTCTTTTGTTTGTTTGGATGTACAATCACTGCTATATGTATACGCCTCTTTGATGATACTCCTCAGTTCCAGAGAAGAAGCTTAGGGGTGGGGGGTAATTGGGGTTGCTTTCCTTATGTGTATATTTGTATTTGTCTCCTTTGGTTTGTTGTTTCGTTTGCTTGTTGTAAAATGAAAATAAAAGTTTCAAAAAAAAAAAAGAGTCATGGGATAGGAGGCAGTGTACTATTGTGGATCGGGATCTGGTTAAAAGATAGAAAGCAGAGGGTAGGGCTAAATGGCCAATTTTCCCAATGGAGAAAGGTGAATAGTGGTTTACCACAGGGATATGTGCTGGGTCTGCTGCTTTTTGACATATTCATAAATGACCTGGAAAAGGGAATAATGAGTGAGGTTATCAAATTATAACTTCTGCCTGTGTCCAGACAGACAGCCTTATCTCAATCTAGGGACTGATTCCATGTGCAAAATGCCTGCAAACTGAAACCCTCATGAAACACGTAGAGGAGCTCAGAGTAGAGGTGGTGAGGCTGAGAAGCATCCACGACAATGGGAAGTACATTGATTATATGCTTCTAGAGGCATCCCAACTCTCTGACAGAGGTAACGATAGAGGCCATGTGGTCTTTTTCTGCCATCATGTTTATCTAGTCTTCCCTTTCATATCAACTATAATTGTCCTCTGTACCTTTAGAGATTCTCTGTGTTTGTCCCATGCTTTTTTGAATTTAGATACAGTCCTCCTGTCCACCACCTCCACTGGGAGATAGTATGCCACAGAATGAAGAGAGTTGGACATGAGTCACCAGGGCCTACAGAATCAACAATCCAACATCTCCAGCCCTCAAATTAAAGGACCAGTATGCAGCCCTGGAAGTGAAGGAGGTGAAAACATCCCAGGAAAGGAAAGAACCAGAGCTTAAGCACCTCAAAATTGCAGGATCAGTGATCACAAGGAAGCAAATGGTAGTGGTGGTGGGTGGTTCTCTTCTGAGGGGTACTGAGAAGTCTATCTGCTGTCCAGATTTGATGTCTGGGGAGGTGTGTTGTCTGCTAGGTGTCAAAATCCAAGATGTTACAGAGAGTTTGCTGAGATTTATCAAGCCTACTGACTATTATCTAATATTGCTCATCCATGTTGGCACAAATGATACTACTAGGTATCCCTCCAAGGATATCAAGAGTGACTTCATGGCTCTGGGAGAGAGAATGAAGCAGATAGGTGTGCAGGTGGTGTTCTCTTCAATCCTCCATGTTAAGGATAAAGGCCAAGGCAGAAAAGCTCACATCCTGGAGATGAATGCATGGATGGTGTCATTGAGAGCATTTTAGTTTACTGGACCATGAGATAGTTTTACAAGGGCTGCAAAGCATCCACCTATCCAATAAAGGTCAAAGTGTCTTCTGCAGCAGACTGGCTAACCTATTGAAGAAGGTTTTAAACTAGATTCATTAAGGATGGTTGAAGAAAGCCCCCAGGTAAGTAAAAACCCTCAGGTAAGTAAAACATTAATAAAAGAAGCAACCTCTGGAAAACAGTTGCATAAATGCCCGTAATATGGGGAATAATATCCCAGATGTTGAGGGTTTAATGGAAGAGGCTGATCTGGATTAAGTGGCAGTTAGAGACATAGGGGTATGTTTACTAAACCGTCTTAATGTGCGCCCGGCGATAGTGTGCAGGCTGCCATAAAAGGAGTGGGCATTTCAGTCTTAAAGTAGCAAAACGGGATTATCGCGTGATAACGCGTGCTGCTGCGCACATTAACGGGCTAAGCGCAGCTAAGCACGTTAATGCGCGGTAATCTTAAGTAGGCGCCCAGACATGCAAACACAGAAACAGAGGTGTTGTACAATGGTTAATACACTGACTGATGATACAGGGATAATGAGTTTGATCCCCCAGTGTGCCTAATGCATAAGGCTGGCTAAGGCATCAGCTTTGACATGTAAGTATTGTTTCCTGAGGCATTTTATGTGTATTTTAATTATTGCTGCCAGCAAACACACCCTCACGTGCCATAACCTAAGGTGCCGCAGAAGGCACCCTATAAGGCACTCCATAGGGCACAATATAAAGTGCACTGTCCGCCACGGCACCCTATAATGTCCCCTATAGGGCACCCTATAAGGCGCTCCATAGGACACCTTTATAAGGCACCTTATATGGACTGTAACCATAAGGTGCCTCAGAAGGCGCTTTATAGGGTGCCATATAAGGCGCCTTCTGAGGCACCTTATGGTTACAGTACCCTGAGGGTGTTTTGCTGGCAGCACTAATGTACATTAAAAAAAGACAATGCTTTGGACAACCCTATCAAATAACCCCACTGTGGGTTTGAACTCATAACCTCTGGCTCCACAAGCAGTGAAATAACCAGTGGACCACAGCTCCATAGCTGCTAGCAAACCCCTGGCTGGCTGCAGAATGACTGCACGTCACCACACAAACAGTCTGCTGTGGTCACCAGGATAGGGTTAACCCACCCATACCCATACCCATGATGCACTGCACATGCAAATCAGCAGTCTACAGATGATCACAAGATGGGGTATGCACCCCCACAGCACCTCGGCCTGGTAGGGGGAACTGACCGTGTGTGGTACTGGCACAGAGTAGCTACACACCGTCACATTGCGCAGATACTGCATTCACCCTGAGGGTGAAGTGGGGCGCCCAACACCAGGTCCACAGCAGAGAGAGGCCATGCTGCAGGTCCCCAGCAGTGCTGATTTGTGAGATAGGTAGTTTCTGAAGACACACCGTGGATATATCTGTATTTCTCAGTCAGGTTTAGCCCTTATGGACCCATAGGAGGATTATGTACAACCCTCCCCCCCCCCCCCTGGGGCTGAGGGTGGTAAACAGGGACTCCCACCAACAGATCCACATTTTACCTCCCAGCAATGGTGGCAGTAGAGGGGACCATCAACCCCAGTTCTGCTGGGGAACAGACACCCTACAGGGCAGACAATGCAGCTCTGTACACATCCAAAAAGCAATAGCAGACAGGCATTAGGCCTGGATATGGTAAGCTGCACCCCACCACTATCTGATATTCTCCTGCAACAAGCCTTCAGCCGCTGCACCCTGCAAGGTGTTCCCTCAAGACACATACCAGCGGCAGACAGTCTGCTAGCTAGTCCATAGTGCATGTTCCTGCTGGAAATGCGTGCACCCAGAACTGGGATGTCAGCATACACACCAAGCAGATAAGTCAGTGACTGGGCCCCAAAAGGAAACCCATAAATATCACATGAGATCAATACTGTATAGCACTATGGGGGAACTTAACCATGCCATGGTCACTGCTCAGTCAGGGTGAGAGTGATCTCCCAGCAGAACATGCTGTGGCCACCCTGTCTGTGCAGGTGGTGGCCGGGCACTACAATTTCCCAGCCAGTGCCCTATGCCCTGTGCAGATGCATCCTGGCAAGGCCACCCTGTCCGGGCTATAACCATGGTACCTTGCTCCTCATTATGCACATTGGCAGGCCAATACCGGCAACAGTGCTGGCAGTGTGGGCTGTGGAGGGTGTTTGCAGCCACCACACACTGGATAGACAGACACACACTCCCACACCTATGCCAGCATTGTGCTACTATAGAGGTGTTTAGCAGCCCTGGCCACCACACCAGTCCAGGGCACAGTGCAGGCATGGCTATGGTACGCAATACTGTTGGGGGTCACTCCCCAGGGTGGTAAACACTGTCAGACACCAGATCTGAAGCACACTCCACAGACATCAGAAAGGTTGCTATGATGGAGCTCAATCAGCAAACTGTGCTTAACGTAGGAATTGCTATCTGCCAGTAATCATAGCAACCTTTTGATAGCTGTGTACCGTATTCCCAGGTTTAGGGTGGCATTGCTAAGGTATGCAAGTGCTAGTATTTGGAGATGCACGCAGGGCCCAATGTCCTGCCTCTCCAGGAGGCATTGGCTAATGGAGCGTGTGGGTGTGGGTGTGTCTGCCCCTGTTGGCTGTTGCTTTACGGCAGAGGTTCCAAACTCCAGTCCTGGTGTGCCAAACACTGTTCGGGTTTTCATGCTGTCCCTCATGAATATGCATGAGATACATCTGCATACCATGGGGTGGTGCATAGATATGCAGCACAGGCATCTTTATTAGAGGCATCATGGAACCTGAATGGTGTTTGGCCCTCCAGGACTGCATTTGGGAGACTCTGCTCTAGGTAATGTGCCTGTTTATGGTGTCTGTGCTCTGTAGGGTAAAATGTAGGTGTTTTGGGCATGTTTTCGTCATCTGCAATAAAGGTTCTGTCTGTATTAGCACGTTTTAGTAGTGGGTAAAAAATGGGGACTGGGTTGGCAGGAACCACAGCTGGGACTTGAACCTGTGACCTTTTGCTCCTGAATGTACTGGTTGTGTGCCCTGCACCACCATGTTGCCACAGAGACAGTGCATTCCCTGGAGATACCATGACTGTTTGTCAGACAGAGCCTTCTGTTGCAGTGCACGGCACCCACCTAAACAGGGCTGGGCCATGGTCTGCTGTGGGCAGCAGCTACTGCCCCCTCCACCACCAGTACCCCTCTGTCACCATGCTGACATGCCCTTCTGCTGGTGGTGCTGGTGGTGCGCAGTCTCGGGCCATCCAGTGTGCGGGTAGGCGGCTGCCTATGGTGCGGGTTCTGGGGTAGGGGTGCCTGCATAGATGTCCACGCTTCCCCCCAGCACCGCCTGCAAATGTTCTGTACCCTTGGGGGTACCTGCTGGGTACTATCCCTTGTGACACTGTGGGAAACACACTCGTGCCCATGTTGGGCCCTCATCAGTTACTGTCTGGCTGCTCTACTGTTTCAGCATTCGTATGGGCCACCTAGGTATCACCCTAGTCTGCACTGTGGCCCAGCTGCACCACAGCATGTGCCGCCTGCAGCCCTCTGTGTCCCCTTTTCCAGCATCTGTCCAGTTGCCCGTTCCGACATGCCCACCCTGCTGTTGCGGGTCATGTGGATGCCATAGGAAACCTGTCCAGTAACAAGGGAAAACCCTGATCAGCGTTATTTCACTGTGGGATCATTCACCTTGTATGGGGACAGAGCATAGCCCCTTCCAAAATTGATATCTTTTTTTGGAGCTTTCTCGATATTGTTTTTTGATGTTTCCCATTGATATCACTATTGCCCAGCTAGGTTATGGTTTTTTTCCAGTTTGTTCAGGTCATTTTCAATGTTTATCTGCCCTTTTGTTCTGTGCACATGTATCACACTTATCACCTTTTTTAGGTTTCCCTGGCTTTGCTGTACATTGCTTATGGAAATGGTTTCTCTTCCCTTTAAATCTACTCTAACGCCAGGGTTTCACTGGCGTTAGTTTTCAGCCCCAAAATCCACAGCGTTTATTTATTTATTTATTTGTAGTTCTTCTATACCGCACTCTTTTTCATCAGCGCAGTTTACATTAAACAGGAATACTCATTTCAATCAACAGACTGTGGTGAGTTTACATATAACAGGAAATATACAACTGGGATTATAACTTGGGGAAACTATGTACATATTTGTAGCATGTATAGAACCTATATACACGGGATAGAGTTTCTTTTCATCATCTTAAGTAGGGCGGTTACACTTTATCTGTAAATGTTAGAGGGTTGATGATGTGCTTTGGAAATGTAGAATGAAGAGGTGATGCTTTATGGCTTTTCTAAATTGCTTGAGGTCAGTAATAGCTCTAATGTTGGGAGGTAGGTTGTTCCAACATCTGGGTGCGTAGTACGCGAAAGCCCTGTCTGTTGTCTGTTTGTATTTTGTGGCCTCATGTGGTGTAGTTAGGGTATTTGCCGCTGCTGACCTCCTAGATCTGATGCTGGGAGTGTGATGGAGGAGTTTCGAAATTGATGATGGAGCTATAGTATTTATCGCTTTAAAGGTCAAGATAAGGGCTTTATATGTTATTCTGCAGTATATAGGGAGCCAGTGAAGCTCCATTAGGATGGGTGTTATGTGATCGCTCTTTGAAGCACCGTATAATACCCGGGCTGCGGCATTCATGGCTAGTTGTAATGTATTTAGGTAGTTCTTTGGGAGACCATGGAGTATTATATTCGCATAGTCGAAGTGGGGTGTGACTATGGCTTGGAATATAGTTCTGAAGCTGTCTGGGTCAAGCATATTTTTCAGATGGCGTAGGGTCCTTATCTTGAAATAAATGGTTTTCACAGTGCGGTTGATATGTGCAGGGAGCCTCTTCCCTCCCACTCTCCACCCATTGACCCTTTCTCTCCGCTCCTGGGGATCCTTCCTCCGCCCTCAGGGAGCCTTTACTCCGCCTTCAGCGCTCGTTTGTGCTGCTGAGTGCCGCTGAGCACGTTAGCGCGCGATAAGGCGCCTTATCGCGCGCTAACGTGTCAGAGCACACATTAAGACGGTTTAGTAAACATACCCCATAGTTTGCGGACAACCATGACTGGGATATAATTATACCAGGCTATATTTTATTCAGGAAGGACAGGGTAGGAAGAAGGGAAGGAGGAGTCACACTATATACAAAAAATAATATTAAAATTGCAGAATTACAGGGCTTATGAGAGAACGAGGAAGCACTGTGGGTTAAACTAGAAAGGGGAAATGGAAAATCCATTTACATGGATGTGATATATAGATCTCTTTCACAGGTAGGAGAAGTGGACAAAGATATAATTGAAGACATTCACAGAAAGGAGAAGTGCTATTGATAGGTGATTTCGTCCCTGCTGTGGTGTCATCCAGAAGTAAGGAGAATCTAGATTCTCTACAGGAAGACCTATTCTGGCATCTGATAACTGAACCCACCTGTGAAGGGGCCATACTCGACCTGGTGCTTACCAATGGGAAAAGTGTTTCTGATTTTATCGTGGGAAATCATTTTGCATTCAGTGATAACCAGATAGTGGTTCAGTATTGGAACTAGGGTTGATAAAGCCCATTCAAAAGCGAGAGTCCTAGACTTTAGGAAAACTTACTTTGCCATGATGGGACAATACCTCATGGAGTTGTTAGTGGGATATGAGAGATCACAGAAAGAGAATGACATGCATCAATATTTGGAAAGACTTAGGGGTATGTTTACTAAACTGCGGTAATGTCATTCACGGTAGGTTCCGCGGTAAAGATAACAAGCGTTACAAGGCGCCTTGTAAAGCTCCTTGCAAGGCACCTTGTAAGGCGCCTTATAAGGCGCCTTTTAAGGTGCCTTGTAAGGTGCCTAGTAAGGTGCCCTGTAAGGTGCCTTATAAGGTGCCTAGTAAGGTGCCCCTTAAGGTGCCTCATAAAGTGCCCTATAGGGCCTCCTAGGTTAAGCGCCATATTAGGCACCCTTGGACAAGTCATCGCAGAAGGCACCCTGGGCTATGGAACCATAGGTTAAGGTGGCCTAACAAGGTTATGGTGTCCTAGGTTAGTGTGCCCTAGGGACTGCAAGGTGCCTCAGGATGACCTGCATGACCTGTGCAGAACAGAGACAAATGTAGTCCTAACACTAGATAGAGCACTCAGGAAAGGCAATGAACAGGTGAGTGAAGGAGGGAGAAGTGGGAGCCGCTGTACCTGCCATATCTGCGGGCATTCCATGTGCCCACATAGGAACATAGACACCGGAGATCAGCAAGACAGCAGTTAACCAAGGCCAAACACAATCCACCAATATCTACCTGGTCCACCCTAGCCAATATTCGCTAGGGCACAGATCTGACATCCCCCCAGCCATCCCGCCCCCATGTGGAGGGGACATAATAGTGGTAGACAGTGATGGGGGGATGTGAGGATGTCCATGTATTCCCCCCACCCTGGAACCCGCTTCCTAGGCGGGCGCCTACCTACACAGTGGATGGCCTGGGACTGCGCACTACCAGCACTGACAGCAAATGGCCACGTCAGCTTGGAAGGGGGGTGTGTGCCCGTACTGGAGGGGGCAGTGCCACCTCCCTGCAGTGGACCTAGGCCATGCTCTGCAGCAGTACGTGGTGTGCAGTGCAACATAAAAGGTCTGGCTGAAGAAAAGTGCAGGTAGCCCCAGGGACTAAGGAAATCCACAGTACTACCTTTTAACTTTCAAAAGGGAGACTATGATAAAATGAGGAAAACAGTTAAGAAAAAACTAAAAGGAGCAGTTGCAAAGTTTAAAGACGTACCTCAGGCTTGGCTGTTGTTGAAAAATACTATCTTGGAAGCCCAGACCAGCTGTATTCCACGCTTTAAGAAAAGTGGAAGGAAGTCCAAAAAACTGCCAGCATGGTTTAAAGGTGAGGTCAGAGAGGCTGTTGTTGCCAAAAAAGCATCTTTCAGGAAATGGAAAAAAGAGCCAAACGACGAAACCTGAAAACAGCACTAGCACTGGCAAGTCAAATGCAAGGCATTGATAAGGCAGGCAAAGGGAGAATTTGAGAAGAAGCTTGCTGAGGAAGCAAAAACGCAAAGTAAAGACCTTTTCAAGTACATTTGTAGCAAAAAACCTGTGAGAGAGTCAGTTGGTCCATTAGATGATAAAGGGGTTAAAGGAGCACTAAGAGGCGACAAGGCAATAGCAGAGAGACTGAATGAATTCTTTGCTTCGGTCTTTACTGAGGAAGGGATGTTACCCATGACTGAAGTGGTATTTAAAAGTGCGGAAGAATTGAAGGAAATATCGATACATCGGGAAGATGTACTACAACTATTAGATAAACTGAAGAGTAGCAAATCACCTGGGCCGGATGGTATACAATGCATCCAAGGGTGTTGAAAGAACTGAAATATGAGATTGCAGACCTGCTATCAGTAATTTGTGAACTATCTTTAAAATCATCTCTAATACCTGAAGATTGGAGGATCGCCAATGTAACACCAATTTTTAAAAAGGGTTCCAGGGCTTATCCGGGAAACTACAGACCGGTGAGCCTGACGTCAGTACCGGGAAAAATGGTAGAAACCATCATAAAGAATAAAATTACTCAGCCTGTAGATAGTCATGACCTAATGGGAGACAGCCAACATGGCTTTAGACAAGGAAGATCTTGTCTTAATAATCTGTTATGTTTTTTTTGAAGGAGTGAATAATCAGGTGGACAAAGGTGAGTCGGTTGATATTGTGTATCTGGACTTTCAGAAAGCCTTTGACAAGGTCCCTCATGAGAGACCTTTGGCAAAACTAAAGAGTCATGGGATAGGAGGCAGTGTACTATTGTGGATCAGGAACTGGTTAAAAGATAGAAAGCAGAGGGTAGGGCTAGATAGCCAATTTTCCCAATGGAGAAAGGTGAATAGTGGTGTACCCCAGGGATCTGTGCTGGGTCCGCTGCTTTTTGACATATTCATAAATGACCTGGAAAGTAGAATAACGAGTGAGGTTATCAAATTTGCCGATGACACAAAACTATTTAAAGTTGTTAAAACCCAAGAGGATTGTGGAAAATTGCAAGAGGATCTTGATAAATTGGAAGACTGGGCATCAAAATGGTAGATGAAATTGAATGTGGACAAGTGCAAGGTTATGCACCTAGGGAAGAACAACCCAAACTATGGTTACACAATGCAAGGTTCCACATTAGGAACTACCACCCAGGAAAAAGATTTAGGCGTCATTGTGGATACCATGTTAAAACCCTCAGCCCAGTGTGCAGCAGCAGCCAAGAGAGCAAATAGAATGCTAGGTATGACAAGGAAAGGAATGGAAAATAAAACAAACGATATTATAATGCCTCTATATTGTTCTATGGTGAGACTGCACCTTGAATATTGTGTGCAATTCTGGTCGCCGTATCTTAAAAAGGATATAGCGATTTTAGAAAAGGTTCAGAGAAGAGCCACCAAAATGGTAAAGGGGATGGAAGGATACTCCTATGGCTAAAAAGGTTAGGGCTCTTTAACCTGGAAAAGAGACGGCTGAGGGGAGTTATGATAGAAGTCCATAAATTAATGAACGGAGTGGAACGGGTAAACGTAGATCAATTGTTTACTTTATCAGAATATAGAAAGACTAGGGGACATGCAATGAAGCTACAGGGTAAACTATTTAAGACTAATAAAAGAAAATATTTGTTCACTCAACGTGTAATCAAACTCTGGAATTTGTTACCGGAGGATGTAGTAAAGGCTGTTAGTGTAGCTGGGTTTAAAAAAGGTTTGGACAAGTTCCTGGAGGAAAGGTCCATAAACCATTATTAAGAAGGGACCCAGGATATCAATGCTTGAACCAATAGAAGCATTGTGGAACCTGTGTCCCTTGGGGAAACTGCTAGGTACATATGACCTAGATTGGCCACTGTTGGAAACAGAATACTGGGCTTGATGGACCTTGGTCTGACCCAGTATGGCATATCTTATGTTCATCTGTGGCAACAGTGTGGTGCAGTACACCCAGCCAGTGTGAACAGGAGCAGAGGGTCACAGGTGTAAGTCCCAGCTGTGGTTCCTGCAGAGCATGTCCCTATATGTTACCCTACAATGCAGATACAACAGCAACATGTGCAAAGCCCAAAGCAGCGGCGAACAGGGGTGCAAACACCCACTCACACAGGCTCCACAATCCAATGATGCATGGAGCGGCAGGCTGTTGGCCCCAGCATTGGGATGATGTTATCACCAGAGCACTACTACTACTACCCCCTGCACAGTTTAGCAATGTCGGCACTGTGCTCAGGACTAGTGTGGCGGGCAGGGCTGCCAACCACCCCTATATTTGTATAATGCTGCAAAAGGAGTGAGCGTGTGTGTATGTCTATCCATTTTTCAGTAGCTGCCCACACTTCACTGGGCCCAAAATGTCCCACTGTTATCAGCGTTAGCCTGATTAGATGCATAATGAGAAGCAAGGTATTCTGGGTATGGCCCGGACAGGGCAGATTGCATCTTCACAGGGTGTGGGGCAATGTCTAGGACACTGTAGTGCCTGACCCCCACCTGCATGGACAGGGTGGCCACAGCATGGCATGCTGGGAGGTCACTCACTCTGAACGAGCAGTGACCATGGTAGGTCTAGGTTCCCACATAGTGCTGGACAGTTTTTGTCTTTAGTGATATATTTGTGTTTTCAGTGCTGGGGTCCCAATCACTGAGCTGCCTGCTTGCTGCACATAGTTCCTGGTGGATTGTCTGCAGTTAGACTGTGCATGGTTGGGACACCTTTAAGGTACAGTCTGACTGTGCTGTCTGCTAGTGACTGGCAGACGGTGGTGGGAGGCACTTGGGGTTTCCAGACCTAACCCCAACATTGCTGCAGGTCTGCCACTGTCCCAGTCATAGGTATGGCTCTGGCCTACGAACCCTGGAGGACTGTCTTGTACAAACAGGAAGGAGGTTGCTTCCCTGGGGCAGGAGCACTTTTCTTTACCTGCAAAAGGGTGATGTGGGCCCTTTGGGGTATGTAGTGTATTCTACTGTGACCTATACAGCCACTGCTACACACACCTCATGCAATTCTAGGAACCCCTCTGCCCTGATAACAGCTGCCCATGTCAGACAAACTCTCACACGGGGTACATGCTAATCTGGCTGGTGTCTGGTCCCCCAGGGCCACATGTGACTGCAGGATAGTAATGGCCACCAAATTACCTTTGGCTGCATTCACAGAACACCTGCCACACACTGGTAGTGATGTGGACGTACAGCAGGACCTATCTCTAGTAGCACATGTACTGCGGACCTAGTGCTGGGCACCCATCCTATCGCTCAGGGTGAACACAGAACCTGCACAATGGCATGGTCTGTAGCTACTCTGTGCCAGTATCACGCACTGTCAGTTCGTCTTTCCAAGCTGGGGGACCAGAGAGGTGCAGAACCCATTTGGTGATCAGCTGTAGACAGCTATTCAGCATGTGCATTGCATCATGGGTACTGGTGGGGTTACCCTATCCTGGCACTCAGAGCAGACAATATGTGCGGTGACCTGCAGTCCTTCTGTACCCAGACATTGCTGTGACATACACCATGGAGGTATAGCCTACTGGTTAATACAATGCCATTCTTGGCCGTGTTCATGGGTTCAGTTCCTCAATGTTCCCCCCTCTCATGCCTGTCCTACTCATATAGTGTGCATGCCTGTAGAGGTCATATTTTTGCAGATCTGTGCTTCCAGCCCATAATACCCTTGCCACAATTGCCAACATTCCCTCAGTCCGTCTATCTGCGTCTGTCAGCTGTGTAGAGTCCTGTCTGCCAGTGCAGGCTGCCACGCCATGTCATACCCTTTCCTGCATTGCACCTCTTCATGCTTGCCTCGCCTGTGCCTGATCTGCATGGCACCACCACTCCTCTGTCCACCCATCATTGTAACTATCCTGTCACCTCTGCCTCCGCTGGGGGACACGTATTCCCTGCCACCAACTGTTTTTCTGGTACTTTACATTGCCAACACCTTGTGCTGTGGTACAGCTGCCCCACCATGTTTGTCATCAGTACTGGCAGGCACATGGGATGCCCACAGATATGGCAGGTACAGCGGCTCCCACTTCTCCCTCCTTCACTCACCTGTTCATTGCCTTTCCTGAGTGCTCTATCTAGTGTTAGGGCTACATCTGTCTCTGTTCTGCACAGGTCATGCATGTCATCCTGAGGCACCTTGCAGTCCCTAGGGCACACTAACCTAGGACACCTTGTTAGGCCACCTTAACCTATTGTTCCATAGCCCAGGGTGCCTTCTGCGGTGCCTTGTCCAAGGGTGCCTAATATGGCGCTCAGCCTAGGAGGCCCTATAGGGCGCCTTATGAGGCACCTTACAGGGCACCTTACTAGGCACCTTATAAGGCACCTTACATGGCACCTTATAAGGCACCTTACAAGGTGCCTTATAAGGCACCTTATAAGGCACCTTACAAGGCGCCTTACAAGGTGCCTTGCAAGGCGCTTTACAAGGTACCTTGTAACGCTCGTTATTCTAAGGCGCCTTGTAACGCGCGTTAGCTGTCAGCTTGCTGTAACGATGCACTGCCCATGCCTTTATATGGGCATCTCTACCTTTACCGCAGAACCTACCGCTAATGACATTACCACAGTTTAGTAAACATACCCCAATCGCGTTAGGATTCAGCTCTTCAGATCAGCACGTTAGTGTGAATGGAGCCTCTCCCCGCCCACACTCCGCCCATTGACCCCTTCTCTCCGCCCTCTCTCCACCTTCTGTGGTGTTTACCGCGCCGCGGAATGTCAACAATCGTTAACGTTACATAATGCGCGTTATGTAACGTTACCGCAGTTTAGTAAACATACCCCTTAGAGAAGAAAGTAGTCAGGAAAGCAAAGCTACATCTAAAAGAAAAAATACATTTTTCAGGTATGTTAGTGAGAAGAGGAAGTGCAGAAGTGGTGAAGAAGAGGAATATGAGACGCCGATGAGGATAAAACAGAACTGCTTAAGAAATATTTTTGCTATGTGTTCACAGATGAAGGACAAGGAGCAGGACCTCAGAAACCAACCACAAATAGGAAAAGAACTGAAGGGGATCTTGAACAGTTTTCAGGAGACTGTGTTAATGAGGGACTAGCTAAATTAGAACTAGACAAAGCAATGGAGCCAGATGGGATACATCTAAGAATATTGAAGGAACTTAGGGAACATAAGAACATAAAGATATGTCGTACTGGGTCAGACCAAGGTTCATCAAGCCCAGCATCCTGTCTCCAACAATGACCAATCTAGGGCATACGTACCTAGCAGTTTCCCCCAAAAGACACAGGTTCCACAATGCTTCTTTGGGTCAAGCATTGATTTCCTGGGTCCCTTTTTAATAATGGTTTATGGACCCTTCCTCCAGGAACTTGTCCAAACCTTTTTTAAACCCAGCTACACTAACGGCCTTTACTACATCCTCTGGCCTTTACTACATCCACTAACGGCCTTTACTACAAATTCCAGAGTTTGATTACACATTCAGTGAAAAAATATTTTCTCTTATTAGTCTTAAATAGTTTACCCTCTAGCTTCATTGCATGTCCCCTAGTCTTTCTATATTCTGATAATGTAAACAAACGATCTACGTTTACCCATTCCACTCCGTTCATTAATTTATAGACTTCTATCATATCTCCCCTCAGTCGTCTCTTTTCCAGGTTAAAGAGCCCTAACCTTTTTTTAGCCTTTCTTCATAGGGTATACTTCCATCCCCTTTAGCATTTTGGTGGCTCTTCTCTGAACCTTTTCTAATAACTCTATATCCTTTTAAAGATACAGCGACCAGAATTGCATACAATATTTAAGGTGCGGTCGCACCATGGAATGATACAGAGGCATTATAATCTCCTTTGTTTTATTTTCCATTCCTTTCCTTTTGATATCTAGCATTCTATTTGCTCTCTTGGCTGCCACTGCACACTGGGCAGAGGGTTTTAACATGTTGTCCACAATGACGCCTAAATCTTTTTCCTGGGTGGTGGTTCCTAATGTGTTACCTTGCATCGTATAACCATAGTTTGGGTTGTTCTTCCCTAGGTGCATAACTTTGCACTTGTCCAAATTAAATTTCATCTGCCATTTTGATGCCCAGTCTTCCAATTTATCGAGATCCTCTTGCAATTTTCCACAATCCTCATGGGTTTGAACAACTTTAAATAGTTTTGTGGCATCTGCAAATTTGATAACCTCACTCGTTATTCCTTTTCCAGGTCATTTATGAATATGTCAAAAAGCAGCAGATCCAGCACAAATCCCTGGGATACACCGCTATTCACCTTTCTCCATTGGGAAATTGGCCGTTTAACCCTACCCTCTGCTTTCTATCTTTTAACCAGTTCTTGATCCACAATATGGAAGACTGCTGTACAATAGTACACTGCCTCCTATCCCATGACTCTTTAGTTTTGCCAAAAGTCTCCGATAAGGAACCTTGTCAAAGGCTTTCTGAAAGTCCAGATACACTATGGGGTATGTTTACTAAACGTGCGTTATGATGCGTTAACGATCGTTAACGTTACATAACGTGCGTTAACCTAAATTAACGATCGTAAAGTTCCGCGGCGCGGTAAAACACCGCAGAAGGTAGAGAGAGGGTGGATAGAAGGGGTCAGTGGGCGGAGAGTGGGCGGGGAGAGGCTCCCTTCACACTAATGCGCTGATCTGAAGAGCTGAATCCTAACGCGATTGAAAACCTGCCGTTAGATGCACATTTGCAGGGGAGAGAAACCATAAGAACATAAGATATGCCATACTGGGACATTTCAGTGTCAGCAATGTACAGCATAGGCAGGGAAACCTACAAAAAGTGATAAGTATGATACATGTGCCCAGAACAGAAGGGCACAGAAACATTGAAAATGACCCCAACAAACTGGAAAAAAACCATAACCAAGCTGGACAATAGTGATATTAATGGGAAACATCACCCCCCCCCCCCCCCCCCCCCCCCCCCCCCCCCCCCCCCCCCGTCCTGCCCAACCTGCTGGTCCTGCTGGTTCTCCTGGCAGTCCTCTTTTCCCAGGCCGTCCTGCCTGTGCCTTTCTCCAGGGCTGTCCTGTCTCCTCAGGATATCCTCCTTTCCAGAGCGATTCCTCTTTCCCAGCTTGTTCTCCTTTCTCAAGCTGTTCTCGTCCTGGCCGTTCTGCCAGTTCCACCTGTCCTGCTCCCGGTTCTAATTCTGGCCGCTCTGCCTGTTCTAGTTCTGCCTTCCAACCTTCCAAATTCCCTTTAAGAGGCACTCCTCTCTTTCTTGATTGGAAGCTGGCTGGCATTACCTCATGACCTAGGAGGTGTGGTTCCTCAGTTCCTCGGAGGTCCCTCCTGCTCCCCCTATGTGGTTCCTCGCGATATTGCAGGTTGTGCTTGACTTTTCCTGCATTTAAAACATTTTCTTCCCCTCTCAGAGGGTCTGCAGCATCACAACCGCCCATGTCCTTATATGGAATTTCTGCTTCTACCGCGGATCCTAACGCGAATCACATTACCGTAGTTTAGTAAACATCCCCCTATATCAACCGAATCACCTTTGTCTACCTGTTTATTCACACCTTCAAAAAAATATAAGAGATTAGTAAGACAAGATCTTCCTTGTCTAAAGCCATGTTGACTGTCTCCCATTAAGTCATGACTATCTACATGTTCAGCAATTTTGTTCTTTATGATGGTTTCTACCATTTTTCCCGGTACTGACGTCGGGCTCACCGGTCTGTATTTTCCCTGATCACCCCTGGAACCCTTTTTAAAAATTGGCATTACGTTGGCTATCCTCCAATCTTCAGGTATTACAGATGATTTTAATGATAGTTCACAGATTATTAATAGCAGGTCTACAATCTCATATTTCAGTTCTTTCAACACCCTTGGATGTATATCATCTGGTCCAGGTGATTTGTTACACTTCAGTTTATCAAATAGTTGTAATATATCTTCCCATTGTATCGATATTTTCTTCAGTTCTTCCGCACCTTTAAATACCACTTCAGTCATGGGTAACATCCTTACATCTTCCTCAGTAAAGACCGAAGCAAAGAATTCATCCAATCTCTCCGCTATCGCCTTGTCGCCTCTTAGTGCCCCTTTAACCCCTCTATCATCTAATGGACCAACTAACTCTCTCACAGGTTTTTTACTACGAATGTACTTGAAAAAGTCTTTATTACGCGTTTTTGCTTCCGCAGCAAGCTTCTTCTCAAATTCTCCCTTTGCCTGCCTTATGAATTTATTTATTTAGCAGCTTTTCTATATTGCTCTCTTCAATATCAGTGCCGTTTACAAATAACAAATTCTTGCCAAGACAAAGGGAGCAGCCTTGTGCATACATTGAAACAGGATCAATAACTTGGAACTACAACTGGGAAAACTATTTACAAATCCAGCCACTCAAACTGTGGCAGGTAACTATTTACAGGTTATACATTAGACCCAAACTGAATGGTTGGGACTGGGTCTTTGCAATTATTACAGTAAAAATTATGAATTATCAGCATATGATTAAAGTGCCTGATGGATGGATCAGTTGTTTGGTTTGTATAAGTCAGGTTGTAGATGAGTTAGGTGCAGCTTGAGTGAGTTGGGGTGTGGGATGTGGTAGTGTTGAGTTTGGTCAACTGTGCAAAGTGTAAAATGAACAGATGATGCTTAAGGCCTTTCCTAAATTGACTCATGTCCTTGATTGATCTGATGTGTGGGGGGAGGTTGTTCCAGCACCTTGGGGCGTAGAAGGCGAAGGTCTTGCATTTAACTTGCCAGTGCTTGTGCTGTTTCCAGTTTTTGTCATTTGGCTCTTTTTTCCATTTCCTGAAAGATGCTTTTTTGGCAACAACAGCCTCTCTGACCTCACCTTTAAACCATGCTGGGAAGTCTAGTGGCTCCACTGTCTGACCTGTTCAATGCTTCCTAAGAGTCAGGAGTGATTCCAGAGGGCTGGAGAAAGGCACATGTGGTCCCTTTACACAATAGTGGAAGTAAGGATGTGGTTGAGAACTACAGGCTGGTTAGTCTGACTTCTGTGGTGAGTAAATTAACGGAAATGCTACTGAAACAGAGGATAGTGAGGTTTCTGAAGTCCAATGAATTGAAGAATCCAAAGCAGCATGGGTTTACCAATTAGAAATTGGTTAAGTAGGAGGCGACAAAGGTTATAGATAAATAGAGTTCACTCTGAGGAGAAGAATGTTATCAATCATGTTCCGCAGGAATCTGTCCTTAATCTGATTCTTTTAAACATTTTTGTTAGTGATATTGCAGAAAGGCTGTCAGGTGAGGTTTGTCTCTTTGCAGATGATAACAAAATCTGCAATAAAGTAGACACCCAGGAGGGAATAGATAACATGAGGAGGGATCTAACTAAGCTTTAAGAATAGTCAAGAATTTGGCAGCTGAGATCTAATGCTAAAAAATGCAAGGTCATGGATTTGGGCTGCAAAAATCTGGGTGTTATTGTTTCTGATGATCTTAAGGTGGCTAAACAGGTAGAAAAGGAGACAACAAAAGCCTGAAGGATGCTTGGGTGTATAGGGAGAGGAAAGGTCAGCAGGAAGAAGGAGTATTGTGTGCAATTTTGGAAACCATACCTTCAAAAGTATATAAACAGGATGGAGTCAGTTCAGAGGGTGGCTACCAAAATGGTCAGTGGGCTTCGTCATAAGACATATGGGTTCAGACTTAAAGATCTCAATATGTATATTTTGGAGAAAAGGTGAGAGAGTGGAGATATGATAGAGACATTAAATACCTCCATGGCATAAATGCACAGGAGAAGAGCCTCTTTCAATTGAAAGAAAGCTGTGCAATGAGGGGACATAGAATAAAGGGGAAATGGGATAGACTCAGAAGTATTTTATGGAAATATGTTTTTCTGGAAAGAGTGGTAGATGCATGGAGTAGTCTCCCGATGGAGCAGTAGAGACCAGGACAGTATCCGAAGAAAGCATGGAACAAACACAGAGGATCTCTACAAGGAAAAAAGGGAATATAGTAATTGGCATGAAAGGGCAGACTGGATAGGCCATATGGTCTTTTTCTGCCATCATATTTTTATGTTTCTATGAACTGATTCATTAATAAATATTAATGCTGAATATACAACTAGGTATTAATGTGGCCCACCTGGCCTACGTCAGTTGGAATAAACTTTAGTGGAGTTGGACTGCATTAGTGTGTGACCCAATCCTCACCAACACCAAAACATATGGGCCTGTAGTATCCCCAAAGTTCACACTTGCTGCTTGGACTGTAGGGATCATTCCCTCACTCCTCACTCCTCTGTATTCTCAGACCAAGAAGTGCTGCATTAGCTGTTGACACTCTCTTAAAATTTACTATTGCAGAACTTAAGCTAGGCATTTGTGCATATATAGAACAATTCTTACTTACCTGCCGAATAGCAAATAGCAGTCTTCCATAACAGTAGACTATGGCGAAAAAAGGAATTACAAGGCAAAAGATGAAGAGACATATGATATAAGATGTATTGTTGGCATCCCTTGAGTGCCAGTTCACTGAACAAGTTGTTCCTGGTCCTTCTGGGCCATAGCTGCTCCACCCAAACAATGGTGGTAATGTCCATAATAAAGAGTACACCCAGGACAGACAAATTCCAATCCAGATTTTCCTGTAGTTTGTGACATCGGCTTCAGTAGTTGCCATAATTGTGCAGTACCGTTCATAAGAAAGCACAGAGAGAGATACAAGGGACACAGTACCTGGAAATGAAAACTGTTATTAATTAAAAGTGTTTCTTTTGTTATAAGTATGTTCTTTGTAAATTATGTGCATTAAATGCATTTACTGTTTAACATTTATCAATCACATCCAAAATCAGGCTAACAATCCAAGAGAACAAAAATATTGTGGGGGTTTTGCCCTTCATGGTTAGCGCATCGAGTGTTACTTCAAATTTTGTAAACACTGGCATGTCCTGGCACTTCAGAAATATTTTCAAATGCATCCAACTGTGGCATATTCTCGTGGTAGGAACATTAAAGATTATGTGGTCCAAGCAGCTTTACCATCTGATCAATGTCTTCGCTTACAGGATGAAATTTGGCATTTTTCTTGTTCTTCAAGTACTCCATGCTGTTTTTGTACTATAGCAATGACAGGCGAATCATGGTCTAATCCATCTACAGGTACATCGTATTTTGCACATTGGCACTCTTATTGTTTGACCTCTTTCGTGGTCTATATGTTGCTCTGTCCCTGCACATTGAAACATATTGGCAGGTCTATACACCCGATTAGACAGTGTTAGGATGAACATACAGTAGATCACGATTACAGAACAAGATTACCAGTGCACCTATTGTCAATCATTGCATTGAGAAGGGTCATACCTTTGAAGATCTTCAGTGGCAGGTAATCGATTTGGTCTCCCCTGATCCAAGAAGGGGTGATTGTGAATCCAGACTGCAATTTTTGGAGCAGTTTTATATTTCTAAGTTGAAGACCATTCATCCATCTGGTCTAAATAAGGAGATTGACTGGTGGAGTCTGCTTTAGTCAGACACTCATGGCCCTATTTTATTTTATTACATCTTATTGTATTTGTTTTTTCAGTGTGTGACATCAGTTGTTTTCACTATTTAAAGAGCTTTGATTAATTCCATTTCCCAGCTGATTGTGAATGATCACCAGAGATCTTTGGAGCATGCAACCCTCATTCTAAAGAGCCGGAAGCAGAGCTCAAGAAACTAAACTGGAGCTCAAAACACAGTTCTGTGTCACTTTCAATTGCATTCTAACTACTTGGATCTGCACAGCCAGTACCTGTTGGTGCTCTCCCAGTCAAGGAGGAATGGACATTGAGGAAATAAGTTTACTTTTCCTTTAAGTGATTTGTATTACACTTGGTGGTGTTTACACAGTTGTGGCGATCTTCATCGCCTTTAAATATCAAAAAAAGGAAACTTTGTTGGAGGAGTGGCTATGGTCCTTTGAAACAAAGAGTCCGACAATAAATCTTTTTTTATTGGTAATATTTTTTGTGCCCTTGGCTCGTTAAACTGATCTTTGGATGTGTTTAATTTCGTGGTCTGGGCTCACATTTTTTTTATTTTAGTATTGATCATTGGCAAGCTCTAACTGATTTTAATACAGGATATATTTGGAAAGCATTTGCAAATAGTGCACATAAAATAATAAATACATTGTTTTTCTTCCATTTTATTTCAAAAACATGTTTCAAATAAATTCATATCCATTCCAAATAAAAGTCCATTCTGTAAATTCCATATACCACAATTGTACAGAAAGTTTGCATTGCATGTGATGTTCTGCATGGTCTCAGTAGGAACAGTCTATAACATTGGTTTTGTTCAGGAAACCGGGTTACAGCAGAAGAGTTGTAAATCCCTCACAGAAGGTATCAGAGAAAGCTAAGAGATATACTGATGAGACAACCTCTTTACATTCCCTCTCCAGATATTCCATCTCTGCTCTGTGGCTTTCTGAGATGGCCACTCCTGTGTGGTATGGATGGAATGGATGTAGCTGGTATGTATATGGGCAGTAGGTATGGATGCATATCAGTTGATGGAGACACGTATGTGTGTATGTGTGAGTGAATGCATGGTATGGATGTGTAAGAGTTGGTGGTGGATATGGGTGCAGGTGCATATATGCGTGTGGGAGTAGTTGGGGATACTCTATTAAATAACATAGGCAGTATATTCCTACATTATTGTTTGTAGAATACATGCCAACTTGTGAACATTTGGAATAGCTGTGTGTGACTAGGGAATTCGTGTATTTTATTTATTTGTTAAGATTTATTAACTGCTTTTATAAAGCAAATTCACCCAAGGTGGTGTACCACAAATATATGAGTGAGTGGGGGTTTGTGTGTTAGTCATGGGGCACATCTGTGCGTGAGGTATGAGGGAGTGGTATACTAGGACACTCAATTTCTCCCTCTTGGACTCCTACTGTATATAATAAGCAGTTTATTTGTATAGCTATTGTCAACATCATGTATAGTGGGTATATGTGATGAGGTGTGTGTGGAGTGTTGTTTGAGAGTCTGTGTGTGTGTGCACACACGTGTGTGTGTCTCAAGTATCTGAGTGTGATATGAGTGTTTTATTGGGGTATGAGTGATTATGTGGGGTATGTTTGTTAGATGGGGTATGTGTGTATGAATGAGGTATATGGGAGGCCTAATTTCTTCCAGTTGGACTTTCACTATATAAAATAGTCTGTTTGTCAGCTCTATGCCATTTTGTGAATGCTTGAGAGTGGAGGGATTGCCAACTTTCTGAATGAGAAAAAGCAGCCACCTGCCACTGCCCATGCTCCTTCCCTCATCACACCCTGCCTCTCAACCAGCAAGTAACTGCAGCAACAGTGGTGGCAGTGCAATATTCAGCCCCTGCAAGCCACATTGGGAGGCGGGAGTATGAGGTTGCGCCATAGTCTCCTCCTCAGTCTCCATTGACCATAGTCCCCTCCTCAATCCCCAAACACACACATGTCCCCTCCCCCCCCACACACCATACACATGATCTATTTCTAGATTCCTCATATATATCTAGGATCCTTCAGGTGCATTACTTTTCTATTACAGTACACCCACATATACACTCTGCAATGTGTACAATGTGTTCACAGAAGTCCCATCCACAGCTCTCTCTCAATTCCTTTATTTGGTAGCTTGATCCCTACTGGTAGAACTGTGAGACTACTACTAAGGGGTCAGAGGCATCCTTTTGAGCCTGGGCACAGAGGGGATAGGAGCATCACAGTATCACTCCTGCTTCCCACTAAACACCAGGGAAATCCCTGGTCTCCTTGGGTGGGGAAGGAATACTATGGCTGATGTAGCGGGTATTAGGGGTGGGGGATACTATGACTGATGTGGAGGCTACTATGATTGCTGCTGTGGAGTGTCAGAGAATAGGAGAGTAATGTGATCCTGCCACTGGATCCTTTACCAGGTAGAAGGCCTGACTTGGGGCCTGCTATCTGCATTGCTACAGCCAGGAACCCATGGCATTTTTGGCTTCAGCAAAGCATAATTTGTAAGATGGGGATACCCTTTTTTCAGTATCTTCATTTCTAAAATGGCTGCTTCTGCTGGACATAGCGGCAATGACATATGCACTCCTGCTCATCCTTATACATGTTTTACAAAGGCTCCATTTTATGCAGACCCTTTTGTAAAATGCAGAGGGAATTGTGCACATTCTGACCTAGATGTCTAAATTCTCCTCTCCTCATCTCAACTCCATACCAAGCTATATTTGTGTCTTGTGCAAGTCATGAACCTGGAACCCCCTCCCCCCATGACATATCAGACTTTATCAGTAGCACGTTTAGTCAAATAGAATTTCCATCTTCACATAGGCCTATTGGCTAATAAAACCCTGTTAAAATGCTATTAAGAAAATCTGTAAAGAAGAATTTTTCAGCTGCTTGCACTGACTGGGTCCCATTATTTAGAGGCCCAGCTCAACTTCTCTTTTGCACATAGGTAAAATCAGCTCTGCAGGTAGGTCCAGAGCAGGGCTGTACCAATGGCTATGCAAGTAGTGTGGCTACACAGGGCACAAGTGCAGAAAGGACACTGATATCACTGGGCTTCCAGGAAGCTCAAAAACAGCATGTTACTAGATATGGCTAGGGTGGAGGGAGGCACCAGAATCGTTAGTCACACGGGGCACATTTCTAGCTTGCTATGGTACTGGTACAGGGGCCAATTGCAGAAAATATTGGCCCAGGGGATTGTTTTCAGACAAACCAATGAGGTATCAGTAGGCTTGAATATAGAAAGCGTAGCTCATCCACTGAAAGCCATGCAAGCACTATGGGGCCTTTTTACTAAAGCGTGTCAAGCAGTTAGTGGGGTTTAGGCACGCGGTAACCATGTGCTCAGGCTCACAGTAACTATTAGTGCAGGGTCAGGAAACTACTGCAGTGATTCACACACTAATTGCAACTGGCATGCTGGGGTGGTGAATGGACTGTTTAGGGACAGATAGGGGGCATGGCGAATGCAGTGAGTGCAGGGCTAACCACCGTGCGCTGTCAATGTTACACTTAGCATGGGTGCAATTAACACCATCTCAAGAGGTGTAATTAAGGGCACCCATGGCACTAGCACCCTGCGTTAGGGTACAGCACTGCTTGTTAAATGCCAGGGAGCATACTGTCCATGCCACTGACAGAACAAATTGGATTTGCATTTACCGTGTGTGAATTTTCTTACTATTTACATGTTAAATGCTGAATCACAGCACATTTGAGTGAAAGGGTTCCTAAATTGTCTCTCTAACGGAAAAACAATGGGGAGGGCGGCAACATTCAGACACGTTTATGTGGCTTGTAGCACCTGAAAGCTGCATAAACACCAGTGATCCCGATATTCAGTGGCCTTTAGTTGATTCAAGATGTCATCATTCACATACTTCTTACTTTCATTTGTGAAATTAAAGCTCTTAAATTTCCATCCGTTGCTTTTTGCTGTTTTTCTTGTGGCAAGTTTCCTCTTTCTTCCAGTTTTTGGAGGATTCTCTTTGTATACCCTCCTGATTTAAATATAGGGTTTGTAGCATAAAAGTAGCAGTACATTATCTCCTCTTTCTCTGCAGAAGTCCACTTAACTGTAGTTAATCCTCATAACTTCTTCATGAATTTCTGTGATTTATCTCCAGCCACAGTGGGCCCATCTGTGTACATATGTATTTTATAAAATATGCAAATATATTGTAACTCCATTCCCGCTCCGTCCAAACTACAGTATATGGGAGCACCTATTTGTGGTGCGTTCTAAGTACATGTAATCTTGTCAACATGCGTATTTCTATGCATGCATAATCCCACATAATTTTATAACAGTCATTCTCCAGGAACAAGGAGGAAATCAGTCCTCACATATGTGTGACCTTGGCACCAACAGAGGCCAATGGAAGCATCTCCCCAGCTTTCAAAAAAAGCCTTTGGGAGATGCACCACGCATGCGTGGTCCCCTTCCCACCCAAGCAAGGGTGCTATCTTGTTTCAATCTCCTTTATTCTGCAGAACCCTTCAGACTTTGTCCAGTTTCTCCCAGAAAAATTATGATATTTATTACGTTTTTGTCTGGTTTGCATACCGGTTCCTTCCTGCCCAGTGGCAACTCCCCTCATCTTTGTTCCTCAGGTTTGTTCATTTGTTTTTCTCTTTTTTCCTCGAGGTGTCCCTCAAATGGTGTTTGTGCCCTTTTTCAGCCAAAGGCCTCAGACCCCTGCTGGGTAGCGGAAACCCTATTTTTCCAATGGCCTCCAGTGACTTCAAGAAGTGTGATTGGTGTAGCAAAATGATGTCTCTCATCAACCCACATGACTGCTGCCTCCGGTGCCTCGGCCCAGAACATAGGGACTCAAACTGCGAACTCTGCAGAACTATGACCTCAAAGACCCTAAAGAGCCATCAGCAGCAGCAGGAAAAAAATTTCCAGGTGTCCGCCTCCGCGCCGGAGTCTCCGGCAACACCACGCTCCAGGGCCCCCTCCGATACCTCAGAGCCCCACAAAGCCTGAGCCTCTTTGTAGTCCCTTGGCCACGGTTCTTCCGAGCAGAAATCCCTGGAGCTGGAACGCAAGAAGACAAAACCCTTGAAGAATGCCTCGGAGGATAGGTCTGGGAAGAAGGGTAAATCCCACTCCAGGCCCCACAGTCCCAGGCATGAGTCTGAGGAGTCAGAGTGGGAGCAGCCTCACAAGCTGCACCACAAGGAGTCGCCGGCACCTGCCAACTGGTCTCAGACCCCCGAGGCCATCCTCATTGAGGACTCCCCCTCGACAGTGCCGATGCCAGGCCCGAAGCCCTCGGTGCCCGCATCGAAGACTGCAGAGCCAACTGGTATGGAGACTAGGATGGTGGCTTTAGAGAGCAGTATCTCCACCCTTGTGGTCATGCAGCGGGTGTTTATGTCTGGTTCATCTGGTTCATCTGCCCTGACAATGGGACCCTTGATATCGAGGGCTTCCCCGGACGTCGAGCTGGTCCTCGAGCGCCACCAGCCTTGAGAGAGTCCCTGGCACAGAATGAGATCCCGGTCCTGTTCCTCAGGGGTGATTGAGTGCCCATGGTTCAGATTGCAGATCCTCCGGAGGCCATGGACTGCCTGGCACGGACGTCGACTGAGGTGATCCAAATGCATCAGATTCATACTCAGACATCGAGTCCAAATGGGAGACTGAGGACGAAGAGTCTCCAGAAACGAAGCGACACCAAGACGTGTCCTCGGACCCATCTCCCCCGATGCCCCAATGCCACTCCCTGTCGGAGGTTGTTTCTTTCCTCAATTTTTTGCAGAACATGTCCAAGACTCTCACTATTGAGACCGAGGCTGAGGAGGACCCACACACTGAGGAATTGGAGATATTCCAATATGAGGCACCCCCAAAGGAAACCCTTACAGTACCGGTGCCTCCGAACCTCGACTGCCTCCTCCTCCAGATGTGGGAAACATCGGCATTGGTACCAATTTTCAGTAGGCACCTTGATGCCATGTACCAGGTATGCCAAAAGCCCGGGATTCCAAAAGCCCCAGCTTCCTCATGCAGTTGTACCTGCTAATGCACCATGTTACCAGCCAGGTTTAGTAGACATGCCCTTTACATGTTTCTGAGATCAGGCAGTGACAACTGGGTTCTTGGGAATGCTTTCATCATACCATCACTCAGACTTGGATTTCCACAGAGCACACTTCTAAAATGACTGTTGATTTCTCTGTGTTTTGGATGTTTCTATGTCCATTTTCAGACATCCAAAGCACAAATAGGGATTCCAAAATGGCCCTAATGTGTGTTTTAGCATGCAGTAACTGATACCAAGCTGGCAAGACAGTTACTCCATCAGTAAATGCATATTGTGCGATGAGACATGGAATGGGCAGGTTTTGGGCAGAGGGTGAGCATAGAAAGGACATTGCAGTTAGCTTGGGAGTACATATTTCATGCTGTCAATGTTGCAATTAGAGCAGGTGCACTTCTTAATATTTCAATGGGTGATGTTAAGTGCACCCACTTTAATTGCAAATGCCACCACCCTCGTTATGGTACTTTTCTGTGCGGCACCTGTCAGGAACATGCTGGCCACACACCCCACATGACTTTTGCCCTTAACGCTTGTTAACTTTTACACAAAATGTACAGAAAGTGCAAAAAATGACCGCATCTTAGTAAAAGCACCCTAAGTTTCTTAATCATTCACAGTGGATGCAGAGGCTAAGTTCTAAGCATAAGATGATATGTGTTAAAATGTATCTGTCAAAAAGCAGGTGCATCCAGAATAGATTTGCAACAACACAGCCTCTAGCATAAATTCCACCCAAGCAGCCCCCACAATGTGGCGGGACCCGGGCAGAGAGGGGGGCCCACACAGCAGCAGCAGCACAGCAAACTTACTTTATCCTGTTTGCTGCATTACTTTGCTCTTGTAAGTCTGTTGCGGTCTCAGCAGCTGTTCCTGACCAGGCCAAAGTCTTGCAATAACAGTCACATTGCTAGACTTCGGCCCGCCAGGGAAAATCCGCCAGGCCTTCAGCGAATGTACAGAGCAGAGCAGTGCAACAAAGACAATAGAGTATTTTTGCCATTGCTGCTGCTGCCACATGGAGGGGTGGGCCGCCACCACCAAACAAAGGCGGGGGGGGGGGGGGGAGCCTGCACAGAAGGGATAATCACATGAGAAGAGGAACCACCGCCATGACATTGGGGGCTCTCAGTAAAATTTTGCTTGGCGGCCCCTCATTGTAACTTAAGCCACTGAACACAGCTTTTTCTTTTATGATTTAGCTCATGTCTTTCCAGTAGCAGTTCAAGGCAAGTTACAATCAGGTACTGTAGGTATTTCTGAGTCTCAGAGAGCTTACAATCCAAGTTTGTACCTAAGGCAATGGAGGGTTAAGTCAGGCCTGTACCAAGCCATAAATGTGCCCTGTGCCTTGCACATCTGGTGTGCCCCCCCCTCCATCAAAGGTTTGCCATTTGCCCCCTGCACAGCATCTCCCCATCTTGAATTACCCTACACCTCCATGTCCAGCCGACTCCTGGTGTTGCTTGCCCTTGCCCCGCCACCGCTTTTCGTGTTTCCTTGCCAGCAACGATGGAAGCAGTGGAGCGGACATCCAATTCTGAAAAAGCCCACGCGGGTCTTTCTAACTCCGCGCTTGCATGCAGGTCTGATCCCTCCCTCCTCTAATGTATGCTCAAGTCAGAGGAGGGAGGGACAAGACCAGCCATTCAAACACGGGTCTTTACAACTACCTGCTTAAATGGCTGGTCTGGTCCCTCCCTCCTCTGAAGCATCAGGACCGGTCCTGCATGCAAGCGCAGTCGGAAAGACCTGCGTGGTTTTTTTTAGAATTGGATGTCCGCTCCACTGCTGTCACCAACACCACTGCCAGCAAGGAAACATGAAAAGTGGCGGCAGGCAAGGGCAGGCAGCATTGGGGAGGGAGCCGAGACCGTCAGCCCCAATTGTGCTCCTATTTCTTTTCGCCCTGTGCGGCCACACTATTCGCACAGAGCTACATACGGTGCTGGGTTAAGTACTTGCCCACAGTCACAAGGATGACCAGTGAGATTCTAATGCTGTTCTTGTTGGTCAGCAGACCCCTGCTCTAACCACTATGCTACTCACCCACTCCATTTTTCTTCATGATAATTCTATCCAGTGAGGTAAATCAAACGTTTTGGAAAACATATCAAGGTATGAAAACTTGGATTTTAGAAACATTTTCCTTTTATAGAAATGATTGCTCCTCATGAGACTCTTCACTGATATTTTTCAAACATACTGAATTTTCACTTGAAGTTATCTTTCCAGTGTTCAAAGTTCATTATGTTATAGTGGGAGATCATTCTGCATCCAGTGATCACCAGATGGTGTGATTCAATGTAGTTCAGTATTAGGATTAGGGCTGATAAAATCCATTCAAAAGCGAGGGTCTTAGACTTTAGGAAAACTAATTTTGCCAAGATGGGTCAATACCTCAGGGAGTCATTGGTGGGATGGGAACAGCTAGGGGATGTAGAAAAACAGTGGGCAAAACTGAAAGGGGATATTTTAAGGGCAACCAAACATTTTGCTAAAATGGTAAATAAAGGTAAAAGGAAAAGGAGACCGCTATGGTTTTTGAAAGAAGTAGCTGAAAAGGTGAAGAAAAAGAGGGAGGCCATCATGAAATACAAAAGATCACAGAGAGAGGAAGATAGACATCTATATTTGGAAAAACTTAGAGAAGCTAGCAAAGTAGTCAGGAAAGCAATGATTCAAAAAGAGGAGGAAATAGCCAATGCAATAAAATAGCTAATGCAAGAAAAGACATTTTTCAGATATGTTAGTGAGAAGAGGAAAGGCAAAAGTGGTATTGTCAGACTCAAGGGTGAAGGGGAGGAATATGCAGAAGCTGATGAGGATAAAGCGGAATTGCTTAACAAATATTTCTGTTCTGTGTTCACATATGAAGAACCAGGAGCAGGACCTCAGAAAATACCCATAAACAGGAATAGAAGCGAGGGGCATCTTGAACAATTTTCAGAAGAATGTGTTTGTGAGAAACTAGATAAACTTAAAGTAGACAAAGTGATGGGACCAGATGGGATATACCCGAGAATACTGATTGACCTTTCCAATTCCTCTTTGGAGTCGGGATTGGTGCCAGAGGACTGCAGAGAGGCACATGTAGTCCCTTTACACAAAAGCGAAAGTAAGGATGTGAATGAATACTAGAGGCTGGTTAGTTTAACCTTGGTGGTGAATAAATTATTGGAAGTGCTGCTGAAAGAGAAAATAGTGAGTCCAACGGATTATCGGATATGAGGCAGCATGGATACACCAGAGGCAGGTCTTGCCAGACAAATCTAATTGATTTCTTTGTCAGACAAATCTGATTGATTTTTTTGACAGGGTGACAAGGGAGTTGGAACGAGGGAGAACACTAGATGTGGTATATTTAGATGTCAATAAAGCCTTTGACACCGTTCCGCACAGGAGACTTATAAACAAACTGAACACCCTAGGGATTGACCCTAAAATTACTGCTTGGGTTATAAATTGGTTGAGTAGGAGGTGAAAAGGGTACTGGTAAAATGGAGCTCACTCTGAGGAGAAAGATGTTACCAGTGGTGTGCCCCAGGGATCTGTCTGTGATTTGATTACACAGGTACACTACCAAAAACTGCCTCCAGATTTGCAACTGATTCCTATAGATTTTGGGGTGCTGAATCCAGGAAAAATAGCCAAAATGTTCCATCACGTCACGTTTTCTTGCAAAATTAGATTTCTTACCCATATAAGGAATGTTCACATAATTTCTTTTTAGCCGACTGCAGTTTATTTTCTTGGCCCAAAATAGAGGTTGTAATGGTTAACTAACTAGAAACACTCCCTCATGATATTTTAGAGTGTTTTGTATTCATTTTATACATTAACAGGACAATTGGGAGGCGGGGGGCTAAATCCAGTACTCATGCTGGCGCATGTTCTTTCCTGTTCGCCTCGCCTCGTTCGCTCGCTCAAACACGGTGGTTGCGACATGAACGTTCCTGTCAAATTTCAGTTTCTTGCAAGTTCATTATTACCTTTTGTTTGCTCAGTCGTAATCCAGCTTTATTCCGAAGTGGTTCACTACAGTTGTAGTTTGCAGTGCTGTGTATTTGTGATGGCTCACAGAGCCAGAGGTTGCGTCAACTCTCCGGACAGTTTTTGTTTTATTTGTGGGGAAAATACCGTGAAAAAGCGGCAGAGGAACATTTCTGCATTTATTAAAAAAGTATATTTCGCCTATTTCGGTTTGAAGTTAGGCGATCAAGACAAACCGTGGGCTCCTCACAAAGTGTGCAAGACATGTGAGGAAGATCTACGCTTATGGATGAAAGGTAAAAAACAAGCATTTCGTTTCGGAATACCTATGATGTGGCGTGAACAAAGAGACCACAGCAGTGACTGCTATTTTTGCTCTTGCATTGTGAAGGGATACAACTTAAAAAATAAGAACGTAATAAGTTACCCCAATCTTCGCTCAGCAATTAGGCCTATGCCTCATAGCAACGAAGTACCTGTGCCTGAACCACCAAAATCTTTGGATCATATTTGTGTGGACGGTTCTGATCATGATGAGACTCATCAGATGGCTTTTCCCGATGAGTCCAGTACTTCCGAGTTTGAAACTGAACCAGATCCGAAACCTGAACTTTTCTCTCAAGCTGAATTGAATGATTTAGTCCGGGATTTAGGACTCCCAAAAGATGCTGCCCAACTGCTAGGTTCTCGGCTTAAACAGAAAAATCTATTGTCACCAGGAACAACTTTTTATTGGTACCGCAACCGCGAGACACAATTTTTGAAGTATTTCAGCAAAGAGGAAGATTTGGTATTTTGCAACGATATATACGGAGTGATGGAAAAGTTTAAACTCAAGTATGATCCTGCTGAATGGCGGCTGTTCATTGATTCGTCAAAAGACAGCATAAAAGGTGTTCTTCTTCATAATGGCAACACATTCGCTTCAGTTCCTATTGCTCACTCTGTTATTCTCCAAGAAAAATATGAGAATTTGGCCCTGATTCTTCAGAAGATTCGTTATGATGAGCATAAGTGGATGATTTGTGGAGACTTTAAAATTCTATCCATGCTATTAGGGCAGCAATCCGGTTTCACCAAATATCCCTGCTTCCTTTGCTTGTGGGATAGCCGGGCCCGCGACCTACACTGGGGGAAAAAAGACTGGCCAATTCGGGAGTATTTGAGACCCGGTGAGAAAAATGTTCTTCATGAGAGCTTGGTACCTCGTGATAAAATTCTATTACCACCTCTCCACATTAAGTTGGGTCTCATTAAGCAATTCATCAAGTCCCTTCCAAAAGATGGTGAGTGCTTTCGGTACCTTTGCTCAAAGTTCCCCCGACTTTCTGAAGCAAAGCTAAAGGAAGGAGTGTTTGTTGGCCCTGATATAAGGAAACTCATTTCAGATGGAGCATTCGCTGAAACGATGTCTGAGAAGGAAAAAGAAGCCTGGGATTCCTTCAAGGATGTTTTTCTCAAATTCTTGGGGAACAGGCGGGATGAGAACTATAAGGATATTGTTGCCAGGATGCTCAATGCCTTCAAAGAACAAGGCTGTAACATGAGCCTGAAAGTCCATTTCTTGCACTCCCATGTGAACTACTTTCCCGAAAACTTGGGGGCGTACAGTGAAGAACAAGGTGAAAGGTTTCACCAGGACATCAAGGACGCAGCGAGAAGGTACCAAGGAAGATGGAACACCACTATGATGGCTGATTTCTGCTGGTTGCTGCTGCGGGAAACCCCAGATGAAAAATACGCCAAGCAGCGCACCAAGAGAAGCATTCGGGGGAAGAAGAAACGGGCCCACCAGGAGATTGATTGACCCAAGAATGACTTTAAAATCTAAACTGTGTTGACAAATATCATGTTTTTACTAAACTTTGAAATAAAAATTTGCTAGTTATTACCACAGTGTCGGATCTCATTTATTAGAATTTTATTTTCACACCATCGGGTGTTTGTCTTCATGTATTGCAATGGTGCGGTTTGCGTTTTCTATTCTTACATACATACCTGTACAACATTTTTTGCACATTTCTTTGCTTTGCTTTGTGTCTAACCTCGCTCTTATATGCTCAATGTTTGTGCACATGTATGTGGCTGTTTTAAGTGCAGACAATTTTGCTACCATCACAGTGTGTTTTGTTGACATTACTCTATTCTTATGTGCTGCCTTGTTACAATTTTCTTTATTCTTATTTGAATAACTACTAAACAATTAGTATAAAGAATTCATCCAAGAAACTTTTATCTTGATCGCACTCAATCTGAAACGTTCACCTCAAACTGCTAACCCAATGTAGCAAAAAATCTGTACGTGATGGAGCAAATTGGTTACCAGATTTGGATTCAGCGCACCAAAAAACGTAAAAATCAATCGAAACATTAGAGGCAGTTTAAAAAAAATTTTTTTTAGTGTACCTGTGTTATTTGTAACATCTTTGTTAGTGATATAGTGGAAGGGTTGTCGGGTAAGGTTTGCCTCTTTGCGGATGATACCAAAATCTGCAATAGAGTAGACACACAGGAAGGTATAAATAACATGAGGAGGGATCTAGCTAGAAGCTGGAAGAATGGTCTAGAATTTGGCAGCTGAGATATAATGTTAAAAAATGCAAGGTCATGCATTTGGGCTGCAACAATCCAAGGGAGCGATATAGTATATGGGGTGAAGTACTTTTGTCCATAAAAGAAGAGCGGGACCTAGGTGTGATTGTGTCTGATGATCTTAAAGTAGCTAAACAGAAAAGGCAATGGCGAAAGCTAGAAGGATACTTGGATGCATAGGGAAAGGAATGGCCAGCAGAAGAAAGGAGGTGATAGTGCCTCTGTATAAGTCTTTGGTGTGACCTCATTTGGAGTATTGTGTGCAGTTCTGGAAACTGCACCTTCAAAAGTTTCATAAGTTCCTTGTAAACATGTGAGTTATAATGTAAACCGCTTTTATTTAATGATATGGCGGTATATAAAAACTGTTAAATAAAATAAATAAACAGGTTGGAGTCGGTACAGAGGATGGCTACTAAAATGTTTAGTGGTCTTTGTTATAAAGCATATGAGGACAGACTTAAAGATCTTAATATGTATTCTTTAGAGGAAAGACGAGATAGAGGTGATATGATTGAGACGTTTAAATACCTCCATGGCATAAATGCACAGGAGGAGAGCCTCTTTCGATTGAAAGCAAGCTCTGCTATGAGGGGACATAAGATAGGGTAAAAGGGGATAGACTCGGGAGTAATATGCGGAAATATTTCTTTATGGAAAGAATGGTAGATGCGTTGAATAGTCTCCCAGTGGAGGTGGTAGAGACGAGGACTGTATCTGAATTTAAAGAAGCAAACACAGAGGATCTCTAAAGGTAAAAAGGGACTATTGTAGTTGATATAGAAGGGCAGACTAGATAGGCCATGTGGTCTTTTTCTGCCGTCATGTTTCTATGTTTCTACATTTCTATTATATTCCAATATTTAATATTTCATAAGGCACTGATATGTATGTATCAATTTCCTCTAAAAATATGCAGTTTCTGCAGTGCTGGAGATTTCCAAGGATGGATATGGTCGGACTACTCTTATGGCAATATTTGCTTTGGGTATGGAAAGTGGTATCATCGTCCACCCCTTTTAAGTATAAGGACTCCTTGTTTATTTATAGGACTGTTTACTAAACTGCAATAAATATTTGTATTTACAGTACTATGCATTATTACAAAAGTTAATATGTGGTTAGTGGTGATTGTTGGGGGCTACAACGGTACCGCTGAAGAGCTGTTTGCTTCCACCCCCACCGATGTTGACTTCCTGTTTGCATGGGGATGGAAGCGGCTTCCACTCCCATAGAAAAGGAAGTCGGCATCGGGCGACAGCGGGGGTGAAAGCAAGCAGCTCCGCAGCGGTACCGCTGTAGCTTTCAACAATCACCACTTACCACAGGCTAAAGTTTGGAGATAAGAGCTGCAGGGCTATTTTCAGCCATTGCTGCCACTGTAGATCGCATAGGGGCAGTTGTGGTGGCAATAGGGGTTGAGGGGGGCACACTGGATGAGGTTCACCTAGGGCACCTCATCTTCTTGTGCCAGCCCTGTCCCTAGGCGTGCGATTTATAGCCAATGTGTCCGAGGTATAAATTCAGAAAGTTTCATAAAGGCTTCACAATTGGAAGTAACAGAAGAACATGTTGATTAGTTTTCTTTGGTGCTTCACAAAGATCGTAAATAGAGTGGAGATAGCATTAGACAGTTTTCAAAAGAATATTTCCGGGTTGCTACATAGTTAGCTGAGTAAATCGTCCAGGCTGAAAACATTTCCTCTGCTTGGTATGAACATGAGTATATTTGTACCAGTTGACTTCTCCGCTACAGCTCATATTTTCAGTGGGAAATTCTATTTATATGCCAGTCTCCCCACCGGAGAGAGCCACAGAAACATACACAGGCATATGCAGTCTCTGGCGCTTTAGGCACACACACATACATATCTACGCATTCTTGCCCTTTAGAAACACATACACCCGCATGAATTCCCACTCTCCAACACATTATCCTGTGCATGCACTCTTCTGCTGCCCGCCTCCCATATGCTCTTTAGGCCAGTGCCCCTCCACCAACCAGCTCTGCTCACCATCATATAATGTTCTTGGATTTACTGCCCTTCAAACTTTTTTTTTTGCTTAAAGCAGCTCTTCACACTGTCCCCATTCTTCTCCCATTCCTATCCCTCCTTAATGACCCCCAAGGACATATACTGCTTCTACAGGCTCTCTCCCATACAGAGGTCAGCCCACCTCCCCGCCTTACTTGTACAGCATGGTAACCCCTCCCCCGGCTCACCCCCTCCTTACCTGGGACTGCAATAGGCTTCTTGTTGGCTAGATCCTACCAAAGTCTCTAATGCTAATGACATGGAAAGCAGACAGGGCAGACTTACTCATTTTGGGGGAGGATTAACAAAATACAAAAGTTGGCAGCACTCACCTCTGGAGTCTCCAGCAAATCTAACAGGCTTCCCCAGACATATTGGTCCCAGGCTTGTGCCAGTTTGCTTATTCCTTAATCTGGTCCTGTGTAAAATGGATGGAATCTTCCAACACATGAGCGCAGCGGGAGTGAGGCAGTAACATCGGGGGTGAGAGCAGGAGCTCCCCCTTCCTCCACGAGGCCAAGAATGCTCAGCGGCATAAAAACCGCCGTTTTGAGCGCAGCGGGAGTGAGGCAGTAACATCGGGGGTGAGAGCAGGAGCTCCCCCTTCCTCCACGAGGCCAAGAATGCTCAGCGGCATAAAAACCGCCGTTTTGAGCGCAGCGGGAGTGAGGCAGTAACATCGGGGGTGAGAGCAGGAGCTCCCCCTTCCTCCACGAGGCCAAGAATGCTCAGCGGCATAAAAACCGCCGTTTTGAGCGCAGCGGGAGTGAGGCAGTAACATCGGGGGTGAGAGCAGGAGCTCCCCCTTCCTCCACGAGGCCAAGAATGCTCAGCGGCATAAAAACCGCCGTTTTGAGCGCAGCGGGAGTGAGGCAGTAACATCGGGGGTGAGAGCAGGAGCTCCCCCTTCCTCCACGAGGCCAAGAATGCTCAGCGGCATAAAAACCGCCGTTTTGAGCGCAGCGGGAGTGAGGCAGTAACATCGGGGGTGAGAGCAGGAGCTCCCCCTTCCTCCACGAGGCCAAGAATGCTCAGCGGCATAAAAAACCGCCGTTTTGAGCGCAGCGGGAGTGAGGCAGTAACATCGGGGGTGAGAGCAGGAGCTCCCCCTTCCTCCACGAGGCCAAGAATGCTCAGCGGCATAAAAACCGCCGTTTTGAGCGCAGCGGGAGTGAGGCAGTAACATCGGGGGTGAGAGCAGGAGCTCCCCCTTCCTCCACGAGGCCAAGAATGCTCAGCGGCATAAAAACCGCCGTTTTGAGCGCAGCGGGAGTGAGGCAGTAACATCGGGGGTGAGAGCAGGAGCTCCCCCTTCCTCCACGAGGCCAAGAATGCTCAGCGGCATAAAAACCGCCGTTTTGAGCACAGCGGGAGTGAGGCAGTAACATCGGGGGTGAGAGCAGGAGCTCCCCCTTCCTCCACGAGGCCAAGAATGCTCAGCGGCATAAAAACCGCCGTTTTGAGCGCAGCGGGAGTGAGGCAGTAACATCGGGGGTGAGAGCAGGAGCTCCCCCTTCCTCCACGAGGCCAAGAATGCTCAGCGGCATAAAAACCGCCGTTTTGAGCGCAGCGGGAGTGAGGCAGTAACATCGGGGGTGAGAGCAGGAGCTCCCCCTTCCTCCACGAGGCCAAGAATGCTCAGCGGCATAAAAAACGCCGTTTTGAGCGCAGCGGGAGTGAGGCAGTAACATCGGGGGTGAGAGCAGGAGCTCCCCCTTCCTCCACGAGGCCAAGAATGCTCAGCGGTATAAAAAATGCCGTTTTCAGGGCGCGCCCGCGTCTTGCGGGCCCGCGCCTGAGGGCCTCGCCAGAGGGCCCTTTGGCGTGGCCCTTAGGCGTTGGTCCGTGGCGTAAGTCTTTGAAGTGGTTCCCTACTGTTATGGCCTTTGAATGAGGTGCGCTGGCTGGGACTGTTTTCACCCTTTCCAGATCGTATGCAATAGAATGTAGCCCATGTTGCAACTTATTTTGTATAGTTATGTTTTGTATGTACTGTAATATATTCCCTGTGTCATGTATTCCCTTTTATTACCGCTTTGATTTTATGAAAAGTGGTATATGTTGCACTCACCTCTGTTTAACCTTGTATTGTATTGTTTGTTTTGTTACCGCTTTGATTGAATGAAAAAACGGGATATAAATCTGTTTAAATAAATAAATAAATACACTTACTAATTTTCAAAAAGAATCAGAGAGGATGATTTCTCCCAAGAAGTGTGTATAAATCAAACTTTATTTTTTAATAATGGTCCCCTTCAAACACATATTTTGCAACAAAGTAAAGTGATGCTCTTTGTATGAGTCACATGCATTGCCTCTAAGAAAAATATTTTATTCAAAAATTGAAAAGTGGACAAAAAGAGCTATTTTGTAGCTGTAAATGGTATTGAGCACAGGAAAGGAGAATAAGACTTATGGATCATAAAGAGAGGATTTATGCTCATTCAATTCTTTTATGCAATCTCTATTATACAGCGTATTAGAGGTTTTATCTGAAGTTGCGTTTTTCAAACCCATGTATCTATGCTCATTTCCTTTTCAACACCCACAACACAATCCAATAAAATTAGGGAAAACACAAGGCTGAAACCATTTCATGTGTCGGAGTATGTCAGCCCAGTGTCAGGGAAGCATCCCGCAGACACCACTGTGACCACTCACTTTATTATAAATAATTTTTGTTTAAAAATGTGCAAAAGTGCAAAAATAGAGCAATGAACTTAGCTTCTTAAATAGAGCACCGCCGAAGTGCCTTCATCAGTTAGATTGACAACATAGTCCACGTTTCGGGTTATAGCAATTCTAACCCTGCTTCAGGTCCTGCTTCTTGGCAAATGGCAATTGAACTTGCATAGCCCAGAAAACCCGTCTTCTTTATCTTCGGCGGCGTCTGACGTCATAGGAGGAAAGCAGATGATGAACCAATCACAGCAAAACATCCTCTGAGTCAATACATAGGGGAATCCCACAGCATAGGGAATACCCTGAAAGGCTCATCAGATTGAAGACACTCTCTGCCCCGATGGTTGAGCATAATTTACAACGGGATCATGATTTCACTTCACTACGGTGGCGTGTGTTGGATCACATTCCCCTTGATCCCCGAGGGGGAGACCGTGAACAGTGCCTTCAATTACGCGAGCAGAGATGGATTTACACTTTGAATGCTGTGGCCCCGAATGGGCTTAACTCTCAACTGGACTGGTACACGATTATTTGATCGTTTTTTCTTCAATCTGATGAGCCTGTTGATGTTGTCAATCTAACTGATGAAGGCACTTCGGCGGTGCTCTATTTAAGAAGCTAAGTTCATTGCTCTATTTTTGCACTTTTGCACATTTTTAAACAAAAATTATTTATAATAAAGTGAGTGGTCACAGTGGTGTCTGCGGGATGCTTCCCTGACACTGGGCTGACATACTCCGACACATGAAATGGTTTCAGCCTTGTGTTTTCCCTAATTTTATTGGATTGTGTTGTGGGTGTTGTGTATATTATAATCCAATACGGTTCTTGATTTTTACGCTTGATTGCATTTCCTTTTCAAAGCAAATTTTTATATAACTCTTTTCTTTTACAAGCACTTATCAGGTAATCTGCAAGATAGAAGCAAATGCACCTTGACTCTTTTGATTCAGATGCCTGTACTTTTTGTTGAAGCAGAAAGAATGGTTTCTTCAGTCCAAAAACTGATCAATCTCCTATTTCTCTAGTTGAAAAGAGCTAGTATATGGAGCCCTTATCCTCTGAAGGTCAAATATTTTAATTATCTAAGGCTAAACCTAATCTAAGCAGGGGTTTCTAGTCCCACAGGCCCTCAAAGTGGCCTTGGGTAAGGCCACAACACTCCATTGCCTCAGGTACATAATATAGAATGTGAGCCCTTTGGGGACAAGGGAAATAGATACCATACTTGAATGTGCATCACTTTGACACAGTATACTGTATAAGCATTGCTAAATAAATATTAAACTATCTGATTATTGGTGAATAAATTGTTAATTTCTTATATTCACTGGTGTACCAAGGGCAGGACGGTAAGAGTGGTCTGCCCTGGGTGCCAGCTAAAAAAGAGGGTGCAGTGAATAAAATTCCTAGCCAAGCCCACAAATGGAGATGGTGGAGACCCTCACATTCATGCTCGCAAGGGCAGAAAACGTACTGGTTTGCCTTTCAGCACGCCGCTTCATCTGCTCCAGGCCCTGCACTGCTTCTTCTCCTGAAGTCTCACGATAACACTATGAGACTTTGCCCGGGAGGTAACCACCACTGAGACCAGGCTGAAGTGCAGACAGTGGTGTGCTGCACAGCAAACAAGTCAAGTAAGTTTGCCCATGGGCACTGGAGAGTGGGGGGTGGCTGTTCCATATGCCAAATAGACTTGGTATCCACTGCTTATGTTTAAGAAGATAATGTCATGACCAGGGCCGGATTTACCCATACGCCATGTACGCCATGGCGTAGGGCCCACAGCTTGCAAGGGCCCACAAGAGTCCCCATCCCTCGCTCTCTAGAGAGAGTTTAAAGTCCGGCAGAGATTTTTCCGTGGTAGCGAAAACGCCGAAGTCGCAAGCTCGGCCGGAGACGCGCCTTCCCAGGCCCCCGTCTCCCGCCGCAGTGAACATGGGGCTCCGATTTCTATGCTGCCTCCGATGGCGGCGGCCATCTTACCCGGCTCCTCTTCACTTCCTGAGCTGTCGACGTCACTTCCGGCCAGCGTCAGCCTTCCCCTCGCTCCAAAGTGACAGCGCCGACCGCCTGCCTCAGCCTCAGCCTCCACGATGCCGGCAGCCTGCTCAGCTACACCAGGTCCGGAAGCGGTAGGTGCGGTCATTCTTATGGCGAATTCTTACGCTTCGAGCGGAGCGGAGCGGGGCGGGGGGGGGCCGCGGGGGGGGCCGCGGGGGGGGGCTGCGGGGGGGGGGCACGGGCACAGTCGGGGGCTCGAGCACAGTTGCAGCAGAACGAACACACTGACATCACGCCCATCGCGAGGACAAGGCACATGCAAACCACGCGAGCATTACCGGGGGTAGTCCTTGCCTGTCTGCTATTGGTTTGTTTTCCTTGATTTCCTTGAGGCTTCCCAATTGCCCCTGGCTTCTCTGTACTGGGGTTGCTAGTGCTACTGCTTAGGCTACAGGCTACAGGCTACAAGCTCAGGGGTTTTTCCTGGTATAACTTACCTAACTTAGGCTTCAGGCTGCGCTGCATGTAGGTTAGTGCATATAGACTTGAGGCTGCATATAGGATACCTGACCTAAAACTGGTCCGTCCACTCATCTTCATGAGGTTCTAACTGCATGCATCAAAAGCTTTTTTTTTGCCTGTCCGCTATTGGTTTGTTTCCTTGAGGCTTCCCAATTGCCCCTGGCTTCTCTGTACTGGTTGCTACTGCTTACTAAGTGCTTAGGCTACAGGCTACAAGCGCAGGGGTTTTTCCTGGTAGAACTCAAGCGCTCTCAGTCTCTCTAAGTCCCCCCTTACAGTAGTCATGAAAAAATATGAAAGTGGCGCATCTAAACGAAAAAAGAAAATGCTAGAAAACGAATCAACCACCAAAATTCCCAAGATTACCAGCTTTCTTCTTCCATCGACGAAAATTCAAGCTGTCTCAGAATCAGAATTTTTGAATGTGAATGACACGGCTACTCCACATCTTTTGGATACTACTGACACTACTCCTCAAACTTCCGATACTGCTGATGTTACTCCACAACCCGATGTACCTGAGGAGAATATTTCTAGTTCTCCACCACCACCACCTCATGATGTGGGTCTCTGGAAAACATTCCTTCCAGCTTCTGACGTCGATTATTGGATTGTTAATGGTCCAGCTGCATGTCAACATCACGATGATAGTTTCATGTCATCAGAAAGAACTATGGGAAATAGAACACGCCGTTTTGCGAAGGAATTTCTTTACGGACGAAAAGCAAATGATGAGAAGTATTACCGAGACTGGCTGCTTTATTCGCCATCAAATGGGAACATTTACTGTTTTTTCTGTAAGTTGCTTTCAAGGTCCACGTCGCAGTTTGCCTCCTGTGGATTCAACGATTGGAGCAACTGCGGTAAAGTGATCAAGCTTCACGAAAGTAGTGCAGAACACCGAGCATCACTCAGTTCCTGGTTAGTACGTGTTTCAGCGAAAGGGTGCATCGACGAAAAGCTTCAGAAACAGATGAACGAAGAGAAGATATATTGGCAGTCAGTTCTTCGGCGTGTTGTTGAAGTGATAAAGTTCCTTGCTCAACGTGGCCTAGCATTTCGAGGAGATACCGAATTATTTGGTTCTGTGCAAAACGGAAACTATCTGGGAATTTTGGAACTTTTAGCCAAATTCGACCCCTTCCTTGCCGACCATATATCTCGTTTTGGAAATAAAGGAAGTGGAAAAATTAGCTATTTGTCTTCCACTGTATGTGATGAACTCATCGAGCAAATGGGACAAGACGTGTTGGCTGTCATTTTAAATGAAATTCACGACGCGAAGTACTATTCCATATGTATTGATTCCACTCCAGACGTTAGTCACATTGACCAACTAACTTTTATTGTGCGCTACGTTAACAAGTTTGGTGAAACAACTGAACGGTTTCTAAAATTCTTTCCAATTGAAAGTCACAAAGCCGACAGCCTTTACCAAGATGTGTTGAATATACTAAATGAAATGTCATTGTCTCTGGATAACTGCCGAGGACAAAGCTACGACAACGCAGCAAACATGGCTGGGAAATACGCCGGTCTCCAAGCAAAACTGAGGGAAATTAACCCAATGGCTGACTACATACCTTGTGCAGCACATTCATTAAATTTGGTTGGAGTTGCTAGTGTAAATTGCTGTCTGGACGCTGTTAACTTTTTTGGTCTCGTCCAAGAACTGTATGCGTTTTCGGTTGGTTCAACAAAGCGGTGGAGTTCATTGACATCAGGACTCACACCGAACGAAAATGGACGAATTCTGACTTTGAAAACTTTATCATCTACCCGTTGGCATTGCCATTCAGAGTCCGTGAAAGCACTACATCTCAACTATGCCAACATCTATACTATGCTGAATACTATCGCAGAAAATGAAGACGAGAAGGGTGATGCCCGACGCTTAGCAGCAGCCTTGGCGGGTAAAATGTGTCTGTTGGAAACCGCATTCATGTGTGTTCTGTGGCACAAGATCTTGCAGCGATGTCAAAAAATCAACACTGCCTTGCAAAGTGTGTCTATTGACATCAGTGTCGGCGTTTCTTTGTTTACTTCTTTGGAAACATTCGTTGCTGGAATGCGTGATGACTTCGACAACCTGGAGAAAGAAGCAAAAGAGCTCATGGAGGACATCCAACAAGACTACACCTCTCGTTTCATTCGGAATCGACCAAAAAGATGCCAGGTTTTTGAAGAAGCAGGTGAGCTGAATGCTGCTTTACAAGGTGCACAAAAATTCCGTGTTGAGAGTGTATATGTCATACTTGACAAACTGCTTGCATGTTTATCTCAACGCCGGAATGCTTACAAGCAGATTTCTGAAGACTTTGCTTTTATCAAATCACTGAAGGAGAATGATGTTGGCTCTCTCAGAGAAGATGTAATCCATTTGCAGCAAAAATACAATTGTGATCTGGAAAGCGGGTGTGAAGAGGAATTTGTGGCATTTTCTGGAATGGCCGCGGATTTGAATTTGGATCGTGACCCCCAAAACCTACTGAAATGGCTGAAAAAAAATCCTGTAGTGGATTCAACATTTCCGAATGTTTCCACTGCCCTCCGCTTGTTTTCAACGCTTCCCGTGACTATCTGCGAAGGGGAACGTTCTTTTTCAAAGCTTTCCCTGATAAAAAATAGATTTCGTTCTACGATGACGCAGAAAAGACTGAATTCTCTGGCAGTCATGTCAATTGAAAATGACGTTACTTCTGCGTTGACTTTTGATACAATTATTGAAAAGTTTTCACAAACTAAATCGCGAAAGAAAACATTTTTGTAAGTGGTAACTGGGCTGATGGGGGTTAGGACTGGTAATGGGTTATAGGGGGGGCTTAAACTGAAAATGGGGTGATGGGGGGTTAGGACTGGAAGTGGGTTGATGGGGGGGCTAGGACTGGTATTGGGTTGGGGGGTTGCTAGGACTGCAAATGGGCTGATGGGTGGCTAGGACTGGAAATGGGCTGATGCAGGGACTAGAAGGGAATGGATGCTGGGTGAGGCTGGAACTAGAAGGGAGCTGATGTTGGGGGAGGATTAGAATGGGATGGGGCTGGAAGAGTAAAATGGAGAAGGGAAAAATATTTTGTGTGGGAGGGATAAAAAATCTACAATTGGCCGGGTACTGGGAGAGTAAGTGGGGATTGAGGATGGAGGGGTAAAATTTGAGTGGATGAAATAGGAATGAGGAAAGAGCAAAAGGAGAAAGATTAGTATGTTAAAGCAGATGTAGAGAGAGAATGGAAAAAAACTAGAAGAGAGAAGAAAGGACAAATGGACAGCAGACGATGGAGAGTTAGCAGAAGACACGAAGAAACCAGAAGAAAGTGGCTGGAGCAATTGCAGCTGGAAAAAAATGCACAAAAGGTAGAAAAATATCTCTTTATTTTGAATTTATTAATTGGAATATGTCAGCTCTGGTAAATGTGCATCATTAAAGTCTGCGCTTTGTTTAGTACAAGAACAAATTAATGTATAGTTTTATTTCTACAGTGTTGTACATTCCAAGTTTGGCTTTTGGGATTCCCAGTTTAATTATTGTCTTCCTGTTTCTAAATTGTGATTACTTGTTTGGTGATGGTCTATGTTCTGCATGTGTAACTGAGCTGAGGTGTTCTGTTTATATAATTCCTATTTGACATTGCCACTTGTTCTCTTTCCCCAGTAGGTCATGTTTTGTTGTTCTCTGAAATGTATTGGTTTAATATTTGCAGTGTTGCCTTTTGATTGGTAGAGTATGGTGCTTTGTAAGTCCTGGTAGTGCTGTTAGGATATGGCAGGTTTGCTATGGGTTGGCACTGGATTATAGTAATGTAGAAATCTTTTAGTCTTTCTTTATCCATACACTCATTAAGAGGCACGTTTACTAAAAGTTAGTATATGGTAACATTATGCAAATAGTTATGCAAATGAGGCCCCTTATGCAAATGAGGCCCCGCACCCCCCTTGGGCCGCCCCTGCTGGGGGCCCACAATTTTTGTTGGCGTAGGGCCTCACTCAAGGTAAATCCGGCCCTGGTCATGACTGTGTAACCAAGGAGAATAATGTAAAGAAGAGGCAGTGGTTATGTTAACTAAAGTGTTAACTCTTTTATTTAAGTTTTCTTGAATACAAAAAACAAATCAAGTAATATAAATAACAGGATAGCAATAATCAAGAACGAAATATATAACACATCATAAAAAAAAACAACAACCCCCCCCCCCCCCACATCAAGAGGAAATATCATTCCAACCCAAAACAGAGAAAAAGAGAAACAAAAAGCAAAGAGGAGTGATATAATCTCTCCACATAAGGGAGCTAGATATACATAACCATCCACTCATACCCCCACAACTTCCTGATCAAGTAACAACTGACACAATTGGGCTACATCAGTATAAACATAATCGTGACCCTCCAACGTAATTAAACAACAACAAGGAAATTTGAGAAAAAACGGAGCTCCTAATGCTACAACCTTTGATTTTAACTCCAAAAACAGTCTATGCCGAGCCTGAGTGCTCCGGCTGACATCTGGAAAGACTTGCAGTTTGAAACCACAAAATAAAGCTTCTTTATGTTTAAAATATGCACAAAGCACCTGCAATTTGAGGGATTCAGACCCGAAGGTCACCACCAAGGTATAACGCCTGGGGATGATGTCCAGCGAATCCTCCAAAAAAGCGGTTAAATCCTGCGCCACCGAGATATCAAAAGGAGGAAAATCTCCCTCTGCACTCGGTGGAGCAGTAACAGAAGCAGGAATACAATACATTTGAACTATGTCTAAAGTCTCCTTCAATTGCAAAATCTCAGAAAAAATATTTTTTTAGTAATATATCAAAGGAAAGTAAATGGGTTTGAGGAAAATTTAAGAAACGCAAGTTCCTTGTCTGCTGTTGGTTCTCAAGTGATTCCAGTCGACAGAAAAGAGAAGAAATCTCCTTAATAAAAGTAACATTAGTATCTCTACAAGACTGGAGCTGAGAATCAACACGGGCAAGAGACTTAGAAATGGAAACCAATTGATGATTCATAACTTGTACTTTATCAACAACCGAATAAGTAAACTTGCACAGAGAAGAGACAGTCATAGATAAGCATGAATCAATCTGTTGAAGTGCAGACCAGATGTCTGAGAGAGTCACCTCCTGAGATAAGGGAGTAGTAACTTCTTCAAGCACAGCTGGGTCAACGGGAGAGAGTACTGGAGCCTCTAAGTGGAGAGACGAATCCAAAAATGTACAAGAATGTGGAAGCTGGGGAAAGGGAGGTGGTGTCCGGATCTCAGGGCTCAAAGAAATCCCATCTGTACTTTGGTTAACAGGTAACAGGGGAGTAAGGTGTTTATCCATGGGGCCATTTATCTTACTTCGTTGACCTTCACCAGAGACAGCCTTGACTGCGACTTTTGCCTTTCGCTTCCCCATCGTAAAACACACTTAAACTTCCAGCGCTCATGAGAACCTCAGGAGCACCGAAGGAGCACAAAAGGGGCATGTCTTGCCCCTTGTGACACACCCCTTAGGACACGACCACGCAGGCCGCGAACACGCAGACGCATGTGTCTCCTGCTGGTCTTTGTAGGGCTCGGGGGGGACCTCAGCACCAAGGGCGACCTTCCAATGCCTGCAGTTGGTCCAGCAGGTACCCGGCTCCCACCTGCTACACTGTTCTGCGGCAGCACAACCCGCGGCAGCTCCCAGGTAACAGAATGATCTTTCCCAGCGCAGTTGAACTCCCGCTGGTCTTTGTAGGGCTCAGGGTGGTCCTCAGCACCAAGGGCGACCTTCTAATGCCTGCAGTTGGTCCAGCAGGTACCCGGCTCCCACCTGCTACACTGCTCCACAGCAGGACAACCCGCGGCAGCTCCCAGGTAAGAGAATGATCTTTCCCCGCTAACATGCAGTTTTGGTTTTGCGGTAGCCTGGAGCATGGTGTCAAGAGATGACTGTATTAAACCCACCACAATACCCGAGCAGCATGTAACTAGGCAGGATTAGGGCAGAGTTAAGGTAGAGAGTGGGTCTTGCAGTCTATTTATTCAGTTAAATTCTTCGAGAACGACTATGCGCTGCTACGGTGCATAGCCGTCGCCGCCAACCTTTAACCCCAAATATTCAATGCCAGAGAAAATATGCTGCCATGACATTGAATATCTGGGGTCACCACACAGCCCACAAACCTGCAGAAGCTAACTGCACAGTGGCAATATTGAGACACTGCCTGGTAAGCTCCCACAGGTAATGATAGGCCAGCTTTAGCTGTGCCTATCTTTTACCCATGGGTGCTAACGGGGCAGCGGTGAAATATTGTCGCTGCCAGGTTAGTGACTGGTGTTACCCCCGGAATGCTTTGAAATGCCCATGACACGACCCGATGCTAAGCGGTTAGCATCAGGGCATGTAGCGGAGATAATCGGGGATTTTCAGCAGCACTAATCATGTTAGTGTCGCTGAATATCCTTCTAAGCGGCATGTAAATGGTTTACAGATCTGTGAACCATGTAAATGCCTTTGAATATCGGACCCTTCAAAAATTATCCTTCACAATATGAGACCTTAAATTAATATAAATTATCATCAATAAACTATCTTGTTAACTTATTTCTACAAAAATTGCATAAAGTTTATAAATGTGCCAGAAACATCATTGTATCCTAGAAATTCATTTTGCTTGACCACCCTGACGCTCCAGCATGAGCGGTCAAGCAAGCGAAATAATAAAGATAAAGATACTGAAACCAATTATTTTTCCATCATTTACCCTATACATATTTTAAATAAAATTCATTATGACAAATGTGCCTTGCTGACCTTCGGAACTATTTTTTAAGTCATGTTCATGTATATGTGGGTAAATACATACACAAATGGTCTTGTATAAAATGCCCACCAGCCTAAAAGCATGTGCTTTGACATGATGGTGCAGATTTTGAGTGGAGCATGCAAGGACATACATATATTATAAACTACTGTGATTTACCAGTGTATCTAAAAAGTATAGGCATAGACATTTACACCAGTTCCAGGGCCGGTATAAATGTCTGTGCCTGCAATGCAGGAGCCACTTAAGCTCATCTTTTTTATAAAGACAAATAGGCACCTACTTTCTTTATAAAATTGCCCTACTATAGACACCTAAAAACATACTTAAATGAGGCATCCTCTTATAAAATCACCCTCTTACTGAATCTATCAGTCCTCACGTCACTGCTTGCAGAACTACAATGCCCCAAACTCCTTTCCTTAGCTTTAGTTCATGCTCATATTTTGTTATACACTTTTGACTATAAGCTACAGCAATGAAATACTGTTTCAGGTGCAATACCTTCACAAACAATCATTTACAATCCTGAAAACCTAAACCAGTCAGTTAAAAGATGAAAACTGAGGGACAAAATTCATGCAATAGAAGTGTGATAATGTTTAGAAACACATGCCGTTGCAAAGCTGCAGTCACACTATCATCGAAAATGAGATGATGTAATTTAATCGGAGAACTAGATCCGATGTGAAAGTGCAATATTTAGCATAATACAAGAAGCTAATGAAAAGGCATGGTGCTTTGTTGGTTCTCTCTGAAAGTATCCTGGTGTTGACAATATTGCTGGAATAGGAAGGTGTGCTTGAGAGTTTCCAGGAAAGTTTATAGTTCAAAAAAACTTAACAGAATGAAGTGTGGAGAAAGTAGGAAGAAATCAGCGGTGGAAAGAAGGAGAGGGAAGGCAAAGACTATAGCTATACAGAAGGAGAGATGCACAGGCATAGACAGGAGCCTCTGTTTCAAACATTTTGCTACTTTTTAGAGGAGATGGTTATTCAGGTTATTGAAAGTAATAACCAAACATCGGAGAGAGCCAGCAACAGAAAAAAAAATCTGAAAAGAAGCAGAGAAGGTAGAGTAGTAAGAAAGAGAAATAAACTGTGCAAATATAGAGAAGGACAATACGATATATGGTTAGCAAAATGCAATAACGTTGAAAATGAGGAAAAGGATAATGCTGGGCTGAAACACATAAATACAGAGGCTACTGCAAGTCACTGAAACTTACCAAACAGGGTATTGGCAAATCCATACCAGATGCAGCCAGCTTCCCCTATCAGCCAACGTCCTTGCGTGCTAGCCGCAAAACTAAAGGGAGTCCCCACGATGCAGACCATCAAGTCACTGACAGATATGTTCATCAGCAGCATGTTAATAGGAGACCAGAGTACTTTATATTGGCAGAAAAGAATTAGCACTAAGAGGTTATTAGTGAAACCTAAGCTTCCTATGATACCAAGGAAAACAGCTGTGATGAGGTTGCCAGTGGAGCTCAGAGACTGCTGTTGTCCAGTCTCATCTAGGTTTATGCTGCTGCTGCTACACCAGACGCTGTTAGAAACACTGCAACTGGGACTAATGCTCGGGACAGACATCTCAGGTTGGGGTCTTCTCCAGCTAGTTGGCAAAGTGTCACCAGATCAACAGAGCATGATCATTTATGAAAACGTCACTGCTCAGAAGATAAGTGTTTACTTTTCGGGATGGGGGGCTTGTACATTCAGGGGAAACTGTTCCCTACTCCTCCAGAGTTAAAATTTAGATCTTCCTGGGTTCCTAGACCAATATATTTGTTTTGTTCTTGCTCCACCATGTGGCCATTCTGTAGCTGCTGTTTTCCTGCTTTTTCAAATCGGCCCAAAGTGCACAATGAAAAATAAACTGGGAACAAACTAATAATCCAATAGTCAGGGTAATGGGTCTAGTGGGCTGCAACTAATACAGCAGAGAGCTGGACATTGCTGAACTAAAATGCAGGTGCTGCGTTACCCTGCCATTCAATATCCGCTCTTTTATCTACCCCTCAGCCACGAGTGAGAATTTTGCATCTTTGTTTATACAACTGTACAGTATATGCAATTCTCAAAGGCGCTTACAAGTTGTCTGTTTCTGAATAAAGAAAATAAATGAAACACAACTAATACTGTAGAGCTTCAACATTGAAAACCAACATCAAAGATGTGCAGATCTCATAACATCTATAATAGAGTTGTAATAAGTACAAGGCCTGGCAATCTACTTCCGGTGACACTGCCAAGAAAACCCAGGAGATTCTGGGTCGCCAGGAGTCAGGGCTGACTCAAAGGCACACATTGCATTGCATTGCATTGCAATAAGTACAGAATGGTTCTGCAACTGTGCTTAAAGCATGTTCATATTTTTAGTTAGATCGAAGAGGGAATAACTGAGTCTTGAAAACTACAAAGTTCCCCTTGTACTTTTCAGCTATATTTTATCAACACAAAAATAATTTATATGATTTTTTGAGACCACCCATCTTTCTACAGATATTAATCTTCTAAATAATGTGGTTTCAAAAGCCAAAGATTTTCAGGGTAACTTTTAAATAGCCCTTGTGCTTGTAGCCTACATACTTTATGCTAATTTTCAAAGAGAAAGAGGGTAATTTATATAACAAGAAACGCAGGCGAACAAGGTGCATAGATGTTTACTGTGTGCCTGTGTTATAAAGGCAATATAGGATGCACCTATATTCCTTTATAAAACTACCCCAGAGAAAAAAGACACACGCATGTACACCTGCTGCAAGGCATGTTTGTGCAATTATATGCTTGAAAGAAAAGGAGCATTTACACGCCTAAGCACCCGCCCTGCCCTTGTTCTGGGATACCTACAGATAAAGGTGGATAATTTTATAACAGGATGCCTAGGTTAAGAGGGCAGGAAAGTGCCTATTAGGGGTCATAAAATACTAGCACAAATTCTGCAGAAATTGTGCCAGATTGAAGGCATGGATATTATGCCTGCTCAAGAACAAAGACTTCTCCAAGCCCTTGCCAACCCTAAAAATAATAAAGCTCTGCTCCATCTCCAAAGCCTAACCCCCTCAAGCCTCCCACCCATCTAAACAATGAGGTGCAAGCTCCTGGTGGATTCCTCTGCTATGCCATACTCTTCTGAAGTTTGCTTTATTTGTAGGAGAAGAAGCATGTACTCCTGCAATGTTAGTGCCATCTTGGAAAATGGTATTGGATGACCTTTAGGTGGATGGGGATGAGGCTTTGCAGGTAGGACAAGTGTATGGGGCCTTTTTGGTAGAAATGGATTGGGAGGACTCCCAAGGTCCACTAGTCCAGCAGTGATGTTAGGCCCGGGAAGGGGGGTGGGGAAGCTGCCATCGGAGCACGAAACCCCTTTAAAGCATAGCCACAGTGCACATGAACAGGATCTCTGGACTACAGTAAAAAGGATAACTGCATCTCATTGAGGCATAAGTCCATTTTTCAAAGGAGCTGTGAAGATTTTTTTCATGTGTTTGTTTTTACAAAATGTAACATTAAATCAACTGCTTCTCATTATCTTGGATTACATCTGCCCATGAATGTTTAAATTAACTTTTATATGTAGTTGACTATGTGCTAAAGCATGCTATAAAATGTGGGGCAAGTACAAAAAAAGCATGCTATAAAATGTGTGGCAAGTACAAAAAAAGTGTAAATCATGTGGCAAGTACAAAAAAAGTGCCCTATAATGGAAGATCAGAAAATATGAAGATTGATATTAATTTCTTTTCTGAAGCTGCTGCATGGAAAAACTAAAATTAGAATCTCTCAAGTTAACCAATTCTTCAAATTATTAGAAGGTAAGAAACATATCTATGCCAAGTGACTACTCAGCCTGAGACCTTTTGACATAAATTATCCAGAATTGAAGATATCCACTCCTCAAAATTTGCCATATACAGATTGGCTATTTCCAAATCAAGCCCCATCTGCTAGTGATGACAAACCCAAATTTGAGACGCCATTCTTGAAATTCCATTCCTTGCTACCACTGAGCCAGGGTCCTTCCTCCTGAGTTAAGCTCTGCCCACAGGTGCCAATGAGTCCCGGGCTTGCGGCTCCATTCTCAGGATTTCACCTTTTGTTGCTATTCAGCCAAAATTATTCCTCCTGAATCAAGCCCTGCTCACAAGTGACAAGGAAGTCAAGGTGATACCAAGTTTGCCAATGCTCCAACTCTACTCCTTTTTTCTAGCTTGATTCTCTGTTCTGAGGCTTCCACCCTGTACTGCCATCGAGCTAAGGCCCCTCCTTCTGAATCAAGCTTCACCCACAAGTGATTATGAGTCCAAAGTGGCATTAGCTTTCCCGGTCCATTTTTTTCCAACCTCACAGTATTCTTGTGCCATGGCGGTGCATTACCAAGAAGCAAGTCCTGCTCCTTGGGCACTCCATTAGTTAAAATTTATCTTGGAAAATATACAAAGGAACTCTTAGAATGCCTAGGCTTAAATGGTTATGTTTATGTTTATTTGTGCATTTAATGCACTGCCTTTCCAAAGACCAAAGCAGTTTACAATAAAAACAATATTAAAATGACCTAAATGAACTTATTTACATTTTATCATTCTCCTTGACTTCCACATCTTCTCATATAACTCCTCTAAGACCGTTGGCTTCTGAAAAAGACCACCCACACACCTCTGATTGTTTCAAAAAATGGAAAACCTGTAAAAAATAATATCTATCATTCTCCCCATCCCATATTTGTCACATATATCTGCAACACTTCAAAGCCGCCCTGCCTCTGTTAGGAACTGTCCCACCCTCATCAATCCCCTCTTCGCAGATTTACTGTGATGTGGCCCGAATGCAGGCAATTTTCGACTGGACATGGGAGGGGAGTTGAACCATGGGTGAAGTAGGAGCAACATGCAAACAGTGGAGTACCATTAGAAATGGTTTGTTGGTCCAGAAAGGATGCAAGGAGGGGGGGGGGGGGCTGGAGGCAAATTCTATGTTGGGCAGCACGTTAAAGTCTGCGAAAAGAGAAGGGATCAACTGCTGGGGGAGGAACATTATACCAAGTTTATATATGTTTGTTTTAATGATGACTTTCCTACAGGCAATATGCGTGCGTTACTGACGCCCGGTAGCAGTTACCACTACAGAAAGTGTCAATAATGCAGGCATAATGGGCAATAGCATGTTACTAACCAGTAAGTTGCAGAGAGGCAGAGAAGGAACATTAACTGGGCAGAGCATAGGCGGAGAAGTGTGTGTGACCTTAACGCCGGTTCTCTTAATATGTTTTACAGGCGCAGCCATTGGGAACTTTAACGCCAGCTAAAAGTTGGCATTAAGGGCTCTTTTTGAAGACAGAGAGCTGTTCTCAGCTGTTAAACACTACACAGAGAGCCATTCACATGTAAGCAATGAGCAGCAACCAGACTGAAGCACTGAAATGAGTGGTAGTAGTGGTCTATTGGCAGTCACAGCATGGTGCCCTTTCAGTAAAAGGCACTATGTTGTTGGTGCCAAAGTGGCAAAGGTGGTGCCATGTGAGTGATTGAGCAGGGCAGGTTAGTTTGCTAGGCGGACAAGGCAGCCACCTAGGATGTACATCCGCGATGTCTGTTGCGACTCTGCAGTGACAGCGGTGGCACACATACATGCCACCATTGTCAAAAGGAATCATGCTACCGCCACTGCCACCATGCAGCCATGTTAGTAGGAGTGGAGGTGGATGTGTCAGAGGCATAGCAAGCATGTCACTGGCAGGTAAAGTGGAGCCTGTGGTGGCGAGGCTTAAGACAGCAGCCCACGTGCTCACTTCCTGTCAGAGGGAGGCAAGAGTAGCATGCCGTGACTAGCTGCATGTGCACCACCCATGACCACTATAGCCTGCAGTAATCAGCAGTCTCACAGCACTTTGACAGGGGAGGGTTGGATCAGGATGCCTCCAACATGCACATATTGAGTGGATATATGCATGTGGGGGGGGGGGGGGGAATATGCCAGTGAAGCAAGAAGGTTAGGCAATATGATAACACCCATCTCAGAGGAAAAGTAACCACACTGCTTTCTCAGTTGACAAATGATAACCAAGGCCTGTGTTTGACCCCTTCATGAGTAAGCACTCATTTAAGTGCCACATCCATCTGAGCCACATGGGAATCTAAACTACTCACTGTGACCTGTCAACCATGAGATTATTCAAGGACTGGCCCGACAAGCACACTCCATGTAATGGTTATGTTGGTCACTCTGCTAGATCACCCAGGGTCTTGAATGTGTGTGTTCATGTATTATGCCCTGCCCCTCTGGCAGGACAGATTCCATATGTAAGACATGAATGTCAGTTTTATCAGCAGCATATCAATGCAGTTCTACATACAAACCTAAAAAGATGTCCCCTCCCACAGCAGCCTCACAAACCTCACATACCAAGTATGGCAAGAGTCTGCCAAGAGCTATGAAGATATAAGCATACCCCAGATCATGTCCTCATGCATCCTGACAATGACCACATATACACAAATGAATTGATGCACCCACACTCCCACATGGCTGCTGTGTGGCTCCAAACTCGTGGCCACTGTGTATGAGAGAGTAAGGGCCATGGTTTCAAAACCAGCCTGTGGATCAGGAATAATAAGTCCAGGTGTGTTAACTTTATCCTATATTTCTAGCATGTGTAACCCTCCCTATCTTGTCAAGCATGAGTCCTCATATTCTGCTACCACACTGAGAAGCTGTACAAGCATCTGCTGGATGGTACGGGTGTTGACAAAGTCCAAGCATGAAAGGAGGCCTAAGGGCCAAGTAAGAATGCCAACTGACACCTATTTTGGACAGTGGGGTCATGTGTGTGTGTGTGTCCCCAGAGGGCAGTGAGCTGCAGCAATGCACTGTGCATGCTTGTGATGCCTAGGCTTTATGTCTCTGCATACAACATACTGCACAGTCAGTTAGTCAGCAACTCCACAAACTGTGAGACACCATTTATGGGCAGAAGGTTATTTTTCAGTAAGTTGTTGCAACCTGTGGGAGTCACTGGCTGATTATCTGTGCTTGTACATATATTGTCCCTAAAGTTGTGGCACTCAAATGCATTCTGATTTTCACCATCCTCAAGGCCCATCCTCACAGCATGCCTCTACACTTATCTCCCAACATGACACTGCTGTTCAGCTCCCATATCGCCTGCTGGTTTGACTGGAGTGAGCTGGGAAGACATGGTCTCACCAGGGTGATCTCCATCACATGTGTGTGTGCAGCAACTCTCACCTGAGCCTTCAGACCTCAGGACACACCTGGCAGCACAGGTAAGAGGCCTGATTAATGCCAACTGCCATAATAGCTGTATCTGCAGCAACACTGTCAGCTCCATTGGTGCAGCTGCAGCCTATTGGGAGCTAAGCTCACATGGAGGGCTAACCTCTGTAAATGTCCCATGGAGTCCCTGAGTTCCTGAGACAGGAAAGAATCTGTACCTTGTCCTAAGCTGCAGTCACAGAGTGAACTCTGGGACTCTCTTAGCTCCATGCAAAGTATGCACATATAGGCATGTCCGTCTAGGCACATCTGCACACAATATACACTATCTCAGCACTGTCAACTGGTCATTGACCACAGCAGTCAGCATGACATTATGTATTTCTCCATAACACAACCAGCTTTATGTTTACAGAGACGACATGTTTTGGTTTGATTGATTATTAATATGGGACACTGACCTCTGAATGGCCCCTGCACAACTCCAGCTGGAAGAATGTGCCACAGGATGTCATATTGGTCTTTGCATCATCTGCCAACATGTGGAAAGGCAGTTTCTGGAGGTGAATGTTGGGCTGGAAGTCGGGGGAAGAGAGCAATACATGTTTTGAATTTGCCCCTGGTAGGTGGCAAACTGGACATAGGGTCTGTTCAAATGCACAGAAGCCCCGAGGGCCTCTACAGCCTCTGCATGTTTCACATCAGAGGCCCTGCATGACAGCCTTACCCATTCTCCATGGGCACCGAGTGTGACAACCACAAAGACATTGTTAGAGTAGTAAGAGGCTGGGGATGGCGGCATACATGCAGCCAGCAATTGTACCAACATCTAACCCCATGTCCAACCTGTCATGCTTCCACCTGCTCTTGGGGGAGGAACTGCATCCGAAGCATGGGAGAGCACATGTGCTCCACTGGTCCTTTTTGTCTTGTCCATGGCCAGAAACATGACATAATATGGGAGTACGAGCATAGCACTATATTCAATGCTCACTGCCACAAGTTGTGTATGGAGACACAGTTCTCTAGTATGTGACAGACATAGGCCACTGTGGGCCTACATGCACTTGCAGCCTGTCTCTGGTCCACTTTCCAGTGCTCTTTGCATTGCATTATCTTTCTCAAGTTCAAATTAAAAGGGTACACATATTAAGAACAGAGGATTCTGGGTATTGTCCAAAACAGAGCAGTTTGCACAGAACGTATATGAGTCAGAGGTTAGGTAAATAACTGAGCCATCTTAATATGGGTCTTGCATGAACATGGCCTGAGTGCACACATCTGTTCATGCTGAGAGTCCACTCTCACTCTGACCGAGCTTGGACTGTGTCACGGCTATGGGTCTGATTCTGAAATGTGGGTTGCAGGGCTGCACGTCCTGGTGGGGCATGAAGCCCCACAAGCTGTCCAGTTACGGTTCCAATTCCAATTCCAATTCCCATTTCCCCCTCTGGATCTCCCATACGCCCTGAGCATCAGGACTGGGAGAGTGGGAGTGGGCCAGCCGGCAGGACATACAGGGATGATTCAGATCATGGCCCTGTACATCCTGCCAGGTCAAAGGGGACATGCTGCTTATTCCACCTCAAAGGTGGAATAAGCAGCACTGACTCTGCAATTGGGCACAGGGATCTGCTGGGTGGGGGTGGGGGTGGTGGTGGGGGTGGGGGTGTCATTTTGTTCCTGCTGTCCAGAATCAGGTTGAATGGGGGCCATCTGGACATGCCCCTATGTTAATCAGGCTCCATGTATCCATATAGTCCTATTTAGGGTCAAGCTGCAGTGACATGGGCACTGTGTTTTATGGCAGTTCAGTCACTAGGTTGTTGGATGTCCATGCTGTTTATATGAAGCCAAAACTTTCAAGGTGGCTATGTGTATTTGCAGTGAGTGATAACTAGCAGACTGGGCACAGATGGCATGTGAATGGCCCAATGTTGCACAACATATGCAGGATGACTGGGATTGATCTAGCTGATTAGATGTCTCAGAAAGAGAGGAGAGCAGCTTTTATTGGGCTGCTGGTAATGTGATGCTGACTATGACTTTGGAAGGCTCTGTGGGTTGGCGTCAGCACCCCCTCTTCCTGCCTAGATAACACTCACTGCAGATTCCTTGGAAACAGTTGCCCCCATCCTAAAGCATGACAGAAGATGTTACACAATAGTCCCTCACCAATGGGTGCAAGACTCAAGGGCCAAATAAGACATGCCACTTCAATATGCTGCAGTTGTGCAGGTTACCAAATGGCTAGCATCACATACCACAATCACCAGCTGCAGCATTTGGGCAGTGAAATAGATCTGCTCCAGAAACTGGAGAGACCATCTCTTGCGGCTCATGGGCTGGGACCACGTGATGTGTGCCCTTCCTTACATTCAGGGTGGTTGGTGAAAAGAGACACTTGTACATGTGGCGGCTGTTATGTCCATGAAGTACACAATGTGCCTGCACATTTCAGAGCTAAGGTAATGGGTCGCTGCATTCTCCATAGGGGCAAAAGTAGCATATAGGTGCTCAGATTGTGCATCCTGGCAAATAAAGGGGCTAACTAATACCGGCACACATGATCCACATTGCAGCCATAGTGCTGACCTTGATCACTGGAGCATTGCTCAGTACCTGCATGTCTTGTATGACAAAGGAGCAAGTGTGCATGGCCCCCCGGAGAGGGTAGGATGGTCTGGGATAGACATCAGGGTTCTGAATGAGATCTGAGTTTGATATATGTGCAAAAGTACTTATCTTGTAGGGTACAGTAGGTCACAAGGGAGCACACACCCTGAAGTTGTATACTGCCTCAGTGATTAGTGCCACACTGCAGTCTGGCAGACCTCTGTGTGCAAATGTTGTTTGGCTTAGGAGGTACAGAGGAGGTAAGGGCATCTTACCCTCACATGTGGCTTGGCCTTTAGACAGGATATTGATACTGCTGCTTTGTGTCTGTTATGCAGATGCAGTACTGAGTGCCTAGTGCAGTTCATACTGCATGTGTACCACTGCAGGCAGGCCTTAGGTATGGTTTACAACTGTTTCAGAATATGCCTGCAATATTGTTTCAAGTCCTGGCTTTAGGCCATTACAAGCAGGTACCTGTAGTCTGGTTTATTATAGAGTGCTACATAGAAAGGTGTGGTATTGTAGCCAAATGGTTAACACACTGGCTCAGTAAGGAACAGACTAGGTTTCAAATCCCATTTGTGGCCTTGAACAAATCACTTCACTCCCCATTGTCTTGGAAGAAAGGTCTGGCAATCTACTTCTGGTCTTGCTGCTGGGTTGCCAGGATCAGCAATGAATTTAGGGCATGCATTATTATTGGTCTGTTTTTATGTGTTAGGATTGCACATTGAGTCTGCAAGCATGCACATTGCAATCATATCCATCTGGCAGCATGACTTCCCTGGCTCTGCTGCAGCACATTGCAAAGGGTCGTACAACTTCACCCTGTAGATACATGGCCACCTGCACAGATCATCACAGGTCCTTACTTGATCCATATGGGCAATGTGGGAGCCACATCAGTTCAGAGACATGAATGGACGCCAGTTGTGTAACATCATGCGAGTGACCTTGTTCCACCAGACAGTATGAGTGTAGACCTTATCTGTACAATAGCACTTTGCATTTGCATGCAGCTTCTACAGATGCGTGGCTGTTCTGTCCTTGGATCATAGCCTACTTACTTGGCCAGTTGCTATATGCATATGTATCAGGAAGATTGAATGGTAGTTAGGGCAGCTGAGACAGCTGCGCCACACAAATAGATGGTAATATACCTTCCCTGTGGCATAAAAACAATTTTTCATACACACTACAACTGAGGTTAGCTGCATTTGTGAGGTCACATTGGGTACATTGGGGCAGCAAGGCCATACAGCATTCTCATCCATCCTTCAGCCCATCCATTAGCATATATCCATCATGTTCACTCATGTATTCTCATGCCAGCTGCTACATCATGGCCCACATGGTAAAATTTTACTCATTAGAAGTATCACATCTCTTGCAGCTGATGTGCACATCATCACCCTTGCCAGTCATTCTTTTGATGCCCACATCTTGGCCAGGCTGGCACCTCCAGGGCACACTTCTACCCAATTCTATGACAACCACTGACATCACAGCAGGTTACATGAGCATCTCTCACTGATACAGTCAAATTTCCTCCCACATTCTCCTCATACTCACTGTATAACACGTAAGGGACATATGGATGTGACATGTACCTTTTCTCCCATCCAGCAGCTCAAACGTGACTGGCAGATAAGCTCCCTTATCCTGCATTATGGCGACCAGCCTTATTGGGCATTAAAGTGCACGCTTAGCACCCTTCCCACCCGATATCCTGTTTCAACCAATTAACTGGCCACTAGCACCCTTATCGCTGAAATGCCTACTCCATGCCTCGTCCTTTAACGCACATTGGATGTCTTAATGCTGCCATTTTGTGCTTGCAAATGATGTGCCCGTAAAGGTCCTTAGCAAAAATACCCCTAAGTATCAAGTCGTTTTAGCCCTCTCTTAACCTATTTTTCTTCTATTTATTATTCACAACATTTTTAATCATTTCCTATAATAAATATGATTCCCTAGTCTCCTTATTTGTCTTGTTTGCTTTAGATAGATGATGTTGAATAGGGATTCTTTCTTATATGTATATGTGCACTACTGAATGCATCTAGTAGCACTTTAGATACAAGTAGTAGCATTAATAGTAGTCAAGTCATCTCTTTAACTGCTAGCATGGCCATGTACTAAGAGCACAAGCTAATTCTCAGGTTAACTGCCAAGTGCACGTTAGGAAATGACCTCTAGGTCTTTATAAATTTATCCCAGTGTGATGGAAGTCACAGGAGCATTGACAGAAAAAATATGGAGGCAAATATCACAGACAAGTATCACAGTTCAGAAACACATCACTCATTTATTATAGCCCCAAACAATGGCCATATAAAATTAACCGTGTTGTAGGAAGAGAGCTGCAAATTTTAAACAGAACAGGTTGCTCATCGGCAGAACCTACAAGAATTTTCCTGAGTTTTCCAAATTAACATGACGAATATTTTTTGTAAAAACGCCATTTGGAGTTTTGCTAATCCATATATATATTTTTTTTAATATTTGACAATTTGTGGGCATCTGCAAATCCACACTTGAATATGCAGTGAAGGTGCTCAGATTTATTTCACATACATTAAGAAAAAACATTAACAAAATATTCCTGCTGACTCCAAGGAAAATTGACAAAATGGCAAATTCAAAACCAGCCTAAAATCTACCTGGTCAGAATTTGATCATGAGTTATTCACAATTCTCTGATCCTTTCAGGAGATATGAAGAATTAAAAAAGAGTTTATACTGCATCACCATCTGACTATTAAGATTGGCTAAAGCCTGAGAACACACCCCTGATAGAAAGGAATCCAAGTGAGCATAGGTGGTATAATTTTCAAAGCTATTTATTTGGAGTAAGTTCATGGTCTAGCTGAAAATTATTTTTCTCTGTTCAACTGGAAATATGCCTGTGCATGTATGGTGCGCTCTTTCAGCTAGGTTAAAAAGAGGAATTTCTAGGATGTCTTGGCTAGATTAGAAAAAAAAACCACATGCACATGCACATTCCACTTTATAATGCATACATTATGGGACCCTTTTACTAAAATGGGGTAAGTTGTTACTCCATGAATTAACGTGTAGTAACTGTCAGCACATAGCCATGGTAATAGTTATTGACTGTATGACAGTTCACACTAATTCATGCACTCAGGGCTGGTGCAAGGATTCTAAGTGCCTTAGACAAACCTTTAATCTTATGCCCTCACCCCCATCTGACTTCTCCTTCTCTTTCCCTCATTGTCCAGCATCCCTCTCCCTATCCCCCTGCCTGGTTGTCCAGGAACCCTCCTTTCTCCACAGCATCCAGAACTCATCAGGCAGATCGACAGCTAAACCACAAGGAAGCATGGGGTCTCAACATATGTGCATGCTGAAGGCAGCCATGTCCCTACCCATTCTGTAACAGAAAGTAGGAAGGGATGCAGAAGGTCTACAACATATGCATTTGCTGAGATCCCATGCTTCTTTGAGGTTTAGTTGCTGATCTGACTACCAAGCTCTGGTTCTGTCTCCCACCTCAAAATGCACATGGAGGAAGGAGGGAGGAATTTAAAATGCCAACTTGGGCTGCCCAATAACTTTTACCACCCCCAGAATTTCAGTGCTCTTGGAGACTGCGAGTTTGCTTAATGCGGTCTTGCATGTATTAGCTCCATATTATGCAATCGATGAGGAAATAAGTGCATTATAAACAGTGAATGGGTATAGACTGTGCCTTGCAGTTAGCATATGGTAACTTAACACGCGCTGTCCCCAGTGCAGATAACACAAATGCACTTGCTGGCTCCTCATATTGCTCCATAATACTCTTCTTGCTACAAATCCAGCAGGAAGTTATACCACAAAAAGGAAACTTTCACCAAAGAAGGTATCTATTAAAGAATGAGGTATCTGAGGGTGGAGGGTCCTGTGGATACTTTGGGCCGGGGCAGAGACACAGTGAAGACCTACATTCATGCTCTGGCCCCTTGGTTGAGGTAGGGCCTTAACTTTGATGAGGGGTTCTTAGACTGGGTGGAAAGAATGTTGTGAAAGGCCTGGCGTCACATTTAAGCCCATGGGCAGAAAGTGGTATCGTATTTTATGTTCTGTTGTTACTGAACACTGTTAAAGTGTCTGTTCGAAACTATGTGTCTATGCATATGATACCAAGATCTGCAACAGGCTTGATACAAAATAAGACATAATCCAATATGCCTTCTATGGTTACCATCCATAGAAGGTGCACTATACGTTATCCTGTGGAGCGACTTATAGGGTGCACTATAGGGGACATTATAGGGTGCCGTGGCGAACACTGCACTTTATAATGTGCCCTATGGAGTGCCTTATAAGGTGCCTTATGCAGCACCTTCAGTTATGGCATGTGAGGACGTGTTTGCTGGCAGCAATTAATAAAATACTGCAGGAAACAATACATACATGTCAAAGCTGATGCCTCAGCCAGCCTTACATATTAGGCACATTGGGGATCAAACTCATGACCCCTGTATCAGCAGTCAGTGCCTTAACCATTGTGCTACACTGCTGTTCCTCCTTGCATGTCAGCGCACCTACTTCAGATTTTCATGCGTTTAAATGCACAGTGCTGCCATCAAACACAGTGCTATGACCTTGCTGTGCCTCATAGGGCACCCTATATGGCGCCCTATAGGCCACCCTTTCAGCAACATTGTAGGGTGCCGTGGCGGACAGTGCACTTTAAAATGTGCCCTCTGGGGTACCTTATGAGGCGCCTTATGCAGCACCTTATGTTACAATACTTGAGGGTGTGTTTGCTGGCAGCACTAATTAAAATAAAAATAAAATGCCTCCTAAAGCAATATTACCTACAACAGGTAATGCCTCAGCCAGCCTTCTCCATTAGGCACAGTGGGGGATTGAACCCATGACTCCTGCATCATTGGTCAGTGTCTTAACCATTGTGCTACACTGCTGCTCCTCCTTGCATGTCAGCGCACCTACTTATGATTTTCATTCGTTAAACTGCACAGTGCTGCCATCAAAAACAGTGCTGTGACCTTGTGGTGCCTCATACGGCACCCTATAAAGGGCCCTATAAGCAACATTCTAGGGTGCCTTGGCGGACAGTGCACTTTAAAATGTGCCCTCTGGGGTACCTTATGGGGCGCCTTATGTTACAGTGCTTTCAGAGTGCGTTTGCTAGTAGCAGTAATTAAAATAAAATTGATATGCCTCAGACTGCAACATTACCTATAACAGGTAATGCATCAGCCAGCCTTCTTCATTTGGCACAGTTGGGGATTGAACCCATGATCCCTGCACCATCGGTCAGTGTCTTAACCATTGTACTGTGGCTCTGGTCTTGTGCTTGCACATCAGCCCGCCACTTATGCTTCCCGCGCAAGTTTCTCATGCGCTCATGTGCATGGCGCACATGAGCGCACAGCGCACGTTAGCGCATGATTATTCCCGGTTTGCTTTTTTCATACTGAAACGCCCACTCCTTATATGGCATCCCGCACACTAGCGTGCCGCGCACCTAAAGGGGTTTTAGTAAACATACCCCAAACACTCACTCATTGCTGCACTGTGCAAAAATGAGGATGGTTGGCATTCCTGCCTGCCACTTTGGTCTCAATATCAACTCAAACATTGTTAATGTGTGCTCATTATGTGGGAGCTAGTAGCACACTCTGATGTTAATGCTACTCAGTATGCTGGTGCTATCAGTTTGGCTCTCCATCCAGCTGTGGATAGTGGAGCCTAACTGTGTGGCTGATGGGTGTTTGTACCCTTGTGGGCTGCACTGTTGGCTGAAGTTTAGCCACAGGGGCATGTATTGCATGATATACAGCCAGGACCTGAACCTATGACTCTCTGCTTATACTGTATACATACCAACTATGTGCATTGAACCACAGTGCTGCCATATGATTACAACTGTCCCTAGAGCTGACATGCTTCTTATCAGACAGATCTTGGCACATGTTGCAATGCACACAGTGCACAGGACCAGGACATGGCTTTGGCCTGCTGCAGGCGGATGCCGCTTCCCTCTTTACCAGCACCACCCACACCATGCTGACATGCCCATGTGCTGTCCGTGTTGGGGGTGCACAGTCCCAGCCCATCCAACATGTGGGTGCCTAGGGCACAAGGTCTGGATGGGGGGGGGGGGGGGGCGGCAGAGGCATACATGGATGACTACACAGCCTCTCCCATCCATCTGCCTCTGCAGAAACCCCATCATCACGTGCCAATGATACATCTCGGGGGGGGGGGGAGAGGGAAGGATGACTACTATGGTAGTTCCCTGGATGCCTGCATGTTGCAGCTACCTGGAGGGCTACAGCTGCTGCCATTATATGCCCTTTCCCCCACAGCTGGGTTCAGCGGCAGCGGGAGGCGGGGGGCAGCTGGGATTTCTGCCTGGGGTGCCAGTCTGCTTTGCTATTAAAATACTGATGTTAGAGGATGTGCACAGAACCCTTATAACGTGAATCATCAAATCCTATGGTTCTCATTCTCCATCTGTTGGTGATAGGGCATAACCAATGTGTCTAGAATGGACTAGAGACTCAAGGAAAGAAAATTAACAGGTAAAGCCTAATTTCACCATTTCTTGAACATATACTAACTGATGAATAAAGATACACAAAGGAGCATGTCTACTAAAGGACATTAGCTGCTACCGCAAGGCTAAGGCTGATTTTTTGCCTATCGGTAGCAGCTAACGGACAAGAAAAGCAGATATCGCAGGCACTTCTGTGATATCTGATTTTCATGTGGTAGAGGGGTGTGAAGTATGCAGCACTATTTTTGGCTGTCACTGCATAAAAATATATCATGTGGTGGCTGCCAAAAATGACTTGATTGTGCCTGCAGATAACACCACCACAAGATATGTCAATATGGCATCATGGCCCCCCACTACCTCGACTGGGCCCCTCCAATGTAACAATATTGTCAGTGCCACTAGACCACCAGGAATGCATGATATGCCCTTGGGGAGGGGGGTGTCAGGGTTTGGAAGGCCATGTGTTCCCCTTCCCCCATATCCCCAGTGCCAGCTGCATAGTCTGGAGCTGCTTTTTTTTGAGTGGGAAGGAGAGGGACTTGGGGGCCCGACTGGCTAGCTGGGATTAGATTATGTAGATCGGGGAGGGCAGTTCACTGACAGGCTAGATGGACCAAGGTACTAAACCAATTCACTGTACTAAAACGGTTTCATACATAACATGAAACACATTCAAATTATTCAAAATGAGAAAATAAGGCTTATTTCCAATGCTAGTTACTGTGATCAAGTCACCCTTCTTCTTGTCAACAAGTACTGGTTACCCATCACATATAGATTCAAAATTATAATTGTTTTGCTGGGTCTTAAGACTCATCAATCTGGTTCACCCTGCCTTCTTTCAGATTTACTCGTGCACAATGCTCCAGCATGTGTTCTCAGGTCCTAAAATGATAACCTCTTTGTCCTTCCCCCTCCTAGCTGAGCACGATTAGAGGCAACTTGGCATTCAGTTGTTTATTTCTTGGCCCCTCACCTTTGGAACACACTGTACCAATACATCTGTCATGAAGCCTCTCTTTAGAAATTTAAATCCCAATTGAAAGCCTATTTCTTAGGTTTTTCCCAATGGCTAAATGTGTGTTGTTGTCTCTCAGGACTGGGAACTGGACTCCAGTATGGCTTCTACTTCATACTCCTTCTGCTCGTACAGCCTTTGCCTCATGTTTCTATTTTTTTCTACTACTATCAGGCCGATAAAGATGAATTAGCTGCTTTCCTTTATTTCTGCCTTTATTTTTTCTTTACGACTACTGTTACTTTCTTACTAGTTGCTATTTTTTATTCTGTAAACTGCCCTGATGCTCTGTCAAGGGCGGTATTGTAACTCTGAAAGAAACATAAACATAATCCATCGATGACTCTATGGGAATGACCAAATAATGTGAAATCCCAGATGCAAAAAATAAAATAAAATCCCTACACCTCTCTTGTGATAGTAACACAAGACTAAGTACTAGGGGTGAAAGGCATCAATTTGAAACTGTGGGAGCAGAAGCAGCTAGGGATTGCTCCTGTTTCTACTAGATCATCAATATCATGTACCCTTAATAAGAGCTAGGGTTGTGATGGTAGTGCTTGCTTTGAGTGGGAGGCTTCATATCAGGGGAGTTGCTGTTGATGAGGTTGATGATGGGGAAGGTGCCAGTGATGGGGAGACATGTTCTGTTGTGAGGGAGGTTGGGGGTGGTTGCATCAGCCTTTGTATCTGCCCCCTCAAACTGGCACTTGTGTTTGCCTTAGGACCTAAATTTTTGCTCAGCATCCCTTTGTAAAAGTGGATCTAGATTTGGCATAGACCTCTACATGTAAATAGTATCCTTCTAAAATAGCTATTTGTACATGTAACTGTTTTTAAATTTGTACATGCAAATGTTTTTAAACTAAGGTCCTATATCATCTGGTTCACCTTTATCCACATTTATTCATTCCTTCAAAAAATGGTGAAATTAGGCTTTACCTGCTAATTTTCTTTCCTTGAGGCTCTAGTCCATTCCAGACACATTGGTTATACCCTATCACCAACAGATGGAGAATGAGAACCATAGGATTTGATGATTCACACGTTTCCTAAGAGTTGATGTATGGCCCCTCTCATCAACCACAACCAGAGATGCTGCTAGATCTTTAAATATTAGTGTGAGGGATTTTTTTGTGATTTGTGGATGATTTTTCAGTTTGCTCTTGGGTTAATTTTGGCAGGATGACTTTTCTTAGATAGAGGGTCTTCTACTTTTTCCATTTGTAGGCTATGGGGATTATCTTAGAAGCTCTGTCTGTGATCTTCATGTCTAGAAATGTTCTTTCACATGTGAAAATCACATGCACATCTCAAGAGTTATTTTGAAAAGACCTTAATTTATATGTGGAGGCATGGCAGAAGAGTGTCTGGGACTGTAACACACATACTGCATAGAGTCTCCTTCTACAATTGCTACCATGTTATTAAGATACACTTTGCTATGTCTCTTCCCACCAAGACCCTCAGAAGACATTTCTTTCTGAAAATGGAGGAAGAGGAACACACCATTGCATCACACTGTAAATGTGTATGTTTCAATTTTTTTAGTCTTTTTGGTTCCATCTTTCTCACACCACAAACATTATTCTTACCAAGGGACTCAATGACATACAAAAGTTCTACAAGGTTGCTTGGTAACCCCAGCATGAACTGTGCCAGCAGCAAGAGGTGTACACTGTTTCTGCAGAACCAACCTTGGCATGTGGAACTGATTCATACATCAAAACAAACACATGCCTCTCGCTTCTGTATTTTCTCTTGGTCTCCATTTTCAAAATGTCCCCTAAAAATAAGGGTGTGCATTCATGAATGTGCAGTCTGTTCGGTGTCTAAAAACTTAGGACCTGATTTTCATCTAGGCAGGCTATGCGCCACGTCGGCGCATAGCCTGCCCGCCAACCCCCTTAACTCAGATTTTCACTTCCATGGTGACGTAAGTGAAAATCTGGGTTTGGCTGGACGCACCCAGAGCCGCCAAGGCTAAATGGATAGCAGCGATTTTCGATGCTACCCGCTTAGCCCCTGCGCCTTAAAGATAGGCGAGGAAAAACCTCGCCTATCTTTAAGGCACAGAGAGCTAAGTGGGTAGCATCAAAAATTGCTGCTACCCATTTAGTCCTTTCCTCCATCCCCGTTCCGCCCCAAAATGCCTCCTACATGTCCCGATGCTAACCGTATAGCATCTGAGCACATTAGGGACTTATCTGGGATTTTCCAAAGGCACTACCCATGTAAGTGTCTTTCGAAAATCCCAGATAAGGCATTTACACGAGTAACTAGGACAGTTTCCCGTGTAAATGCATTTGAAAATGACACCTTAAAGTATACATAAATAACTTGTACTTGCATATATTTATGAATTAATGCTCATACAATTGATTTGTGTGCTTATAAATGTTCTAGCACACATACAATGCCTGCACAAAGAACATATAGGCAAAATGAATATGAAACTTTTTTCCTGATATTTGGGAATGTATTTTAAATTAACATAAACCAAACTTTTTTTTTGGGCTGTGCACACCCCTACCTAAAAGTATGTCACCAATTCTCATATGCTTCTAGTTTTACAAACTCTTTAATTATGTCCATCTTATTTTAAATTAATTACCCAAGTACCAATTTAATATTCTCAACTCCTTTAATTATGGCACCAGCCTTTACAGCATCCACAGCCAATGCCTTCTGGGTTCACTGTGATCCAACTGATCTCAGGTCATCACTATGGAGATGGGACATTATTTAATTGCTCCCCACTGCTTTTCTGTGTCTCTCTTTTCCCCAACAGTGGCCTGAGGTCTGCTGCGATTTATTACCCACTTCTGGATTCGTGACTCCCAGATTATATTTACAAGCTCATGGTGGATTCTTCTGCCAATGCATTGCTGATACTCTAGAGGAGAGGAGGAACAGGGGAGATATGATACAGACCTTTAAATACTTAGGGCCCGATTCTGTCCCACATATCTATCCCCTTTGTACGTCCAGACCTGGATGTACAAAGGGGATCGTGATTCTGATCCTGTGGGGCACGTCTAGTCCCGGGGGATCAGAATCACGAATAGCAATGTACGTGCAAGCCAGGACTGTGATTCAGTCCGGCCTGCATATACACTAGTCGCCCACCTAACTCAGTCAGGGCTTTTAAATGGAGCCCCTGCACCATGGCATCCTATGGCTCCATTTAAAAGCGCGATGCCGGCCGTCAAGAAAAAGAGTATTTCCTGCAGCCCGACCCCCAATCTGACCTCCTAAGGCCAGGATCAGGCTGCGGGGAATAAACCCTGGCTCCCCCTCTGCCCCATCTGTGCCCTGGGCCTTGGAGGTGGAATAACTTCCCTGAACATTTCACCGGCCCTGGTCATACAGGGTCCACATTAGAAATGGCCCTGTATGTCCAGGGCCGGCGACCACCCACTGCCCACCCACTCTGTGCCCCTATGCCGCCCATTCCCCACCCCATCTAACTTCCCCACACTACTAGTGGGGAAGTTATTTGGGTGCAGGAGAAGCCACGAATAGCGGGGATGGATGTTCCGTTGAGCCATCCATTCCCACTATTCGTGGCTCAGAATAACTCCCTTAGAGTATTAATGAACAAAGAAACCTTTTTCAAAGACAGGGAAGCTGCAAAACTATAGGGCATAACATGAAGCTGCAAGGGGGTAAACTGAAAGGCAACGTCAGAAAATACTTTTCACTGAAAAGATGCCCTCCTAATGCTTAGAATGCCCTCCCGGATGGAAGTGGTGGGGGCAAATACAGTGACAGAATTCAAAATGGAATGAAACAGACACAGTGGATCTCTTTATAGCAAGAGGATAAAATCTAAATAACCTTAACTGTCTCTGCTACCTCAACAAATAGAGGTGACCCTAACGAAGTGGAGGGTACTCCTCTAAATAAAGGCATGTGGGGTGACCTCTACAGAACGGCAGATGCACCTACTCTTGCCACCTTGCTGGGCAAACTAGATGGACCATGATGGCCTTTATCCCATCATAAATAGGGACCAACCTAATTCACGGGAAAAAATGCGCTATTTCACGGGAGGTCTTTGAAAATTCAACATATTTAACGGAAAATTCACACGCCCTGTGGCCTTTATTTCAACGTTTTATGCGAACCTTAACTAGCAATTATAGTGTCTATTTCTAGTATTTGCTTTTCTTTTGGAAGCATGAACTGACGATTCTAAGTGCCTGTCAATACTTCCTTTCCTGGTGTGATCAACAGTAACGTTACAGTACGAACAAAATAATTTTCCAGAATCGGCATGTAAAGTTCCCTTTGGATACTACTTAGCTCGTTCTTCACAAGAGACATGTTCAGCTTTCTTCATTATCATATGATGCACTTTCTTCATTATCAATATGATGCACATAATTTAATTTTGAATTCAGACAATACTTAGAACAAACAACTAGTAATAACTACTAGTAATAACAGGCCTTCGGTGACGTCACGAATGGCGCGAAGCTCTCTGCTGTGTAAGTAAGTAGGAATCAAAGTGGGGCGACTTGCAGTACTAATAATAGTAGGAAGTAAGCAGTGTCAATTATTACAATGCTAATACTATATTAATTAATAGTACTAATTAATTACATCAGTTACTATGCGGCAAAGTGTGACATGCAGCAGCAAAAAAATTTGTGGAGAATAGTGTCCATTGAACTCTGAAAACCTTCACAGATGAAATTAAATGCACTGAAGTTCTCGATAATCGAGGATTTCCTTGAATTTCACCAATTTCATGGAAGTGCACATTTTTCACAGAAGACGGCCAATTTCACAGAAAATGTTACAGCCACGAAATCGTGAATTAGGTTGGTCCCTAATCATATAGCATGTTACTATGATGCACTCTAACTTTAGCCCTCAGCAATATCGGGAGCCAAACTGAAGTGCTCTCGTTGCTCCAAAATGCTACCTCATTCTTCAGGCTCTCACAACAATGACCTGAGCAGCACAGCAATACCATAACCCAGCTCTTCACTTTCAGATTTGCAACTGCTCCAGCAACTGGCATACTAATGTCTTTGCTATCGTCTTCCAAACCAAGGCCTGACTGCAATGACTCAGATCAGCTGTCTCTGCTGCCCGCTGTGGGAGTTTGCTCCTACCCACATGCAAATTGTCTTAATATTTTAGATATATGTTATTTTGAATATCAATTATTTATTTTATATTCATAGTTTTGCAGATAATAGTGTGACATTCATCAATACAGTTGCATTGAAGCTATAGCATATATATATGTAACCTTTTAATCACTGGGTACATATTGACATCCTACTTATTATATTTCAACATTTATTTAATTGGAATGGGAAATTTGTAATGCTGTTTTTTTTCCTCAGTTGCAGGTACTTTACTCATGCTTATATCTGATATTTTTTTTATTGATTGTTACCCTTGACACATGCCTATGCTGGGTTTTATGATCACATCATTTGTGTATTTAATTTGATTCCCAATAAATATGTTTGATTTTATATCATATTTTTATGCTTTGTTTTTATTGCATTATTGCAGTTTTACTTTGCAAAGTCCATTCCAGCATCTCCCTCTCCTTTCCTGCAGACAGGAATGGAGGGGGAAGAAGAGGAGTGGAGGGTGTGAATTAGAGATCAGAGTAAATCATTCATAATCTTCTCTGTTCTTTGCAGAGTTGCAGCTATCCCCTTTCCCTGAATTTGACTGGAAGGGGAGGAGTTGGAGTTGGAGTGCAATTCTCTGCTGTTGAGAATTGGGGTATCAGCCAATATAGTTACTTGGGCAAAAGCCCTGTGTGCTCATGCAATAGGTCCCCTGTGCAGGGCCAGTTGCTCTTTTAACCCATAGCCAAAAAATCTGGCTACACTGTATATTGTCGTTCACCTATGAAGCAACACACTGTACAGTCAAATTAGTGCAGAAATATTCAGTTAATCCAGCTGATTTACTGAAAGCCTTTGGTGGCCTTCTCATGAATGTATGTATTCAAAGTACCAAGGACTAATCAGTCATTTGGAACATTTAAATAGCTGCCTCAGAATTGACCTACAGTTTACTCTTACTCTGTGCAGATGAAGAGGATTATCATCATTTCTAGCCACCAAAACAAACTCCTAAAAACGTGAAAAGCACAATCACAATTTGGCACTAATTGGCATCATTGTTTGCCAAAGATTACACAGGTCTAGAGGCTAAGTTACTTTCTCAGAGGTGGCTCAAGCAAAGCTTAGGCACCTTTTTATGCAAAAAATGGATGAGCACAAGTATAAAATCACTAGGTACTTTATAGTAAATTTGTCAGTGCTATATATGATGTTTCCTGTTGCATATTATCTCCAAGTAGAGTGTGTGATAGAATGATGGCTGAGCCGACGGGCCCCGGTCCCGCGGCTGGCCGGGTAACCGGGTTCCCGGGGCCCGACCACATGGCAGCCCTCTTCGCGGCGGTGGGCCGAGGGGGGAGGGGGGGCACGGGCAGGCTTGCGTGCCTGCGGGCCCCTCACGTCCTCCCCGTGGCGTCTGCGGATTGGCCGCATGGGCGGTTGTGGGGGCGTGGCCTGTACGAGCAAGGAGGGATCGCCGGCTGGCGATCTCCCTCTTCCTCCTTGCTCGTGCCGGCGAGAAGGTTGGCGCTGCGGGGGAGAGCTGGTGAGTTGGGCCTTGGCTTCGGGGCCTTGTTTTCTGGGGCGGGTTTTTTGGCCTCCCCTCTGCCCCCGAGTGCTGGTCTTGGCCGGGTTGGCCGGCTCGATCGCGGCAGTTTTCAAATTTTCGCGGCGCACCTTGCGAGTGCCTGCCGCTTGGCACGTGGGTAGGGGAGAGGAGGGGGGGGCTTCCCGGTCTTCCTTGGTGGCCGGTTCTTTTAGCGGGGTGCTGGGTCCCCTCTTGCTGGGTCCCCTTTTGTCCCTGCCACTTCTGGGGGGGCCCCGTTTGCTGCTTCAATAAAAAATAATAATACAAAAAAAAACAAAAAAAAAAACAGACAGAGACCACACACCTCCAGGCTGCTGCGGCTGCAGCAGTTAGAGGGTCCTGAGCTGCACGTGCCCTTTGGGGGTGGGCTTTTGTTGCCTGGGGTACCCCTTGCTCATGGCCCGAAGGGTTCCATCGCGGGGGGCGGCCAAGGGGTCACGGGGGGCGGCCCAGGGGGCGCGTGGCACTACTAGGGGGCGCGGTGTGGCACGGCCCATGGGCCGTGGTCGGGCCCCGCGTTCTACGACCTCGACGGCCCGGGTCCTCTCGGGGGTCCGGCAGGGGCGAGGGCGCAGCCGGGTGGGCGGGGCTCGGGGCCGTGGCGGAGCGGGCGAGTGTCCTGCGCCCGTCATCGGGGTCGAGTGTGCCTCCCCGGTTGAGTTGGTCCCTCCTGGGGGGGCGTCCCGTGGGGTTTCCTCGCCGGTTGTGCTAGCAGAGCCCGAAGGTACGGATAGTCCGGGTGCTGGCAGGCCTGGGTCATCGGGGGCCCCGATTCCCAACCGGTCCTGGGAGGTGGGCGCGGGCTACCCTCCGCTCGCCTCCTCTCCCTATGGGGAGGGGGGTCCTACCCCCAATCCCTCGGTTCCCCTTCCACCGCACGGCTTCTGCGCTCCTGCGGCCTCCTGGGCTTATGGTGCGGTCCCGTGGGGGGGTGTAGGGCCGTGGGGTGGGGGTTGGGGGGGGCTGGTTTGGCGAGGGGCGTGGTGCGGCTGCGGGAGCGGCGGCCTGGGAGGCTGGTGGGTTGGGGCCTTCGGCTCGTGCGTGGGGGGCCGGCTCGCCGGTGGCTCCCGGTACCCCTAGGGTCTCTGCTGCTTGTTTTTCCCCCTTTCCTCCGCAGGTCCCGACGACTTCGACACCGACCATCTCCATGGCTTCTGAGGACAGGCAGGCCGGTGCGGGTCCTGCGGTCTCCACGGCAGAGCTGGGTCCTCCGGTGCCCGGTGGGTCCTCCGGGGGTACTCTCGCTGCCTCTTCTGGGACGCCTGGTGAGTATATTGGAGGGGCCGAGGTGGGGGGAGGGGACTCCGCTTCGGGCTCCGCTGGGGTGGGCAAAGCCAAGGGGAAGCGCAAGCGGGCGCGCCGCTGCCGGCGAGCGTCCTCTTCCTCTTCCTCCTCGTCGTCCTCTTCGGCTTCTTCGCGCGGCTCAGTTCCGGGGGGGGCGGATGGTGGGGCGTCAGGTGGCGCCCCCGTTATACGTTGTTCCGAATTGTGGGAGTCCGTACCGCGGAAGTTGCGCCGGCGGATTAAGCGCCGTAAATATATTGACATCTTCCGTTTGCTCGATGGTCGGAAGCGCTCCGGGGAGAGCCGGCGGAAGCGCAAGGAAGACGAAAAAGCGGGCAGGGTGCGTAAGGTTTCTCGCAACACCCTCAACTGGACCCGCGCTTTCCTGCGTTTGGCGAGTGTGTGGGGGCACTACTTCCCGGAGCAGTACGGGGCTTTGCTGGCCCATGCTGACAATATATTGGCGGCGTCCCAGGCCCATGAGGGGTGGGCCTGGTTGAATTATGACGAGGAGTTTCGTGATCAAATGGAAGAGAACTGTCAGTTGCAGTGGGGAACGAAGGATATCAATCTGTGGCTGACTCAGATGTCTGTAAGGGGTCGGGTTGGGGGGTCTGGCCCGACGGTCGTCAAGGCTGGGCCATCCCCGTTGGGGGCTGGTGGGCGCTCCTTTCGTGTCCCCGCCCCCGTTTTGCCGCAGCAGAAGGGGGGCGCCATCGGGGGGGACGTTTGCTGGCGCTTCAACAAGGCGTCCTGCCCCTTTCCCGACTGCAAGTTCAAACACGCTTGCTCCTTGTGTGGGGGTGCGCACCCGGCTGCTAAGTGCACCCGCAAGGGTCCCGCGGGGCCCCTGCGGGGGGTAAGTGAGGCTGCGGCGGTCTCGGCCCGGACCCCGGTACGGGTCGAGGCTATGCGTCCGTGGCTCCTTTTATACGGGCGATCCCGTCGGGGCAGGGCGGCCGGTTTGCTTCTTGGGGGGTTTTCCCGGGGTTTCCGCATTCCCGTTCTGGGGGCGTCCGGGCTCGGTGGAGCCCGCAATGCCGCCTCCGTTCGGCAGCACCGGGAGATTGTGCGGCAAAAGCTCTCGGAAGAGTGTGCGCTTGGCCGTATCGCGGGTCCGTTCCTGGAACCCCCCTTTTCCCCGTTCATGGTCTCGCCGTTGGGGGTGGTTCCCAAAAAGGAGCCGGGCAAGTTTCGATTGATACACAATCTTTCTTGCCCGCCGGGCACTTCGGTAAATGACCTTATTCCCCGCGAGCTCTGCACCGTGCGCTACTCCTCTTTCGATGCTGCCGTCGCCCTGGTACGGCAGTGTGGGCACGGTGCCCTCCTGGCCAAGGTGGACATTGAATCGGCTTTCCGTTTGTTGCCGGTGCATCACTCGGCCTTCCCTTTGCTCGGGTTTTGCTTCGAGGCACGGTACTACTTCGACATGTGCATGCCCATGGGCTGTGCTATTTCTTGTGCGTACTTCGAGGCTTTCAGTACCTTCTTGCATTGGGTGGTTGAACGGCAGTCGGGAGCCTCGAGTATTGTCCACTACCTCGATGATTTTCTTTTTGTCGGGCCTGAGCGGACCCCCACCTGTTCCGCCCTCTTGAGCACCTTTCAACGTGTAGCTGCCGCCTTTGGCGTCCCCATCGCTGGGGATAAAACGGTCGGCCCGGGCACTTGCCTCACCTTCCTTGGCATTGAGATTGACACGGCTGCCATGGTAGTTCGTTTGCCGCCGCCGAAGGTTCGGCGCCTTCGGGAGTTGGTGGCTGCCGTCGGCTCTGCCTCGAAGGCCTCCCTTCGCGTCCTGCAGTCGCTGGTTGGTCATCTCAACTTCGCTTGCCGAGTCCTTCCCATGGGGCGCCCCTTCACGAGGCGTTTATCCTTGGCTATGGCCGGTCTGCGGCTGCCTCACCATCGGATCCGAGTCTCCGCGGGGATGCGGGAGGATCTGCGGGTGTGGGACGCTTTTCTGGCTGGCTTTGACGGGTGCTCCGTCCTTCAGTTGCCGGAGCTCTCCAATCTTGACCTGCAGTTGTTCACTGACGCGGCGGGCGGTTCTGGTTTTGGGGCCTTTTGTCATGGTTCCTGGTGTGCTGAGCCTTGGCCCGCGGCTTGGGTGAGCTCCGGGTTGGTCCGGAATATTGCTTTCCTGGAGCTCTTCCCCATCGTCGTGGCCCTCTGGGTATGGCCGGACCGTTTGCGGGATCGACGGGTGGTCTTCTGGTGTGATAATGCTGCGGTCGTCGAGGTCATTAATCGACATTCTCCTCGGTGCCCCAGGGTGGTGTCTTTGATGAGGGTCTTTGTGCTAGCCTGCTTGCGCCTAAATGTCACCGCCCGGGCCCGGCATGTGCTGGGCTCTCAGAATGCCATTGCTGACGCTTTATCCCGTTTTCAGTGGGTGCAGTTTCGGCGGTTGGCTCCAGGGGCGGACGAGTGGCCCTCTCGGGTTCCGGAGCATCTCTGGACGATTGGGACCCTGACCTAATGGCTCTGCTTGCGGCGTCGGTGGCGTGCAGTACCTGGGTGTCTTATCGCCGGGGCTACTCTCAGGTGAGTGATTTTCTGGGAACGCACGGCTGGTCTGGGGGGGCGGTTTCGGATGGTCTCGTTGGCCGTTTCGTGTTATGGGCGAGAAAGGAGGGGTGGGCTCGGTCGGCGGTCACAGGTGCGTTGGCGGGGTTTTCTTTCTTTTGCAAGGCTGCGGGGTGGGGGAACCCCCGGGTTTCCTTTTTAGTCGGGCGGCTCCTCGCCGGTTGGGCCCGTGGGATGCCACAGTCGCGGGATTGGCGGTTGCCGGTCTCTCACGAGCTTTTGGTGCGGATCTGTTCGCTGTTGCCACGGGTGGCGTCCTCGAGCTTCGAAGCAGTGTTGTTTCAGGCGCTGTTTACGACGGCCTTTTTCGGCGCCTTTCGGGTGTCCGAGCTGGTTCCTAGGTCGGCGAGGCGGGGGGCTTTTGGGGGGCTTGACGCGGGGCACGTCCGGGTCGATCCAGCGCGTGTCCGGATCTTCCTTTCGCGGTCCAAGACGGATCAGTCCGGACTAGGGGGTTGGGTCCTCCTATGTGCCATTTCCCCCCTCTTGTCTTGTCCCGTTCGGGCTTTGCGCGCATACGTGAGCCAGCGTCCGGAGGCTGGTGGCCAGTTCTTCGTCCATGCGGATGGCCGTCCGGTGACCCAGTTCCAGTTCACGGCTGTGTTACGCCTTGTTCTGCGGACTTTGGGTTACCCCGAGCGTAGTTATGCTTCGCACTCGTTCCGGATAGGAGCGGCTACTAGTGCGGCGGCTGCAGGTTTGGACTCACGGGTGATTCAGCGCATCGGCCGATGGCGTTCGGGGGCCTACGCGGGGTACGTTCGCCCATCTGCCCCTAACTGAGCGCCCTCGTGCCGATGCCCTTGGTCGGTGGCTCGTTTGAGTCGTGCTGTGGGAAGTAAAGGGAGGGGGGGTCGGGGGGGGTACTAACCTTTTGTCTTCCTTTTCCAGAGTGGCGGGCTGGTGGTAGTCCGCTCTTTTCTGCTTTCAGATGGTGTGTCGGTGGGTGAATGGTGGATCATCGGGCACTCCTTTGTTTACTGGGCTGAGCGTCGAGCGGCGGTTCGGCCGTTGGGTACCCACCTTGGCCTCGCCGCGCATGGAGTGCGTCTGTCCTGGCTGGGTCGCCGTGGCATGCATTGGGGACAGCTCCTGGACTGCGTTCGCATGGAGATGAGTCGGCGGCGGCGGCCGGTCGGGCTGCTGCTCCACCTTGGGGGCAATGACGTCGCCTGTTGGCCCTGCTGGCACCTCATCATGACGGTTCAGAGTGACATTGCCCAGTTGCGTGTGGTCCTCCCCGGAGTGGCCATCATCTGGTCGGACATTATACCCCGCCCGGCCTGCCGGACCCAGCGGCGCTGGTCGAGGGGTCTGTGCAAAATCAATCGTCAGATTGGGCGCTGGGTAGAGCTGACGGGTGGGTTCCAGGTTCGTCACCCTTGGGCGGACCTCGCTTGTGCGGGCCTGTACCGTCTTGATGGGGTCCACCTTTCCCCGGTGGGGCAGGATTTGCTTCTGAACGACTGGCAGGAGGCCTTGGAGTATTGGTGCTGGTCGCAGCTTTCAGTGGGGGGGGGCGGCGCTAGGATAGCGAGCTACCTAGCGCCGGTGGCGGGGTGGCGAGCTGGTGCTCGTCGACCCGGTGGCTCATTTCAGCTTTATGCCGCTTCCCAGGTGAGCGGCTCGGCTCTTCAGGTTGGGGGGAGACGTCCCGGCTGGGGTCTCAACCCGGATATAGGCAACCCCTTCAGCCAGCCTTTGCTAATACGGCGAGGCGGGCGCCAAGGGGTTGCGGGGGGGGGGGGTTGGATGGTGCCCCCGCTTTGCTAATATGGCTGGTGGGGGGGACACCATCCGGAGGACGGGTGGGGGGGGGTGTGAGGTATTCTGTATTGTTCTGATTATTGTGGGCCCATGTTGGGCCGGTGTTTTACCGTTAATTAATAATAATAAAAGCTGCGACCAAGCATAGTTTGCACCAATACCTGAAGTCTGTGTGCTCTGTCGGGGGTGGTGTGGTTCTGCGGGTGGAGGGGGGGGGCTGTGGCCCGGGTCGGGCATCCGGATACCTCGGTTATGATGGCTGAGCCGACGGGCCCCGGTCCCGCGGCTGGCCGGGTAACCGGGTTCCCGGGGCCCGACCACATGGCAGCCCTCTTCGCGGCGGTGGGCCGGGGGGGGGGAGGGGGGGCACGGGCAGGCTTGCGTGCCTGCGGGCCCCTCACGTCCTCCCCGTGGCGTCTGCGGATTGGCCGCATGGGCGGTTGTGGGGGCGTGGCCTGTACGAGCAAGGAGGGATCGCCGGCTGGCGATCTCCCTCTTCCTCCTTGCTCGTGCCGGCGAGAAGGTTCCCGCCCTCCCTCCCTTCCTTTAGCAGGGTTGGGGGGGGGGCGTGTGTCTGTTGCAGCTGGGGGTGGGCGGGCGTGTGGCGGGAAGGTGAGCGGGGTGGCGAGCTGGTGCTCGTCGACCCGGTGGCTCATTTCAGCTTTATGCCGCTTCCCAGGTGAGCGGCTCGGCTCTTCAGGTTGGGGGGAGACGTCCCGGCTGGGGTCTCAACCCGGATATAGGCAACCCCTTCAGCCAGCCTTTGCTAATACGGCGAGGCGGGCGCCAAGGGGTTGCGGGGGGTGGGGTGGGTTGGATGGTGCCCCCGCTTTGCTAATATGGCTGGTGGGGGGGACACCATCCGGAGGACGGGTGGGGGGGGGGGTGAGGTATTCTGTATTGTTCTGATTATTGTGGGCCCATGTTGGGCCGGTGTTTTACCGTTAATTAATAATAATAAAAGCTGCGACCAAGCATAGTTTGCACCAATACCTGAAGTCTGTGTGCTCTGTCGGGGGTGGTGTGGTTCTGCGGGTGGAGGGGGGGGGGGGCTGTGGCCCGGGTCGGGCATCCGGATACCTCGGTTACTGCTCAACAACTGTGATCAGACATTGCTTACATTCTAAGAGACATCATTCAGAACTCGTATTAACTTATAAATGAATTGTTTGATTTACTACAATCACCTATACTTGTGTATGTTGGTTACTCTTTATACTTGCATAAAAGGCTCTTGGCTAGATTGATTCAGCCTTTCTATTGTTGCTTACAAAGCCAAACTTCTAATGGAATTGTTGAAATATTCTTTAGTAGTCAATGTTTAATTGGTAATAATTATACAATACCACAATACTGAATATTGTTCATCAGAAAATTACATGCTATATATGGAATTGTGGAAGGAATAAAGGAATAATTTTGTTATTTGCGGAGAAAATTACATCTATTGACATGATGTTTACATGAGCTCTTTTCTTTAGTTCCAATATGTCTTTGTCAATGTGCCCAATGGATAAAATCTGAAGTGCCAATCTTGCAAAGTACATAAATGCACAAGTTACATAAATACAAAGGCTATTGCTTTGTTTCCAGGCTACGTTTTCCTCACATCTAACACTACTAATAATTTTCTCTTGACAGGATCTCTCAGGATGCTGTGGTGATATTAGAATGATTATGAGGTTTGGCTTTAACCTCTTGGAAGATAGCTCTTTCTTTACTTTTAAAGTGACTATACTGAAAGAATGAAATGGAAAATAGAGCAGTAGACCCTCTAGTATAATATGCAGGTATTGTATAATCAAGATGTTCTTCTGTATAAAAATATACAGTGAATTAGCAGACTTGAAATTAATGGTATGCAATGTTTTATATTTTTCTGAAAAGTTAGTGTGTTTGGAAGGTTTAAACATGGGTAGATTTAAGAATGTGACCAAGAAAGTACAAAAAAGTGAAAGTCAGTTTTGCTCATATAATTTTAGAAAGAAAAATTGAAGCTCAAATACATAATAGCAGACACACAAAGGGGCCTATGCGCTAAAACTTAGCAGGCATGCAAAGATGGCTTAGTGTGCATAAAAGATAGTTCAGGCCAGTCTTAGCATTGGTTGTGCTCTGTGGACAGGGGGAATGGTGCCAGAGGACAAATGGTAGGACTGCGCCTCTTCCTGTATGCTGCACTAGTGCCCGTTTGAAGTACCAGCGGCACCCCTGGCACAGTAGCACCCCTTTACAGTCACAGTAGTATCTGTTGAATGAACCTAAAGTTAATCCTGAACATGCTTTGAACGGGGGCATTAATGTACATGCTAGACTAAAGTGCATTGGTCCCACAGAAGTCAGCAGAAACATGCCAATGTTTTCAGATACATGCATGAAAAAGAAGGAACATGAGATGCAAATTTTCAGTCAAAACCAACCGACTAGCAGCTAGAGTTATTAACATGTACTACTGTGCAGAAATATTTGTTAAACAATTCCAGTAACCCTGGTAGATCGGACCCGGAGCCCACCCTGCCAACCATCAACCCCCCCCCCCCCTTTTACCCCACAAAATTACACCAACAAACTTCTTCATGGGAAACCAACTGGTCGCAGCTTTATTATAATTGTAACAATTGAACATTACAAACCAGAACAATCCTCTTAACAATCTTTAAACAGCGGAGCCATGCCGCACCCGCCATATAATTAGCAAAGTGCCTTGCATCCGCATCGGCCATGTCCTGCCCCCGGCCACCTTCCTACCACCCTTTCCCCGACCTCGCCATGTGAATAGCAAAGGCCAGCCAGGGCTTAACCGGGTCGGAGGCACCCTGCCCCCGCCCACATATGTAATAAAGGCTCCGGACTCCGGAGACCTCCGGGATCCTGCCAACACCCCCACCCAGCTGCAACACCCCTGCCAAAAACCCCCACAGCCCCTCTTAACCCAGGGGGGGGGAGGAAGGGTAGTCGGTCCGCCGCTCGCCTGCCGCCCAGAAAGGAGGAACCGCCAGCCCACCTCCCTTTTAAACCCTCGGGCCACGGATTAATTTCATTGGCTCCGCTCCTCTCGGACCACGGAGCCAATGAATTTAAATGACGCGAGCGTCATCCACATGCGCCGCACGCATGCTCCCCCTCACCCCCCCCATCAGCCTCCATAGCGGCAGGGTCCCGGCACTGGGCCGATCACCCGGTTACCCTCGTCCTCCGGGACCCTGCCGGCGTCCTCTCTGTTATCCTTATCAGCTTCTACATATTCCTCCCCTTCACCTTTGAATCAGACAATACCACATTCGCACATCCTCCTCTCATTAACATATCTGAATAATGTTTTGACCCCCCCCACCCACATTTTACTGCTTAGGCTATTTTTTCCCATTTGTATTTTATCTTTGCTTTCCTACTTCCCTAGCTTCACTTAGCTTTTCCAAATATTGATACTCCTCTTCCACTTCCTGTGATCTTTTGTATTTCATGAAGGCGACCCTCTTTTCCTTCATCTTCTTAGCAACGTCTTTTGAAAACTATAGTAGCCTCCCTTTTCTTTTACATTTATTTTCTTTCCTAACAGAAAGGTTTGTTGCTCTTAAAATATGCCCTTTTGGTTTTGTCTACAGCTGTTCCCTTCCCATCAATGACTCCTTGAGGTATTGTCCCATCTTGACAAAGTTAGTTACCTTAAAGTTTAGGACTCTCGCTTTTAAATGGACTGTATCATCCCTTGTCTTAATACTGAAACACACCATCCAGTGATGAATGGTGCAGTAATGAAATTTCTGAACCTTGAATTAATAAATATGGAGTCTGCCAAAGTTCACCCTTATCTCATAAGACTATAGGGTGCCATGCGGGTCATACTTCACAAGTAAAATGGTCAAAGGGGAGGAAGCAGCAGTAGGTAAAGAGTGCCATCAAATCAGTGCTGACTTCTGGCAATCCAGCTGCCTCTGGGTTTTCTTGGCAAAGTATCACTGGAAGTAGATTGCCAGGCCTTTTCTTCAGAGGCAATGGAGGATAAAGTGACTTGCCCAAGGTCACAAAGAGTGCCAGTAAGAATCAAACCCTTGATTTTCTGGATGCAATACTAGATAGTTGCGCTAACTATTAGGCTACTCCTTCACTCCAGTTATATTCCTAAGTGTATATTAGATAAACTGTTTAGCTTTCAGTTGACTTTAAGCTGGAATAGCCTCCCAACTGATATTAGATATCAAAGGAAGTATGTGAGCTTCAGGCAACACTGTATATAGATTTTTAAGGTTATTTTCATATAACTGTTTTTTACATAATTGGTTACTATTACATCTTTCATTAGCAGATATTACTATGATTGTTAACTATTGTTTCTTATTATAATCTGCTTTGAACATTACATGGTAAAGGCAAGCCAGAAATGTTTAAATTAAATTAAATTAAATTAAGCTAAATTGTCCAAAATGCATTCCCTGCATCCTACACCCCCTTTAGTAGCATTGCAGACCAACCTAGTTTCTCAAGAGTAAAGTTATAGGTCTTGGTGTTAGATCTTCAACCCATTCTGGACTGATAAACCTTAGTTTAACATAGTCATTCAGTAGCTTAAAGGCAAAGAATATCAGAAATCTGCAGGTTCAATGCCAGTCAAAACGGATTTTGTTCAGACAGTGCTATTCTTAAAATGCAATATTTACTATAGGTGCAGTGGAAAACACTCTGGAGTGGGGAATGGTTGCTTGTATTTTGTCATGGACAGAATCTGGATATTTAACAGCCAAAAGTAAATGCTGGTGAAAAATTACACAGATTGTAAACTGCAATAAGTGCTAAAGCAAAACAGATGAAGCAAATGATATCCATGGGAAAATGAAACAAAATAACTGACATAAAACCAAGAAAAAATGACACAACAGCATGATTTTTTTCCATGCTCGCCCCTCACCTGAACAGGCCAACATATTTATCAATAAGTTACCAAATCTAGAATATCATTTTCAATCTTTTGAAATTTCAGTAATGGCAACTTCCTATTTGGAAATGCAAAATCATTTCACCAGAGATAAGCATTTAACAAACTGAATTTTTTTTACAGTGCTTGCAATTGTAGTAAGTAGGGATGTGCAGTCCTTTGGAACAACATAGGAAATCTCAATGACTTTTTCTATATTGTTTCATACTTTCGAACTAAGAAATATTCGGCCCGATATTCAGCGGTAGCGGCTAGCACAAATACAGTGCCTAGCCGTCACTGCTGAAGAGTTCACCTGAATATTTAATGCTGGGACCATATCCAGCCACTGGCATTGACTATCTGGGTCTCTTGCACAGCGCAGTGGCTAACCAGGCAGTGGCGATTTTCAGCTGCTGCCCAGTTAGCTTCAGCAGCAAACGTTAGGATAGCTTTTGCTGCGCCTAACTTTTGCCACTGACGAATAACCAGACAGTGTCTGAATATTGCTGCTGACCGGTTATCCCCGGGTACTACCTCCGAAATGCCCCTATGCTAACCATGTAGCATAGGGGGGTATATCAGCAGTATCTAGGAATATCCCACTTACAGTGCAGCTGAATATCCCGCTTACAGGCAGTTACACGGTTTACGGGTCTGTAGACTGTGGGCCCGATTTTCAAATAGGCAGGCTACGCGCTGCAGAGGCAGATAGCCTGCCTGCCGACCCCCTTAACCTGGATTTTCACTTCCGCGGTGGCAGAAGTGAAAATCCGGGTTTGTCTGGACACGCTGGCAGCCGCAGAGGCTACGTGGGTAGCAGCAATTTTTGATGCTACCCGCATAGCCCTTTGTGCCTTAAAGATAGGCGAGGAAAAACTCTGTTATCACTATAGGTCAGACATGACAACAGCAGTGCATGAGGAAAGGAGCAGGGGCGGCCCAAGGGGGGTGCGGGGCCATGTGCGGAGGCTCATTGCGGAGCCTCATTTGCATAAGAAGTCTCATTTGCATAAATATTAGCATAATGTTAACATACCTCTTAATGAGTGTCTGGATAAAGAAAGACTACCAGATTTCTACATTACTATACTCCAGTGCCAACTGCCAGGCACATTAGGAAGTACTATAACACTGACCATTTAGAACCCATAGCAAACCAGCCGTATCATAACTCTACCAGGACTCACAAAGCACCAAATCCTACCTATTAAAAAGGCAACACTGAAAATATTAAATCAATACATCTCCTAATGGGGAAAGAGAACAAGTGGCACTGTCAAACAGAAACTACAAGAATAGAATATCTCAGCTCAGTTACACATGCAGAAAATAGACCATCACCAAACAAAGAACAAGGAATCACAATTTAGAAATCAGAAGACAATAATTAAATTGGAAACCCTTAAAGCCAAACTTGGAATGTACAATAACACTATAAATTAATTTCCTTTTGTACTAAACAAAAATGCAAAGACGTTAGTGATACACATTTCCCAAAGCTGACATATTCCAATTAATAAATTCATTTTGGGCATTTTATTTTTCAATTTCAATTGCTCCATTCACTTTCTTCTGGTCTCTTCTGTCTTCTGCTAATTCTCCATTGTCTACTGTCCATTTGTCCTTTCTTCTCACTTCTAGATTTTTCCATTCTATCTTCTATAATTGCTTTAACATACTGATCTTTCCCCTTTTGCTCTTTCCCCAATTTCTTTTCTATTCCTTTATCATCCACTCAAATTTCACCCTTCCATTCTCAATCCCCACTTACTCTGCCAATACCCAGCAATTTGTAGATTTTTCTTCCCTCCCACAAAATATCTTTTCCCCCTCCATCCTCATTCCCCCAGCCCCATCCCCTTCTAGTCCTCCACCAAAATCAGCTCCCTTCTAGTTCCAGCCCCACTCAGCATCCGCTCCCTTCTAATTGCATTCTCCCCCCCCCCCCCCGCATCAGTCCATGTCCAGTCCTAGCCCCCCCAATCACATAGTCCAGAACACTGCTGCCCGCATTATCACCAACGCTTCAATACAAGACCACATAACTCCAATACTACGGGATCTGCCCTGGCTACCAATCTCCTCACGAGCAAAGTATAAATCAGCGCTTACAATGTTCAAAATTAAAAACAACATCTCAGCAGGAATACTACAGGAACTCATTGAAACCAAAACAAGCAAAAGGCCAGACAGAAACATCACCAAAAACAATATATCAACACCTAATCTGTTCATAAGAACAAACAAATCCACATCCATGCGAGCCTTTTCTCTAGCAGCCCCTGCCATCTGGAACATCCTCCCAGATAACCTAAAAGCAACAGCAGATATAAAAGATTTCCGGAAACTACTAAAAACTACCCTGTTCATCAAACAATTCAATGAAGACCACCAACCCACCCTAACCACACTACAAAACGAGTTACATAAACATAGAAACATAGAAATATGACGACAGAAAAAGACCACATGGCCTATCTAGTCTGTCCTTCCATAACAACTACAACAGTCCCCTTTTTACCTTTAGAGATCCTCTGTGTTTGTCCTATGCTTTTTTGAATTCAGTTACTGTCCTCATCTCTACCACCTCCACTGGGAGACTATTCCACGGATCCACTACTCTTTCAGTAAAGAAATATTTCGGCATATCACTCCTGAATCTATCTCCCTTCACCCTCATCCCATGTCCCCTCATAGCAGAACTTACTTTCAATTGAAAGAGGCTCTCCCCCTGAACATTTATGCCATGGAGGTATTTAAACATCTCAATCATATCACCTCTATCCTGCCCTTCCTCTAAGGTGTACATATTAAGATCCTTAAGTCTGTCCTCATATGCTTTATAATGAAGACCTCTAAGCATTTTAGCAGCCACCTTCTGCACCGACTCCATTCTGTTCACATCCTTTTGAAGGTACGGTCTCCAGAAATGCACCCTATACTCCAAATGAGGTCGCACCAAAGACTTATACAGAAGCACTATCACCTCCTTTTTTCTGCTAACCATTCCTCTCCGTATGCACACAAGCATCCATCTAGCTTTTGCTGTCGCCTTTTCTACCTGTTTAGCTACTTTAAGATCATCAGACACAACCACGCCTAGGTCCCGCTCTTCTTTAGTGGACAAAAGTACTTCACCCCCTATACTATATTGCTCCCTTGGATTGCTGCAGCCCAAATGCATGACCTTACATTTTTTAACATTAAATCCCAGCTGCCAAATTCTAGACCATTCTTCAAGCTTAGCTAGATCCCTCCTCATGTTACCTACACCTTCCTGGGTGTCTACTCTATTGCAGATTTTGGTATCATCCGCAAAGAGGCAAACCTTACCTGACAGCCCTTCCGCTATATCACTAACAAAGATGTTAAAAAGAATCGGGCCAAGGACAGATCCCTGGGGCACACCACTGGTAACATCCTTCTCCTCAGAGTGAGCTCCATTTACATGTACTCTTTGTCGCCTCCCACCCAACCAATTTCTAACCCAAGCAGTAACTTTAGGGTCCATCCCTAGGGTGCTCAGTTTGTTTATAAGTCGCCTGTGAGGAACAGTGTCAAAGCCCACCCTGCTGTTGTGGAACATGTGCACACCATAGGAAGCCTGTCCAATAACAAGGGAAAACCCTGATCAGCGCTATTTCACTGTGGGATCATTCACCTTGTATGGGGGCAGAGCATAGACCCTTCCAAACTTAATATCTTTTTTTGGAGCTTTCTTGGTAGTGTTTTTTGCTGTTTCCCATTAATAGCACTATTGGCCAGCTTGGTTATGTTTTTTTTTCCATTTTGTTCAGGTCATTTTCAATGTTTATTTGCCCCTTTGTTCCGTGCACATGTATCACACTTATCACTAAGTATCACACTTATCACTAAGGTGCCTCTGCGCCCGATAAAGTGCCATTATTGCGTGATAAGGTACCGTATCCCATGATAATGTCGCAGCAGCGCAAATAGCACCCTTTAGTAAACATACCCCTTTATGTTAACCTGGTTTTCCTGTTCATTGTAACCTGGTTTTCCTGTTCTTTGTAATGTTGAAGTTTTGTTCCATGTAAACTGCCTTGATCTTTGGAAATAAACTTGTTAAATAAATAAAAAGTAATAAAATAAATATTACATTTTAAAATATTTGAACTGTAAAATTATCTCAGATGGCATTTTACATAATTATGAAAAATAATTTTCATGTTTTACAAAGTTACATTCAATAAAAGCACAGAGTGCTGCGATCACCATTAAACATGTTTTTTTGACAAAGCAGGCATACAAAATGCCTGATTTAAAATAAAAGGAATCTTTGTGAAATTATACAAATAATAATGCAGCATTTTGTAAGATATACTGTACAGTTACACTGTGCATAGTTTTAGATGCAAAAATCAAGAAACAACGTATACATTGATTTATACTATCTTTATAATCTGTTTGCCATTGGTGGCAAAATACACAGAGCACAGAGCATGCACATTAATATTTTACATTTTTTCAAATCAATATTGTGCTCAATTATCAATAATAGTGCTCATTATCCCTGCCTGCAACTCTCAATAAAAAGAATCTAACAATTTATATTGAAAAAAAATAATTGTCAGTGAGACTTCTAAGAAGTTAATACAGAACATTGTTTGGAAACTATTATGTTGTTTCATGCTTTCATGCAGATAGATCTTTAACCCTTTCCACTTGGCTGTCCCCAAGGGGACAAAGGAGTGGAGGAGTAGCCTAATAGTTAGAGCACTGTCTTGGGAACACCAAAAACAGCTTTCAATTCTCACTCACTCAATTCTCACTCACTCAATTCATCCTTGGGGCCTTGGGCAAGTCACTTAGAAACATAGAAATAAGATGACAGAAAAAGACCATATGGAGAGGCAAGATGGAAGCAGACACGGACGGCTGCTGACACTGCTCCGGTGCGCCTCCGTTTCTAATTTTTTCCCTCATTACTTGTCTTTTGCTCGCATGGATAAGCCCTCCTGATGCCGCATGCAGGCAGAAAGAGGAAAGCTAAGCTGGCGGCTACGTCGACGGAAGAGATCCCGGCTGCAGAAAAGTGGGCGGTAAGCAGGCCTATGGATGTGTTCGTCAAGCCCGCTGGAAGGGGTGAGTCAGCTCCTGGGCGCCCGCAGTGCACTGGCAGGGCAGAAGGAAGGTCTCCCAATGCCGAAGGGCTAGAGGTTTCCCTCAGCCCGGAGCTCCGAATACCACCGGTGCAGCCGTAAGTGAAGTCCTTGCTTGGGATGCTGGTTGCTGGCGTGAGTGAGGTGGGAAGCCCGCTTCAGAGGTCCCTGGTGCAGCTATCCAGCCCCGGAGGAAGCCAACCGGTGCTGTAGTCTCCGGCTTTACTTTCTGGCGTGGAGGAAGGTAAAAAAGAGGGGCTGATTTCATCTTTACATGCTGTGGGAGAGCTGCCTCCGATATCCTTGGATAACATGTCTCAGTTTGGTGGGAGAGATCCTGAGCACATTTTGGTGAGACCTGATGTTGTTTCTCTTCATAGTTTGTGGGATGCCTTTTCGTCCATGCACCTCAATATTACAGCACAGCTTCAGTCTATACTGCAGCAGTTTCAAGTGTTTGGGCAGCAACTGAAATTATATGATTTGGGACAGAATGAGTTGACTGCCAAAATGGCCTCTTTTGAGGGCCGGTTGGGGCAGGTTCAGGACACTTCCCAAGCCTTTGTCAAAGATTCTGTGGTTATGCATAGGAGGTTAGAATACTTAGAAAATGCAGCAAGGAGTCGAAACCTAAGAATAATGAACTTTCCTAAGGTTCCTTCGGTGTCTGCCCTGGAACTTTTTAAGAAGTTTCTAGTAACCACTTTAAAGGTATCAGCAGATTCTTTTCCACCTATATCTAAGGCCTTCTATTTGCCAACAGCAAAGACTGGACTTGTCAGTAAAGATGACCATTCCCTGTTATCCTTGGACAGTCTCGATTTATCTACCTTTTTGGAACGGTCCCCTACGGATGTTGGGATGACTGCTACACTGTTGGTCACCTTTGCCTTAGAGGCGGACAGAGATTGACTCTTCGATTGTCTTTTAGGTCCACATGTAAAGTGTTTTTGGACTCGGACCTAAGAATATTTCCTGATGTTTCTAGGGCAACCCAAAAGAGAAGGAAGCAGTTTCTTCTGTATCGTTCTGAGGTGCTCCAGTTGGGAGGGCTCTTTTTCCTTCGCTTTCCATGTAAGTGCCTGGTGAAGTTAGCTGGGCACAGTTACCTGTTTTCAAACCCTCTCAACTGGCGGCCTTTATTTCCTCTAAGTTACGTGAGGTGCAGGGTCCCCCTTCTAATCTTCCTCAAAGTGGTTCTCCTAGTGAGGAGGGCTAGTTTGGAATGTGTTGTTGTATTCCTTCCACGTCTGTGCATTTCTTGTATTAGCATTGTAACAATTGTCTTTCCTTTATTTTGTGACCTATTTTTATTTATTTATTTTATTTATTTACAGTCTCTTATATACCGCACTATTCACCATCAGCGCGGTTCACATGGAACAAAATGCTCAGTACATTTAACACGTATGAGTTTACAGGTAACAGGGCATAAAAAACTTGGATAACCGGGGTAACTATTTACAAAACGTACTACATGGCATCATATGTACAGAGGTTTCATAGGACAACACCAGCCCACTGTAGGATTGAGTATCAAACTTGGTGAGTTGTTGAAATACCGTAAATTTGTCCTTTCAATTGAGGACTTGTGGGCTTTGTTTAGTTATTTTGTCTCTAGTGTGGAGATTTTTTCTTATTTTAATAAGTGCCCTTTCTGTACACGTTTTTCTTGTAACTATGGTAAAAGTGCATAAATAAAAAATTTAAAAAAAGAAAAAGACCACATGGCCTATCTAGTCTGTCCTTCCATATCAACAACTACAACAGTCCCCTTTTTTCCTTTAGAGATCCTCTGTGTTTGTCCCATGCTTTTTTGAATTCAGATAACGTCCTCATCTCTACCACCTCCACTGGTAGACTATTCCATGGATCCACCACTCTTTCCGTAAAGAAATATTTCCGCATATCACTCCTGAATTTATCCCCCTTCACCCTCATCCCATGTCCCCTCATAGCAGAATTTACTTTCAATTGAAAGAGGCTCTCCCCCTGTACATTTATGCCATGGAGGAATTTAAACATATCAATCATATCGCCTCTATACTGCCTTTCCTCTAAGGTGTACATATTAAGATCCTTAAGTCTGTCCTCATATGCTTTATAATGAAGTAGCCACCCTCTGTACTGACTACATCCTGTTTATATCCTTTTGAAGGTGTGGTCTCCAGAAATGCACACTATACTCCAAATGAGGTCGCACCAAAGACTTATACAGAGGCACTATCATCTCCTTTTTTCTGCTAACCATTCCTCTTCGTATGCACCCAAGCATCCTTCTAGCTTTTGCCGTTGCCTTTTCTACTTGTTTAGCTACTTTAAGATCATCAGACACAACCACGCCTAGGTCCCGCTCTTCTTTAGTGGACAAAAGTACTTCACCCCAATACTATATTGCTCCCTTGGATTGCTGCAACACAAATGCATGACCTTACATTTTTTAACATTAAATCCCAGCTGCCAAAATCTAGACCATTCTTCAAGCTTAGCTAGATCCCTCCTCATGTTATCTACACCTTCCTGGGTGTCTACTCTATTGCAGATTTTGGTATCATCCGCAAAGAGGCAAACCTTACCCAACAGCCCTTCCGCTGTATCACTAACAAAGATGTTAAAAAGAATCGGACCAAGGACAGATCCCTGGGGCACACCACTGGTAACATCCTTCTCCTCAGAGTGAGCTCCATTTACCTGTACTCTTTGTTGCCTCCCACCCAACCAATTTCTAACCCAAGCAGTAACTTTAGGCTCCATCCCTAGGATGCTCAGTTTGTTTATAAGTCACCTGTGAGGAACAGTGTCAAAGGCTTTACTGAAATCTAAATACACCACATGTAGGGCTCTCCCTCGGTCCAACTCCCTGGTCACCCAGTCAAAGAAATGAATCAGATTTGTCTGACAAGACCTGCCTCTGGTAAATCCATGCTGCCTCGGATCCTGTAATCCACTGGACTCCAGAAACCTCACTATTTTCTCTTTCAGCAGCGTTTCCAATAATTTACTCACCACCGAAGTTAAACTAACCGGCCTGTAGTTTTCAACCACATCCTTACTTCCACTTTTGTGTAAAGGCACCACATGAGCCTCTCTCTAGTCCTTTGGCACCACTCCCAACTCCAACGAGGCATTGAAAAGGTGAGTCAGTGGAGCTGCTAGAACGTCCCTAAGTTCCCTCAGTATTCTAGGGTGTATCCCATCCGGTCCCATCGCTTTGTCTACTTTAAGTTGAGCTAGTTTCTCACAAACACAGTCTTCTGAAAATTGTTCAAGATGTCCCTCGCTTCTGTTCCTGTTTGTGGGTGTTTTCTGAGGTCCTGCTCTGGTTCTTCATCTGTGAACACAGAACAGAAATATTTGTTAAGCAATTCCGCTTTATCCTTATCAGCTTCTACATATTTCTCCCCTGCACCCTTGAGTCTGACAAACCACTTTTGCCCTTCCTCTTCTCACTAACATATCTGAAAAATGTCTTATCCCCCCATTTTATTGCATTGGCTATTTCCTCCTCCTTTTGAATCTTTGCCTTCCTGACTACTTTGCTAGCTTCTCTAAGTTTTTCCAAATACAAATGTCTGTCTTCCTCTCTCTGTGATCTCTTTTATTTCATGAAGGCCTCCCTTTTTCTTCACTTTTTCAGCTACTTCTTTTGAAAGCCATTGCAGTCTCCTTTTCCTTTTACCTTTATTTAACATTTTAACAAAAAAGTTGGTTGCACTTAAAATATCCCCTTTCAGTTTTGCCCACTGTTTTTTTACATCCCCCAGCTGTTCCCATCTCACTAACGACTCCCTGAGGTATTGGCCCATCTTGGCAGTTAGTCTTCCTAAAGTCTAAGACCCTCACCTTTGAATGGATTCTAACAGCCCTAGTCCTAATACTGCATATCCCAATGCTGCAGCCCTACCCCTCAGCTGTGTAGACCATATGTGTGTGTATCAGTGGGTTATAGAGCGGTGTAGATGGCCAGACAACAGTATGTGATGTGCTGAGAAAGAGCAGATGTCAGGTACTCAGGTAAATACACACCTTTAATGCACAAATGGGAGCAAAAACAGTGACACATTGCAAAATGAGGAAATGGTAACAGGTATGAGAGGCACATGTTGCCAAAGAGCAAACAAAGCAGAACCTCACAGACATACAGAGATAGCACTATGCAGAAGGCCTGTTGTGTCAATGTACATGGAATGCACATATGAAGTCAGAAAATGGATACACCCACTGCCACACTGCAAAGTTACCGATGCAATGTGTCGCAATGTCATGTGATAAAAAGGACTGCACAGACATGCAAAGATTAGTTTGTAAATCAATGTACAGCTTCATATCTGTACAGTAACCAAACACAATAAGATGTATGTGGAGGTAGAAAGAAAGGTCAATAATGGTGCACTAAGCCACACAAAAGCCACATCGGCACATGCACGGTGTACCAACAGAATCAGGTAGATGCACATGCACCATGTAGGCTGAACCATGACAGAGTGCTGCCCCAGATGCACTGTAACACTCCATGTGAGGGTCAGACTGCAATCACAGATGTTGGCACGCATCACAGTGGTGTGGTGGCAAACAGTGTGTCATGTCCAAGTGTAAGGTAGCCAGACAAATAAACAGGACCTACAGAATGTACCTCCTGTGCCACACACATGGCTACATGCACCTGTTGAACCAAACATATGAGGAAATCCTGCAATGCAGGTCACACACATGGGCCATACACACGAACACAATGTCAGATGGATGTACAACATACAGCAAGTATGTGAGCTCCTGCTGTACATGTACAGACCAGTACACAGTGTCCGCAGTGCAAATGTCGTCTGCAACCCCCACATGTCCCGTTACAACTGTCCTTGAATCCATGGGTATGCAAAGTCACGTGCGACATCTCAGTGTGCCACAGTATTGCAAAGGTGCTGTGTGTCTCCTGCAATGAACACGACACCCAGCCAGAGCACGGCAGCAATGGTGTGTTTGTCATCCTTGTTCTGCTCAAAGTACCAGTCCAATAATAATGTCCATCATAGGCGTGTGTCCCACTCACATGGGTCCATCACCCAATGGCACTATCTCCCAGGGATCGTTGCATAGAGTTGCTCTGTCCACCAACAGTTGGGTGATGGTGACTGCAGATGCAGTGTAGTATATGTGCTGTGTGTGGTGGCTGTGCCCTGTGGTAAAAGGAGGAGAAACAACATCATAGTATGCTGCACACAACATCAGGTTACATTGCAGAGAGTGAAACGACAATATGTACATAATGAAACCTCAGACCTGCAAACCTGACATGATCACAACACAGAGCACAGTGCATGTCAAGGGCATTAGGAGATGGCACTGCAAATCAGGTTGCCATCTCAACATGGTCATGTCTATGCCCATGTCACACAGGCATCTCAGAGGTCCACAGCATGTCCAGCAGTGTTGGTGCACATAGAACCCACAGAAAAGCATGAAAAAACAAACAGCCCAACACAAACATGTAAAGGATGATGTCAGTCACAAATGATAAAAGGTGCAACCTACCGTCTGTGTGCAGAAAGTGTCTGATAGGGACTGTCTGAGGCAGGCAAAGGCTACAAGAGGTCATAATAAAGGCAGAGGATGTCAATGAAATGCATTGAATCACCATGTCTGCATGTTCAGCTGTCATTGCCACATTTCCAAAGTATGGTGACGTGTGAAATGGAAATGATGATGCAAAGTGGTCTGTCAGCACACAAGAGATAGGTCAGTCAAAAACACAGAACACATGCATAAACACATGTGCACCATGTACACAAGGGCAACAGCAGAAAGGTAGAGATAGAACAGTGATCACCACCCCACAGGTGTCCAGACACATCCCAGCACAAGATAACGCTAAAGGGCTGCAGACTGTGCCATTACACAGACACATCCAACACACACACACACACACACACACACACACACACACACACACACACACACACACACTGGGACAAGGTGAGCATGTCTCCAGTAGCATATGGCCTGTCTGTGCAGAATCTGAGATCAGTGGAGACAATCATTACAGTCCATGAAATGATACAGTGATGTTGGCTAATGTCACAATGGCAGGGAAGGGTGTATGTGCCGTCCACCACCACCACACTCTGGACCTGTAGACACACACAGCTTGGTCAGATGTGTCTAAAATACAGTGCTGAAACCCCAGAACTGGCCACAAAGAAATGGCCATATGTGTGCCAACAGCAACAAATGCAGTATGGAGGCGCAGGTCAAGGAGGTGCACAACAACATATGCGCAGTGGACAGATAACCTCAGACATGTGCTATGCTGCACTGTCCCCACAGTACAGTTACCTGTATGTTTACATACTCCAGTCACCTGCAAGTTGAATGACATACACACAGCTTCCACTGTGCCACAGCATCATGCAGGTCCAAAAGCATATCCTGAGGAGTCACAAACACAAGTGAAACATACATATGTCATGATAGAGCCCTGCAACACACATGGCAGCATGTACATGTATACCCATAGGCACTACCCCACATATGCAGGACTTACATGAGAAGAGATCATCGATTAGATGTTGCCTGATTGCCGTGCCCTCATGTGTGTCACCACGGGCACATACAGCACAGCACGTAGGATCCTCTTCCAGATCCGGATTAATTTAGACTGGGATATTGTGCCTGAGAGCAATGTTGTGCAGGATGCAACAGGCCAGAATGATCTGTGCCACAGTCATGGGTCAGTATTGTAAGGCCCCGCCGGTCCTATCCAGACACCTAAAGCGACTCTTCAAAATACCAAAGGTGCGCTCGATGACTGAGCGGCTGGAGGCATGGGCCTCATTGTACCTCAGTGTGGAGTGGCTCAGTGGTTGGGACAGGTTACCCCAGGCCGGAGGGCCGAGGGTTCAATTCCCGCATGGGGACAAGTAACCTCAGGCCGGAGGGACTGAGGTCTCTAGTTCCATGGCTGCTCCTTGTGGCCTTGGGCAAGCCACTTAACCCTCCATTGCCTCAGGTACACTTAGATTGTGAGCCCTTCGGGGACAAGGGAATAAAAGTACCTGTTAGTATATACATGTAAACCGCTCTGATGCATAAGTAAAGGGCGGTATATCAAATGCCTAACCATAACCATAACCATAACCATCTCTGCATGTGTCCATGGAAGACGCACAGGGGTCAGCAACCAGCCACGGCACCCATATCCGGCATCACCTGCAGAAAGAAATGTGGAAAGGTCAATCAGGAGCTGATGTGCACACACATGCACACAAGCATGTACGTGCGAAAGGACAACAGATAAACGATGACACAAATATATGACGGCACATGATGGGACACAACAGCTATGCGCTAGAGTCTGGAGGTCTGAGACACAGAACACCAGGGAAGGGTAATGAGGGCAACACACATCAACTGTATCCAGACCAAACACATGACCAACCACCTGTATCCAAAAGGCAGTAGTGGCAGCCCTGAACGCATCAGGTGGACACATGGCAATGCACCATGGAAAAGGGTAGAGATGCACATGTGTGCAATCATGTGACGGCCATGATACAGTGCACACACAGCAGTTGTTACATATACCTGAGTGGTCCAGTCAAGATGGCAGAAACAACAAAACAATGTTGACATACATGAAGCATACATGTGCGATGTAACGTGTCACCACAAAGCCAACGTGATGTGGCCAAAACCGTCAAAGGTGAATGGGTTCCCAACACACAGTACAGCAGGAAAACGATTCTGCGAGCAAATCTAACCCCCCCCCCCCCCGCAAGGTAGCACACACACACAGAATGCATACAGAGTGAACTAGGGACATACTACAAAGGCAGACACATGTACATTTGCGTATATGGTTGGTCTGAGGCCATGAGCCGTAGTTGTCAACCAAAAGGTGTTGCAGGCCACCATATAAGGTGTGATAGTGGGCACAGCCCCATACAAGGTCAGCGCCCCACCACCACAATGCAAGGAAAGGGATGCAGAGGACATAATTGCCAATGGGACCTCGTAGATCATACACCGGCTGGGCAGTGATATGCCACTGCCTGATGGCCAGTGTCCTGAATGTCACCAGGAAATAGGCCAGGTCTACATCAGGGCATGTCATGTGTGTCACAGGTGATATGCAGTCCGAAGGGCCGAATGGCAGGCCACAGGTGACCCAGTCCCACCTGTGCGAAATAACAATCACCCTAGGACACAGGAACACCATGTGCATGTTAAAGATGGTAAATACCCACCCAGCAGGACACAGTCCTCATATTATCTGCCCTCAAATTGGTCAAAAAGTGCCGAGTGGGCATTTGGGGGAGTGGTCTATCTAAGATGGCGGCAGTGGAAATCTAACCGGCGACGATGCCTAAGAGGAAGGGTAAAGCTAAAGCTCCTCCCGCGGAGCCTTTACCTGTTGCTGAAGGGCCCATGGACCGCTTTGTCCGGTTATCCAAGGAGCAGATGTCGGGGATTCGAGAGAGCTTGGAGACGCCGAAATCTTCCAGTTCGGCTTCCTCCGCTCTGGACACCACGCTCTCCCCGGACGGACGCTCTCCCCCGGAACCTCCCAGAACTCTTGCTGCCCAGTCGCTGAGTGCGGACGTCCCGCCGCCTGATCAGGAAGTGGTGTCGTCCTCTGAGCGTGGCTCGCTGCTGGTGAGTGCTCGACGTCAAGTGGAGGATATGCAGGCTCCTGGTCTCCCGGAGTTGTCTTCTTCGCCTGCAACCGGGGGCACAGTTACAGCTGTGGAGGCACATGAAGTTCCGATGGCTAAATTTCATGTAGCTTCATCTACATCTTCTTTTGCTGCTTTTGGGTTGCCTCGTCCTGCGTCGGTCACCCTCGACAGTATTTGGGATGCTATATCCAACCTTTCCACCATGGTTGCAACACAATTCACTGCACTTTCAGACCGCGCTGCTGTTAATGAAGCGGCGTGTTGCTCGATTCCATCTGCCTTGGAAGGTATTATTTCGAAGCAGGCTTCCTCGGACCAGCAGGTCGGTGTTGTTAAGGCTCTAACTGATTCTTTAGTCAAGGATAATACAGTATTGCATGCTAAAATAGAGTCTCTAGAGAATGCTGCTCGTATTTCAAACATTCGTTTGTTACATTTTCCTGTTATTCCTGGGATTGCACCGCTGGAAACGTTTAAAAAATACCTTCAAGAGGTTTTGTTGGTCCCTCCAGATCTGATTCCTCCTGTCTCCAAGATTTATTATCTCCCTTTGGGGAAAAGGGAACGGAAAGTTTCTGAAGGGACCTTGGACATGGATTTTCTTAACGTCTCAGCACTTCTGTCGACCCCTAAGGAAGAGGACTTAGCTGTTTCCACTTTGCTTGTCACATTGGCTCTTTCTTCTGATCGTGAATGGCTATTGAAGCTTTTCTATAAGAAACGCTCTGTTTTGTTCTATGGTAAAAAGGTGTTATTGTTCCCAGATGTTGCCCGGGAGACTCAGAAACGGAGAAGGGCTTTTCTTCTGTTAAAACCTGGGGTGCTTTCTATTGGTGCCACGTTTGTCCTTCGTTTCCCTTGTAAGTGCTTAATTACCTACAAAGCGCAGAAGTATGTATTCTTTTCCCCTTCTGATCTTTCTGCTTTCTTGAATTCTCATCTGTTAGTTGCTTCTACTCCTGAAACCTGAGTCCGTCGAAGTTTTGTAGCCCTTGGAGCGCTGCCCTCACTTGTATTTTCTTGTTTAATATTATTCTTCTAGAATGTTTGTGAATATCGCTTCCCCCACGTTTTGAGGACTAATTACACAGGTACACTAAAAAAAAATTTTTTAAACTGCCTCTAATGTTTCAATTGATTTTTACGTTTTTTGGTGCACTGAATCCAAATCTGGTAACCAATTTGCTCCATCACGTACAGACTTTTTGCTACATTGGGTTAGCAGTTTGAGGGGAACGTTTCAGATTGAGTGTGATCGAGATAAAAGTTTCTTGGATGAATTCTTTTTACTAATTGTTTAGTAGTTATTCAAATAAGAATAAAGAAAATTGTAACAAGGCAGCACATAAGAATAGAGTAATGTCAACAAAACACACTGTGATGGTAGCAAAATTGTCTGCACTTAAAACAGCCACATACATGTGCACAAACATTGAGCATATAAGAGCGAGGTTAGACACAAAGCAAAGCAAAGAAATGTGCAAAAAATGTTGTACAGGTATGTATGTAAGAATAGAAAACGCAAACCGCACCATTGCAATACATGAAGACAAACACACGACGGTGTGAAAATAAAATTCTAATAAATGAGATCCGACACTGTGGTAATAACTAGCAAATTTTTATTTCAAAGTTTAGTAAAAACACAATATTTGTCAACACAGTTTAGATTTTAAAGTCATTCTTGGGTCAATCAATCTCCTGGTGGGCCCGTTTCTTCTTCCCCCGAATGCTTCTCTTGGTGCGCTGCTTGGCGTATTTTTCATCTGGGGTTTCCCGCAGCAGCAACCAGCAGAAATCAGCCATCATAGTGGTGTTCCATCTTCCTTGGTACCTTCTCTCTGCGTCCTTGATGTCCTGGTGAAACCTTTCACCTTGTTCTTCACTGTACGCCCCCAAGTTTTCGGGAAAGTAGTTCACATGGGAGTGCAAGAAATGGACTTTCAGGCTCATGTTACAGCCTTGTTCTTTGAAGGCATTGAGCATCCTGGCAACAATATCCTTATAGTTCTCATCCCGCCTGTTCCCCAAGAATTTGAGAACAACATCCTTGAAGGAATCCCAGGCTTCTTTTTCCTTCTCAGACATCGTTTCAGCGAATGCTCCATCTGAAATGAGTTTCCTTATATCAGGGCCAACAAACACTCCTTCCTTTAGCTTTGCTTCAGAAAGTCGGGGGAACTTTGAGCAAAGGTACCGAAAGCACTCACCATATTTTGGAAGGGACTTGATGAATTGCTTAATGAGACCCAACTTAATGTGGAGAGGTGGTAATAGAATTTTATCAGGAGGTACCAAGCTCTCATGAAGAACATTTTTCTCACCGGGTCTCAAATACTCCCGAATTGGCCAGTCTTTTTTCCCCCAGTGTAGGTCGCGGGCCCGGCTATCCCACAAGCAAAGGAAGCAGGGATATTTGGTGAAACCGGATTGCTGCCCTAATAGCATGGATAGAATTTTAAAGTCTCCACAAATCATCCACTTATGCTCATCATAACGAATCTTCTGAAGAATCAGGGCCAAATTCTCGTATTTTTCTTGGAGAATAACAGAGTGAGCAATAGGAACTGAAGCGAATGTGTTGCCATTATGAAGAAGAACACCTTTTATGCTGTCTTTTGACGAATCAATGAACAGCCGCCATTCAGCAGGATCATACTTGAGTTTAAACTTTTCCATCACTCCGTATATATCGTTGCAAAATACCAAATCTTCCTCTTTGCTGAAATACTTCAAAAATTGTGTCTCGCGGTTGCGGTACCAATAAAAAGTTGTTCCTGGTGACAATAGATTTTTCTGTTTAAGCCGAGAACCTAGCAGTTGGACAGCATCTTTTGGGAGTCCTAAATCCCGGACTAAATCATTCAATTCAGCTTGAGAGAAAAGTTCAGGTTTCGGATCTGGTTCAGTTTCAAACTCGGAAGTACTGGACTCATCGGGAAAAGCCATCTGATGAGTCTCATCATGATCAGAACCGTCCACACAAATATGATCCAAAGATTTTGGTGGTTCAGGCACAGGTACTTCGTTGCTATGAGGCATAGGCCTAATTGCTGAGGGAAGGTTGGGGTAACTTATTACGTTCTTATTTTTTAAGTTGTATCCCTTCACAATGCAAGAGCGAAAATAGCAGTCACTGCTGTGGTCTCTTTGTTCACGCCACATCATAGGTATTCCGAAACGAAATGCTTGTTTTTTACCTTTCATCCATAAGCGTAGATCTTCCTCACATGTCTTGCACACTTTGTGAGGAGCCCACGGTTTGTCTTGATCGCCTAAGTTCAAACCGAAATAGGCGAAATATACTTTTTTAATAAATGCAGAAATGTTCCTCTGCCGCTTTTTCACGGTATATTCCCCACAAATAAAACAAAAACTGTCCGGAGAGTTGACGCAACTTCTGGCTCTGTGAGCCATCACAAATACACAGCACTGCAAACTACAACTGTAGTGAACCACTTCGGAATAAAGCTGGATTACGACTGAGCAAACAAAAGGTAATAATGAACTTGCAAGAAACTGAAATTTGACAGGAACGTTCATGTCGCAACCACCGTGTTTGAGCGAGCGAACGAGGCGAGGCGAACAGGAAAGAACATGCACCAGCGCGAGTACTGGATTTAGCCCCCCGCCTCTCAATTGTCCTGTTAATGTATAAAATGAATACAAAACACTCTAAAATATCATGAGGGAGTGTTTCTAGTTAGTTAACCATTACAACCTCTATTTTGGGCCAAGAAAATAAACTGCAGTCGGCTAAAAAGAAATTATGTGAACATTCCTTATATGGGTAAGAAATCTAATTTTGCAAGAAAACGTGACGTGATGGAACATTTTGGCTATTTTTCCTGGATTCAGCACCCCAAAATCTATAGGAATCAGTTGCAAAACTGGAGGCAGTTTTTTGGTAGTGTACCTGTGTTATGATCCTTGCATTTTCTATTTTCCTGTATTAACTGTTTCTTTGCTTATTACTGCAAGTATTGTTGTTCTGTACAAGTTTTTCTGCTTGATTTATTGTAAAATGCATAAATAAATAATTTTAAAAAAAAAAGTGCCGAGTGATACAGGATATAGGAGTCATGAGTGGACCCTGGAAATCTAGGAACCACATTCTGAATACGCATATTTGCATCACAAACAACCTGAACATTCAGGGAATGGTAGTGTTTGCGGTTGCGGAACACTGCCTCCCTGTCTCTGGGCAGGACCAGGGCAACATGTGTGCAATCAATAGCTCCCATCACGTGTGGTATCCCTGCAATCTGCTGAAATACCTTGTCCAAGGCCCCCCACTGTCGCCTATTGTTAGGAATCACAATGTAATTCCTAACCCGGCTGACCATGACCCGCAATACCAGGTGGAGACAGCATGAGAAGGTGGGCCGGCTAATCTCACCCACTGCAGCCACCGAGGATTGCAAACAGCCAGAGGCAAAGAAATGTAGGGCACCCAGAAGCTTGGCCAAACCCGGTATGGCATGTGACTGGCCAGTTCGGGGCTCATGGTCAGGTCTTAGATCCTCAAAGAGCTCCCTAATAGCCCCTGTGCTCAGATGGTAGAGGGAGATAACTTGGTCCTCACGTATGTCCTGGAGCATGGCCCTGGGCCTGTAGAGGCGAGGCAGGCAAGGGCTCACCTTGGCACACCTACAGTGCCGTGCTAGCAAAACCTCGGCCTGCGGAGCCTCCACAGCTATAAGTCTGTGTTGCATCAGGACTGCACCCATGCCCTGTGCCACAGTCCCAGGGACACCATCAGGCAACCGCAGCTCCTCCAAAATATCAAGCACCTGCAAAGCACACCCTGCATGGTGAATGTGAGCCATGATAAACATCAGGTAGTGCAAAGATACATACTAAATATGGCATTGGGGTGTGGCAAATAATCAGAACAAACATTACACACCTGTGGATGCAGCGGCACAAAACAGTAGCAGTGAAGCAGAACTGTCCGCGCGTACGGCAGCATAACGATGTAACGCATGTTGTAATGCACGTAGCGTAATATCCAAAGTGTGTTACATGACCCGTGTGGTGTAGCATCGTGCCATGGGTGTAGGACATGCAAGGCGCATCTACACACATTGTGTTCATGCGCACATTCTGTGGGTGTGTCAGCGCATGGTGCGCCCACTATATGCGTATGGGGACGGAATGCGCATGTGCAACACACGGAAACTGTGCTGTGAACCTCCTATGTGTGTCACACAGAAGGTGCACAGGGACCTGGCACACGCATGCGTGAAACGATCCGTGTACGCAATGTGCAGTGCACACATGCGCATGGTCAGCATGAGGAACGCGCATTGCACATGCAGAATGCGCATAAGATGGCACCTTGGCCAGCCATAAATGCCCATTATCACTGACGTACCACCGAGGGTGTATAGTATGAGAAAAAGCACAGAAGGTGGATGCAAACAAGATAACGAAACAATGAATGAGGACAACAACACAGAGGTGGCTGACACATCCTGCTGTGAAGGTAGCCAATAGCCCCAAGCAGCAGCCACCATGACACAGGAGCCCAACGGTGAGGAGGCAGGCCCATCCAGAGTGTCCCAGCCCCCACGGGATCAGCATGAAGGGGCACCAGGGGGAAAGCAGAAGAGGAGGCCCATGGCCAATGACATCAGGAGGAGGGCAGTAAGATTCACTCAGGAGGAGAATGACCTCCTCCTGGCAACCGTACTGGACCACTATGAGGTCCTCTATGGGCGCCAGAGCAGCACCACCACCATAAGTGCACATACCATGGCATGGGTGGCAGTGCGTGTGGCAGTGGCAGAGGCCCACCACGTGATATAGAGAGCATCCACAAGCGCTATAGCAACATCAAGCGGGTGGTACATGCGCACCTGTCTGAGGAGAGGTGCCGTGCACAGACTACTGGTGGGGGTGCACCCGGAAGACTTGTCCTCATGCCCCTGGAGCTGTGCCTGGCAGAAAGACTGGGGCCAATGTACCTATATGGCCTGCCCCCGTGCTGCATACAGCACAGCCATGTGCAGGTAAGACGGAGATATGTAGTCCAGGGAAAGCTAACAGCACAGCACATGCAGGGGCTGCTGCAGGGGGGTGTGGGGACCATGTCCTGATCAGTGTGTGCCAGTATGTCCAGCAGAGGCCACAGATACTTCAATACCTTCATTCCGTTAGTTTACCCAAAATGATGTCGGACAAGCCCCATACTGAGTGTAGGGACATGGAAGGGGTACCAGATATCCACAGTCCCACATGCCAGTGCCAACTGGTGCCATGATTGGGAGGTACTGCAGACACAGGCTATGTAGAACCCCCAGCAAACCCGACCTACCATGACAGCACCACCAGTACACAGAATGCACCATACCATACCGCACAGGGGGAAGTAATGCAAATAACAGACCAAACCATTGCAGAGAATAACAACACATGGCCTATTGGGGGAGGTGAACAGGTGGCAGTGTGAACCACATTCCACAGTAACAGCATAACACAGATCATACTGGACATGCGGGCCACAGACCATCATCAAACAAGTGACAATGAAGCACAATACAGACCCAGGGTAACAGGTATATGATACGAAAAGCAGAGGGCCCAAAACGTGGCCAAATTGTGAGTGGTCAAGGTACAGATGTCCTAAACATCAAAAAGGGTAGATAGCATTTGTCATATTCTTCCTCGCTTCTCACCACCACCAAAATGGTATCTATTAGACAACATTTTGGTGGTGGTGAGAATCGAGGAGGACTGTGACAACTTCTATTTACCCTTTTGATGTCTAGGACATCTGTACCTTGCCCACTCACAATCTTAAATGACAGAGGTGTAAGGCAGGGGTCTCCAAATCCAGTCCTGGAGGGCCACAAACCAGTCAGGTTGGCAGGATAGCTCTAATGCATATATATCTCATGTATATTCATTAGGGCTATCCCAAAAACCTGCCAGGATTGTGGCCCTGCAGGACAGGGTTGGACACCCCTGCTCTAGGGCATAGGTTTTCAATCCAGTCCTTGGGGAACCCTAGGCCAGTCAAGTTTTCAGGATTCCCAGACTGAATATGCTTGAGAAAGATTTCCATGTTCTGCCTTCATCGTATGCAAATATATCTTATGCATATCCATTGTGGGAATCCTGAAAACCTGACTGGGAAGGGAGCACTGAGGTAGATTGAGAAGGAATACAGAGAAAGGACAGACAGTGATGATCAGTCCAGGGGAGGGGAGTGGCATGGAGAGATTGTATAAGGAAAGAGAAAGAGGGTGGAGAAAGGAAAAGATCAAGGGTATGACCTGCGGAATGGGTAGGAAAGGTAACATTTTGAAAGAGGGAGAGGTCCTGAAGAAATGACACAAAGGTTTGGTCCCTAGAGGAAGAAGGAGAGTCAAGGTGTAGGTTGAAATCGCCAGCAATGAGTAGACGGGGAAAAGCCAATGATGAGTCACAGACAGTCTGTAGGAGGGAGTCCCAAAGTTCAGGGAGGAGTGCAGGGGGGGAGTAGATGAGAAGAAGATGCATAGGAGAAGGTGTATGAAGCTGAAGAAAGAGAGCTTCAGGGTAATGTAGGGCGGGGATGGGTACTTGCATGAAACAAATAGAAGAGCGAAGAATAGCAGCCACACCACCACCCACACGACCAGTGCGAGGAACAGAAATAGCAGAGTATCCAGGGGGAATGCAGTGTGTCAAAAGAGCATCTTCCCCATCCTTTAGCCAGGTCTCCGTAAGAAGGAGAAGGTCAAAGGATTCGCGAACAACAAGATCAGAAACAAGAAGAGTCTTAGATCATAGAGATCTGCAATTAAGGAGGCCTAACTTGAGGGGAGGAGGGTGAGCAGTGACCAGGGAGGGAGATGGAGAGAGATCAGGTAGAGGGGAAGCTAGACAGGACTGAAGGTTTGCAGGGCAGCGGGAGAGAGATCGTTGAGGCCGGAAACGATAGACTGTAGAGACAGGACGGTTGCCCCATATCACAGATATAGGACATGAAGACAGATTAGTAGAGAGAGGGGCAGGCATCGCGGGAAGGACAAAGACACCATAAAGGGAACCTACCTGGAGCAATGTGAAAAAAGCCTGGTTGCAGGGAGTAAGAATGAGCAGGCAGAGGAGGAGTCCAAACAAATAGATAATTGATCTCCGGTAGTTAGGTGGTTCCCCCCCAGCGGAGGCACCCTAAGGAGCGCACCTAAGGAGCATGGTGTGTTCCTTAGGTGTGCTCCTTCGGCGTGCGCCGTGGCGACGAGCGCCACCGGCGCTTGACTTTTAAAGGTGAAGCTGGTACCTTGGGGAGTGCGGTCAGTCACTACCTGTGCGGGCACAGACAAAGGAGGCCTAGCTTGAGGGGAGGAGGGTGAGCAGTGACCAGGGAGGGAGATGGAGAGAGATCAGGTAGAGGGGAAGCTAGACAGGACTGAAGGTTTGCAGGGCAGCAGGAGAGAGATCGTTGAGGCCGGAAACGATAGACTGTAGAGATAGGATGGCTGCCTTATATCACAGGTATAGGACATGAAGACAGATTAGAGAGAGGGGCGGGCATCGCGGGAAGGACAAAGACACCGTAAAGGGAACCTACCTGGAGCAATGTGAAAAAAGCCCGGTTGCAGGGGGTAAGAACGAGCAGGCAGAGGAGGAGTCCAAACAAATAGATAACTGATCTCCGGTAGTTAGGTGGTTCCCCCCCAGCGGAGGCACCCTAAAGAGCGCACCTAAGGAGCATGGTGTGCTCCTTAGGTGCGCTCCTTCAGCGTGTGCCGTGGCGACGAGGGCGCTTGACTTTTAAAGGTGAGGCTGGTACCTTGGGGAGTGTGGCCAGTCACTACCTGTGCGGGCACAGACAGAGACACAATGCAGACAACAGTAATACCAGCAGCAGAGCACAGTAAGGAGACATGTAAAACATAGCGTATAGACTCCACTACCTCATTGCGTGTAACTTAACATATACTGCATAGCATGTAGACTCCATTACCTCATTTCTTGTAATTTAACATATACTGCATAGGGTGTAGACTCCATTACCTCATTCTTGTAATTTAACATATACTGCATAGGGTATAGATTCCACTACCTCATTGCTTGTAACTTAACATATACTGCATAGTGTATAGATTCCACTACCTCATTGCTTGTAACTTAACATATACTGCATAGCATGTGGATTCCACTACCTCATTGCTTGTAAGACAACATACACTGCATAGCCCCACTATTCCTCCTCTATAGCCCCACATCACATTCTCCTTCTTTTCATCATACTCCCCAACTGTTTCCCCTCCTACCAGCAGCCTCATTCCTTTCCCCTCTATTCCCCCTTTACCTTTACTTTCCTCACTTCTCCCTCCATTCTGTCTTCTAACCTATCATCAGCCCTTGAGCTTCATCACACTCTCCCTCTCATTCAACCATCCCCTCTCTCCCTTAGGCAACCTCACCCTCGCTTCCGCCGTACTGTCTCCTCTCTACCCTGCTCTCTGCTATTCCTTCTTCTTCTCTCATTCGGTAATATCAACCCCAACTATGCCCCCCCCTCGATTTCTATCTCACTCTGAGAAGAAATCCTTATGTAACTTGTCTAATCTCATCCACATCTCTCTCCTTTCCCCTTCCACTCTCCCTTCCTCATGTGCCTTATGGAACACACACTCATCCAGAGATATCAACCCCAATCCTGGCCCCTCTAGATTTCTGTCTCACTCTAAGAAGAGATCCTCACGTAACTTGTCTAACCTCATCCACATCCCTCTCCTTTCCCCTTCTCATGTGCCTTGTGGAACGCACACTCTGTCTCTAATAAATTTGCTTTTACTCATGATCTCTTTATCTCTAATGCTCTACATCTTCTTGCCCTAACTGAGACCTGGCTCCTCCCAGATGATACCGCATCTATTGCTGCTCTCTGCTACGGAGACTATCGGTTTTCCCATACGCTTCATTCCACTGGCCGCGGTGGTGGTGTTGGGCTTCTACTCTCTCCCTCTTGCCAATTCCAACCCCTCCTGCTGCCTCACTCCCACTCCTTTCTCTCTTGAATTCCACTCCATTCACCTCTTCACACCACTTCCTCTCCGAGTAGCTGTTATTTATCGCCCTCCTGACAAATCTGCTTCTACCTTCCTTGCTGACTTTGACTCCTGGCTTTCCATCTTTCTGGATTCCTCTTCCCCCACTCTTATTCTTGGGGATTTTAACATCCCCTCTGATAACCCCTCTGATCCCCATACTTTAAAGCTCCTCGTCCTTACCTCCTCCTTTGACCTCCAACTTTGTTACACTGCCCCTGCCCACCAGCACGGCCACTGCCTTGACCTGATACTTTTCTATAATTCCTCCCCCTCGAACTTCCATAACTCTGTTCTTCCATCATCTGACCATCACCTTTAATCTTCATCTCCCACCGCCTCAACCTCGTCTTGTCTCCTCCAACCTATTTAGAAATCTTCATACTATTAATCCCTTGACTCTCTCCTCCACCATTTCCCCATCTCTCTCTTTCATTATGTCTTCTAAGTCCATCGACGAGGCAGTAATCTCCTATAATGCTGCACTCTCCTCGGCTCTGGATGCTCTCGCCCCACCCACCCCACATCCTGTGAGACGTTCTGCATCCCAGCCCTGGCTTTCATCCACTACCTGCTATCTATGCTCCTGTGCCTGTTCTGCTGAACGTGCTTGGCTCAAATACCACTCCCCGGAAGACTTTCTACACTTCAAATTCATGCTTGGCTCTGTCCAGTCAGCCATAGCTCTGGCCAAACAAGACTACTACGTCCATCTGACTAACTCTCTTCAATACTTTCAGTTCTCTCCTCAAAGTGCCTCCGCCCCTAGTTCCTCCCTCCCTTCCCGCCCAAACTCTGGCTGACTACTTCCATGACAAAATCCACAAGATCACCCTCCAATTCCCCACTTCTTCAACTACTTCCCATCCTCCCCCTCCTCCCCCTCTTCACTCCCAATTCTCTCCCCCCCCCCCCACCATCCCTACTACCTCTGCTACCCTCTCTTCTTTCCCTGTGATCTCTGATGAGGAAACCACACTCCTTCTTTCCTCCTCCAAACCCACCACCTGTTCCTCTGATCCTATCCCCACCCATCTCCTTAGCCCCATCTCCTCCACCATTGTCCCTTCCAGCTCGCATATTCTTAACCTATCACTCTCCACTGCAACCTTCCCCACTGACTTCAAGCAAGCTGTGGTCACACCCCTCCTCAAAAAACCCTCACTTGATCCCACCTGTTCTTCTAACTATCGATCCATCTCTCTCCTTCCCTTCCTATCTAAACTACTTGAACGCACAGTCCACTGCCGCTGCCTCGACTTCCTCTCCTCTCATGTCCTCCTGGATCCTTTACAGTCCAGCTTCCATCCCTTAAACTCTACTGTAATGGCTCTTACCAAAGTCTCCAGTGATTTGTTCCTGGCAAAATCCAAGGGCCTCTACTCCGTCCTCATCCTCCTTGACCTCTCTGCTGCTTTTGACACTGTTGACTACAACCTTCTTCTCAATACCCTGTCTTCGCTTGGTTTTAGGGGTTCTGTACTATCCTGGTTCTCCTCCTACCTCTCCCATCGCTCTTTCAGTGTGTGCTCTGGTGGCTCCTCCTCCTCTCCTACCCTGCTCCCAGTTGGTGTACCCCAGGGATCCGTCCTGGGTCCGCTTCTTTTCTCTCTCTCTATACCCAATCTCTTGGTGCCCTTATCTCTTCCCATGGCTTACCATCTCTATGCTGATGACTCCCAAATCTACCTCTCTATGCATGAAATCTTTCCGGCAACCCAGACCAAGATCTCTGCCTGCCTTTCTGATATTGCTGCCTGGATGTCTCACCGCCGCTTGAAATTGAACTTGGCCAAGACTGAACTCCTTATCTTTCCCCCCAAAACCTCCATTCCTCCTCCTCTCTCAGTGTGGATAATTCTGTAATCCTTCCTGTACCCTCAGTCCGCAATCTGGGGGTTATCTTTGACTCCTCTCTCTCTTTCTCTGCACATATCCAGCTCATAGCTAAGATTTGCCGCTTCTTTCTCTACAACATTAGAAAAATCCGCCCCTTCCTCTCTGAATACACTACTAAAATGCTTGTCCACTCCTTAAACACCTCACGTCTTGACTACTGCAACCTACTCCTTGCTGGTCTCCCTGTGAACCACCTCTTTCCCCTTCAATCCATTCAACATTCTGCTGTGCGACTAATTTTCCGTCAGCCTCGCCACACCCACATTACTCCTCTTCTCAAGTCACTCCACTGGCTCCCCATCCATTTCCGCATTCAGTTCAAACTTCTCCACCTGACCTATAAATGCATTCACTCTGCGGCCCCTCAGTACCTTTCATCTCTTATCTACCCATAACAGCCCCTCTCGGGATCTTCGCTCTTCTAACAAACTACTTCTATCTATGCCCTCCACTCGTACTGCTAACTCCAGACTTCGCTCCTTTCACCTTGCTGCACCCCTCGCCTGGAACAAGCTACCTGTGTCTGTACACCAGGCACTCTCCCTGGCCCTCTTCAAATCCAGGTTGAAAACCCACCTCTTCACCGTGGTGTTCAGATCTTGACTTCTGTGTCTTGTCCTAACTTGATTGTAATTGCCGTGTTTTGTGTATTGCCCTGTCTAGTTCATTAGCTCTGTGTTTTGTCATGACTAGATTGTAAGCTCTGATGGGCAGGGACTGTCTCTTACATGTCTGTACAGTGCTGCGTTTGATTGGTAGCGCTATATAAATGCTCAAAAATAATAGTAGTAGTAGTAGTATGGAGCTTGCCCCCAGCCACATGGGGTGCCTGTTGGACCAGAAGCCCTCAATCCCTCTGGCTGGAGGTTGCTGTGCTCTAGTTGGCTTCAACCCTTCAGCCCAAGCTAACATACACCAACCAGTAGGCCACACCTGTTATCAAGGCCCTGTCAGCCCTACCAGTAATACTGGGTGACAACACTTCCCCCCTGGTTAGGTCTAACATTCAGCTGCAGCATGCACAGTCATACTGCACCTGCTGCCCCCCCCCCCCCCCACTGGGTATCCCCACCATGCACATACAAACTGCAGATAATACGCTGGCCAGTATGCATTGCATGTATGCAGAGAGGCCATGTGCACCCAAGCTTTGGATATACAGCACAAGCACCCAGCAAGCAGATCAGTGATTAGGCCCTCAGGAAAAGAAACACACCCATATCACTAGACGCAGACCCTATATGGCACTATGTGGATGCATAGCCATGCCATGGTCACTGCTCAGTCAGAGTAAGAGTGTCCTCCCAGCATGACATGCTGTGGCCACCGGTCCATGCAGGTGGTGGTCGGGCACTATGATGTACCAACCATTGCCCTACCCCTGATGCAGACACATCCTGGCCAATCCATTCTGTTTGGGCCATACCCACTATACCTTGCTCCTCATCATGCACATTTGCAGGCTAATGCTGGAAACAGTGTAGGCAGTGTGAGGCTCAGTGAGGTGTAGAATGCCACAAAACAATGGATAGAAATGCACATGAACACACACACATACACACACACACACACACACATACCGAAGCACTGTGCAACACTGGGGATGGGTGGCAGTTCTGGCTGCCACTCTGCTCCCAATCTCAGTGCAGGCATTGCTAAGTTGTGCTCATTGTGCAGGAGCTAATAGTAGTGCTCTGTTGCTAATTGCTGCTCCATGTGCAGGAGCCAACAGCCTGACTCTCCATCCAGCTGTGGATAGTGGAGCCTGTCTGTATGGGTGTTTGTTTCCCTCTTGGCTGCTGCATTGAGGATTGCACATGTTGGTGGTGTATCCTCAATGTGGGGTAAAAGGTTGGGACATGCACTAAAGGATACACAGCCAGGACCCAAACCAGTGACTCTCTGCTCTGCAGCACACCAACTGTGTATAGTGTACCACAGTAACACCACTGTCCCTGGAGCCAACATGTTTCCAATCAGAGAGATCTTGACATGTGCACTGCACACGGTGCAGTGGAACAGGGCATAGCCTTGGTCTGCTGCAGACGAGACCAAGTTGGACCTGATTCTGCAACTGCGGGAGCTATAGGTACCTGTGATTATTGAATGAGGCCCAGCATGCACCTGATTCAAGGCACGGAGACATCCCGGAGGCTGCCCATCCAGATCGCACAACGTTCCGGCTGGTGTGCCAGTGCAGTGGTGTCCCATCACCATGAAACCAGCAAGTCCAGCTAGAATCAATGAATGCCCTGACAGAGAGCGGCCCTGGCACATTACCGTCCGACCCTCAGTGCAGCCCCCAAGGTCTGGATCGGGCGTCAGGTGCTGTACCATGGCAACACAATGGGATTGGGGGGGGGGGGGTTGCAGTTTGCAAACAGCAAGGTGACCGCCACTTATTCCACCATCGGGGTGGAATAAGTTGGGCGTCTATCTCAGTGCCAGGGTGCATACAGAGACTTGTCCTGAATAGCCTCAGTATTCCCCCACTCTGCTGCAGCACCACCCCCTCCCGCCCACGTCCAGCACTCCCCGTACAAATGCTGTGTATGTGCAGGGAGCATTGGTGGCAGAATCAGGGCCTGGGTCTGAGCATGGGTTGGACGTCTGGCCCGCACGTCCAACCCCACTATTCGCAGGACAGAATACTCTCCTTACTGTTTCTTTCTCCTAACAAACTCAGTTTTTTTCTGTTTAAGCCCAATTACAAAGCCCTTTTACACCACAGTCAATCTCAAACATACAGTACCTGCCCAATCCAAACCTCAACTCAGGGCTTTCCTATTGAACAATTTTATTTTATTTCTTTGGATGCATGCAAATAAAGAACAGCACATCAGCTTGATTTCTTTTTTTTTTTAATAAATCTAAGGTAATCATTTTAGAAATAAATTTGGTTCTTCTAGACATTTTACATAAAAACACACATTGCAAGAACTTCAAAGTAGGTGATTCATAGACAGTTTTGCTATTTTACAGTAAACTTTTAAAAGTTTTCAAATCCCTAACAATGTTAAGGCTATCTTAAAATCAGCTTTTAAAAGAAGTACATCATAGGTAACTTTGTAGAACTACACAGAAAAGTGCTACAGTGACATACATTGCTCAGGTAGCCAAATACAGCAGGCAATTGGTTACATAGCTTTGATGTTTTCTGTAGAGAAAATTACCTATAATGGCATAGCTGTAGTTCACTGACCTTTTCTTCATCTTCATTTCAAAATAAAAAAGCCATCCTTTAAGAATCATCCTTCAGCTGTTGAAAGGAAACATATATCATGTTAGCCTTTCAAAAAAATAGATTAGTTAAAAGAGAAGCAGCAATGTAGTTGGGTGGGTGGAGGTCATAGTTTTTTTAGCCTGATTAACAAGTTTTCGTAAGGTTCCTTCCATATACAGATTTGTTTGCTTTCACAGATACTTTCTCATCAACAACTCTGTTGTTTCTTTTTCAGTAAGTATTGAAACCACAGCAAATCACCTTTGACATCTAGTCGATAAAATGCAAAAATGCAGTCTACAAAGATAGATGATAAGAGATTAAAATAATGATATGGGTTTAAAATAATGATGGGACTGACAATAAACTATCCTTTAGCCTCAAACCCCTGCTAGTGAAAATTTACACCAGACTTATGCATAATAAAGATTATATAGTAATGTATGAGCCTATATTCCAATGGGAAGCTAGCTGGATACGAGAGCAGAGCGAGATATTCAGCAAGAGGAACTGGACAGTGCAGCTGAATGCCTTGTCACTATCCATTTAGTGCAAGAGCGATCCATGGATGGAGTGAGGGTGGGACTAGTGCATTCCTGAGAGCAAGATTTTCAAAGATAAAGTCCACAAAGTGCTTCTGAGGCCATACACAAATTTGTTTTATTGGTTTTATTAGGGTTCTGAGTAATAGGGAGTAAAGGTTTTTTCCAGGCACAACCTCAAGAGAGTAAGTCAATGGTCTCATGTATAGTGGAGTCCTCTGTAGACTAAGGACTCACTACAATAAAGTCACTTCACACTGGGGTAAAGCAACATAACTTAACTTTATTCCAGACCCAATAGGGTCAATAACTTCACTTTTACACAGATCCCAATGACAAGCACATTGTTCAAATAGAAACATAGAAACATGATGACAGAAAAAGACCACATGGCCTATCTAGTCTGTCCTTCCATAACAACAACTACAACAGTCCACTTTTCACCTTTAGAGATCCTCTGTGTTGGTCCCATGCTTTTTTGAATTCAGTTACTGTCCTCATCTCTACCACCTCCACTGGGAGACTATTCCATGGATCCACTACTCTTTCTGTAAAGAAATTTTTCCGCATATCACTCCTGAATCTATCTCCCTTCACCCTCATCCCATGTCTCCTCGTAGCAGAACTTGCTTTCAATTGAAAGAGGCTCTCTCCCTGAACATTTATGCCATGGAGGTATTTAAACATCTCAATCATATCACCTCTATCCCGCCTTTCCTCTAAGGTGTACATATTAAGATCCTTAAGTCTGTCCTCATATGCTTTATAATGAAGCCTGCTAATCATTTTAGTAGCCACCCTCTGCACCGACTCCATCCTGTTCACATCCTTTTGAAGGTGCGGTCTCCAGAATTGCACACCATACTCCAAATGAGGTCGCACCAAAGACTTATACAGAGGCATTATCACCTCCTTTTTTCTGCTAGCCATTCCTTTCCGTATGTACCCAAACATCCTTCTAGCTTTTGCCGTTGCCTTTTCTACTTGTTTATCTACTTTAAGATCATCAGACACAACCATGCCTAGGTCCCGCTCTTCTTTAGTGGACAAAAGTACTTCACCTCCTATACTGTATTGCTCCCTTGGATTGCTGCAGCCCAAATGCATGACCTTACATTTTTTAACATTAAATCCCAACTGCCAAATTCTAGACCATTCTTCAAGCTTAGCTAGATCCCTCCTCATGTTATCTACACCTTCCTGGGTGTCTACTCTATTGCAGACTTTGGTATCATCCGCAAAGAGGCAAAACTTACCCGACAGCCTTTCCGCTATATCACTAACAAAGATGTTAAAAAGAATTGGATCAAGGACAGATCCCTGCGGCATACCACTGGTAACATCCTTCTCCTCAGAGTGAGCTCCATTTACTTGTACTCTTTGTCGCCTCCCACCCAACCAATTTCTAACCCAAGCAGTAACTTTAGGGTCCATCCCTAGGGTGCTCAGTTTGTTTATAAGTCTCCTGTGAGGAACAGTGTCAAAGGCTTTACTGAAATCTAAATACACCACATCTAGAGCTCTCCCTCGGTCCAACTCCCTGGTCACCCAGTCAAAGAAATCAATCAGATTTGTCTGACAAGACCTGCCTCTGGTGAATCCATGCTGCCTCGGATCCTGTAATCCGCTGGACTCCAGAAACCTCACTATTTTCTCTTTCAGCAGCGTTTCCAATAATTTACTCACCACCGAAGTTAAACTAACTGGCCTGTAGTTTTCAAGCACATCCTTACTTCCGCTTTTGTATAAAGGCACCACATGAGCCTCTCTCCAATCCTTTGGCACCACTCCCGACTCCAACGAGGCATTGAAAAGGTCAGTCAGTGGAGTTGCTAGAACATCCCCAAGTTCCCTCAGTATTCTAGGGTGTATCCCATCCGGTCCCATTGCTTTTTCTACTTTAAGTTGAGCTAGTTTCTCACGAACACAGTCTTCTGAAAATTGTTCAAGATGTCCCTCGCTTCTGTTCTTATTTGTGGGTGTTTTCTGAGGTCCTGCTCCTGGTTCTTCATCTGTGAACACAGAACAAAAATATTTGTTAAGCAATTCCGCTTTATCCTTATCAGCTTTTACATATTCCCCCCCCCCCCCCGCGCCCTTGAGTCTGACAATACCACTTTTGCCCTTCCTCTTCTCACTTATATATCTGAAAAATGTCTTATCCCCCCATTTTATTGCATTGGCTATTTCCTCCTCCTTTTGAATCTTTGCCTTCTTGACTACTTTGCTAGCTTCTCTAAGTTTTTCCAAATACAGATGCCTGTCTTCCTCTCTCTGTTATCTCTTGTATTTCATGAAGGCCTCCCTCTTTTTATTCACTTTTTCAGCTACTTCCTTCGAAAACCACAGTGGTCTCCTTTTCCTTTTGCTTTTATTTACCATTTTAACAAAAAGGTTGGTTCCCCTTAAAATACCCCCTTTCAGTTTTGCCCACTGTTTTTCTACATCCCCCATCTGTTCCCATCCCACTAACGACTCCCTAAGGTATTGGCCCATCTTCGCAAAGTTAGTCTTCCTAAAGTCTAAAATCCTCACCTTGGAATGGATTCTAACAGCCCTAGTCCTAATACTGAACCACACCATCTGGTGATCACTGGATGCAAAATGATCTCCCACTACAACATCAGAAACATTTTCACCATTGGTAAGCACCAAGTCCAGTATGGCCCCTTCATGTGTGGGGTCTGTTACCAATTGCCTGAATAGTTCCCCCTGTATAGAATCCAGGATCTCCTTACTTCTAGATGATACTGCAGCAGGAATGTGCCAATCAACATCTGGCATATTGAAATCTCCTATCAGTAGCACTTCCCCTTTCCTAGCAATGTTGCGTATGTCTTCAATTAACAAATTAGATAGCTATGATTTCCTTTCATCAAGGAAGAGGAGGAATTATAGAGGTCAGTATTTGGTATGCATGTTTATATTGTTTTGGCCATATATACTCTATCTTCCATCATTTTTCTATGTTCCTATCACTGGCAACTGTATGATACTGTCACAGTCCTCACATGGTTAGCAGATGATTTCCCACCATCTCTCAAATAACCCACTCGCTCACACAGAACATTTATAATCATCTTTCCTAAAGGTCCTTGCTGTGTTAGCATTGTCTGCATCTTTCCACCTTAGGTAGCAGGAACATATGCCAGAGATGCAGTCCCCTGTAAGTCCACCTCTCCTCACCCTGAAATTTAATTTCCCTCCAGTCCTAGTGAGCTTGCATTCCTCACTGGGTTGTGCTAGGTCAGCAAAATGAGCCAGCTCAGTAGAAATTAACCCCTTAGGGGGGCTTCCTCCCCATGCTCCTATAGAAACCTTCCCTGAATGTGATTGCTTTAGCTAACAGGACAGCTTTCCAGAATCATGATCCATCATACATTTAGTTCTACCTCCCTGTGTTCCTGTAGGAACCTTTCCTGGATGTGACTGCTTTAGCTAAAAGGACAGGTACCCAGAATCAGGATCCTCTATACATTTAGTGCACTAAATCCCACTTTTATCTGACACTTGTCCTAAGTCATCAGGGATGCTTGCTAAGGGGGCTCAAAAAATACTTTCCCTCCAAAATCTGGAGGATTTATAGTCCCACAACGTTACCTCCAAATCCTTCCCATGAGCTGGGATTCCTAGTATGCTCAATGGAAATTACCACTCTATAATCTTATGTTGGTTCCAGGATACAGCTAGCTACCTGGAATGGAGGAGTATCCTAATGGTTAGCACACTGGCTTAGGAACCAAATAAGACCAGGGCTTGATTTTCAATAGGAGTCCTTGTGGCCTTTGGCAAATCACTTAACACATCATTACCTTGGGAAACTCCAAGTTAAGAATGACCCTATTTAATGTACATTACCAAGTTTAAGTTATAATGTAAACCACTTTGACTAAAAATGATAAAGTGGTATAAAAAACTTAAATAAATAAAATTATGCCAGCAGGTGCTGAAAAGAGTTCTAGTGACACTTGGGTCACATAAAGAATATTTAAAACTAGAAGCCCCAAAAAGGCATTTTACCTAGAAATCCCAAAGTGCGTCAATTGACGCATTATCATGACGACTGCGTTGAGCATGAAATGCAGATGTGAATTAATTTGAAGTTACTTATTTGTTTACTACGTGCAGTATGTGATATCATTACATAACTGACATGGTTCTAGCAGTGGCGCTGGTATAAACCTTCGAAGATGCATTTGCGTCAATTGACGCACTTTGGGCCTGTATGAGGAAGGATAATTTTTAATGAGTATTTTGTTTTTTAATATAGGGAAAAATGATGGTTAGTTTGAGAGCGTCAGGCATTATACCATAGAGGAGGGATTGGTTAACTATGTTCAGTATCACCGGAGCTAGTTCAACTTTTACTGCCTTAATCCAGGATACTGGACATGGGTCTAAGTATGAGGTGGTGGTGTTGATTTTGGTTATGGTTTCAAGGAGCTATTTTTCTCTAATTGGGTAGAAGTTGTGCAAGATGTTTGGTGTTTTCTGGGGATCATTACTAGGGAGTATAGTTGGAGTACTTTTTTTCTTTAGCTTTATTGCTAAGTGGTCTGCTATGGATTGGGCGCTAATGTCTGTGATGTTCATTATGTTTGTGTGTATTTTGGTTAGGGATTTTACTATATCAAAAAGTTCTCTGGGGCAATTGATAGCCTTGTTGAGTATGTTAGTGTGGTGATCTTTCTTTGCTTTAAGGATTGCATCCTTATATATGTTTAATGTTGTGATGTAGAGGTCTATTTTCAGAGGTTTTATGGGATCTCCATTTTTTTTCTAGCTTACATAGAGTTTTCTTGAGGACGTAGAGATCTTTGGTGTACCATTTTTCAGTTTGTTTTTTGTGTGATCTCTTAGGGAGGGAGGTGGGTTTAACTGCCTTGTTTATTGTTGTGATCATTGTTCCCTCTAAGCTGTGCGCGTGTGCGCGCACACACACCTCGCTGAGAGAGCGCACATACTTTACAACACAGCGCACAAAAATTATGGCTCTGATTCTGATAGAAAACAACACAGACGTCTTAAAATTTAAAAGTTATGATTGTAATTACTAGAAATTTCCCGCTTCATTTAGTAATCGTTTATTTTCATTTAATTTGATTAAAATCAATGTGGTGTACATACTGTATTCTAACGTGTAGTTAAATTTTAAAGTATATAACTCCGAGTGTTGTTATGTGGCGCACAAAAATTTAACCTTCCTTCAAAAGCCGCACAAAGCGGATATTTTATGCGCACACAGCCTACAGAAAATTAGAGGGAACATTGGTTGTGATCCAGTTTTCTATTGCCTCATTAAGGTCGTGGGGTTGTATTTGGAGAAGAGGGGATATCTCAGAGAGGAAAGTGTCTTTGTCAAAGTGTTTGAATATTGGGGTAGGGAGGGTGTTATGTTTTTTGTCTCTGCTGTAAAGGGTATGATAGCAGACATTCATATAATGAAATGATCTGGCCATGGTACCAAGTTGGCAGATGGGGAGGTGAAGAGAGGGTGAGTGATTAAAGATCTGGGGCAAAATATTATATCAAGGGTGTTCCATTTTATATGTGTAGGATGTTTCATTATTTGTATAAAGTCTAGATCATCCATAAAATCAAGGAAGTCTGCGGATTGTTGTGGGGGGAGAGTTGCTAGATTGAAATCTCCCAGTATCATGTGAGGTTTTTTTATTGGTGAGGAACAGGCTGATTCAAGTATGGTGGTAAGGTTAAGGTGATTGTTGTTAGGTGGTCTATAAAGGAGACAGATTGCAACAAATCTGTTTTCAATTTTAATTTTCTACATTATCAGTGTTTCTGCATATACTTGTGGTCATATTGAGGTTAGTTTTGGTCATGATAAGGACTCCACCTCCTCTCTTTGTGTCTCTAGGGCAGTTAAATATTGTGTAGCCATCAATATGTAATTGATCTATTAACATTGAGTCATTGTCATTGAGATATATACATATCTGTTTTCACGGCAACCATGGGCCTGATCATGATCGCAGACCCCCGAGAGAAACATCACTCTCTGCTCAGCCTGCCTGCAACCTCCAAATACCAGCAGGAGCAACATCCACCATACTGGGACTGCAAACGAGGTGAACATGCTCTGCTTCAACCTCTGCCTTGCTCCTTCCTGCAGCTCTCCTAAGCACTCTGCAGCACATGGCCAATTAACTCTGCCTCCCTCAGCATCAGTATTAACTGGCAAAGAGCTCCATAAAAAGCAGCATGGCCAGAAGAACTCCCTCTTTTCACTGCAACCGGGAGCCCGATTGCGATCGCAGACCCCCCAAGGGAAACATCACTCTCTGCTCAACCTGCCTGCAACCTCCCACTACCAGCGGGAGCAACATCCACCATACTGGGACTGCAAACGAGGTGAGCCTGCTCTGCTTCAACTTCTGCCTTGCTCCTTCCTGCAGCTCTCCTAAGCACTCTGCAGCACATGGCTAATTAACTCTGCCTCCCTCAGCATCAGCATTAACCAGCACAGAGCTCCATAAAAAGCAGTGCAGCACAGGCGCGCCCATGCCTGGTGGGCCTCAGCTGGAGGGCCTCACCAGAAGGCCCTTAGGCATGGCCCTTCAGCATGGACTTGAGGTGTGGATTCAACCCTACCATGATTGTCCAGCAATAACAAGGCTACTACCCATCACTGTTCAGAAGAACTATTGGTAAAAATCTCTGTTTACTGTTTCATATCACCATTCTGTTTCGCTGATATTATTTGTATATGCCAGAAATATTGTAAGCTCATGATAGGTTTTTGCTGATATAATCTCAGTTACACCTCCTGTTCATCATTGCTATTCTATACATGATCGCTATTGTTATCCTAATCACCACATCTTCTGACTGCCATATTCGTTTACAACTCCCCAGATCTTAATAAGAGCAGATTTAACATTATTTGCTGAACAATTCAAACGTCTGTAAGCTACCCCTGCCAATGTCTCCCCTATTCATCATATTGAAACACGCTTGCATGGATATACTGTATATATAAAGTACATATTGATTTTATGAAGATGAGTAGATATATACATATCTATACCTCAGTCTACTCAATCATCCTCACATAACTCCCATTGTACTATTTCAGTGAACCCCTTCCCACTCTCTCACCCCTGTTTACATCTTGGTTACTGAGGGTCATAACACACAGACCTCCTCCAAGTCCCTCAGTTTACTGCCTAACCCCCTCTACTCACTCTTTGAGCTGCAGGCACCTGCCATCCCTTCACAGGCCTCCCCGGCCATTCCCCTCTCTTTGCACACTTACTCACCTAAAAGTCAAAATGAACATTATCATGAAAATAATATGTTCTTACCTCATCACTACAACCTTATTATTATGCTCCAAAGTCATACAGACACACCAAGCACCCATAATAAACCACCACTTCCAATATGCCCAGCCCCCCTTATTCTACAATCCAATACTCCCCAGAAACAAAGAGAGCTACAATGTTCACTCTCAAAAATATAGGCAACACTGTAGATTAATTCATATCATCACAGCCTCCATCACCTCTCAACACACAACATAATGCCACTTCCTCCCTCCAGGATATTCTGATAAATTTACAAGCCATACTAACAAAATACCAGTAATCTGAGACCTGCTCCTTGATGAGTCTCTTGACTTTCTGTGCATCACAGAAATCTGGCTTACTGACAATGACTTGGTCCTGATAAATCAATTACTTTCAGCCAGTAATGTGGTATCATCAGCATAGAGAAGGTTGTTGAGTCTTCCACCAATCTTCACACCTCGGTTGTCTTCATACAGTCCTGCTTCTCTGATGATTTGTTCTGCATATAAATTAAAGAGGTAGGGGAAAGGTATGCAGCCTTGTCATACAGCTCTGCTGATTTTAAACCATTCTGTTTCTCCTAGTTCTGTTAGAACTGTTGCTTCTTGATCATTGAAAAGGTTGTGCAAAAGAACTATCAGGTGTTCTGGTATATCCATGCTTCTTAATGTGGCCCAGAGTTTCTCATGGTTTACACAGTCGAAAGCCTTGTTGTAGTCAATAAAACACATATGGATATCCTTTTGTCTTTTCAATGATCCATTTCACACCTGCGATAATGTCTCTTGTTCCTCGCCCTTTCCTGAACCCTGCTTGCATTTCAGGCAGTTCTCGTTCTAGGTATGGTTGTATTCTCTGCTGGATGATCTTGAGTAGAACCTTGTTGGCATTTGGGATCAGAATGATTGTGCGATAATTTCCATAGTCAGTCGGGTCACCTTTCTTCAGTATTGGTATAAACATAGATCTTTCCCAGTCAATTGGCCATGAATTTGTCTTCCAAATTTCCTGGCAGAGCCTTGTAAGTACATTTGATTGCTGTAATACTCCAATGGGAATGCCACCAATGCCCAGTGCTTTGTTCTTTGATAAGACTTCCAATGCTGCTTCAACTTCTTCTTTCATCACCAATGATTCCTGATCATAAGGTACAGGTTGAAACGGCGGTTGGTCCACTTGATCTTTATGGTATAATGACTCTGTATATTCTTTCCACCTTTTCTTGATCTTCCCACCATCATTCAACATGGATCCTTGAGCATCTTGTAGCATTCCAATTCAAGGCTGGGATTTTTCTTTAACTCTCATAGCTTTAGGAAAGCTGATCTTGCCCTTTCTCTAATAGTTTCTGAGTCTATTTCCTTGCATGAGTCATGTCTCCTTTCACGTTGAAAATCTCCATTGAGTTATGTGATTGCCTTTCTTTCTCCTCTGGCTTTAGCCTCTCTGTGTTTCTGGGCAATTTTCAGAGTTTCTTCAGTCATCCATTTTGGCCATTTTTGCTTTTACACCTTTTGTAGAGACTTCTCACATTCTCCCAACACAACCTTCTTGATGTCATCCCATAACTCTAAAGCATCTAAAGCAGCAAATTGATTTTGAAGGCAGCATTTCAATTTTGGTAGTATATTCTCAAGGTCATATTTTGCTACATTCATGAGTGGCTTGCTCTTTTTCAGCTTTAGTTTGAGTTTGCATACTAGTAGTTGGTGATCTGTACCACAGTCAGCTCCAGGTTTTGTCTTTGTTGATGTTATCAAGCTTTTCCATCTTTGACTTCCACAGATATAGTCAATTTGATTTTTGTACAATTCACTCGGTGAAGTCCATGTGTACAGTAGGGGATTGTGTTGCTGGAATAAGGTGTTTGAGATGAATAGATCGTTGGTCTTGAAGAATTCTATCAGTCTTTCACCAGCTTCATTTCTGTTGCCAAGCCCATGTTTTCCAAGCACTTTGCCTTCTTCTTTGTTGCCAAAATTTGTGTTCCAGTCACCCAGTACTATCAAGATATCCTGTTTGCATGTTCTGTCAATTTCAGCTTGTATTTGTTCATAAAACTCATCAATTTCTTCCTCTTCTACAGCTGTTGTTGGGACATATACCTGAATTATATTTGTGTTGATGCTCATTCCTCATAGAAGAATAAAAATTAAGCGTTCACTGACTGCACTGTACTTCATTACAGTTCCTGCAAGTTTCTTAATTATAAATGCAACACCATTTCTTCTTTGTCTTTCATTTCCAGCATAGAAGACCATGTGATCATCAGATGCAAAGTGCCTAATGCCAGTCCATTTCAGTCTGCTGAAACCCAACAGATCGAGTTGTACACATTCCATTTCATTCTTGACCATCTCTAACTTCCCTTGGCTCATGCTTCATATGTTCAGTGTTCCAATATGTAAGACATATTTGCAACTTCTGACTGTAATTTCATGTGCAGCTACATCAGCAGTCAGTTGTCTTGAGGGCTTTGATCCAATCACATCATTTATGCTAGCTTTACTCTGAGAAGTCTTAAGCTCATCCCCAGTAGCCACTTGTATGCCTTCCAACCTGAGAGTCTCATCTTTCAGCACTATAGTGCATTTTTTTTGTTGTTGTGACTATCCATTGGGTTTTCATGGCAAGATACAGAAGTAGATTTGCCAGGCTTTTCTTCCATGCAGGTAATTCTAGCATTGATGCCAGTGTCACAGAAATGTGATCCTCTGCCACCAACAACATCCCATTCTCCTGCTTCCCAGATGGGTGGTTTGTCTTAGGGGTATGTTTAATAAAGAATGTTGAGCAAGTGTGCCGTTAACATGTGCTATCAGCACCCTTGCACCCTTAATGCTGCGATACTGCATTAAAGGCTCTCACAGCATTAAGAGAACAGGAAACAGAGAGTAGGCATTAATGGAGTGGAGAGTGAGCATGGACAATGGGTGCTCCCTTAATGCCTGTTGCACAATCGTGAGTTAGAGCTCTTTAAAGCTGGGCACCCTAACACCAATGAAAACCGCTTGGAAAAGGGGTATTTTGAAGGGAGAGAGAATATTTAAATATCTGCAATGTGATGTACAGACAGGGATCCCAAGGTAGTGATAGTAATGCCCCATTTTCAGCAACTGCATAGTGCAAAGGGTATGAAAGGGCACAATGTTGATGTTGCAAATGGGCCGAAGGAAGTACCATGTGTGTGATGCAGTGGGGGCTGCTGGTGCACAAGCATGGCCATGCAGCTGCCCAGGGGAATCAACTATGATGGCCAGTATGACCCCACAGTGACACTGGCAGCACCCAGACATGCTGCTGCTGTTGAAAAGGTGATGTGCAACTGTGGGGTAAACCAAGGGGCCCTGGCACCCTAGGCAGACACCCCTGCCAGCTCCCACCCCTGCTGCTGCCAAAGACATCACTGGAGGGACAGTCTGTCAGCAGCAGTGACAGTACCCCTAAAGGGTGCTATAAAAAGCAGCCACCCTTGAAAGTACTGGAGTTGCGTGTGGCTGCCTCCCCCACCAGAAATGGAATTGGTGATAGCCTGGGAAGGGAGGTGGCTGTGGCAGCATGACTGGGCATGTATACCGCTGATGCCCCAACTGGACCTGTCTCCACAGGCACCAGCCTAACCTGCCCATTGGATGGACCGGCACTGCACCCCACCCCCACTAACACTATGTTGCCATGTCAGCATAATGAGGGTGCAGTGACGGCAGGTGCTGGGCCCCCTGCCAACAGCAAACAAAGGCTCTGACCTGGTCCTGTGTGTCATGTGCTATGCTATAGTTGCCTGAGTCACCATATGGATGAACAGTCTAATAGACAACATTTTGGTGGTGGTGAGAAGCGAGGAGGAATGTGACAAATTCTATCTACCCTTTTTGATGTCTAGGACATCTGCACCTTGCCCACTCACAATCTTAAATGACAGAGGTGTAAGGTTGGGGTCTCCAAATCCAGTCCTGGAGGGCCACAAACCAGTCAGGTTGGCAGGATATCTCTAATGCATATATATCTCATGCATATTCATTAGGGCTATCCCAAAAACCTGCCAGGATTGTGGCCCTCCAGGACAGAGTTGGACACCCCTGGTCTAGATAAACAATACTGCATTCTGCTTCAGTAGAAACAGCTGCTGTAACATGAAATGGTGTAGTAGAGTCCCAACCCAACAGGAGTAGGGCACAGGGCCTAAATGTGACAAGCAGTTCTTTCATACTACAGTTGTGCAGTAAACCAGGCGACTGGCATTATGGGCTCTAAACCAGGGATCCTCAAACCTGTCCTGGAGGGCCGCAATCCTGCAGGTTTTTGGGATAGCCCTAATGAATATGCATGAGATATATATGCATTAGAGATATCCTCCCAACCTGACTGGTTTGTGGCCCTCCAGTACTGGATTGGGAGACCCCTGCCTTACACCTCTGCCATTTAAGATTGTGAGTGCGCAAGGTACAGATGTCCTAGACATCAAAAGGGTAGACAGAATTTGTCACATTGCTCCTCGATTCTCACCACCACCAAAATGTTGTCTAATAGACAACATTTTGGTGGTAGTGAGAAGCGAGGAGGAATGTGACAAAGCCCTATTGTTGTTGTTAAGTGCCGTCAAGTCAGAGTCGACTCATGGCGATCCTCTGGATAACTATCCTAAATTGTGTTCGGTCTTCAGTCAGGCGGCTCATTGTTGACAGACTGGTACCCGTAGCTGCTGTTATTGTATCGATCCATCTCATTGCTGGCCTTCCTCTTTTGCGTTGACCTTCTATCTTGCCAAGCATGATGTCTTTCTCTAATGATCTCTCTCTTCGCATGATGTGTCCAAAGTATGAAAGTCAAAGTCTTATCATCTGAGCTTCTAAAGAAAGTTTAGGTTTGATCTCCTCTAGTACCGACTGGTTTGTTCTTTGGGCAGTCCATGGTATACACAGTATTCGCCGCCAGCACCATAATTCAAAGGCATCAATTTTCTTCCTGTCTGTCTTTTCACTGTCCAGCTTTCACATCCATACGATGTTATTGAAAATACCATGGCTTGAACAAGTCGAATCTTTGTATGGAGAGAGACATCTCTGCTCTTGAGAATCTTATCTAGGTCTTTCATAGCCATTCTGCCAAGAGCAATGTGTCATCTGATTTCTTGACTGCTTGTTGCTTCTTTATTGTTAGTTGATCCAAGTAGGTTAAAGTTGTTCACAATTTCAATTTCTTCTCCTTCAACGATGAACCTGTTGATTATGCCAGTTGTCATGATCTTTGTCTTCTTTACATTAAGGTGCAGGCCCATTTTGTGACTATATTCTTTGATTGTGAGAAGCAAATGTTTCAGATCATCTTTCAGCCAGTAATGTGGTATCATCAGCATAGCGAAGGATGTTGATGAGTCTTCCACCAATCTTCACACCTCTGTTGTCTTCATACAATCCTGCTTCTCTGATGATTTGTTCTGCATATAAATTAAACAGGTAGGGGGAAAGTATGCAGCCTTGTCTTACACCTTTGCTTATTTTAAACCATTCTGTTTCTCCTTGTTCCGTTCGAACTGTTGCTTCTTGATCAATGTACAGATTGCGCAAGAGAATGATCAGGCAGAGGTCTAATAGAGGGCAGTTACATACATACAGATATCGCCTACTTGTAATACCTGACTGAAGTATTACATCATTACTGTGTCTATACAGTTTTGGCTCCCTCACATCTCTGCATTACATGCGGACAAATCCTATCCCTTAGATGGCCACCTGCAGGGCTCAACTCATGTTCTTATGCAGGGGCGGCCCAAGGGGGGTGCGGGGCCAAGTGCGGAGACTCAGTGCGGGGCCTCATTTGCATAAATATTTGCATAATGTTACCATACACTAACTTTTAGTAAACATGCTTCTTAATTAGTGTATGGATAAAGAAAGACTAAGGGGTATGTTTGCTAAATCATCTTAACGTCGTAGCGGCGGTATTATCGCGTGATAAGTGATGTTATTGTGCGATAACGTCACCTATCGCGTGATAATGCGGCTGCGGCCTTAAGGCACCCTAACGCTTTGAAATCCGGCTCTGAAGGGTGGAGTAAGACTTCCCAGAGGGCGGAGAGAAGGGGTAAATGGGCGGAGAGTGGGCGGTGAGTGGCTCCTTGCACACTAACGCCGTGAAATGAAGGGAAGAAAATTAGCGCGAGTGAAACCCTTGCGCTAGGCACATTTGCAGGAAAGAGAAACCATTTCAGTCAGCAATGTACAGCAAAGCCAGGGAAACCAAAAAATGTGATAGTAGTGATACATGTGCACGGAACAAAATGGCAAATAAACATAGAAAATGACCTGAACCATATTTAAAATCCCAATAACCAAGCTGGCCAATAGTGATATTAATGAGAAACATAAAGAAACAGTACTGAAAAAGCATAAAAAAGAAGATATCATGTTTGCAAGGGTCTATCTGTCCCCCTACAAGGTGAATGATCCCACATTGAAATAGCGGTGATCAGGGTTTTCCCTTTATATTGGGCAGGTTTGTTATGGCATGCACATGTGCCGCAACAGCAGGGTGGGCATGTAGGAAAGGGCAACTGTACAGATGCTGGAAATGGGATACAGAGGGCTGCAGGTGGCACATGCTGTGGTCCAGCTTGGGCACAGTGCGGACTAGGCAGATACCTAGGTGGCACATAGGAATGCTGAAACTGTAGAGCAGCCAGACAGCAACTGATGAGGGTCCAACATGGGCATGAGTGTGTGTCCCACAGTGTCACAGGGGAGATTACCCAGCAGGTACCCCCAAGGGCACATAACATTGGCAGGCGGTGCGGGGGGGGGGGGAAGCACGCATGTCCATGTAGGCACCCCTACCCGAGAACCCACACCATAGGCAGCTGCCTACCAGCTTACTGGATGGCCTGGGACTGCACACCACCAGCACCACTGGCATAATGGCATGGCAGCATGGTGGCGGAGGGGTGATGGTGGCGGAGGGGGCAGTGGCATCTGCCCACAGCAGACCATGGCCTAGCCCCATTTAGGTGGGTGCTGTGCAATGCAACAGACAGGGTCTGTCTGACAAACAGTCATGGTATCCCCAGGGAATGAACTGTCCCTATGGCAACAGTGTGGTGCAGTACACACAGCCAGTGTGTTCAGGAGCAGAAGGTCACAATTTCAAGTCCCAACTGTGGCTACTGCCAACCCTTTCCCCATATTTTACCCAGTACTAAACCGTGGTAATAAAGACGGAACCTTTATTGCAGATAAAATAAACATGCCTGGGGGTGTTCCAAGATGGCGGCAGCACTTTAGCTGTGTGAACACGCTTTTCTAATGGGGAAAAAGAGGAAAGGCAAATCAGGGCCTTTGCCCTCCCAACCCTCTGCTGCCTCGACGCCGGTTTCTGGTGCCTCTGGCCCCTTAGATACTTACTTTTTGCGGATTACACGGGATTCAGACAAGTCCGGTGGAGAAACCCGATTGGCGGCTTCGTCGGAGCTGGGTAGTTCGGCAGCCGCCTCAGTGTCATCGTCCTCCCCTGTTTTGAGCCCGGCGCTGAAGGTCTTTCACAGCCACGCCATGCCTGCTGGCTTCCTGGAGGTTTCACCCCCCCCCACTACATCGGAGGAAGTGGCTGCCTCGGATGGGCCAGCAAGGAGTGTGGCTGCAGACTTGAAAAGTGGAGCTAAGAGCAAGCTCCCCACTGTTTCAACATCGGCCTCCGACGGAGGAGTGTCTGTGACGCGGGCCCTTTCTGTTGTCCCACGGGACGAACTTCAAACACATACGGAGGTGGCGGATTCAGCACTGGATACGGAGGTGGTGTTCTCTCTGTAACGTCCTGCAAATTTTACACTGGAATCTATATGGACTGCGATTGCCTCTTTGGGTGAAGCTTTACTACCTCAAATATCTTCTTTGTCTGCTAAGGTTAAGTCCAATATGGGAGCAGTAACTGTTTTGGAGAGAAAAGTGTCTGATATTTGTGTGGAGGAAGAAGAGACACGTAATAGACTATCTAGCTTGGAAGATCAATCTGATACGTTTAAAAAGAACTCTATTTCTGTTCTCATGAAGCTGGAACAGTTAGAAAATCTTTCTCGAGCTAATAACTTGAGATTAGTTAATTTTCCTAGGTCATCTTCTATTGGTCCTAGGGATATGTTTAAAGAATACTTATTGGAAATTTTGGGGGTATCCCCTGAGTTACTGCCTCCTTTAGTTAAAATTTATTTTTTACCTAATGCGAAGCGTTCTACTGCTTGTAAGATTATGGAGGGAGGTATGTCACAAGGGGATGTTTTAGATGTAACTAATTTGTTGGAGAAGTCAGGGGACTCTTTGGAGTCTTCTACTCTCCTTGTGACTTTTGCCTTGTTGTCAGACAGAGAGTGTTTACTGAAGCTTTTTTACCGTAATAGGAAATCTTCCTTTCCGGGCTTTGCAGTTTGTATTTACCCTGATTTATCGAGGGAAACACAGAAACACCGTAGAGAGTTTCTTTTGTTACGACCGGGGGTTTTGCAGTTGGGGGGGCTCTTCTTTCTTAAACACCCTTGTAAGTGTTTGGTTAAGTACCAAGCTGTTTCTTATGTGTTTTTTGAGCCCTCCCAACTGTTGGCCTTCATTACTGCTAGGCTTGTAGAATCTTCCATTGACCCCCCGTAATTGTGCTCAATTGTGTAATAGTTTTATGTAAAATCATTTTTATTGTTTTCCATATACATGTATACATTCAAGTTGCCCCCCATAACATTCTGGGGCTGTCGTGCTAGAATACTATACCAGGTAAAGAATATATACAGGTGGATACAGGGAACCACTGATAGCGTACAGAGAAACAACTACACTCTAACGTCCAGGCTGAACCAATGGAAAAGGAGACAGCACAGTCAATAAGAGAAAATGACAGAGGAGTAACAGTCGGGATAGAGTTGAGCTTTAACAGATCTGGATCTGTACCAGAGGTCCCCAGTGGAACTCGTATCCGTTAGCAGCCTAACAGGGGTACAACCGGGAGCAACAACAGTAAAACAAGCCAAACCCTCCCAGAAGCCCCACCCCCTCCCTCCCCCCCTCCCCAACCCCCATGGGCAGCTCTCTCCCCCCCCCTTCCCAGAGAAACCTAAGAGGGGGAAACCATACCTGCCACGCCCTCCTGGACCCACAAGCCTCCCCTCCACTATCACACCACCAAGCATAACTTCGCTCCCGGGGTACCCATCTCATTCCTCCCCTTGGGCCGACCTAACAGAGTCGAACAAGGGTTCCCAAATTGTTTGAAAATGTTCCCAGGGGGGAGGAAGTGACGTCATCGGCTGGAATGGCAGCTTAGACAGTGAGCTCCGGTGGGCAGCTTAAGAGTTGGAGTTTTACCCCCTCATCCAAACCCGACGGACGGTGAAAAATAGCCGGCAGTGGTGGAGGAAAGCCTGCTGGGCAGGATGGCGACGAGAAAGAAGGCGGCGGACTTGAAGGAGTTCGCGTACAGCGGCGCCAAAACCGCAGGTGGTGAGAAAAAGATGGCGGGGACGAGCGCGGGAAATGGAGTGGCCCAGGAGAGCAAGGGGCAAAGAGGCGAGGCCCGCGAGCAGGCGGAGATGGTGATCCAGAATGTGACCCGAGAGGAGATGTGCGGCTGGTTCGGGGAGCTTAAAACGGAGCTGCAGGCTGTGAAAGTGGAAGTTGGTGACATGTGCGCAGCCATGAAGGAGGAGATGGGGGAGCTGGCCAGCCGGGTGGAGGAGCACGAGCAACAACTGGGGCGCCTGGACACGCGGCAGGCTGGCATGGAGCGCTCATTTACGGAGCTGGAGATGTGGAAGGACCAAATGTTGGTGAAAATCGAAGATCTGGAGAACCGGTCCCGCAGGAGCAATTTACGCATTCGCGGAGTACCGGAAGAGAAGGAGTATCTGGATGGGGAGAAGGTGGCACAGGCGGTGCTCAGGTCTGTTTTACGGGAGTTGGGGAACGAGACGGAGCAAGTGGACATCAAACTGGTGAGAGCACACCGTGCCTTAGGGCCCAGCAGACCGAACCGCCCAAGAGACATTGTGATTTGCATGGAGGATTTTAAGCTCAAGGAGCGGATTCTTACGTTGACTCGTAATCGCAGGGACTTTGTGTGGCAGGGCTACAGCCTTCAGCTTTACCCAGATTTAGCTGCTGGGACTTTACAAAGGCGCAGGGACATGCAACCTGTTACAACTATACTGCGCAAAGAAAATGTCCGGTATAGGTGGTTATACCCTTTTGGACTTCTTTTCACGGTTGGGCTGAAGAACTGGAGAGTTCATACAGTGAAGGAGGCCCTGGCAGCTTTGAAGGGGGCGGGGCTGGAGGGCGGAATGAGGAGAGCCCAGCCTGAAGAATGTCGAGGGGCGGAGGAGTCGGAGCAGCGGAGGAGTGGTGGGAACCGTCAACGAAGCCCGGAGGTAGCGGCGGAGGAGCAGCGTGTACGGGACACCCGAGATGCGGATGCATGAGGAACTGCACGGGGCTGATGAAAACTATGCTGCATAGGACAGGACTTTGTGTTGCAGTCCTGTCTTTTGTTTCTTCTTTTTGTTTTGTTTTTCCTTTCTCTCTCCTCATTGATGTGTTTGGTGTTTCTTACAATTGTATATGCTGACATGGGGAGGTATCATGCGGTTGCATATCCCTTTGTTTTTTTATGGTTTGTTTGTTTTTTTTTGTTTTCTGTTGCATTCTCCCCGGAGGCCCAGGGAGTGGGGGGAGGAGGGGGGTGGGGTAGGAAGGGTGGCAGCAGGTGGGTGTCTGTGTAAGTCCGGATTGGGATAGTTGTTTTGGGGAGAGAGAGGGGGGGAAGAGTGGTAAGGGGCATGGGTATGGAGGGTCGGGGGGGGGAAATGAAGGTGATACGGAGGGGGGGGATAAGAAGTTGCCTCTGGTCGATGGGCACTACTCTGATGGCGACCTCCATGGGGAGGAGGGGGGTAGGGGGAGGGGAGGGGGTGGGAGGGAGGGGGGAAGTGTGGGGGGGAGGTGGGGGGAGGGGGGTGGGGGGAAGGGGGGAGGGGAGAGGGAGGGGGGGAAGGGAGGGGAGGGGGGGAAGAAGGGGGGGCATGGGAAACAGAATGGGGGGGGGAGGGGGGAGACGTGTGGGAATGCAGGCCCTGATAGTAGCCACGCTGAATGTACGTGGGTTGGGCACCTGGAGGAAGCGCAGGATGGTGGAGCGGGAAGCAGACAGGCTGCGAGCGGATTTTGTATGTATACAGGAGACCCATTTAAAAGTGGGGCAGGAGCGGATGTTACAGACGAGAAAATATCCGAGAGTGGTGTTGGCGGGGCAGAGGGAAGAGGCTCGGAGGGGAGGAGTGGGTATAATGGTGGGGGCGGCATGGGTGGACAAGGTGGTGGGTGAATTTAGGGATAAAAAGGGTAGGGCGGTGGGCATCAGAGTTCAAATGGGGAAGGAACAGGTGTGGATTGTGAGCGTGTATGGACCCAATGAGAAGCAGGGTGAGTTTTTTGAGAGAATGCAGAATGTTTTGGGAGGCTTGAGTGAGGCACCCCTTATCATTGGGGGGGACTTTAATCTGACTGTGAACCCGAGATTAGATAATGGAGGGGGTAGCGGTTTGGGGAAGCGTGTGGACCGGGTTAAGATGCGGACTATGCGTGAACGATTGGGGGTAGTGGATGTTTGGAGGAGTCAAAACCCAGGCTGTAAGCAATACACGCACTACTCCGCACCGCACGGTACTTACAGCCGGATTGATATGGTGTGGGTAGGCGGAGGCTGGGTGAACCGGGTGGTGGAGGCGGTTCATGGAGACATTACTTGGACGGACCATGCTCCGGTAATTGTTACATTTAGCCTGGGGTATGTAGATGAGGGGCTTAAATTCTGGAGGCTTAATGAGGCATTGCTGGAGGAGCCGGAGGTGGTGGAGTGCTTGGGAGAGGTGGTGAAGGAGTACCAAGACCTTAACCTGAATGGTGAAGTGGGGTTGGGGATGGTATGGGATGGGTTAAAGGCGGTGGTGCGGGGTCATTTGGTCCAGGCAGCAGCCAGGGAGCGCCGGAGGAGAGGGGAAAAGGAATCTAGGTTACTGCAAGATATAAGGACTCTGGAGAAACAGGCCCAAGGGGGGCGGAGGGGGGAGGTTCACGAGCAATTGAAGGTGCTGAGGGGGCAGTTGGACCAGTTACGGGCGAGTGACATTGCGTACGGGTTGCGTGTGCTCAAGCAAGGTTGGTTAGAGGGAGGGAATAGGGTGGGGAGGAGGTTAGCTCAACGTCTGCGGCATAAGGTGATGCAATCCACTATAGGAGGTATCAGAGGGGTAGGGGGGACGCTGCTGCATGGTAATAATGAAATTAGAGCGACCTTTGCAGATTATTACAGGCAATTATACTGCAGTGAGGTGACGGGGGGAAAGGCTGAGTGTGAGGCCTATTTACAAGGGTGTGCTCTGCCGTCTTTGTCGGAGGATGAGGCGGAATGGTTGGACCGACCTATATCGGAGGGGGAAGTTGACATGGCGATAGGGTCCTTGAAGAGGGGCAAGGCCCCAGGGTTGGATGGTTTGTCGGGGCGGTTTTACCAAGTGTTTCGTTCGGTGCTGGGGCCCTTGATGGTGAAAGTGTTTAATGGAGTCTTGACCGGGGGGGACATTCCTCGCTCCATGCGGGAAGCGGGTATTACGGTTCTTCCTAAGCCGGGTAAGGATCCAATGGTATGTGGGTCATATAGGCCCATCTCCCTATTGAATGTGGATGCTAAGTTGTTGGCAAAGGTGTTGGCTACTCGATTGGCGGGGGTGATGCCCACATTGGTACACCCTGACCAAACAGGGTTTATTAGTGGGCGCCAAGGGGGTGATAATATTCGCAAACTCTGCAATCTCACTTGGGAAGTGCAGCGGACCGGGCAACGGGCCGTTTTCCTCTCAGTGGATGCCGAAAAAGCGTTTGATAGGGTGGAATGGCCATTTATGATTAGCGTGTTGGAAAAAGTGGGGTTAGGCAAAAACTTTGTTCGATGGGTCCAGGCGATGTATAAGGAGCCGCAGGCTCGAGTGCGGGTTAATGGTAGCTACTCAGAGGGGTTCCGGCTGGGGCGGGGCACACGACAGGGATGCCCCTTGTCCCCTTTACTCTTTGCGTTGGTCATTGAGCCGCTGGCGGCGAGGGTGCGGGAGTTGCAGGATATTAAAGGGGTTCTAATGAATTCCCAGGAAGTGAAAATTACGTTGTTTGCCGACGATGTCATATTTACGCTTAGAGAGCCGGTGGTGACATTGCCGGTCCTGATGGGGGAGATAGCGCAATATAGTAAGGTGGCGGGGTATAAAATTAACAGCGGCAAATCAGAGATTTTGGGGTTTAACCTTGGGGCTGGGGTGGAGGCAGCGTTGAAGGGGGCGTTTGCGTTCAACTGGGTACCGGGATCTTATCGGTCTCTGGGGGTACAGATGGGTAGTAGACTGGGGGAGTTAGGGGCCAACAATTATGGGGGATTACTAGATGCGGTCCGACGTGACTTACAGAAGTGGAAGGGGCTGTATTTGACGTGGTTGGGGAGGATTGCCGTGCTAAAAATGAATGTGTTGCCGCGTTTTCTCTTTCTATTTAGCTCTCTGCCTTGTAAGGTGCCTCGAGCCTATTTGAAACATGCTCAGCAGATTATGTTGGAGTTTATCTGGGCAGGGAAGCGTCCGAGGGTGGCACGGAGTACGATGTACCGTCATGGCTTGGAGGGGGGACTGGGGGTGCCTTGGCTGGAAAAGTATTATTTAGCATCCCAGTTGAGGGTACTTCAAAGTTGGCAGGGGGGTGGACGAGACTCCTCGATGGGTGCTACTGGAGCAGGAATGTGGTAGTAGGGGCAGTTTGGCGGCATGGATTTGGGACCCGGGGGGCGGCTGGGGAAGGGGGGTGGTGGGGGGGCGAATCCTTTCCGGGCTCTGACAAAGGAATTGTGGTTGAAGACGCGGCGCCACTTGCTCGGGGGGAAATGTTACACGAGAGGTATGTATATTATGGGGGTGCGGGAGTTTACCCCAGGGCAGGAGGGCGGGGTATATCGAGAATGGTGGGAGAAGGGGTTGCGCCTAATGGGACAGTTGCTTCATCCTACGGGGCGAGTGAAAAGCTGGGGGGAATTGCAAATTGAATTTGGACTGGACAAGGGGGGATTTTTTTGCACACCTCCAGGTAGCGTCCTTTTTGGGTCAGCAGCGGGGTTTAAAGAAGACTTGAGGGGAGCAGTCACGGGGGTTGAGAGACTATTGAAGAGAGGGGGGAGGAAGGGGGCTATTGCTCAATTGTATAAGGAGTTGCTCCATAAGGAGGGGGTGGGGGATAGGATTCGAGGGGAAGTGGAATGGGAGAGGGCTTTAGGGGGGGATTGGGATCAGGAGCGCTGGCGTAGTATTTATGGATGGACTAAGCGGGTGGCCCCGAGTACGCTTCATTTGGAGAGTAGTCTTAAGATCCGATACCATGCGTATTGGACACCGTGGAGAATGCGGAAATTTTGTACGGAAGGAGAGGGGAGGTGCTGGAGGGGGTGTGAGGGACGGGGGGATTTGTATCACCTGCTGTGGGGGTGCCCTGCGGTGCGGAGTCTGTGGTTGGAATGGGAGGCGGTCATTAGGGAAGTGACGGGAGTCCCTGTCGCACTGACACCGGCTATGGCATTGTTGAATGAACTGGGGGGGGGTGGGGGAGAGGGGGCTGCTGCAGCAGATGATAGAGTATTGTGTTACAGCGGTGCGGGGGGCGCTTTTGGCCAGGTGGAGATGCAGCGTTCTCCCATCCCGAAGGGAGATAGTGTCGCGACTGACTGGAGTGAGAGATATGTGTGAAATAGTGGCATTTCGGGAGCATCAGGTGCATAAATTTAAATGTTTCTGGCAGGGCTACGATGAGTGGCTGCTGAAAATGGCAGGGGGAGGGGCGTAGAAGTTAGAGGTAGGGCTGGGTAGGGGGGGTGAGAAGGGGATGGACAGGGGGAGAGGGAGGGGGGGATCGGTCTACGGGGGATTAGGAGGGCTGGGGGAGGGGGAGGGGGTCTAGAAGGGGAGGGGTTGTGGGGTTAGGGTGCGTGGTTGATCTGGGTCGCCTAGACGGCTCTGGTCGACCGAGGGGGTAAGGAATCATTTTGGGGGAGGGGGTGGGTCTGCCTCGGTTGATTGTTTGGCAGAGGGGAGTGCAGTTTGTCGCCTCCCTGTTTTGTTGTCTTTAATTGAGTGTATTTGATCCAGTGTTGTTTTCTATTGAGTATACTGTTATACTGATGAAACCTTAATAAAACCTCAAGTTATAAAAAAAAGAAAATGTTCCCAGGATTTGTGTCCAAGGAGTTTAGCTGATCTACGCTCCATCTGCATTAAATCACGCAGTTGATGTTCCCATTCCACCGATACCGGGCCAGACTCAGACAGCCAATGGCGTAAAATACATTGCTTGGCCACTAAGAAACCCTTTTCATAAAACTGCCGCTGGGCTTTTGTACCCTGGATCCCTGGGTAAGCTAAATGAAACAAACACCATAGAGGGTGAAGGGATATCTGTATTTGAGTCCATTGACTCACTTTCATTCCAACTCCCCCCCAAAATATTTGAATGATAGGGCAGGACCAAAATCTGTGCAACAAAGTGCCTACCTCCCTCTTGCAGAGACCACACACATCCGCCGACACAATGCCCATCTTCCACGCCCTCACCTCCGAGACATACGCTCTCCACATCAATTTGAATTGCAGTTCGCGATATCGCACTGCTTCCACAAGCCCCCTGACTTGCAGAAAAGCCTGGCCCAGAGTCTCCTCTGTAAGGTCTTCCAAACCATCCTTCCGCCAACGAGCCACCAAAGGAGATAAACATTGCGGCGCGGCCGGGAGAACCGGCTCGGTGCGAAGCTGACTGGCAGACGCGCTCTCCTGAAGTCTGCCCATCAATGCCCAGAGACTAATGGTTCTCGACAAGGGCAGTGGGTCTCTAGCCAGACTAGCCACATAGTGACGGACCTGCAAATAAAAATAGAAGGTTGTCCTCTGCAGAGGATAGCGACAGAGTAATTGCTGAAACGATTTCAACTGATCGGAAGTCTCCATTCGCATCTGTCCAAGGTATTCCACACCAGCCTGCTTCCAGATCCGAGCCACTCCTCCCGCTCTACCGGGCACAAAACTACGATTACCGAGCAAAGGCAGGCAGTCCGTGGTCGACCAGTGCTGTCCCCGAGACCGACAGAGAACTCTCCATACCATCCGAAGCGTCCGCAAGTAATACGACTCCCTCCAGAACACCGGCAGCATTGACCCCCCACAGTGCAGCAAGTACGCTCTATGCCAAGACTCTGAGACTTGATCAAGGAGGGTTACGGGGAGGCGCTCCTCACTACCCACGACTAGATCGCTCACCCTGCGCGCTAGGTAACAAAGATTATAAGTTCTCAGAGAGGACCAACCCACACCCCTTCACTCACCGGGCGCATAAGCGCCGCCAACGCTATCCGAGGCCTTTTAGACTTCCATATAAACCAACCCAGCTGTTTATGTAGCTCCCTCAAGTCCTTCCGAGTTAACCACAAGGGTAATTGCCGCAAAAGATAAATCCAGCGCGGCCATTCCACCATTCTCACCAGGGCTATCCGGCCCATTAGCGAGAGCGGGAGAGCTCTCCACTTTTGCATTTTTGCTATCGTCGACGTCAGTAGAGGCCGAACATTGACCTCATAAAGACTCCGTGGGTGCGTGGGGATATGAATACCCAGATAGCGGATTGGCCCAATCGCCCAAGTTAATGGAAAGTCCCCCTTCCAAGATTGGCGAGATTGGTTAGCCACATCTAAGACCAGGGACTTCGAACGATTGATGCAGAGCCCGGAAAACCCCCCAAAGCTCTCAATAAGGCGAAGTGCCTCTGGCAAAGACTTCTCGGGATACGTAAGGCAGAGCAAGAGATCGTCTGCAAAAGCACTTACCTTGATGCCCCCACCGCGCCACTCGATACCCTGTACCATTGAAGACTCGGTCAAAGTAACTAACAGTGGCTCCAGTTGTAGGACATACAACAGTGGGGAGAGAGGACACCCTTGTCTCGTCCCCCTGTGCAATGTAAACGGTGGAGAGCTCCCCCCTCCAGTTTCAACTACCGCTAGGGGGGCATCGTAGAGCGCCTGGATCCATTGGGGAAACTGACCTTGAAAACCGAACTTCTGCAGGGCCGCAAACATATACTTCCAAGATACCCTATCGAACGCCTTCTCCGAGTCTAAGCTAGCGAGAATTAATGGCTCCCGATTGAGCAGACACTTCTCAATTCCTAAAAGCACCTTGCCTATATTGACCGAAGCCTCGCGCCCCTTAACAAAGCCTGCCTGGTGCCGACCTACCAAGGCCGGAAGGAACAATTGAAGGCGGCTCGCCAGAACCGAAGCAAACAACTTCAGGTCAACGTTGATCAGCGAGATAGGCCTATAGGAGGCCGGATCCTCCAAATCTTTCCCCAGTTTTGGAATCAAACTGATACTAGCAGTACGCATGTCACGTGGAAAGGTGCCCAACTCCCCCGCCTCTTCATAGACCGCCACCAGCGTGGGCACCTACGACAGAGCCAACATCTTGTATGCTTCATAAGTAAATCCGTCCGGGCCTGGGGCCTTGTGTGGGGGTCCCTCTTGAATCGCTTTTTGTATTTCCCCCCCCCCCCGTTATAGGTTGATTCAAAACGGTCCTTTGCTCTTCCGAAAGCATAGGGAGGGAGACCCGTTGCAGAAAGGTTGCCAACTGCTCGGCATCCCCATCTTCCTGCTCATAAAGCTGTTCATAGAAGGAGCGAAACACCCGCGCAACCTCATCTCCTCGCGTATGCTGCCGGCCCTCAACATCTCTGATTACCGTCACTCCGCGGGGACCTGCCTTATCTCTCACTAGCCGTGCCAGCAGTTTACCAGACTGATCACCATACCGAAATAATTGATGACGGTAATATTGTTGCGATTGAATGGCTCTCTCCTGTAACAAGCCGTTCAATTGCTTCTGAATGCCCACATAAGGCGGGACGCCGCTCGCCCGACGAATTGCCTGGGACTTAGCGTTGCGAAGATCTCGAGTCAATCTAAGGATATCTTCATTGACTCTACGCTTCTCTGCTGCTACATAAGCTATGATATGGCGTCAAAGAACAGCCTTACCAGCTTCCCAAAAAGCTGCCACCGAACTAGCCGTCCCCTCATTATAATGCACATAATCCGACCAACACTTCCTAATAACTATGCATGTGCTGCATTAGTATGCACCACCCCATTGTATGCAAATGTATCTCATACATATTCATTAGGGACAGCATGAAAACCTGAACAGTGTTTGGCCCACAAGGACCGGAGTTGGGAACCTCTGCCCTAGAGCAGCGGCCAACAGGGGCATAAACACCCACACCCACAGGCTCCACTATCCAAAGCCTCATGGAGAGTCAGGCTGTTGGGCCCTGTGCGCAGCAGCATCTCCCAATACTAGCACTTGCATACCTTAGCAATGCCGCCCTAAACTTGGGAATACGTTACACATATAGCAAAAGGTTGCTATGAGTAATGGCAGATAACAATTCCTAAGTTAAGCACAATTTTCTGATAGAGCTGCATCATAGCAACCTTTCTGATATCTGTGGAGTGTGTTTCAGTTTTGGCTTCTGACAGTGTTTACCACCCCGGGGAGTGACCCCCAACAGTATTGTGTACCATAGCCATGCCTGCACTGTGCCCAGGACTGGTGTGGTGGCCAGGGCTGCCAAAAGCCTCTATATTTGCACAATGCTGGCATAGGTGTGGGAGTGTGTGTCTGTCTATCCAGTGTGTTGCGGCTGCGTACACCTTACTCAGCCCACACTACTTGCACTGTTTCCAGTGTTAGCCTGCCAATGTGCATAATGAGGAGCAAGGTACTGTGGGTATGGCCCAGACAAGGTAGCCTGGGCAAGATGCATCTGCATAGGGCATAGGGCAATGGCTGGGACATTGTAGTGCCCGGCCACAACCTGCACGGACAGGGTGGCCATAGCATGTCCTGCTGGGAGGTCACTCTCTCCCTGACTGAGCAGTGACCACGGCATGGCTAGGTTCCCCCCATAGTGCTATGTAGTATTTCTCTCAAGTAATGTTTATGAGTTCTTTATTCTGGGGTCTAATCACTGACTTGTCTGCTTGGTGGGTGTGTTCACGTCCCAGTTTTGAGTGCACACATCTCCTCCAGGAACATGCACCATGGACTAGCTAGCAGACTGTCTGCAGTTAGTATGTGTATGGCTGGAATACCTTGCTGTGTGCAGTGGCTGGAGACTCACTGTGCTTGCTGCTGGAGAATGTCGGATAGTGGTGGGGGGCAGCTGAGCATTTCCAGGCCTACTGTCTGCTATTGCCTTATGGATGCGTACAGATCTGCATTGACTGCACTGTAAGGGTGCCTGTTCCCCAGCAGGACTGGGGAAGATGGTCCCCTCTACTGCCACCATTGCAGGGATGTAGAATGTGGATCTGTTGGTGGGAGATCCTGTCCCCCCACCCTGAGCCCCAGAGGGCGGGTTGGGTGGTGCTACATAATCTGCCTATGGGTCCAAACACCCCCCTTCACTTAAATCATGTGACTATGGCACCCACACAGGATATGCACTATTCTGGGTGCATCCTAGTTCACAAAGGCTAGACATGACTGAGAAATACAGATGGACACAGGTGTATCCTAGGTGTGTCTGCAAGGACTACCTATCACACACTGGCACTGATAGCGACCTACAGCATAGTCTGTCTCAGCTAAGCCAGGTACTGTGGACCTGGTGCCGGGCGCCCCACCTCGCCCTCAGGGTGAGCACAGTATCCCCACAATGTGTCGTCCTGTAGCTACTCTGTGCCAGTACCACACACGCTCAGTTCCCCCTACCAGGCCAAGGTGCTGTGGGCGTGCATACCCCATCTTGTGATCATCTGTAGACTGATGATCTTCATGTGTAGTGCATCATGGGTACGGGTGGGTTAACCCTATCCTGATAACCACAGCAGACAGTTTGTGCGGTGACCTGCAGTCCTTCTGTAGCCAGCCAGGGGTTTGTGAGTAACTATAGAGATGTAGCCCACTGGTTGTTTCACTAACTGTGGAGGCAGAGGTCATGGGTTTGATCCCACAGTGGTGTTATTTGATAGGGCTGTCTGGGGAATTTTCTTTTTTAATTTAAATTAGTGCTGCCAGCAAAAACACCCTCACAGTGCTGTAACCTTAAGGTGCCTCATAAGGCGCCCTATAAAACGCTCTATAAGGCGCCCTATAGGGAACATTATAAGGTGCCTTGGCGGACAGTGAACTTTATAATGTGCCCTCTGGAGTGCCTTATAGGGCACCTTATGAGGCACCTTAGGTTACGGCACTGTGAGGGTGTGTTTGCTGGCAGCACTAATTTAAATTAAAAAAGAAAATGCCTCAGACAGCACTGATTTAAAGTAAAGAGTAATGCCTCAGACAGCCTTACTCATTAAGCCCACTGGGGGATAGAACTCATGACCCCTGTTTGAGCAGTCATTGTATTAACCAGTGTGCTACATCTCTGCTGCTGTGTTTGGAGGTCAGCGCGCCTAATTAAGACTAACGCGCGTTAAAGTGCCACGGCTCCCTCTATCGCGCGATAACGGACTTTAGCGGATGATAACCCAAAATGCTACCTTAAGACCAGAACGCCCACTACCTTATATGGCATTCGTCACAGTAAGACTGCAACTAACACCAGTAACATTAAGATGGTTTAGTAAACATACCCCTAAAAGATTTCTACATTGCTATAATCCAGTGCCCACTGCTAGGCACATTAGGAACTACTACAAACACTGCCCATTTAGAACCCATAGCAAACCTGCCGTATCGTAACAGCACTACCAGGACTCACAAAGCACAATACTCTACCTATCAAAAGGCAACCCTGCAAATATTAAACCAATACATTTCAGAGAATAACAATGCATGACCTACTGGGGAAAGAGAACAAGTGGCAATGTCAAATAGGAATTACATAAACAGAATACCTCAGCTCAGTTACACATGCAGAACATAGACCATCACCAAACAAGGAATCACAATTTAGAAACAGGAAGACAATAATTAAACTGGGAACCCCAAAGCCAAATTTGGAATGTACAACAACACTGTAGAAATAAAACTATAAATTAATTTCCTCTTGTACTAAACAAAGCGCAGACGTCAATGATGCACATTTCCCAGAGCTGACATATTCCAGTTAATAAATTCAAAATAAAGAGATATTTTTCTGCCTTTTGTGCATTTTTTTTTTCAGTTGCAATTGCTCCAGTCACTTTCTTCTGGTTTCTTTGTGTCTTCTGCTAACTCTCCATCGTCTGCTGTTCATTTGTCCTTTCTTCTCTCTTCTAGTTTTTTTCCATCCTCTCTCTACATCTGCTTTAACTTGCTAATCTTTCTCCTTTTGCTCTTATCTCATTCCTTTTTCATCCTCTCAAATTTTACCCCTCCATCCTCAATCCCCATTTACTCTCCCAATATCCGGCTAATTGTAGTTTTGTCTTCCCTCCCCCACAAAATATTTTTCCCCTCTCCATTTCACTCTCCCAGCCCCATCCCATTCTAATCCTCCCCAACATCAGCTCCCTTCTAGTTCCAGCCCCACCCAGCATCCTCTTCCTTCTAGTCCCTGCATCAGCCCATTTCCAGTCCTAGCCCCCCCATCAGCCCATTTCCAGTCCTAGCTCCCCCATCTATTTCCAGTCCTAGCCAAGTCCCCCATCAGCTCATTTCCAATCCCAGCCTCCCATCAGCCCATTTCTAGTCCTTTCCTAGCCCCACCATCAGCCCATGTCAAATCCTAGCTCCCCTCCACTCAGCCCATTTCCAATCCAAGCCCCCATGAGACTACTTCCAGTTCTAGCCCCTCCGTGAGTCCATTTCAATCCAAGTCCCCACCACAGCCCATTTCCATCGTAGCCCCTCCATCAGCCCATTTCCTGTCCTAGCCCCCCCCCCCCACTCAGTCCATTTCCAGTCCTAGCTCCCTCCCTTCACAGCCCATTTCCATTCCAAGCCCCCTCCCCATCAGCTATTTGCAGTTCAAGCCCCCTTCCACTCAGCCCATTTCCAGTCCTAGCCCCCACATAGCCCATTACCAGTCCTAAACCCCCCATCAGCCCACCTCCAGTCCTAACCCCCCTCCCCCCATCAGCCCAGGGAAACTTAAAAAAAAACCTGTCTGCCGCCGTGGCAGCAGCAGAATCATGTGTCCTGCGCCCCCCCCCGCGCCCCCCGCCTGCCCGGCAGAGCCCTCCCTGAATCCGTTCCCTCAGCCGGCTTTCAGAGCCGCAAAGGGAGAGTTTCCCTTTCTCGCAGCTCTGTTAAGCCCACTGGGGCTGATGGGAAACAGGAAATGTCCAAGTGCATCAGTATAGCTGTCGCCCATGTGCTCATGCCATGTAGAGTGCTCATGGATTTATTTTATTTATATTCTCTTATATACCGCGCTATTCTGCATCAGTGCAGTTTACATTGAACATACTGAAATTACATTGAACAGGGCATTATAACTTGGAGATAACTATTTTACAGGGAACATGGGCTATGGAGGGTTAAGTGGCTTGCCCAAGACCACAAGGAGCACCTGTGGGACTAGAAACCCCAGTCCTTCTGGCCCAAGGTTGCTGTCCTCTAGTGGGATTTGAACCCCCAACCTTCTGGCCCTAAGTACCTTGCCCCAACCACTAGGCCACTCCTCCACTCCATTGTTGGGTCCATCAGCTCCCACTTGTCCTTCCATCCATCACCTTTACTGGGGCTCCCTTATCCAGCATTAGAGTGACAGCCTTTTTTTGGACGTTAAAGTGCATGCTTGGTACCTTAACACCAGATGTTCTATTAGCACATGTTAAGTAGCCCATTGCACCCTTACTGCTGAAATGCCTCTTAACCGCCCAGATCCTTTTCGCATAGAAAACCCCTTATCACTGCCCTTAATGCTTGATACGGCCTGCTACCTTAATGCCCTTTAGTAAACATACCCCTTAGCCTAGCACCTCAGCTGAGGCCTGTCCATCTTGGGGACCCTGCCAGTAGTTAAGCTACTGATAGCTTAGCTCTCAGCATCACTTACACACAAGCCCTCACAGCATGACATGCTGCAAACCAAGTGAGGAACAAATCTCTAAGGACGTTATATTTATTTGTTTGGCTTCAGCTTATGCTAGTTGGTTGGTAGCTCAAGGCAAATACTATCAACAGTCTCCTACCCAGGAAGGCTTTTAAGTTCCTACCTGAGGTAACAGAGAGTGAACCTTCCTAAGTTCACAATGAGCATTAGCAGGATTTGAACTCTGACTTCCACTGTGTTTAGCTTGCTGTGCTAACCACTAGGCTACCCCTCCCCACTCTCTCATAAGACTGCTTGGATCTCCTAGAAAAATCATTGGTGGTAGAGAAAAGAGCAGGAAGTAGCTAAGTCAAATGAGCAACATGGAAACTACCCTATCTTTTAAATACTCAGCTGTATGTGAGAACTTCATAGGCAGCAAAGCACTCTAGCACAGACCAACTCAGAAACAACTACACTGGAAATTTCAATCTAGGATCTGGTAAGTGCTCCACTTCTCATGCCATATTGTATTTTATCCAGTATTAAAATGTTCAGAATTTTCAATGACAATTATATGCAATCTACTTTAGCAGCGTTTAATACAGCTGGTCTATAAAGGAGTGTTTTAGAATCCTTAAAGCTTCTTTGTTGAGGCAGCGATGAATGGATCACAGTCTGTGCCCGGGCCGGCCCAATCACTAGGCAAACTAGGCAGTTGCCTAGGGAAACAGCTTCTATGCGGGCAGGCATGCGGGGGCGGGGGAGGGTGAAGAAAAGGGCAACTAGAGTCAAAGCAAAGCAATGAATCTTGGCAGCCACATAAACTCAAAAAATCACCAGAGCATACTTTTACCTGCCAGAAGAATGGGCAATTTGCAAATAGTGAAAAAAGGGGAAAAGGCCTCAGAAACATCCCATCAAGATCATTAAGGCTAACTTAATTAAGTCTAGGCCACTCATCCTCACTCTTCCTACCTGAGGTAAGTGTGTATTATTTAAAAGTCCAATATACAACTTGGCACAACATTGAGTTTAAGTTTGAGCAGTCTGATACTGTGTTGGGACATTTTAAATTTGGGCAGTGCAAGTCCTGTGACAATCTGATTTCTTTTTGAACCCACAAACAGATCGTAGACATCGGCTGAAATATCATACTATGCGCCTTATGGATTATGTGATTTAAAAAAATTCAATGCCTTTGTGCCAAGTTGTATATTGGCAAGACTACTCAGCCTTTAAAGGTCTGGATAAATAAGTATTGTTATATAGCCTTTACCATAAAAAGGAATCAGCTCCATTGGTTTCACATTGTATGGCACAATCTCATTTGTTTGCGTCGTTATGAATTATGGCAAGTGATCATGCTCTTCCTTCTATTTGACGGGGTGATAGAAATTGACAGTTGCTTCAATTAGAATGCAAGTGATCTTCATATTGCATGTCATGCATCCACGCGGCCTAAGAGTGATGCAGGGCCATGCGCAAACACTGATTGTGGGGCCTCATTTGCATAGCCACTGGACCTCATTTGCATAAAATTAATTATTTTCTTTTAAAAAGTATATGTTGCCAATCTAAAATTTTAGGTAGCTTTCAAAGGAGTCCTTCACAAGCCTCTTTTTTCTCCTGCCAATGACTTAGGGGCATGTTTACTAAATATTAATGTGTGTTAAGTGCCACTGTGCCAATAGAAATAAATGGGTGTTCCTTCACTTAACACACCATTAACATTTGTGAATGTGCATTAACTTTTAGTAAACATGCCTCTTAATATTTGTCTGAATACCAGTGAGGATAGAGAAAGACCACCAGTTTTCTAGATTACTATACTACAGTGCCAACTGCCAGGTACATTAGGAAGTACTATAAACCCTGTCTATTAAGAACCTATAGCAAACCTGCCATATCATAACACCACTACCAGGACTCACAAAGCATCAAACCCTACCTATCAAAAGGCAACACTGTAAATATTAAACCACTACATCTCAGAGAATACCAATACATCTCCTACTGGGGAAAGAGAACCAATGAGACTGTCACATAGAAACTACGTGAACAGAATACCACAGCTTGCTTAAACATGCAAAACATAGACCATCACCAAACATAAAACAAAGGATCACAATTTAGAAATATGAAGACAATAATTAAGCTGGGAACCTTAAAAGCCAAACTTGGAATGTACAACACTGGAGAAATAAAACTATAAATTAATTTCCTCTTGTACTAAACAAAACACAAAGACATTGCACATTTCCCATATACCTGCTAATTAATTCAAAATAAAAAGATATTTTTCGGCGGAGCCTGATGTCCAGCGGGATGGTCGCATAACGCTGAGGCTCCCGAGAGGCCTACTCAGAATCCTGAATTAACACCTCACATACTTGGAACTTCTACTCTGATCTTGCCGGGGCACATTGGTGAGATGGCGGGGACCAAACCAACGCGCCTGGAATTTGGATCTCCAGCGGCTTCTCACGGCAAACGTTCCAAAACTGAACCTCCGTCCCCGCAGAAGGGGCCGGCCTTGTGCGAGGGCCCCGAAATGCAGCAGGAAATCCTCGTAGAGATTAGAGGGGTCAAAAACCTCGTGCAGGCAAACGGTGATGAAGCACTCCGAGCGCTGCGGGAAGATTTTGGTGTGCTGCAAAGCAAGCTAGAAGGGCTTTCTTTCTTCGCGTCAGGACAAAATGGAGAGCATATTGGACTCCCATGCGGCCCGGTTGTCCAAACTCGACAAAGTTGAACGCCAGGTGCGGGCCTTGCAGAAAGAGGTGGAAGATGGCAATAATAGAGCGCGCCGCAACAACATACGACTCGTGGGCATACCGGAGGGAGCGGAATCGGGAGACATGAAAGAGTTTTTATGCAAAATCCTCCCTTCCCTGCTCCAAATCACCTTTACCAAAGATTTGGAGATTGATCGCGCTCATCGTGTACCCACAAGCATAACGCTCAACAGGAAGACCCCGCGGCCTATCATTTTTCGACTTCTGAGATATCAACACGTGGAGCAAATTCTGAGTGCCTCTCGGGCAAAGGGCCATATGGAGTTTGAGAGCCACAAGATCTCCTTCTTTCCCGACTTGGCTAAACCCACGGTCGACCGCCGAAAGCGCTTTCTGGAATTCCGGCCGAGGCTTCAACAACTACAAGCACGCTATGGCCTGATGTACCCGGCCAAGCTCCGAGTCACGCTTCACAATCAGACAAGAACATTTGAGGACCCTGATCTACTAGCGGAGTTTTTGGATTCCAAAGAAGCCGACTTGATGCGCTGACTTCCAGAATATTCCTGCAAGTCTCCTCATATCCGCTGAACCTGCCATATTGGATCTGCCGCAGCCCAGCAAAGAGTCTGGCGTGGGCAGTCTGTTTGCCTTACTCTTGATGGTATCTGTGACCCGACTCCATCTACCCACAGTAGCCTCGATGAGTATCAGAGACAGTGTTAATTATGGACTCTGGTGTTTCTTTTCTTTTTTTATATGTCTTTCTATTTCCTCTCTAGGGCCTCCTCCCGCAGACATATGGTCGCCATATTCTTTGGGGGTTTTGCTTCTTCTCTAAGATACGTTGGTACATACTTTTCAATATGGGGTGTATTAGCCAGAATACTCGGTGATTATGACATTGTTGTACAGATTCTGATTATGTTGTATGTTATCAAAGCGCCCTTACCTAAAATGTCTATTACCGATTGATGGCACCATGTAAGATTTTCTCATTGAACGTAAAAGGAATCAATAATCCGATAAAACGGAAGAAAACCCTAAGCTACCTCAGTCAGGAAGCAGCGGATCTGATTTTTCTCCAAGAAACGCATTTAAATTCGAAGGAAACTCTTAAACTCAATATTAAACCTTACATGGTGGCCGCCTATTCCCCAGCCGTTTCTAAGAAATGTGGGGTTGCCATACTGGTTAGGAAATCTTTGCATGCTACTATTATTGCGACTAGCTCAGATACAGAAGGTAGATGGTCTAGAGTTCACCTCAAGATAGGTAGCCTTGAAGTTACATGTATATGCCTTTACGCTCCTAATGTGGATGACCCTGCCTTTTTTGCTACCATTGCTCAGGTTGCGCAGGCTTCTGCTAATACTTCATTGATCATTGGGGGGGATTTCAATCTAGTCCTTGATCCCCTGATTGACAAACAGCCGCCTAGGACGAGTGGTCCCCCCAAGAGTCACGCCACGCTTACCTCCCTGATCAAGGATCTTGCTTTAGTTGATCTATGGAGGTTACTACACCCCAATGAGCTTGACTTCACCTTCTTCTCCTCCCCTCATAAATCTCAGTCTCGCATAGACTTCTTTCTAATCTCAAAACTGTTAGTTCCTCAGGTGGACACTGCAAAGATTCATTCCCAACATATTTCAGATCATGCTGCCATTTCCTTTCAATTACACACTACTGCACCCCAGGGGAATTCGGGAGCCTGGTTCTTTGATAGAGCCCTGTTAACTCAGCCAGAGTTCCAGTCAGAAATTCGAGCAGCCATACAGGATTACTTCCATTTTAATCTACCCCAAGATACTGCGAATTGGGCTTGGTGGGAGGGCTTCAAAGCGGCCATTCGGGCAACGATCACTAGCTATCAAATCCGCCTGCGGAAACAACGCAAACAGCAGCTGCTTATACTAGACCAACAAATAAAAGCAGGCGAACGAGTTCTAACTTCACGTACGGACCCATGTGTCTTAATTCGCTTACAGCGTCTCCGTTTTCAATATAATTCAATCCTCTCAACTGCAGCTTCTAAGAGTATTGAGCTTCAGCGAGGGACATATTATCGTGAAAATAACCAAGCCGGTCGACTCTTAGCTAACGCCTTGAAAGGTCAAAAAGAAGCCAAACGCGTAGCGGCCCTTCGAGCTCCACAGGGAGGGGGCATAGTGACCACAGACTCCGACATTGTAGAGCTCTTTCGGGATTTCTATACCCGCCTATATCAATCTGAATGTGAGTTCTCGTCAGAGACATTCGAGCGATTGCTTTCTGGCATTCAGCGGCCGACCCTCTCTGAAGATGATAGGGATGCGATGGATGAACCCTTCTCTACTTCAGAGATCCAATCTGCCCTAAAACGAACAGCCTCGGGCCGTGCCGCAGGGCCCGATGGTCTCCCGACCGAATTCTACAGAACGTTCAGTGCAGATTTAGTTCCCTATTTAAAACTCTATTTTACTGCCCTTGCGGTAGATACATCCTCTTTGGGATCCTTTTCTGCAGCTAATGTGGTAGTATTTGAGAAAGAAGGCAGAGACCCGCTACTGACCGCCAACTACCGTCCAATCTCCCTACTTAATGCCGATTATAAGATCTTCGCAACGATCTTGGCCACCCGGCTATCTGACATGATGGCTACCCTAATTCACCCCGACCAATGCGGTTTTATACCCGGCAGATCAACTGCTGACAATGCTCGGACCTTGTGCCATGTGCTATCCAGTGCTGCCAATCTCGATCATCCATGGGTGGGTCTTTCCCTGGATGCCGAAAAAGCCTTTGATCGTCTAGAATGACCCTTCTTATTTGCAGTTCTCCGATGGTATGGCTTTGGAGAGGGCTTCCTCCGATATCTCCAAGTCATGTATACTCAACCCGTCGCCAGTATTTGTGTAAACGCCATCAAATCTCAGCCATTTAACCTCCAAAGAGGCACGCGACAAGGTTGCCCCCTATCACCAATGCTCTTTGATCTAGCTCTTGAACCCCTAGCCCTCCTTATTAGACAGTCCGCACGTATTCGAGGTGTCCCCTTTAGTCATAGGGAGATTAAACTCTCTGCATATGCAGATGACCTTATGCTCTTTGTATCCCTCGATTCGGTTCCAGCTGTCTTGGATCTGATTGACGGATACTCACAATTATCGGGCTATAAAATTAACTGGACCAAATCTGTAGCATTCCCACTGAACCGCTGGGTACATGAGGCTGACATGCAGGCCTTTCCCTTCCTTTGGCAATCCCGCATGGTGAAGTATCTCGGGGTCCATTACTGTTCTCCTTTAGAAGACACTATCAGTTTTAATGCCAAAGAGGTAGTCTCCAAAGTCCGTGAACTCACAAATCGTTGGTCTCCCTTATCTCTCACATGGTGGGGCCGCTTAGAAACTGTGAAAATGATGATAGTCCCCAAAGTGAACTACATTTTAGAAATGCTGCCATGCTTACTTCCGTTACATACTTATAAAGATATTGAGGGCCTTCTCGTCCGTTATCTCTGGCAGGGCAAGCCACCAAGGATAGCTAAACATAAACTGCAGTCTGCAAAGGAACGAGGGGGTACCAGATTTCCTGATTTTCTTAGATATCATCAAGCCTTCCTACTTAAGCAAGGTGCCCGATGGCTAGATGCCTCAACAGACAGCAGACCAGTTTGGCTTGACATAGAAGAGGAGCTTAGTAGCCCAATTCCGTTGACCCATCTCCCCGGTATGTCCTATCAAGTAGACACCCGCCATCCACCAATGATTGTCGATACTCTTGCGGCCTTTAACACTCTCATTCTATCACTGGGCCCAAGTGTATGTCCTCAGGACGGACTCCCGCTATGGAATAACCCCAGAATTCAAGTCCTAAATCGAACAATAGCATGGAAACCCTGGTACTCAAGGGGGATCTGGACACCCCAACAGCTTTTCTCTGCAGCTCGTTGGAAAACCTTTTCTGATTTACAAAAGGAATTTGCGTTACCAGTGAAACACTACTTTCAATTGATGCAGCTTCAACACTGCCTCAAAAGTGCTCGAATCATGCCGCCCTCTGCCCCTACTGAGGATGGGCTATTAGAGATAGTTCACTCTATTAGTAGTACACATGGGGTAGCCTCTAACTTTTATAAAATAATATGTCAGGGTACAGACACGGCCACTTTTAGAGCCCAACAAGCCTGGGAGCGCGAACTGCAAACCACTTTAACCCCTGTGCAATGGAGCGTTTTCTGGAGCAAAGTAGTGCGGGTTTCCCGGTCTGCCTCTGTTACCCAAACTCTCTTCTTTTTTGCACACAGATGCTTTTATACCCCAGAAAAAATAGCCAAATGGAACCCAAATGCTAGGGACCTGTGTTGGTCTTGCCATACTGCTGTGGGAACCTTCGCTCATGTTATTTATGAATGTCCTCAACTACAGGTCTATTGGGGGCGGGTCTGGGGTCGTATTCAATTTATCTTACACTTTCACGAACCTCTCTCTTGGAAGGTCGTGGGACTCCGCTCTGTGGCGGAGGTCCCCTCTCTTCCTAAGAAGGGTCGCTTTCTCCTTGATTTCATGCTGGGTATAGCCATATGCTTAATCACGAGGAATTGGAAGGATAGCTCTCGACTTACTGTCAATGAATGGTGGAACCTCGTCTGCTTATATAGTAAATATGAGCAGATACCTCGGAGAGCTATTCCCCATGTCCAAACTCACTCTCGCTTGTCTAAATGGCAGATGCTTAATGATTATGGACAATCTGCTCATTGTTCCAACATGCCTGTATAATGTGCACTCATCATGTTTTAGATCACCGTTAGGTTTTGTAACACAATAATGTAAGTACACGCCCGCTTCGGGAATGCTTAGTTTTCTAGAGAAGAAGCAGGGGGGAGGGGGGTGGCAGGGGTTTACTTTGGTGTATGTATTACACGTTATGTATCTGTCTTTTAGCTGTATGTCTTCCTTTTCCTTTGTTGTTATAAAACGAAAATAAAGAATTTAAAAAAAAAAAAAAAGATATTTTTCGATCTTTTGTTGTGTAGGCATTTTATTTTTCAGTCGCAATTGCTCCAGTTGCTTTCTTCTTGTTTCTTCATGTCTTCTGCTAACTCTCCATTGTCTGCTGTCCATTTGTCCTTTCTTCTCTCCTATAGTTTTTTCCATTCTCTCTCTACATCTGCTCTAACATACTGATCTTTCCCCTTTTGGTCTTTCCTCCATTTCTTTCTATATTCTTTTTTCATCCACTCAAATTTCATCCCTCCATCCTCAATCCCCATTTACTCTACTAATATCCGGCCAATCATAGGTTTTTCTTCCCTCTCACACGACATATTTTTTCCCTTCTCCATCCTCACTCCCCCAGCTTCTTTTTTTTCTCTCGCCAGCCTCATCCCCTTCTAGTCCTCACCAAATATCAGCTCCCTTCTTGTTCCAGCCCAACTCAGCATCTGCTCCCTTCCAGTCCCATTCTCCCATCCCCCACATCAACCCATTTGCAGTCCTAGCCTCCAGTCTTCTTCCAAGACCAGCAGCTCTCCCCTCCCCTATCAGCCTATTTGTAGTCCTAGCCCCCAGTTTTCTTCCAGGGCTAACAGCTCTCTCCTCCCCTCCTTCTTCAGCTCATTTCCAGTTCTTGCCCCCCCCCCCCACATCAACACATCAATCCATTCCAGTCCTAGCAACTCCAATCAGCCCATTTCCAGTCCTAGCCCCCCCCCCCCCCCCTGAAAGAGCCCCATGCCTGTCTGACTACCTTCAGAAGGAGCCGGGAGGCCTGAAGCCCGAAGCACCAGCTCACCTCTGCAGAGCCATAGGAGAAAAGAATAGCATTTTCCTTCTTTACCGTGGCTCTGTTAAAGTTGAGCCCACCAGTGCATTGAGTGTCAGGAGGTTAAATGGGGCATTTCCGTCTCGCGCAAGACATGAAATACCCCCGTTTAACCTCCCAGCTGCATGTGTCATTAGTGCTTGGAGAAAGTGTGCTTGTGATTCCCTTGCCTGGCCATCATCTGTGTCCACTTAAGTGTCTTTTGAGCTACTCTTTCTTTCCCTGCATCTATCCTCCATGCTTTTAGACCTATCTTCCACCCTCTTGAAAGACCACAGTATATTGCCACTTCCTCAACCTTTCTCTCCCAGCCATGCTAATTCCAAACTCCTATTGTCTCTGTCCCTGGCCCTTGCTGTGCCAGAGCCACTGTTGTCCAGCTGCCTGGTTCTTTCTGTCTGTGTGTGTTCCAGTGTTCCCTGCATCGCTTGTATGCATGTGTGTGTCTTGGTGTGCCAAATGGATTTGTGTGTCTGTGTGACTCCCAGTTGCCTGTGGGTTTGTTTGCAGGTGCAAGTGCAGTGCTATAGGTGTTGGTGGAGGGAGTTGCCAGATGTGGGTGGAGGAAGTCACATTATCTGGGTGGAGGAAATGACTAGGTGTGGGAGGAAGGAGGCAAGAGCTGTAGAGGTAAGGAACAGATGGTCTGCATAGGCAAAATGGCAGAAAGCCCACAAGTAACACAGGAGAGCTACCAGGAGGCATTCATATCACAGGGTCTAGAGGCCTAGGACCCAATTTCTAGACCTCATTGATGAGTAGTATCTCACCAGGTTCCATTTTGATAAGACAGCCATTCACCATCTCTGCCAGCAGCTAGAACCCTTTTTCCACTGCGTGATAGAGATGGGCTAGCTCATGCCTGCTACCTCAAAGTCACTAGAGCCCTCACCTTCCTAGCCACTGGTAGTTTCCAGTCCTGTTTGGCCATAACAGCAATTCTCAGCTAGTCAGGCATCTCACAATGCATCCCACATTTCCTGAGGGCCTTCCTAAGCTATACTGCACCAGTCCAAACACCTTGTCACCTGCTAGAGGTAAAATTCTTAAAAGGTGCATTCAATCTCAACAGCATAACTGGTGATTTCCTAATATATCATTCTCAGGACTTCACAGTCAATACAAACCACAACAGCTGATTTCCAAGGTCTCAGACTCATCAATCGCAAACTAGCAGGCAAGCCTGACTAGAAATTGCTCATATCGCATCAATGACCTTCAGATAGGAAATCGGTAGTGCAGTTTTTTTTCCACAGCAAGTGTTGTACAAAACAGAACAAAGAATGCTTCATGAATCAAGCATTAAGGTAAAAAACTCTTTCAGGCACTTAGCTTCAAAAAACCAGACGCTATATCTTCAGAGCATTCCAGCCCTGATCCCAACGCTCTTACAGGGCACCGCTGAGGCGTTTCACCGTCATCGGTTTCCTCGGGGGATCATAATACGAATACTGCTCAAATGTTTAAATCTTGATGCTGCCCGCGTTGTAGCATATACACAGAAGCTATTGCAGTTTCAGCCACCGGCTCTTCCAAAAAAGACCTATTACCAGCTAGTAGCTCTACCTGCTAGAGGCAGACAAATACTGGCTTTTATCAGAGCTGCACAAGTGGATATTAGAGATGACATTACTTAAGGATGCTCAATTTTGCCTCCCCCTGTTCGCAAGGGAGCATAACCCATTCATGTGGAAAGGTCTTTTTGTTGTTGTTGTTGTTGTTGCTAAGTGTTGTTGAGTCGGTGCCAACTCATGCATACCCTCTGCATAGCTATTCCAAACTGTATTTGATCTTCAGTCAAATGGCAAATTGTTGATAAAGTGTCATCCATAGCTGCTGTTATGGTATCCATCCATTGCATTGCTGGCCTTCCTCTTTTACGCTGACCTTCAACCTTACCCAGCATGATGTTTTTCTCAAATGAACTCTTTTGGCATGATGTGTCCAAAGTAGGAAAGTCAAAGTCTTTCTTGTGATCTGAGCTTCTTATGATGCTGCTGTTGTGTCAGCATATTGTTACATTTGTACGTATATCTGCCACTGAAGCCCAGTTTAATGCCACTGTTTAAGTCAGTAGGAGACCTATTTGTCATGCTAGCTTTGACACTGGCTAGTATATAGACTAAGGAAACATACAAAGTGCATTGAGTTAGAATAAAGTAGATGTAAGACAGTATTAAGTTGATTATCTAGGTAAATAGGCTATCTTAAACGTATCCATCTTATATGAGGGTAAACGTATATATGGGGATCAAATGTGGGCTTAGCCACAGTAAAGCAGGCGTGGGAGAGAACAAAATGAATTGCTTGGCATTTTCAAAACTATACATGCTGCTTTGCAGGGATAACCCCAGCCTAATAAATCAACCCAAGAACATATATAGGCTCTTTTTATTTTTATGGCTATATTTTCTTGTTTTGCAGGGAAAAGCATACCCAGATAAAGCAGGGGTAAAGCTCTGCAGGTATTTTTCTCATCGTAATTTTCAAAGGGGAAAGAACATGCATGCTTTCCTTTTTGAGAACGGATGCAAAGCCCTTGTGTTAATATACGCAAGAACTTTGCAACAGAATGCAGTTTTGAAAATTGTCCCGGATATTGCTATAAAGATGCAAAATAGTGGACCTAAGCGATGAAGGAGTTCAAAACTCTAGGCCAGCCAAACTGAACAGTAGACATTGCTTGACAATTTTCATGAGACTTTCACAAGGAACTGATTCTAGAAGTATCATAAGAAAAGTAGAGTTGAACAAGCTCTGTGTCTGACTGAGATCCAAATCTTTAATGATGACGCAAGTAACAGATGAACCACAAAAACTTCCCTGGCTAAAGAGAAAATTACAAGGTTAAGAACATGAGATATACCATACTGGGTCAGACCAAGGTCCATCAATTCCAGTATCCTGTTCTAACCCACAAAGATCAGAAAGATTTGGCATCTGTTTTTGCTCTTGTAGAGAAAGGAAGTGTGATCATGTGTGGTCAGGAAGAAGGAAAAAAAAAACATCTGATATGATAGCAGAGTGAGAATACTTAACTGCAGCATCAGCCCAAGCTCCACAGAACGCTATTTTCCTGTAGAAAGATGAGAAGAAAGGAAGAATGAATGAATGAGACGGTATTAGACTGGGAAGGAGGGGCAGAATGAGTACAGTTTGTCAGCAAGGAATGAATGAGAAGGGAAGGCAGAGAAAGGGAAAAACTAAGAGAAATAGATGGAAGAAAGAAGGAATGGAATATGGATGCATTTTAATGCAAGGCAACTGGCAGACAACATAAGACAAAGAAAGTCAGGGAAGTAATGCGAAAAAGGTGAAAGAAAAGAAAGAGATGAGGCAAGAAAAGAAACAATTCAAATGTAGAAAGAGAACACATTTTAAAAAAGGACTTGACGGCACTTACAAAAAATAAGACAGTGGAAAAAGCTAAGAGAAAACAAAAAGGAATGAGATATATGTTTAAACTACTAAGGTTTTGCACCTAACATGCAAAACAAACGTACGCTAAGTGGAAAGCTTCCATTTTAGCTGTCAGGGGCATGGCCAGCATTTCTCCAGCAGTTTACACTGGGATGTGAATGCTAACATGTGCTACACCTAATGATTCCCATTGAGGTGACAATTGTCCTAGTGCTTGTGGTAATGTGTTCTCCACACCCACACTCTGCCCATTCCCAACCACATTGCATGATGACTGATTACTATGGGGTATGTTTACTAAAGCACGGTAAAGTTACCAGCGATAAGTGCAACGTTAACATGAGCAATGCCATATAGGGAAGTGGGCGTACTGGCGTTAAGGTAGCAATGGCTGTTTAACGTGTGTTAAAGGGCGCCTTTGCAAGTTAGCGCATGTTAACGGGACATTGCACGTTAAAGCTGACAAACAAAGCACATTACAAGGCTGACAAGGCACTTTATAAGGTGCCTTATAGGGCACCTTAGGTTAGGGCACCTTATAAAGCACCTTATAAGGTGTCTTAACCTAAGGTGCCGTATAAGGTGCCCTAAGGATGTTAAGTTGACCCAAGATATGGTGCCCAAGGGCAGTAAGGTGCCCCAAGTTGACAAGCATGAAATGTAAGGCCAAAAAACAGATGTAACCCTAACACTGCACAAAGCACCAAGGAAAGGCAATGGACAAATGATGAAAGGAAGCAGAGGTAGGAGCTGATGGACCTGCCAAATCTGCATACAGCCGATGTGGCAGCCGGTAAAATGGACAAACATATTGGAGGCAGCTGTACCGATTCACAGGGTGTTGGCAATGTAAAGCGCTACAATGACAGTGGGTGGAAGAGGATGGGAATATGTGTCCTCCAGTGGAGGTAGAGGTGGCAAAATATTTGCAATGATAGGACAGAGGAGTAGTAGTGCCATGCAGAGCAGACACAGGAGAGGCAAGCATGAAGAGCCACAATGCAGAAAAGGGTACCAGTGCAGGACATGGAGTAGCAGCCTGCACATGAGGACAGGATGCTACACAGCTGGCAGACACAGATAGAGGGACAGAAGGATGGTTGGCAACTGTGATGAGGGTATTATGTGCTGGCAGCACAGATCTGCACAGATATGACTGTTACAGGAATGACAAGTAGTTATGCAGGACATGCATAAAAAAGGAGAACAAAGAGGAATTGAACCCATAACCACTAGCCAGAAAAAGAAATCAGTGCACAAACCAGTAGGCTACACCACCATGGTGAGTTCCAAAACAATGGCTGCATACAAGAACACTGCAGAGTACTACACAAAATGCCTGCTGTGTGCCAGGATAGGGCAACCCCAACAGTATCCATGATGCAATGCACATGTATAACAGCCGTCTACAGCTCATATCACAGTCTGTAATTTGGATGAGACCCACATATAAACACATGCACACACACTATGAAATGTTATGCAGTGGAAACAGCATGCAAAAGAGCAAATAACCTAAACAGAAAGGGCATCGGGGCCAGCTGAGGGGACAGCCGTGCGGATAGTCTGTGGACCAGGGCAAAATGGGGAACAGAATGAAAAAGGAGCATGTGAGAATTGAACCTATACACCAATGTGGCCCAGACCAGCTCAACAACAGCAATACCAATCCCCCAAGCTGACTGCACACATGGACAGTACAAAGAAATAGCCATATGTAACAGATGGGCTGCATAGAAGGCACACTGTGGTGCACAGTGAAGAGATGGAAGGGTGTGTGGAGAGGTGAGGAAGCTGCAGCCATTTCATGGTCAGGTTAGCAAAACACAAGAAAAGAAAAGGAAAGGAACATGTGGGATTCAAACTGGCAACCTATGGTGCTGCAACACATGTCCATAACCACTATCCCAAACAACCATGACAAGAACAATGCAAATATGTTCCTTCAAATGGAATGTGTGTATGGAAACCCGTAGCACCCTGTGAGGTGGCAGATGGCTGGCACATAGACAGCTGCCACCGTACAAGGATGTGAGCACAGGTGGGCCATGTACATCAGAAGTAAACCACTAAATACATTTGTCAGTGTGGTCAAGCAGCAGCAGCAGAGACAAATGTGCATCCAACATGTCACAAAAAAATCATTGGCCCATCTACAGATGATGAGCAGGACAGAAATGTGCAGGAGCTGCATGGTGTGTACTGTGCAGTAACCCCCCCTCCCTTGCAGCTTCACGCTCCAAATGCCATAGTCACATATGTGTGCATGTAGACAGTAGGCAGTGCATGATGAGGACCCAACACACATCAGTCATGAATTGTCCCCAAAAACATATCTGTCCGGCAATACAGGATGCACAAACCTGAGAAAGCATACACAGCAAAATGTCAGCAAGTGTACAGACAGATATATATATGTAACAACTCTTAGATACTGCTTTATTATACCAATCAAAGTGGCACAAATGGGACCAAAAACATTGACAAAATACAAAATGAGGACATGGTAACAGGTACAAGAGGCACATGTTCCCAGAGAATAAACAAAGCAGAACTTCACAGACATGCAGAGATAGCACTATGCAGAAGGTGTGCTGCAATGGGTGCTGTGGATACAGGATCCTCACACATATGTCACAGTACATGGAATGCACAAATGAAGGAAGAAAACGGACACTCACACTGCCACACTGCAAAGTTACCGGTGCAATGTGAGTGGCAGAACGTAAGGGGATAAATAGGACTTTGCAGACATGCAATGATTTGTTTGTAAATCAATGTAGAACAGCACATCTGTACAGTAACCAAAAACAATAAGATGTATATAGAGGTAGAAAGAAAGATCAAACATGGGGCAGTAACCCACACATAATCCACACTGCCATATGCACTGGTGTACCAACATATTCAGTCACATGTACCGTGTACATTGAACCATGACACAGTGCTGCCCCAGATGCACTGTAACACCCCTGGTGAGGGCAAACAGCAATCCAAGATGTTGGCGTGCATCAAAGTGGTGTGGTGGCAAACAGCGTGTCATGTCCTAGTGCAGGGTAGCCAGACAAATAGAAGAGGACCTACACAATGTTCCCCCTGTGCCACATGCATGGCTGTATGTGCCTGTTGATCCAAGCAGATGAGGATATCCTGCGGTGCAGGTCACACACATGAGCTTCACACACAAACACAATGTCAGATGGATGTACAACATACAGTGAGTATGTAAGTCCCTGCTGCACATGTAGGGACCAGTACACAATGTACACAGTGCAAATGGCATCTGTAACCCTACATGTCCCGTTAAGACTGTCCGTGAATCCCTGGGCATGCATAGTCAAGTGTGACATCTCAATGTGCCACAGTATTGCAAAGGTGATGTGTGTCTCCTGCGATGAACACAAGACCCAGCCAGAGCATGGCAGCAATAGTGTGCTGGTCATCCCTGTTATGCTCAAAGTAGAAGTCCAACAATAATGTCCATCATAGGCATGTGTCCTACTCGCATAGGTCAAGCATCCTATGGCACCATCTCTCAGGGATCGTTGCATGGTGTTGCTGTGTCCTCCAACAGGTTGGTGATGGTGACTGCAGATGCAGTGTAGTAGATGTACTGTGTGTGTCCTCTGCCCTGTGTAAAAAAGAGGAGAAACACCATCATGGTATGCTGCACACAACATCAGGGCACATTGCAGGGAGTGAAACATCAATGTATACATAGTGAAACGTCAGGCATGCAAACATTACATGATCACAACATAGAACACAGTGCATGTTGGGGACATTCGGAAATGGCACCGCAGACAAGGGTGTCATTTGGACATGGTCATGTCCATGCCCATGTCACATAGGCGGCTCAGAGGTCCACCTCATGCCCATCAGCATTGGTGCACAGAGACCCCACAGAAAAGCTCCATGAAACAAACAGCAAAACACAAACATGTAAAGGTTGATGTTAGTCACAAAAGATCCAAGGTGCAACCTACCGCAAGTGTGCATAAAGTGTCTGCTAGGGACTGTCTGAGGCAGGCAAAGGCCACAAGATGTCATAGTAAAGGCAGAAGATGTCATTGAAATGTGTTAAATCACCATGTCCCCATGTCCAGCAATCGTCGCCACATGTCCAAAGTATGGCGACATCTGTAAAATAGAAATGCTGATGCACAGTGGTCTGTCAGCACACAAGAGATAGGTCAGTCTACAACACAGAACACATGCGCACAATGTTCAGAAGGTCAACAGCAGTAAGGTAGAGATAGCACAGTCACTACCACTCCACAGGTGTACAGACACATCCCAGCACATGATAATGCAAAATGGCTGCACAGTGTATCATTACACAGACACGCCAAACACACACACACACACACACACACAGTATGACAAGGTGAGCATGCCACCAGTAGCATACGGCCTGTCTGTGCACAATTTGAGATCAGTGGAGATAAACGTTCAGTCCTTGCAATGATACACTGATGTTGGCTGATGCCACAATGTCAGGGAAGGGTGTACGTGCTGCCCACCACCAGAACACCTAGGACCTGTAGACACACACACCTCAGTTGGATGTGTCCCAAATACAGTGTTGGAAAACATGAACTGGTCAGGAACACATGCGCATATTTGTGCCAACATGAACATATGGGGTTTGGGGGTGCAGGTCAAAGAGGTATACAACAACATATGTGCAGTGGACAGATAACCTCAGACATGTGCTATGTTGGACTGTCCCCACAGAACAGTTACTTGTATGTCTACCTACCCCAGTTTCCTGCACGTTGAATGACCTACACATAGTTGCCACTGCACCACAGCACCAGATAGGTCCAAAAACATATTTTGGGGAGTCATAAACACAAGTGCAACATACATATGTCATGATGGAGCTGTGCAACACACACGGCAGCATGTACATGTATACCCATATGCATTTCCCCACATATGCAGTACTTACACGAGAAGAGCTCCTCAATCAGCTGTCTCCTGATTGCCATGCACTCACATGTGTCACCACGGGCACGTACAGGACGGCACATAAGATCATCTTCCAGATCCTGATTAATTTTGACTAGGATATTGTGCCTGAGAGCAATGTTTGCAGGATGCAACAGGCCAGAATGATCTGTGCCACAGTCATGGGTCGATATTGTAAGGCCCCACCAGTCCTATCCAGACACCTGAAGCGACTCTTCAAAACGCCAAAGGTGCGCTCGATGACTGAGTGGCTGGAGGCATGGGCCTAATTGTACCTCATCTCTGCACGTGTCCGTGGTTGACGCACAGAGGTCAGCAACCAGACATGACACCCATATCCGGCATCACCTGCAGAAAGAAATGTGGAAAGATCAATCAGGAGCTGATGTCCACACACATGTACACAAGCATGTATGTGCAAACCAACAACAGATAAAAGACTGACATATACATATGATGGCACATGATAGTAGACAACAGCTATGCGCCAGCGTCTGGAGGTGTGAGACACAGAACACTGGGGAAGGGTAATGAGGGCAATACACATCATCTGTAACCACACCAGACACATGACCAAACACCTGTAGCTGAACGGTAGTAGCGACAGTTGTGAACACATCAGGCAGACACATGCCAATGCACCCTGGACAAAAGCAGAAATGCACACTTGTGCAAGCATGTGATGGCCATGATACTGTCCACACACAGCAGGTGTTATAGGAACATGGACCTGAGGAGGCCAGACAGGATGGCAGAGACAACAATACACTGTTGATATACATGAAGCATATATGTGTGTTGTAACGTGTCAACATAAATATGACAATGTAAAATGCCCAAAACAGTCAAAGGTGAATGTGCTCCCAACACACAGTACCGCAGGAAAAAAAGATCTGGCAGCAAATCCACCCCCTCCCCCACGTTAGAACACACACACAGATGACACACACACACAACTAGGGACACAACACAAAGACAGACATGTGTGCATACAGTTACTCAGAGGAACACCATGTGCATGTCCAAGATGACAAATACTCATCCAGCAGGACACAGTCCTCATATCGTCCGCTCTCAAATTGTTTGAATAGTGCCGAGTGATGCAGGATATAGGCGTCATGGGTGGACCCTGCAAACCTAGGAACCACATTCAGAATACGCATATTTGCATCACATACAACCTGCACATTCAGGGAATGGTAGTGTTTGTGGTTGCGTAATACTGCCTCCCTGTCTCTGGGCGGGACAAGGGCAACATGTGTGCAATCAATAGCTCCCATCACATGCGGTATCCCTGCAACCTGTTCAAAGGCCTGGTTCAGGGTCCCCCACTGTTGCCTATTGCAATGTAATTCCTCACCCTGCTGACCATGGCTCTCAGTACTTGGTGGAGACAGCGTGAGAAGGTGGGCCAGCTCATCCCACCCACTGTGGCCACAGATGACTGGAAACAGCCAGAGGCAAAGAAATGTAGGGCACCCAGGAGCTTGACCAAACCCAATATGGCATGTGACCAGCCAGTCAGAGGCTCGAGGTCAGGTCTTAGATCCTCATAGAGCTCCCTAATAGCCCCTGTGCTCAGATGGTAGAGGGAGATGACCTGGTCCTCACGCATGTCCTGGAGCATGGCCCTGGGCCTGTAGAGGCAAGGCTGGCAAGGGTGCACCTCGGCCTGCCTCCTGCGCTGCACCAGCACAGCCCTGGCCTGCAGAGCCTCCACAGCTGCAGGTCTGTGTTGCAGCAGGACAGCATCCATGCCCTGTGCCACAGCCCCATGGACATCATCTCCCTCGTCAGGCAACCACAGCTCCAACTCACCCTCCAACATAAAACACGCAGCAAAGACAAAGTCTACCATCATGGACAGCAGATAGAGCAGAGACAGAGGCTTAATATGGTGTGGGGAGTGGCAAACAATCAGAACAAACACAACACACCTGTACAAAGCGTTCCATGCCCGTAACGCATGCTGCTGCATGTGTTGCACATGCGTGTAGCATATCTGTGTGCATGTTGTGCATGCGCAGGCCTCATTCATACGCACTGTGCATGGAACTGCATGCGCAGGCTTCATTCGTACGCACTGTGCGTGGGGCCGCATGTTACATCCATATGTGCCATGCATGGAACCACATGTGCAGCACAGGATGCATATAAAGATGGCAGACCCATATACAGTGCATACAGGGCGCTGTATACTATGTCTGTATGCACCGTGCACAGATGTCATGTGCTGTACGTGTTCCTGCATGCGCCGTGTGCATGCGTCATGCGTGCTCCGCACTTGGCGCATATGGATGTGGCATATGCTGCCCTGCGTGCACTGCACATGCGCTTGCCATGTTTATACACATCCTGTGCTGTGCCTGTGCAAGGCATGCAGCACCATGTGTGGAACCCTGCATTGCGCATGTGCACATCGCGCGCAGGTACTTGCACATTACATGTGCAACATGCAGTTCCACACACAGTGCATATGGATGTGGCCTGTGCATGTGCAACATGTGCACAGTCACGCTATGTGCATGTGCAATGCACACAAGGCGACGCACCTCAATGCATAAATAGTCTAGCGCATGCACTGTAGACCAAGGGTGTAGAGTAGGTGAGGTAGGTGTAGAAGTACGAAAGATGTGTGACAGGCAGGGAGATGAAAGTGAGAGCAGGGATATGCAGCGAGAGGAGACAACAGGAGGGGAGGGTGGGGGTACACCTGGCCAGCAGTCCCCAGAGGCGGCACGGATGCGTGAGCCAGAGGTAGAGGTAGCAGGGCCATCGTGTGGGTCCCGGCCCATGCAGGAGCAGCCTGAGAGGCCACCAGGTGCAAAGCGTAGGTGGAAGTCGGTGCCCACGGAGGAAAGGAAGAGGGCCTTAGATTCAGTCAGCAGAAGAATGACATCCTGCTGGCCAGTGTCCTCGAAAACTACGAGGTGCTGTATGGGCGGCTCAGCTCAAGAACACCACTAAGCACACGGACCCTGGTGTGGGAGGAGATCCAGGAGGATGTAGCAGAGACAGGGGGCCCACACAGAGACCTGGACAGCCTCTGCAAAAGATTTAATGATATCAAGTGTGGGGTCCATGCCCACATGATGGCCGAGAGATGGCATGCTATGGGCACCGGTGGGGGTGGACCCATCGGGCCTGGTCTGACACCCCTGGAGCAGCAGCTGGAAGAACGTCTCAGCCCAGTATACCTGCCCGGACTGTCCCCAGTGCTGGACACGGCCCATCCACTGGCAGGTAGGTCTGAGATATGCATTCCACGTACAGCTAATGACCCAGTGCATGCAGGGCCAGCCTCAGGGGGGTGCGGGGCCATGTCCTGAGATCAAGTGAGGGCCAACATAGCCACAGGATGCCACAGATGAAGCAAAGGTTGCCTAATATGTATGCTGAAAGATCTGGACAGGTACCTGGGGGTGGGTCCCCAACCATTCATAGTAAGGGACATAGTATAGCAATGTCTATCCCAATATAGACAGTGTGTAACCTGTGACATCTGGTAAAGCCACTAGCTACAGAGGACATGGACTGTTGGAAACAGGTTACTGGGCCTGAAGGACTGCCGTCTGGCCCAGTGAGGGATATATCATGTTCCAATGTCTGTTCCTATGCAATGTTACCATACACCAACCAATGTCAAACATGTGACCCTTTCACCCCACACCATCACCACCAGCATACATGACTCCCCGGTAAGCCAGTCATAGTGTACCCTGCCATCTGCAGACCACCCCAAAACATACAATACCTGGCCCAATGTAGAGATACCCCACCCCTGCACACAGTGGACCCCTCCTCCCCACACCATGTCAGATTCCCATCACCATCCCGGATGAACCCTCCCCCAGATGCAGGTATCCCAATACCAACATCACCCGGGGTCGGCTTCCATACAGCAACCGCAGTGGCACATACCCAGTCCCAGGACCCCCTCCCACACTGCAATCTCATGCAAAGCATCACCCCCCACACCCCACAGACGAGGGCTGTGGCTAGCCAACAGGGAGCTGGTGAGGGCCCTGCTCCCCCCCACAGCTGCCACAGGGGCAGGTGAAGACGCCCCCCACCACTGCAGCTGTTTGAGGGAGCTAGGCTATCCCCGACCCCTGTGAGGCTGGCTGCCCTGCAGATAAGCAGATAGGGACATTGTCTGTGTGTGGATACATGAAAGGCAGTGCCCTGTGCCGAAAACAGTCCTGCCAGATGGACGTTCCAGCCCTGAACACATGGGTATGCTGGAACCACCAATAAGGGATGCATGGCGAGTACTGTCATCAACCCCCTCTGATGGCCAGTGGCAGCAAGGGCAGGTTGAGCATATTTATTATTTGTGGAGGTAAGAGACTTTTGGAGGCCAGGTGCACCATGGTCTTTGTAGTCCTCCTCCTTATAGGAATAAGTTGTGTAGACCAGAATGGAGGGTAAATAAGGCTTTTATTTCCCCTTTCAAGCACTGAGGTTCGCTAGGTAACAGAAAATAAAGGGTTCTCCTTCTTTGTCAGGGTTTTTACCAAAGCATAGTTAAACAAGTGAACTGTTACATACTTCACAGCTTCTTGCAAAACAACACAGGGTTTTCCAAACTTCGGAGCAAAGTAAAATTAGGGAGCTTTTGCTCTTCCGCTCAACATGAACAAAACAATATCAGAGCTTGTCTAAATAAGTTACAGCTTGGGGAGTGACTCCAAACTCCCTGCCACACAAACCGAGCAGTCCATTACTTCTTCCTGGGACAATATAACTGAGTCTACAGGCTCCAGCTGCATGGGCTCCATTTCATTTGTGCCTCCCTCTGTACTTGAGCTTTCCCTGGCTGCTGTGGTTTGAAAGTCAGTACTTCTTCTCCCTAGCTTCCAGCTAGGCTGTTCTAGGGCTTTCAGGTAAATAGCAGGGTTTGTCCCTATGCCCCTACGTGATGGCTTAAAGGACTCCTGCCGGCTTCCTTTTCTCTTAGGCTGATTATCTGGTTTTAATGACGTTCTAGGAGCTGGGCCTTTCCTTGAGAAAAAATAGTCACCGTACCTTGACTTCGTGAAGTCAGGGCGTCTGTTACTTGTCCACTCAGGCACCTCTCTCTGGCCATGGTCTCCTTTGCAGACTCCCTCTGGAAGCCTCCTGGGTACTGTTTGTCCTCTCTGTAGCTTGGGAAGACCCTGTAAAGATTCCAGGCTTCCTGGCTTCTTAGTATAAGTAAATCTCCTGTCAGGACTTTTTCTTCCAGTACCTTTTAATCCTGTTTCAGACCCTCCTGGTGAGCAGAGGCCTCTCTCCTGGCTGGGCTCTCTCCTTATGAGCTCTCTGCCTTTGGGATTTCTTCCAAGCAGATCTCTTTCCAGTCTGTCTCTCCCAGGTCTCTCTCTCACTCCGGCTCTTTTGGGTCTGCTCCTTTCTCTCTCTCTTTCTGAGCTCTCCTCTGAGAACCCTTCTGAGCTCTCCTCTGAGCTCCCTTCCAAGGTTCCTTTCTCTCTCCCTTTCTGAGCTCTCCTCTGAGCTCCCTTCTGAGTTCCCTTCCGAGGTTCCTTCCTCTCTCTCTTTTCTTCTGAGTTGGCTCTCTGCTTATAAAGGCTTTTTACTTTTGAGTTTCCCGGGCTACCCTTCAGGTGGAGCTGATTAGCTCCTGCACAATCAGTACCCGGGTGTGTTAGCTCAGCCTCTGTAGGTTCATGCCTGCTCCCTCTAGCTGCTCTGCAAGGGAACTGCATCTTCTGCACGTTAGCTGCTTTGTAAGGAACAGCGTTTTTTTTCTAAGTTTTTGCTTTCAGTGGCTTCAGCCCTATCACACATCCCCCTTCATAAAATATTACGGGCTGGCTTGTCATCTTTTCCACAGCACGTAATTTGTGACATTGCATCGGCATTGTAATGCATCTTTCCTGCCCTATGCTCGACCTTATATTCATAGGGCTGCAATGCCATATGCCTTGACACTTCCCTTACTGACGAAATCAGGGCCAATCTTTCACGCCATTGTCGGAGGACATTTATGTGATATATCTGCTTACGTCCCTTTTCATCTTGTATCACAATTGAGGCTGGATCCAGAGGTTTGACGACTGTATAGGGTCCCCTCCACTGGGCTTCCAATTTCGGGGTGGGCCCGGACACTAAAACTATCACCTTCTCACCGGCGGTTAATTGCCTAGGCTTTGTATCCCTATCGTAATATTTTTTTTGTTTTTGCTGACTATCCTTCAATTTTTCTTCAGCGAAACGGGAGGTCTGCCATAGACGGCTTCTTAAGTTTTTCAAAAATTGCTGTATTCCTAGTTTGTTTTCATCTGGTTCAACCCATTGTTCGCGTAGGACGTCCAGAATTCCCCTGGGTGTACGTCCGTACATTAGTTCGTAGGGTGACGTGCCTAAGGAAACCTGCGTTCGTTCCCGGCAGGCATACAGTACGAATGGGAGCATGGTATCCCACTCTGTCATCTCTCCGTCCAAAGCACGCCATAGCATTTTCTGTATGCTTTGATTCATCCTTTCCACCAAACCGTTACATTGGGGATGATATGCAGCGGTTTTGAGATGTCGGATGCCAAAGGCGTCCCATACCTGGGCTAAGTACTTGGACATGAAGTTGCTTCCTCTATCCGTTAGCACTTCTTGAGGGAATCCTACCTCGCAGAACAGTTTTATTAGGGCTTTTGCTGATACGTTCCTTAAGGGAACAGCCCAGGGAAATCGTATGGCCTGGTCCACTATGACCAGTATGTATTGAAATCCTCTGGGTGTTTTTATGAGAGGCCCTACTATATCCATTGCTAGTCTTTTGACAGGTTCCGATATCACTGGCATCGGAAGTAAGGGTACCTCAGGGGGTCATACGGGGGTTACTCGTCGGCAGGAGGCACATGACTCACAAAAACGCGAGGTCTCCTTGAAAACTCCTGGCCAATAGAACCGGGCCAGTATTTGGTCAAGGGTCCCCTGTACCCCTTTATGACCTCCTACTGGGTGGTCCTGAGCTAAGCTTAGGACCAAGAATTTAAAAGAGTTCGGCACTACCAGTTGCTTACGGATCTTCCTAGAGTGGGGGTCCATACTCTCCCTGTATAGCACCTCCTTCTCCAGGATAAACCTTGGAAATGTACCCCTCTTCTCTCGGGCGTACTCAAACGCGCGCTCCAGTGCGGGATCATCTTTTTGCTCCTTCTTGAAAGAGGGAAATTTTTCCACTAACTCAGAAGGAGCCCAGGGCAGACCCCTTCCCGCTTCCAACTCGGCCCTGCCTTGAGAGCGGCACCTCCTCTCATTGCGCTTTTCGGCTTTTGATTTTCTGTTTCTTTCAGCCGGGACAGTTATTAAATCTTCATGAGAGGGGAGGTCATCTAGAGTTGCATTTCGGGAACAAGAGGGCTGTTCTGAAGTTTTTGCTTGAGTGCGTGTGGAAACGAAAACTTCCCTGGGTGATAGGCCCTTGCTCAGACCCCTCCTAAATTGGGGCCAGTCTCTGCCTAGCACCAAATCTTGGGGTAATTTGGGTACCACTGCAATCAACATCTCTCTCACTATCCCTAAACCTCTTACAACTAGGTTGTACACAGGATAGTATGCTGAGGCACCGTGAATACATTTTATTTTTACCGTCCCTTCTGCTCGGTCTGGTGCAGATTCAGCCCGCTCCTCAATCATAGACCAGAGCTTACGAGAAATCATGGACTGATCTGCGCCAGAGTCAAGAAGAGCTTGGGCGGCAACACCTTGTACTGTTACCTCCAGCACAAACCCTTCACGTAATACTTTTGTATTCTTACCTATTAAATCAGTACGTGATTGACATTCACTCTGTATGTGACCCATTTTTCCACACAGAAAACATCTCCTCCTAGAGTGATTTCCTAATACAGGGCTAACATTCGTCATACCTCGGGCTTTATAGCGTGAGAGACTTCCTGATGACTGCCTTATTGCGGCTGCTGCCGTTTTTGGGTCTTCATTATTTTGTTGGGTGGCCAATTCTGCCTCCAAATACCTCTCTGTTAACATAATAGCTTCTTCGGTATTACGGCAGTTTTGCAGTATAAGGAAGCTCTGCACGTTTTTAGGTACCGAAGACATGAATTGTTCTAACACTATTACATTCACTAGAGTGTCAATAGTTTTCTCTTCAGGTCTTAGCCATTTTAATGCTAAGCTTCTCAGCCTATGACCTAAAGCTGTTGGCGTCTCGCCGTTTTTAAGGCGAGCGGCGCATAGCATACGATTATACACTAGGGGAGTCAGGCCAAGGCGGTCCCGGATGGCTTTTGTCACCTCGGTGTAATTGTTTGCTAGGGCCATGGGCATTACTCTATAGGCTGACAGCGCTTCCCCTGTAAGCGTAAGGTCCATTGTTCTTTCGGCCAGCCTACTGAATATGCTATTCTATCGAACGAGTCTAAGAAGTCATCTATATCATCAGTGATGGTTAATTTCCCTAAAGTTAAGGTCTCATAAGACCAGTGTCCTACCGCTCTGCCACCCAGTCCAGGATTCTGTCCTTGATGATTAGAAGCTTCCGACGTCGTTTTCTGTTGGGCTAACCAAGCCTCCATCATCCGGGTTTCTGTTGCTCCTGCATTTCCTGTACCGCTTGTTTGCTGCGTTTGACAAGCCAGTTCCCTCTGCTTATCAAACTGCATGGCCATCCACGGAAGTAGCTCTTTTGGATCCATGGCAATGGGGTTCCTAGAAAAAAAAATTAGAGAAAGAGAAAACCAGGTGTGGTCTGATAACAAATCAGTTCCCCCTTTCCCTTCTTTCCTTTTTTTTTTTTTTGAACCTCACACCCACATCCAGCACAGGTTAGGTTTATCTACATTTTACCTTGTGCGGGGGTTGAGTCACGCTTCAAAGTAAAGACGTGGTTGCTCCGTCCTGTAGCACTCAGCAACTGCTGCCAGCAACACCACGATCTTCCACTCTGGGTTTTCTTTCACTCCGGGTTTTCTTTCACTCCGTGTTTTCTTTCAAACTTTGGCAGTAGAGTTTCTTCCTTTTCTTCTGTATTCCTTAGCCGGAATCCTTAAAACAACGCCATTTATGTCATCAACCCCCCCTGGTGGCCAGTGGCGGCAAGGGCAGGTTGAGCATATTTATTATTTGTGGAGGTAAGAGACTTTTGGAGGCCAGGTGCACCCTGGTCTTTGTAGTCCTCCTCCTTATAGGAATAAGTTGTGTAGACCAGAATGGAGGATAAATAAGGCTTTTATTTCCCCTTTCAAGCACTGAGGTTCGCTAGGTAACAGAAAATAAAGGGTTCTCCTTCTTTGTCAGGGTTTTTACCAAAGCATAGTTAAACAAGTGAACTGTTACATACTTCACAGCTTCTTGCAAAACAACACAGGGTTTTCCAAACTTCGGAGCAAAGTAAAATTAGGGAGCTTTTTCTCTTCCGCTCAACATGAACAAAGCAATATCAGAGCTTGTCTAAATAAGTTACAGCTTGGGGAGTGACTCCAAACTCCCTGCCACACAAACCGAGCAGTCCATTACTTCTTCCTGGGACAATGTAACTGAGTCTACAGGCTCCAGCTGCATGGGCTCTGTTTCATTTGTGCCTCCCTCTGTCCTTGAGCTTTCCCTGGCTGCTGTGGTTTGAAAGTCAGTACTTCTTCTCCCTAGCTTTCAGCTAGGCTGTTCTAGGGCTTTCAGGTAAATAGCAGGGTTTGTCCCTATGCCCCTACGTGATGGCTTAAAGGACTCCTGCCGGCTTCCTTTTCTCTTAGGCTGATTATCTGGTTTTAATGACGTTCTAGGAGCTGGGCCTTTCCTTGAGAAAAAATAGTCACCGTACCTTGGCTTCATGAAGTCAGGGCGTCTGTTACTTGCCCACTCAGGCACCTCTCTCTGGCCATGGTCTCCTTTGCAGACTCCCTCTGGAAGCCTCCTGGGTACTGTCTGTCCTCTCTGTAGCTTGGGAAGACCCTGTAAAGATTCCAGGCTTCCTGGCTTCTTAGTATAAGTAAATCTCCTGTCAGGACTTTTTCTTCCAGTACCTTTTAATCCTGTTTCAGACCCTCCTGGTGAGCAGAGGCCTCTCTCCCAGCTGGGCTTTCTCCTTCTGAGCTCTCTGCCTTTGGGATTTCTTCCAAGCAGATCTCTTTCCAGTCTGTCTCTCCCAGGTCTCTCTCTCACTCCGGCTCTTTTGGGTCTGCTCCTTTCTCTCTCCCTTTCTGAGCTCTCTTCTGAGCTCCCTTCTGAGCTCTCCTCTGAGCTCCCTTCTGAGGTTCCTTCCCCTCTCCCTTTCTGAGCTCTCCTCTGAGCTCCCTTCTGAGCTCCCTACCGAGGTTCCTTCCTCTCTCTCTCTCTTCTTCTGAGTTGGCTCTCTGCTTATAAAGGCTTTTTACTTTTGAGTTTCCCAGGCTACCCCTCATGTGGAGCTGATTAGCTCCTGCACAATCAATACCCGGGTGTGTTAGCTCAGCCTCTGTAGGTTCATGCCTGCTCCCTCTAGCTGCTCTGCAAGGGAACTGCAACTTCTGCACGTTAGCTGCTTTGTAAGGAACAGCGTTTTTTTTCTATGTTTTTGCTTTCAGTGGCTTCAGCCCTATCACAGTACACCACCACACACATATCTGCAGACACATGATAGTGTGCAAAGTACTGTCAAACAGACACACGTGTCATACCACACACATACCTGGTATGATGGCCCCCAGTACAGCCATTTCAGGTGGACAGGCACAGCAAATACTGGATGACCTATGTGACCCACTACCATGGCCACCAACAGTCGGTCGGCAGCGGCCGTATAGGGAAGGCTCACATTCCCATGTACTTCCTGCACACATTGCCCTCCTACATCCCCCACCACATCCCACCCCCAAATACACACTGCCGGATATATGCCCATCCACTTCCCACAGCAGTGATCAATGCAGCAGTCCCCACACCCATCAGGCTGACAGGCACACCTGCACCAACACCCACCCATGTAGTCATACACCCACCATTGTACACATGTCGCTCACAAACATTATGACCAGCTCCAGTCATGATGCAGGATCCCACCCAACCCTCCTGGATGCATGTAGTTGTGTGCCCAATCCACAGGACCCCCTCACTTGGCACACTTAGCACTGCTCACAGTAGGCCCGTCACTCGCCACCCCATCCCCACAAACATATCTGACAATGTGGAGCATCCCCAGCTGCGCCAACACATGGTGCTCCCCCCCTGCCTGGTACATCCCATTGGACAGTCATGTGTTGACCACATTGTAACCGCATTGACATTGGTTACAGGCGGTACACACATTACTGTAGGTAATGATGTAACATAGAGATCTACATATGTGTTCAGGATAACCCCATATATACTGTGTACCATGTTCCCCCCCCCAGGCGACACCCAGGCCATGGAGGCGGAGGATATGGAGGATGGTGCAGGGAAAGGGGCAGGAGATCTGTCTGACATGGCAGACACCGAGGTTGCTGCCAGCACCAATGTGGAGGCCCCAGGGGGTGATGTGGCGCAGGAGGTGGAGGGGGCAGCGGTCATCCACCCTCCATCGGGGAGCAGCAGCAGCAGCACAGTGTCCGGAGAGGGGCCAGAGATGGTGGGGCTGGAGTACACACTGTCAGCATGGAGGCCATCAGGAACAGCACCCACCACCATGGTGGAGGTACTGCAGGAGCTGCGTGGCCATACCGCCTCATCACATGCTGATGCTGAAGATGGGTGACTGCCCGGATGTTTGCATGTGGTGGTGTGGCACCCAACCCCACAGACACGGCAGTGGGGGTAAACACCCGCACATTGACAGTGGGTCTCCCCACATACATGTGCCCCCATGGTCATGTCTGGGAGGTGTGTTGACGCACACCGGGGAAACAAATCCCCCAGAGCTGACCTATGCCAGTTAATAGATGCATGGTAAAATGTTAGTTTTCTACATTTTGTACATGTTTGTTTCAGTTGCAACTGCTCCAGCCACCGTCATCTGGATTCCTTGTGTCCTCTGCTAGCTCCCCATCGTCTGCTGTCCATGTGTCCTTTCGTCTCTCCTCTAGTTCCCTTCCATTCTTCTCCTACATCTGCATTAACATACTAATCCTCCCCTTGCTCCTCCCTCATTCGTATTTCAGCCAATCACATCTTATCACTTCATCCTCAATCCCCACTTACTCTCCCAATACCAGGCCAATTGCAGATTTGTCATCCCTCCCTCACAACGTATTTGTCCCCTCTACATTTCACCCTCCCAGCCCCATCCCATTCTAGGCCTCCCCCAACATTGGCTCCCTTCTATTTCCAGCCCCACCCAGCATCTGCTCCCTTCTAGTCCCCGCATCAGCCCATGTCCAGTCCTATCCTAGCCCCACCATCAGCCCATTTCCAGTCCTAGCGCCCCCAACTATTTCCAGTCCTATCTGGGTCTCTCAATCAGCACATTTCCATTCCCAGCCCCCATTAGCCCATTTCTAATCCTTTCCAAGCCCTGCCATCAGCCTATTTCCTGTCCCAGCTTCCCCCCCACACACAGGCCATTTCCACACATAGCTCCCTGCCCTCACAGCCCATTTCCACTCCAAGCCCCCCTCCCCATCAGCTATTTGCATATCATGCCCCCTCTCACTCAGTTCCACTTAGGCCTGGTAATGGTCTATGGGGGGGCCTAGGACTGGCAATGGGCTATGGGGGGGCTAGGACTCAGCCCATTACCAGTCCTAGCCCCCCCCCCATAGCCCATTGCAAGTTCTAGGCCCCCCCATAGGCCATTACCTGTCCTAAGTGCACCATCAGCCTACCCCCGGTCCTACCCCCCCCCCCACCACCCTGTTTGCAGTCCTAACCCCTCTCCCCCCCATCATCACAGTGGAGGGTATAATGGAAACAAGCATACTGGCTGCTGCTGTTGCTGCCATGGTAGTGGCAGACTCATGTGTCCCACAGGGCCCCCCGCCAACTCGGCAGAGCCCCCTGGTCCACTCCGCTGGTGCCAACTGTCAGAGCTGCAAAGGGGGAAATTCCCTCTCGTGGCTCTGGTAAGCCCTCCGGAGCTGATGGGACACAGAAAATGCCTGTGTCCCATCAGTGCCAGTGGCCTTAACAGAGCTGCGATGGAGAAACACTTCCCTCGTAGCCCTGAATTCCTGAGCCAAGGGGAGTGACTTAGGGGGCTCTGCCGGGCAGGCAGGGGTGCCCTACAGGACACTAATTGTGCCGCAGTCACAGCAGTAGCAGAAGCAGCTGGTGTGTTTGTTTATTATTGATTTTCCCTGGGCTGTTGGGCAGTATGTTGTTTGGGCGGGGTCCTCTGTACTGCGGGGCCCTGTGCAAACAACATTCTTGCTCAATGGACGGGCCAGAATTGTGTGCTACCGACATATGCAGATTCCCCGCCATTCGTAGCGGACCCCCTATGTAGTCTGCCAGGACACCTGGTGCATGCGTCACGGTGTGGGATGTAACAAATGTCTCACAGGTCACACTGTGTCTCACCCACAGGCACTCGCCAGGTGCAGCTGGCCATATGTGAGGAGCTACGTGGCCAATGGGAGGAGCTACATGGACAATGGGAGGAGAGGCAGGCCCACACACAGGCGGTGCTTGGTCTCCACCGGGACGTGCAGGGCCTACCTGAAGAGATCGGCTGCTGCGTGAGACAGCCGAGGCAATGGTGTCTGGGATCGGTCTGGTGGCTGATGCACTCGAGGCCATGGCTGGTTGTGGACAGCAGCCAGCAGCAGCAGCAGCACCAGCACCAAGGGGTGGGAGGGGCTGTGGTTGGCACGGCCATGGGCAGGCATGCAGGTTGTCAGTGTGGGGAACCAGGTCACCATGTCTGCCACAATACAGGCATCTTCACCTTTTGGTACCTGTGTGCACGTGTCCAGTGTTTGTGTCTGCACTCCCATGGTTACCCTGTCCACCAAGTGGTCACCCTGGTCACATATGCCTTGCCATGGCATGTTGACCCATTGGCATGCTGTCCCCTGTCCCCATCCCATGTCCTGGGGAGGTGGGGGGTCTGTACTGCTGCCATTCAACACAGATAGTTTCTGCCATGCCACCTGTGCTGTGCACCATGCCATGTGTGCATTGCTGGCATGTCCGAGACACCATGCATGTGCCCATGTCTGCTGCCCAGTGGAGCACATGGATACATCCCGGTGGCTCCAGAAGATACATGCACCTGCGCACATGCCTATCCCCCACACCTGATGTGGGGCCCAATCCATGTATGGGAGATATGTCTACCACACATGCACACTGGGACATGCTCACACGTGTCACACTCATTGCAACAGCATATCTGGAAAGGAGACACATGACCATTACGATGTGTAGCAAAACTATAAATGTTATTTATTTAAACATAGTTGGCAATGTACAAATGCCCCCATGTGGTGGTCCTTGGTCACAACACAGCATAGGGCAGGGGTGACATGTGGCACTGTGGTGCTCACACACCCTGGGGGCTGCCATGGCTGGATGGCTGGGGAGCTGCGATGCCCATGCCGGCCTCATGCAGCATGCGCAGCTCCTCAGCCATCTGCGACATGGCACCTGCCATCTGCCCCATGGTGTAGTTCTGTACCCAGTGAGCCCACAGCAGAGCACACATTGCCACAGACAGGGGGTGCACGCACATGCCACCACACACACACCATGTGCCTGGTGTCTGCATGGTGGCATCTGCAGACCCCCTGTCTGTGGCAATGTATGGTGTTTCCGCGCCAAGGCAGGCAACATCGCCAGGAACATGGGGCAGGTGGCAGGGGCCCCCGGTGCCCTGTGCTGTTCTGTGACCCCTCCCACCCACATGTCCCCATCCCACCCTCCCCACTCTCCTCACCCGGCTCCTCCCCCTCCCCATGCCTCCCCCTCCCCCTCCCCTCCCCTCCCTCCCACCCCTCCCCCTCCACCTCCCCCTCGGGGGTCTCCCCCTCGGTGTCGTCTTCTGTGCCACCTCCGTCCTCCTCCATCTCCTTGTCTTCGGGCATGGCCACTGATGCAGGGGGGCTGGGCGGCTGTGGCCCTGGGGATGATGGCTCCTCGCCAGCATCTGCATTCTCTGTGAGGGTAAACCAGACATTACCACCACGGTCATGCATTTGCAACATCATGGAAACACAGTATGTGGCCCCACAGGCTGCTGAGCCACTGGGACATGCCTTGGACCATGGCATCCTGCTGCAGATGGTTAAGGAAATGCGGGCAGTGCTGGAACATTTCCCACCCTTTCTTGCATAGGTCCTCCACCTGGGGGTACTGCAATGTTTGGGACCATTAGGGAACAGACATCCCTGGCCATTAGCTACTGCATATCATACATGGCTGTGAGCAGCAGGGGGCTACTCCTGCTGTGCCCTGTCTGTCCGATGCTAGCTGTTGCCACTGCCACCTGCATGTGTGTGTGTGCGGCTGGGCATGTGTGGTTTGCCACCTACATGTCCTGTGTGCTGCCTCCCGGGCACCCCATACTGGCCTGATGGCCTATCCTTGCATGACATGGCATCATCATGGCATGTGTGTAATTGCTATGCTGCAGTTTATGTGCAACATACCAGCGGTGCTGTGTGGTTGCAGTCTATGTACATGGGTTTACCAGAGAGAGGTGGGACATGCGCCACATCCTGCATATATGCGCTGTCTCTGCAAGTCTGCTACACCTGTCGACATGATGACCACATGTGGCTATCATATGCTGAGACTGCATATGCCTGTGACACAATACACAATGGTGACGGCACTGCACATGTGAATCACCATTGTGGCATGTACACAGTGGCAGGGGCACCTACCGATGTCCAGGGGATGTACCTCCATACTCTCTGTGTAATCCAGGACCCACCTGGGTGTAGAACAGCCTTGCGCACAACATCCTGCGCACCTACCATAGCACCAGGATTACTGACAGATCTCTGTAATGAGGCCTGTGTCCTCCTGGGGATAGGGAAGACCTGTGCACAACAACAGGCACACCTATCATAGCACCAGGAGTGATGACAGACCTCTGTAATGGTGCCTGTGGCCTCTTGGAGATAGGGCAGACCTATGCACAGCAACCTGCACACCTACCGTAGCACCAGGATTGATGACAGAGCTCTGTAATGGGTTCTATGGCCTCCTGGGGATAGGGCAGACCTGCGCACAACACCCTACGCACCTACCATAGCACCAGGATTACTGACAGACCTCTGTAATGAGGCCTGTGGACTCCTGGGGATAGGGCAGACCTGCGCACAGCAACCTGCGCATCTACCGTAGCACCAGGATTGATGACAGACCTCTGTAATGGGGCCTGTGGCCTCCTGGGGATAGGGCAGACCTGCGCATAACACCCTGCACACCTACCATAGCACCAAGATTGATGACAGACCTCTGTAATGGGGCCTGTGGCCTCCTGGGGATAGGGCAGACCTGCGCATAACACCCTGCACACCTACCATAGCACCAGGATTACTGACAGACCTCTGTAATGAGGCCTGTGGCCTCCTGAGGATAGGGAAGACCTGCACACAGCAACCTGCACATCTACCATAGCATCAGGAATGATGACAGACCTCTGTAATGGGGCCTGTGGCCTCCTGGGGATAGGGCAGACCTGTGCAAAACACCCTGCGCACCTACCATATCACCAGGATTGATGACAGATCTCTGTAATGAGGCCTGTGGCCTCCTGGAGATAGGGCAGACCTGCGCACAACAACCTGCACATCTACCGTAGCACCAGGATTGATGACAGATTTCTGTAATGAGGCCTGTGGCCTCCTGGGGATAGGGCAAACTTGCGCACAACAACCTGCACATCTACCGTAGCACCAGGATTAATGACAGACCTCTGTAATGAGGTCTGCAGGCTCCTGGGGATGGGGCAGACCTGCGTACAACAGCATGCGCATTTACATTGATTGCAGGTTGACCCACAGACTGGTCCTTCTACCATGTTGTGCTTGTATGAAGTGTGTTGATTTCTGGCTATTGTGTTGCACTCCTTGCATTGTGTGACCTGTCCCCATGCACGCCTCACCCTGGTGAGGTCTTGGCACCTTGCTGAACCAGGGAATAGGTGCCTCTGCTGGGTGCATATCATCTGTGCAAGCTGGTGCAGGTCCCCGTGGCTGAAGGCTGGCTTCCTGGACCTTGACATCATGTTCTATGATGTGCAGGGCTTGATGACACAGTTACGTGGCAAATGCACAGTGAGGCACAGTAACACGAGCTACTACGTGTGCTACCACGTATGCCACTGGGTACACTGGGTACACCGCGACCTATGTGTAGCACGTGCAGTAATACGCGGCGGAACCGATATATTGTGGGAAATGGCACTTTACGTTACGGCATGGCATGCTTTCTGCCATCTAGGCCTAGGGCGCATCACAGGGCGCCTTGGAGGGTGCCTTATGACGCATCTTGTGCCACGGCACGCTCTGAGGCACCTTAGGGTATGGGACTGAGGGGAGAGTGTTGTTTGCTGGCAGCACAGATTGCAGAGATGTGTCTAACTGTTACAAGCATGAAAAGGACTTACCTTGGACACGCATAGTAAGATGAGACCACTGAGGGATTGAACCCATGACCTCTGCCTAGGAAGTCATTGTATTAACCAGCGGGCTACACCTCTATGGCTTTTATCACAGCAATGGCTGACTACAGAAAGACTGCAGGTCATCGCATGAAATGTCTGCTGTGGTTACCAGGATAGGGTAAACCCAAAGCTAGGCACTTTATAAGGCACCTTAGGTTACAGCACTGAGGTGAGGGTGTTGTTGGCTAGCAGCACAGATTGCAGAGATGTGTCCGACTGTTACAGGCATGAAAAGGACTTGCCTTCAACACACTTAATAAAATGAGACCACTGAGGGATTGAACCCATGACCTCTGCCTAAGAAGTCATTGAATTAACCAGTGGTCTACACCTCTATGGCTTTTATCACAGCAATGGCTGGTTACAGAAAGACTGCAAGTAACAGCACAAAATGTCTGCTGTGGTTACCAGGATAGGGTAAACCCACCAGACCCCATGATGCAGATAGCAGTCTACATCAGATCACCAGATGAGGACTAGAAAAAGGGACTGCTGCTTCAGGAGAGAGATCTGCAACTCTGAGCATATACTTCTGAGAATTTTTTGAAGTTTAAGTTTAAATTTAAAACACAGAAGAGAACTTTCTGGTTACGTTTCACACCCAGCAGAGAGCTTGTAGTTTAAATTTAATAGTACTCAGGGCCTAGTATCAGCAAAGTTCTTTTAGATTAAATTTAAAACACAGAAGAGAGCTTTCTGGTTAAATATGGAATAGTGTATGTTCTGAATTCTGTGGCTATAAAGGCTCGTCAAGAAGTTTTGAAGCTAAGTGGTTATATTTGATCACTACTTTAAATGATTAAAAAGGAACGATCACGGCGAGAGGAGGGTGTTTGTTCCTCCCTCTTTTGCATGATTATTCCAACAAAAAATTTCTGTTAACGGTGGTTTTTATCTTTTGTGCCAAGGTTTAGGTTCTGGTTCTAAATTTGGAACCCAGCAGAGAGCTTATAGTTTAAATTTCATAAGTCAGAGCCTAGCAGCAGCAAAGAGCTGTAATTTAAATCAAAGCAGAATATAACTTAGCATAAAAGGCAAAACAGAGTCAGTACTCTTTGAGCAACAAATAAAGTCTTCTAGAGACCTTTACAAAGAGGCCTTCTACCTAGGGGGCAAGAGACCTGTGAAACTTTTTCAATAGGTGTTAACACCAGGTGGCAGGTCAAAAGGCCATTTTGAAAGACTCCTTGTATCCAAACAAGGACTGTTAATCACCCAGGAAGGTGGACACAGCTTACCTCAGAAGCACAGGACAAGGTACTGTGTAGCAGCCCTTTTTAAATAAGTGTTATTTCCCTCCCTCCCTCCCCAACACCCACCCACCCCTGGGATAATCGTAGCTTTAAAGGTAATTACATATCTTAAAGGAAAGGAGGTGCTCTCAGGTGCAGCTTGTTATCCAAATCAGTCATACACTAAGGACCTGAGATTAATTAAGCTTCAGGTGAACAAGGTATATTAAAAGTATTAGGTACAATTTTATTAGTATAAGTATCCATAACAACCTTTAGTAAGTATAGAACTTAAAAATCTAAACACACGCTTAAAACTAAGATGCAGATAGTAGTCCAGCAGCGAGATGGGGGCTTTCCAGTCTTTTGCATTGAGTGTCACATGTATGATTTTCTCCCAGTTGGTGAGAGGTCTTACGTGGGCACTAGGTGCAAGGAGCTCTTTGCTCTCAGGGAACGAGTCCATTCTCTAGAGGCTAGAGTAGCAGACTTGGAAAACATAAGAAAGACAGAGAGGTACATAGACGAGACCTACAGGGATATAGTCCTGAAGTCCCACCTCCAGTCTGGCAGCATCCCTGTTGCCAGGTAGGAGAGAGGTCACGTGATAGGAGAGCATCACCCTGGTGTGTCAGGAAGTGATCCTGTAACTAGGACCTGTCCTCCAGGTGATGTAAAACCCTCTCACACCGAGGAGGTTTCTCCAGGGCCATGTGCACATAAGGGAAGGGTTAGGACAGCCGTTATAGTTGGTGATTCGATCATTAGGCATGTAGATAGCTGGGTGGCTGGTGGACGTGAGGATCACCTGGTAACATGCCTGTCTGGTGCGAAGGTAGCGGATCTCACACGCCACCTAGATAAGGTCTTAGATAGTGCTGGGGAGGAGTCTGCTGTCTTGGAACATGTTGGTACCAATGACATAGGAAAATGTGGTAGGGAGGTTCTGGAGGCTAAATTTAGGTTTTTAGGTAGGAAGTTGAAATCCAGAACTTCCAGGGTAGCATTCTCTGAAATGCTTCCCGTTCCATGGGCAGGACCCAAAAGGCAGGCAGAGCTCCGGAGTCTTAATGCATGGATGAGACAATGGTGCAGAGATGAGGGTTTTGGATTTGTTAGGAACTGGGAACATTCTGGGGAAAGGAGGGGCTCTTCCAAAGGAATGGGCTTCACCTTAACCGGGATGGCACCAGGCTGCTGGCATTAACCTTTAAAAAGGAGATAGAGCGGCTTTTAAACTAGACAATAGGGGAAAGCCGACAGTCACCCAAGAGTGCATGGTTCAGAAGAATGTATCCATGAAGGATACTACCAAAAGCAGAGATGTTCCAAAAAAGAGTAAAGTAGCCCAAATGCCCTCGAGTATGGAGCAGACAGAGCTTAAAGATCCCAAATTACCCATGTCTACCAATAGCCAGTTTGATATGAATAAAATACAGTCTCTAAAATGCTTGTATGCAAATGCTAGAAGTCTAAAAAACAAGATGGGAGAGTTAGAATATATAGCACTAGATGAGAGGTTAGATATGATTGAAATATCAGAGACATGGTGGAGGGAGGACTATCAGAGGGACACTGTGATACCTGGGTACAAACTATATCATAATGATAGAGCTGATCAAATTGGTGGAGGGGTTGCGCTCTATGTTAGAGAGGGCATTGAGTCAGAAAGGATTAAAGTTTTGCAGGAAAAACAATTTGCTGTAGAATCTCTATGGATTGAAATTCCATGTAAAAAGAGGAAGGCGATGGCAGTGAGCATGTACTATCGACTGATTGGCCAGAATGAACAAATGGATGATGAAATGCTCAAAGAAATCAAGGAAGCTAACAAAAGTTACAGTGCAGTAATAATAATGGGTGATTTCAAATACCCCGGTATCAACTGGGTCAGTGTCACAGCAGCACATGCTAGGGAGATAAAGTTTCTAGATGGAATAAATGACTGCTTCTTGGAGCAGCTGGTTCATGAACTGACCAGAGGGGAAGCCATATTAGACTTAGTCCTTAGTGGAACACCAGATCTTGTGCAAGAGATAAGGGTGTTGGAGCCACTTGGCAATACTGATCATAGCATGATCACGTTTGATTTAATTAGTGGAGGAGGGATAGTAAGGAAATCCACAGTACTACCTTTTAACTTTCGAAAGGGAGACTATGATAAAATGAGGAAAATAGTTAAGAAAAAACTAAAAGGAGCATTTGCAAAAGTTAAAGACTTATATCAAGCTTGGGTGTTGTTGAAAACTACTATCTTGGAAGCCCAGACCAGCTGTATTCCATGCTTTAAGAAAAGTGGAAGGAAGTCCAAAAAACTGCCAGCATTGTTTAAAGGTGAGGTCAGAGAGGCTGTTGTTTCCAAAAAAACATCTTTTAGGAAATGGAAAAAAGAACCAAACGATGAAAACTGGAAACAGCACAAGCACTGGCAAGTCAATGCAAGGCATTGATAAGGCAGGCAAAGGGAGAATATGAGAAGAAGCTTGCTGCGGAAGCAAAAACACGAAATAATGACTTTTTCAAGTACATTCAAAGCAAAAAACCTGTGAGAGAGTCAGTTGGTCCATTAGATGATAGAGGGGTTAAAGGGGCACTAAGAGGCGACAAGGCGATAGCAGAGAGACTGAATTAATTCTTTGCTTCGGTCTTTACTGAGGAAGATGTAGGGATGTTACCCATGACTGAAGTGGTATTTAAAGGTGTGGAAGAACAGAAGGAAATATCGATACATCGGAAAGATGTATTACAACTATTAGATAAACTGAAGAGTAGCAAATCACCTGGGCCGGATGGTATACATCCAAGGGTGTTGAAAGAACTGAAATATGAGATTGCAGACCTTCTATTAGTAATCTGTGAATTTTCATTAAAATCATCTGTAATTCCTGAAGATTGGAGGATCGCCAATGTAACGCCAATTTTTAAAAAAGGTTCCAGGGGTGATCCGGGAAACTAAAGACCAGTGAGTCTGACGTCAGTACCAGGAAAAATGGTAGAAACCATCATAAAAAACAAAATTACTCAGCATGTAGATAGTCATGGCCTAATGGGAGACAGCCAACATGGCTTTAGACAAGGAAGATCTTCTCTTACTAATCTGTTATGTTTTTTTGAAGGTGTGAATAAACAGGTGGACAAAGATGAGTCGGTTGATATAGTGTATCTTGACTTTCAGAAAGCCTTTGACAAGGTCCCTCATGAGAGACGTTTGGCAAAACTAAAGAGTCATGGGATAGGAGGCAGTGTACTATTGTGGATCAGGAACTGGTTAAAAGATAGAAAGCAGAGGGTAGGGCTAAATAGTCAATTTTCCCAATGGAGAAAGGTGAATAGTGGTGTACCCCAGGGATCTGTGCTGGGTCTGCTGCTTTTTGACATATTCATAAATGACCTGGAAAAGGGAATAACGAGTGAGGTTATCAAATTTGCAGATGCCACAAAACTATTTAAAGTTGTTAAAACCCAAGAGGATTGTGGAAAATTGCAAGAGGATATTGATAAATTGGAAGACAGGGCATCCAAAAGGCAGATGATGTTTAATGTGGACAAGTGCAAAGTTATGCACCTAGGAAAGAACAACCCAAACTATGGTTAAATGATGCAAGGTTCCACATTAGGAACCACCACCCAGGAAAAAGATTTAGGCGTCTTTGTGGATAACATGTTGAAACCCTCGGCCCAGTGTGCAGCGGTGGCCAAAAGAGCAAATAGAATGCTAGGTATCATAAGGATAGGAATGGAAAATAAAACAAAAAATATTATAATGCCCCTATATCGTTCCATGGTGAGACCACACCTTGAATATTGTGTGCAATTTTGGTCGCTGTATCTTAAAAAGGATATAGCATTATTAGAAAAGGTTCAGAGAAGAGCCACCAAAATGGTAAAAGGGATGGAAGGATACTCCTATGAAGAAAGGCTAAAAAGGTTAGGGCTCTTTAACCTGAAAAAGAGACGGCTGAGGGGAGATATGATAGAAGTCTATAAATTATTGAACAGAGTGGAACAGGTAAATGCAGATCGATTGTTCACATTATCAGAATATAGAAAGACTAGGGGACATGCAATGAAGCTACAGGGTAAACTATTTAAGACTAATAAAAGAAAATATTTTTTCACTCAACATATAATCAAACTCTGGAATTTGTTACTGGAGGATGTAGTAAAGGCTGTTAGTGTAGCTGGGTTTAAAAAAGGTTTGGACAAGTTCCTGAAGGAAAGGTTCATAAACCATTATTAAGAAAGGACCCAGGATACCAATGAAACCTGTGTCTTTTGGGGAAACTGCTAGGTACGTATGACCTAGATCGGCCACTGTTGGAAACAGGATACTGGGCTTGATGGGCCTTGGTCTGACCCAGTATGGCATATCTTATGTTCTTAGGTATGCACCTTGTCAGACGGCTGCCTGGGTGAGAATCTTCACAGTCTTGGCAAGTGCATATATCTATATGATTTGCAAGGGATTGTGGGCAATGCAGTTCATTCACACCAGACACAGCTGCTCACAATAATTAGTTGTGCTTTTGGGTAAAGCCAATAAGATATTTATTTATGGGGTTATTTCTCCCAACACAGATATGCTTGGTAGCACATAAATCAGGTTACTTGCTTTCAGTGTTAAACTTGGAAAAACAAAATGAAGAAAACAACATTTGAACTTGTCAGGCAATCAAGGCAAAAGAAATAAGACCTGGTTGGCAACAAACTGGTCTTTTCTGTAGGCTTTAGCTAATATTCTCTTAGCAATGTATCAAACAACAAACCAAAAGCTACAAAGAAAGAAAAAAACTGTTCTTTTCAGGTAAACTTCTTATATCTTCCCACATAGATTCAGAAGTGATTCTCTCAGAGCTCACAAGCAATTAGGTAAGGCTCAATTGCTAGCAGTTATCCAGCTGAAACCCCTTAGCTGGCTTGCTTTCTACTGCGTGGCTAAAAATCTTACTCAGGAGCTTTTCTGAGTAGATTAAAGAACAAGTTTGTATTTCTTTGTGATGGTTGCTGTACTTTATAACAGAAAATCACCAAAGGAGTTTAGACAGAGAGCAGTCCATGTAAACAGATTCTTCATCTGCTATCACTCCCTCTTCTTCAACAAGCATGGGTTCAATATCATGGATTGGCACAGATGAATCTCCCAATGGAGCACTTTCAGGAGAATACTTGTTTCCCTGCTGTCTTTCAAGGTTATAGCTAGGGCATAGAACAGTGTTCATACCTGGGCTTCCATTACTGTTAGAGTTCCTCTCTATATAGCCTGGCCTGTATGTAGTCCAGTTCTTATGTCCAGCCTTCCAATCCAGATCCCTGGACACTGGATCTCTCTTCACATACCTTCTGGCACGGGTCTTAGGGTCCCTTCCACGTGCAGCCGTCTCCCTCACAGGTACCGTCTGGAGATTCCTAGCTCTGCAGCACCATTCCTCTGGCTTTCCCCAGTCCAATGGTGTATGCTGGCCCTTGGAATGCCTCCCAGTATACGTACTGCTCTGGACTCTTCTAGACCTCTCAAAGGCTTTTCTCCTCTTTCTTCCAAAGGGTTTCTTTCCCTCTCTGTCCGTCCGGTTTGGCTTCTGCTTCTGATGATGATGATCCTCAGGATAATTCTCTGTAGAATAAACTCTACCTTTATTCTGCTTAGATGAGTGCTCCTCCCTAACACAGCGCAGCTGTGCTGAATCAGGCCCTGCCCTTTGAGATGAGTGCTTAGGGATTACCTCATAGCCCTCCTGATTGAACACACGTTTCCCCACTTCAGCTCCTCTAATGGCTGCTGGAAACCTGGTGCATTCTGGGACTGGTAGTCTTTTATGGGAAAATTCTGTTTTCTTATTTCTACCAGAACTGACAGGTTGCTTGTTCAGAGTCACTTAACCTTTTCTATAGCTCCTTCCTGAGCTATGATAAGCTTCCTTATCACAACCTCTACGGCACCTCACCTTGGTAGGGGTAACTGACCGTGTGTGTTACTGGCACAGAGTAGCTACAGACCATGCCATTGTGCAGTTTCTGTGCTCATCCTGTCGGTGAGGTGGGGCGCCCAGCACCAGGTCCGCAGTACCTGGGTTGGTTGAGATAAGCTTTGCTGCGTGTCCCCATCAGTGCCAGTGTTGGACAGGTATTCCTTGCAGACATACCTAGGATATTCCCAGTCACATCTAGCCCTTGTGGACCATGACTCACCCAGAATAGTTCATATCCTGTGTTGTTGCCATGGTAACTTGTTATAGGAGAGGGGGGGGGCGTGTCTGGACTCACATGCAGATTATGTAGCAACACCTACCAAACCGCCCTCACTGAGTCAGGGTGGTGGAGAGGATCTTCCCCCAACAGACCCACATTCTATATCTTTGCAATGGAGGGACATGATGAAGGGCTCATGGACCAGCAACCCCTGTCCTGGTAGCAAAATGGTGTCATCCAGGACTGTTGATGCAGATCTGTACTTGTCACAAGGGCAATGGCCTGTAATAGCTCAGTTGCCCCCAACCACAATCTGACATCCACCAGCAGAGGTCACAGTCAGTCTGCACCTGCTGCACCCTGCAAGGTGTTCCAGACATACACATGCGAACTGCAGACAGTCCACTAGCCAGTCCATAGTGCATCTTCCCAGGAGAATTATGTGCACCCAGACATGGGATGTATCCACAGACAACAAGCAGATATCGCAATGATTGGGCCCCAGAACAGAGAATACACAGATAACACTTGAGCAAACCATTGTGTAGCACTATGTGGGAACCTAGACATGCCATGGTCACTGCTCAGTCAGATTGAGAGTGACCTCCCAGCATGGCATGCTGTGTCCACCCTGTCCATGCAGGTGGTGGTCGGGCACTACAATGTCCCAGCCATTGCCTCACACCATGTGCAGATGCATCCTGCCCAGTCCGCCCTGTCCAGGCCATACCCACAATACCTTGCTCCTCATTATGCACATTGGCAGGCTAATGCTGAAAGCAGTGTAAGCATTGTGGGTCCAGTGAGGAGTAGGCAGTCACAGAACAATGGATAGACATACGCACACTCCCACTCCTATCTCAGCATTGTGAAAAGATAGGGGTGGTTGGCATCCCTGCCTGCCACACTAGTCCTGAGCACAGTGCAGGCATTGCTAAGGTATGCATGTGCTAGCAATGGTGCTTTGGTGGTGACTGCTGCTCTGTGCCGGGCCCAACAGCCTGACAATCCATGAGGCTTTGGATAGTGGAGCCTGTGGGTGTGGGTGTTTGTGCCCTGTTGGCCGATGCTCTACGGAGTGCACATGTTTATGTAGTATGTGTTATGTAGGGTAAAATGTAGGGACATGGTCTGCAGGAGCCACAGCTGGGACTTGAACCTGTGTCCTTCTGCCCCAGGACATACTGGCTGTGTGTACTGCACCATACTGTTGCCGCTGGGATGGGTGAGTCCCTGAAGTTACCATGACTGTTCATCAAACAGACATTGTCTGTTGCACTGCACGCCACCCACCTAAACAGGGCTTGGCCTTGTTCTGCTGTGGGCAGATGCCACTGCTCCCTCCACCACCAGCACCCCTCCTCCACCATGCTGACATGCCCATATGCTGGTGGTGCTCGTGGTGCGCAGTTCCGGGCCATCCAGTGTGCAGGTAGGCGGCTGCCTAGAGTGTAGGGTCTAGGGTAGGGGTGCCTACATAGACATCCACACTTCCCCCCGGCACCGCCTGCCAATGTTATATGCCCTTTGGGGTACCTGCTGGGTAATGTCCCCTGGATGGGACACAGTGGGACAAGACTCCTGGGCATGTTTGACCTTGGTCAGTTGCTGTCTTTCTGATCTCCAGTTTCTGCATTCCTATGTGCCACCTAGGCATCTACCTACTTCACCCTGTGCCCCAGCTGCCCCACTTCATGTCCCGCCTGCAGCCCCCATGCCCCATTTGCAGCATCACCATAGTGCCCTTTCATACTTGGGCACTATGCTGTTGTTGTACATGTAGCACTACTATCACCTTTTTTTGGGCTCCCTGCCTATGCTGTACATTGCCGACACTTAAATGGTTTCTCTCTCCTGCAAATGTGCATCTAACCACAGGTTTTCACTCGCGGTAATGTTCGGTCCTTCAGTTCCCTGCGTTAGTGTAGCAGGAGCCTCTCCCCACCCATTCCCTGCCCATTGACCCCCTTCTCTCCGACCTCTCTCCACCCTCTGCGGGACTTAACGTGGCTGGAGACGGTAAGCTGCTGCTACGTTACAGCGCTTTAGTATACATACTCCTATGTATTTTAGCATTCGGTGGCTGCCAGTTGTCATGCATTAAAATGCATGTTAACTGGTCATCAGACTTTAGTAAAAGGGACCATAAGATGGAGAGGAGTGCATCTAGAAAGAACATACAGAGACAGAGTAAATAAGGGGATATTAAAGTGCTGGTACTGGGCACTACTCCATGGATCAAGCTGCCATATAAGGGCCTTTTGCAAGGGGATATGACAGAAGTCTATAAAATCATGAGTAGAATAGACGAGATAAATGCTAGGGAATGATCATTTACCCTTTCAAGTAGTCCTAAGTCTACGGAATGCTTCATGAAGCTAATAAATAGCATATTTAAAACAAATGGGAGAGGGTATTTTTCACCTGATAATTAAGCCATTAAATTTGATGCTGAAGGACATGGTCAAGGCATTAGCTTAGCTGGGTTAAAAAAGGGCTTAGACAATTTCCCATAGGAAACCATTATAGGTCACCACTTATCCCTGGAAGTGAGCAATAAGTAATGGATTGACTCTTTGGGATCTTGCTGGGCACTTGTGACCTGGATCAGCTTCTGACAGAGACAAAATACTGGACTCAATAGACCTTTGGTTTGACATAGTTATGGGAAGTCTTATTTTCTTATGTTTTTAAAAGGAGAGGGTATAGAACACTGGCGGGAATGAACAGAAAAGTACAGTAGGTGAGACAGATGAAGAGCAATGGGGATGAGATGGATGAAGAAAGAAATTCAGAAGGAAAGTGGCATAAAATGAGGCAGAGAGGAGGAAGTGAAAGGAAAAGCCATGAAAATTATATTGAAGGATGCAATTCTAAAGTGGGAATGAAGAAAACAGATAGAGGAGAAAAAAGGGAAAAGATGAAAATTGAAATACTTAGCTCACGCCTTTCCAGTAGTAGATCAAGATAATTACAATAAGGTACTGTAGAGCTTAAAATCTTAGACATGCCATGGTCACTGCTCAGTCAGATTGAGAGTGACCTCCCAGCATGGCATGCTGTGTCCACCCTGTCCATGCAGGTGGTGGTCGGGCACTACAATGTCCCAGCCATTGCCTCACACCATGTGCAGATGCATCCTGCCCAGTCCGCCCTGTCCAGGCCATACCCACAATACCTTGCTCCTCATTATGCACATTGGCAGGCTAATGCTGAAAGCAGTGTAAGCATTGTGGGTCCAGTGAGGAGTAGGCAGTCACAGAACAATGGATAGACATACGCACACTCCCAATCCTATCTCAGCATTGTGCAAAGATAGGGGTGGTTGGCATCCCTGCCTGCCACACTAGTCCTGAGCACAGTGCAGGCATTGCTAAGGTATGCATGTGCTAGCAATGGTGCTTTGGTGGTGACTGCTGCTCTGTGCCGGGCCCAACAGCCTGACAATCCATGAGGCTTTGGATAGTGGAGCCTGTGGGTGTGGGTGTTTGTGCCCTGTTGGCCGATGCTCTACGGAGTGCACATGTTTATGTAGTATGTGTTATGTAGGGTAAAATGTAGGGACATGGTCTGCAGGAGCCACAGCTGGGACTTGAACCTGTGTCCTTCTGCCCCAGGACATACTGGCTGTGTGTACTGCACCATACTGTTGCCGCTGGGATGGGTGAGTCCCTGAAGTTACCATGACTGTTCATCAAACAGACATTGTCTGTTGCACTGCACGCCACCCACCTAAACAGGGCTTGGCCTTGTTCTGCTGTGGGCAGATGCCACTGCTCCCTCCACCACCAGCACCCCTCCTCCACCATGCTGACATGCCCATATGCTGGTGGTGCTCGTGGTGCGCAGTTCCGGGCCATCCAGTGTGCAGGTAGGCGGCTGCCTAGAGTGTAGGGTCTAGGGTAGGGGTGCCTACATAGACATCCACACTTCCCCCCGGCACCGCCTGCCAATGTTATATGCCCTTTGGGGTACCTGCTGGGTAATGTCCCCTGGATGGGACACAGTGGGACAAGACTCCTGGGCATGTTTGACCTTGGTCAGTTGCTGTCTTTCTGATCTCCAGTTTCTGCATTCCTATGTGCCACCTAGGCATCTACCTACTTCACCCTGTGCCCCAGCTGCCCCACTTCATGTCCCGCCTGCAGCCCCCATGCCCCATTTGCAGCATCACCATACTTGGGCACTATGCTGTTGTTATACATGTAGCACTACTATCACCTTTTTTTGGGCTCCCTGCCTATGCTGTACATTGCCGACACTTAAATGGTTTCTCTCTCCTGCAAATGTGCATCTAACCACAGGTTTTCACTCGCGGTAATGTTCGGTCCTTCAGTTCCCTGCGTTAGTGTAGCAGGAGCCTCTCCCCACCCATTCCCTGCCCATTGACCCCCTTCTCTCCGACCTCTCTCCACCCTCTGCGGGACTTAACGTGGCTGGAGACGGTAAGCTGCTGCTACGTTACAGCACTTTAGTATACATACTCCTATGTATTTTAGCATTCGGTGGCTGCCAGTTGTCATGCATTAAAATGCATGTTAACTGGTCATCAGACTTTAGTAAAAGGGACCATAAGATGGAGAGGAGTGCATCTAGAAAGAACATACAGAGACGGAGTAAATAAGGGGATATTAAAGTGCTGGTACTGGGCACTACTCCATGGATCAAGCTGCCATATAAGGGCCTTTTGCAAGGGGATATGACAGGAGTCTATAAAATCATGAATAGAATAGACGAGATAAATGCTAGGGAATGATCATTTACCCTTTCAAGTAGTCCTAAGTCTACGGAATGCTTCATGAAGCTAATAAATAGCATATTTAAAACAAATGGGAGAAGGTATTTTTCACCTGATAATTAAGCCATTAAATTTGATGCTGGAGGACATGGTCAAGGCATTAGCTTAGCTGGGTTAAAAAAGGGCTTAGACAATTTCCCATAGGAAACCATTATAGGTCACCACTTATCCCTGGAAGTGAGCAATAAGTAATGGATTGACTCTTTGGGATCTTGCTGGGCACTTGTGACCTGGATCAGCTTCTGACAGAGACAAAATACTGGACTCAATAGACCTTTGGTTTGACATAGTTATGGGAAGTCTTATTTTCTTATGTTTTTAAAAGGAGAGGGTATAGAACACTGGCGGGAATGAACAGAAAAGTACAGTAGGTGAGACAGATGAAGAGCAATGGGGATGAGATGGATGAAGAAAGAAATCAGAAGGAAAGTGGCATAAAATGAGGCAGAGAGGAGGAAGTGAAAGGAAAAGCCATGAAAATTATATTGAAGGATGCAATTCTAAAGTGGGAATGAAGAAAACAGATAGAGGAGAAAAAAGGGAAAAGATGAAAATTGAAATACTTAGCTCACGCCTTTCCAGTAGTAGATCAAGATAATTACAATAAGGTACTGTAGAGCTTAAAATCTAAGATTGCCCCTGAGGCAATGGAGGGTTAAGTGACTTGCCCAAGGCCACAAGGAGAGTCAGTAGAATTCAATCCCTGGTCTTTCTGATCCCAAATTGCTGCCAAATTGCTGCTGCTACTCCTCCACTCCATATACAACTCAATATTCAGCAGTGGTGGACAGCTTGTCTTTTAAATGCTGCACACGGTGTACTAATGCTATTAACATGTGTTTATTAGCAAATCAGTCCCATTTTATAAAATGGGACCTGCAGTAAATGGGGTCTATACTAGATAATCAGTACCAATGAGTGTTAGTGCATAAGAACATAAGAACAGCCATATTGAGTCAGACCAAGGTCCATCAAACACCAGTAACAGTGTCCAATCTAGGTCACAGTTGCCTGTCAGGTTCCCCAAAAGGTACACAGATTCCATGATGCTTATTTTGGGCTAAGCAGTGGATTTCCCTGGTCCTCCTTAATAATGGTTTATGGACTTTCCTTCCAGGAACTCGTCCAAACCTTTTTTAAATCCAGCTACACTAGTAACCTTTACCACATCCTCTTGTAATGAATTCCAGAGTTTGATTACGTGTTGAGTGAAAACATATTTACTCTTGTTAGTCTTAAATGGGTTACATTGTAGCTTCATTGCGCATCCCCTAGTCTTCCTACTTTTTGATGGAGTAAACAATTGATCTATGTTTACCTGTTCCACTCTATTCATTAATTTATAGATCTCTATCATATCTCCCCTCAACTGTCTTTTTTCCACGTTGAAGAGCCCTAATCTTTTAAGCTTGCTTCATAGTAGTATCCTTCCATACCCTTTGCCATTTTGGTGACTATTCTCTATACCTTTTCTAGTTCTGCTATATTTTATTAATTTATTTGGTTCTTCTAAACCGCCCCTTCCAGAGATCAGGGACGGTTTATAGATAGCAAAACTTCATACAAAGAACTATAATTGAACTATATACATAGATACATGTTACAAGTATTGTGTAGTTAAACTTCTACATGAAACTGTAGTCTATAGAGGGAAAATTCCTTTTCCCTATATCCTTTTTAATATATGGTGACCAGAACTGCACACAATATTCAAGGTGCGGTCTCACCATAGAATGATACCGAGACATTATAATATCCTTGGTTTTATTCTCCATGCCTTGCCTTATGATTTCTAGCATTCTATTTGCTTTCATGGCCGCCACTGAACACTGGGCAGAGGGTTTCAACATATTATCCACAATGATGTCTAGACCCTTTTCCTGGGTGGTGGTTCCTAATATGGAACCTTTCATTGTGTAACCTTGGTTTGGGTTCTACTTCCCTAAGGGGTAGATTTTATCCTGTGTTTAGTGGAGATGTATGCCTATATTGGATGTACATCCCTGCTAAACGGCAGGGGCAATTTCCCTATCCTGACCGCCCCGCATGTACAGCAGAGATGTTCGGGAAACTCAGGATGGGGGCGGGAGGGGGTAGGCTGGAGGAGGAGCGAGGGAGGGCTGAAGGTGTGACCCCTACCCCGGACATATAGGGCCTGTTCCGATGATGGCCCTGTTCGTCCGGGCTCGGGGATTTAGACGGGGGACTTATTCCACCTTGGAGGTGGAATAAGTCCTCACCGATGGCAGCAGGCAGTGGATTCAGACCCCCTAGGTGAGATAAGTATGGCAGGGGGTTCCCCCATCCCAACCCCAGTCTCAGAAGGCCCGATCGGAGGTTGGGTGGCAGGGAACACAGGATTTCACCAAAGCTTTTTGCTATAACAATTATACTCTCCGTTTATGCTACCCTGAGGTGAAACTAGTCTATTGCTATCTCAATACATCAAATCCTAAGCTGTTATACAAGTTTTAAAAAAGGAAACAATTGCCTTACTGCAGTAGAATAAGCTCAGAGCTCACCAAAGTGAAGCTAAAGTGAAAGCCAAGATGTGGAGATCCTCTTATCATGTGTCAACCTGAAGAATCTAAAATAAAAATAATCATAACTTGCTCTTGCTATGTGTCTGATCAAAAGACCGCACAAATGAATTAGGACCTGAAAAGTTTATATGTGTGACCATGCACTTCATCGATGTGCAAGTACCAAAATCATCTAGTACAAAAAGAAGGATAAATAAAAACTGATAAATTAAACACCATGAACTTGATAATAACAATATGGCTGTCATATTAAATAAAAAGGGGGGTGGATTATTAAATATATAAAGCAACGCCGCATGTGGTTTGGAGAACAGGGAGCTAATCATCAAAACTGCTATCAAAACTAAAACCACTATAAAAATCAATCAAACCAGTAAAATGAAAAGTGAAGTTATAAAAAGCTATGCTATAAAATGGTCACACATAAACTTTCCAGGTCCTAATTCATTTGTGCAGTCTTTTGATCAGACACATAGCAAGAGCAAGTTATGATTATCTTTACTTTTGATCCTTCCGAGTGACACATGACAAAGTGATCTCTACGTCTGAAGTTGGTCACTATGGTTACCCCTCGGTTCTGTTTCGCATCACTTTCTCCGGTTTAAAATGAGGCTACAGAATCACGGTGTTCATTTTTAGCTTCACTTTGGCTAACTCTTAGCTTATTCTACTGTGGTAGAAAACAACAGTGTCTTGCTTTAATGTATTTATAGTTTTCTTTGATGCTACATGTATTTCACTACACATGTCCACCATGTTTTTGCACATATTTACATATATTTATTCTATTTTATATGTTTTACGTGATTAATTGAGGATTTGCCTTTTTTTCTATATAACATTTAATGTATATTTTCAATCATTTAATATATGTTTTTGTTCTTACGTTACTTTATTGGTACATTTGGTTTTATGTTTTTTTAAATTATTGTTTAATTATTTTCTGTTGGAGGTTATCCTACCCCCCTAAAGATGAGGTTATCCTACCCCCCTAAAGTGTGCCGAAACACTGCAGGTGTAGGAGTCAATAATGCTGTACTGGACTTTCAGAGGTGTTTGTCTCTGCTCCGCTCTTTGCCGTTCCCTAACATCAGGTCATCTGCATAGAGGCGGTAAAGTATGTTGTGTTGCTTTATGAGATTACAAATTGGTTGCAGGTAGAGGTTGAATAGGAGTGCAGATAGTGAGAAGCTTTGGGGTATTCCTTAAAGGTGGTTGAACTTGGACGATGTTTGGGTTCCCATTTTGACTTACTGAGTGTGGTCTGTGAGGTAGGAACGGAACCATGCTAGAGGAGTTTTTGATATCTCAATTTCCTTAAGGCATTCGATGAGTTTATTATGATTAACCGGGTAAGGCGGACTCGTCACCTCTGCGCTCCCCCCCCCATCCCCCGCCTTCTCCATCCCTCCCCTACCCTTTACAAAGCACACACAACATCTTGTGGGATTTAAACTGGTCGCAGCTTTATTAACCTTTATCCATAACCAAACTTCATTTAACACATTCAACTTATCCCCCCCCGCGGAGCGAGCCCTCACCAGCCATTTGAGTAGCAAAGTGACGCCGCTTCTGCTTCCGCCGAGTCCAAGTCCGGCTACTTTTCCTATCCCTCCCTCATTCCGGCTTCGCCATATTATTAGCAAAAACCTGAGGGATTGTCCGGGTCGGGGGTACCCCACCCCCACCCTACTGCTTGCATCCGGCTCCGGACCCCGGAAACCTCCGGGATCCCGCCAGCAGCTCAGGTACCACTGCCCTGAGCCGCCCCCCAAGGCTCAGCTGCGACCAGCTCTCCTCCCTGCCATGATACCCTCCAAGGCCTCCTGCCAATCGTTCAAGAGCAAATCCATGCCAACTGGCGATAGATGTACCCCATCCGATCTGTACAAACCCCCACACTCCACATCAGCCCACAGATGCAACACTTGGCATCCACCCTGCTCCCCCACCCATCTGCCGACTTGGCGATTGATCTTCGTCAACCCTCTCGACCACCTCCGCTGAGCTTTGCAGGCCGGCCTTGGAATGATATCAGACCATACCATAACAGCTCCAGGGAACATCACCCCCACCACCCCCAAGTCCTTCCGCACAGCTCGAATTAGCTGTCTGCAGGTCCAAGTGCCCAGATCGTTGCTTCCAAGATGCACTAGCAATACATCCGGTGCCTCTCTCAGCCGCATGTGGTGCCTCAGCAAAGGCAGCAACTGGAACCACCGCAGTCCACTCTCGCCCAGCCATGAGACGGTCACCCCGAGGGCATCAAGTCCAGTATGCGGCCCCAAAGGCCGTGTTGCTGCTCGCCGACCAGCCCAGTAAACAAAGGAATGGCCAATCATCCAACAGCGACACGCTCCAGATCCCCTTTCTGCAAAAAAAAAGACAGCACCGTTAAGACCCCCGGCCCCTACAAACGAACGTACCATTGGAAAGCCTGCAACTTCCATCTCCCTATCTGCTGTATGTCCTGCTCCCACAGACCAGCAGCCGCCGCACTAGTAGCAGCCCCGATCCGAAAGGAGTGCGGCGCAAACAAACATGGATCTTCCCCCAGCTGTCGCAACGCCAACCGCAGCACCGCTGTGAACTGGAAGCGCGTCAGCACTCTCCCATCCACGTGGACAAACAGACTGCCTTCGCTCCCCGGCCTCGCATGCAGGTACGCCCTCAACAATGCCACCAGACACCAAAGAGCCCCTTCCACCTCTTGCAACTCCACCCACGTACCTCTCCCTCTTTGGTCCATCTTAGAACGCGCCAAATGCAACCGTACCCCACCCCCCACCCACCTCACCTGGTGGACTTGCAATCCCTGGCACCCCAACACGCACCCCGACTCCGCAACTAATTCCCCCACCTGAAATGCCCCAAAAAACGCTACCAAAAATACCGCCCTAAACATCGTGCCCTCATACGCGGACGATACCACCTGCGGCAACACCCCACACAGCCGCCTCAGCAATTCATGCATGATAGGCCTCCGCCTGTCCCCGGCGACGGAGAAGACCGCTCCCAACCCAGCATTAGCCTGCGCGACAGGAAGCGCCCCCCCGGAACACACCATCCCACTGCTTTTGCAAAAAAGGAAAACCCCGCCAAGTGGCTGTGTACGGTCACCCGCGATACCCCTGCAGCCTTTGCTGCCAACACATACTGACCAATCAACTGCTCAGGCACAGGGCCCTGCCGCCAACCCTGATCCGCCAGGTATGTCACCACACAGCTGCAGCCACGCTGATACGCCGCCCATGTCGATGCTGACACCGACCTCCTCAGCAGTTCCGTCATCTCCCGAGGCCAATCATCCATAAGTGCTCGGGGACCAATGCTCCCTCCGCTTCCGCCTCTGATGCCAAGTTCCGGAAAATCTCCCACTTGAAACGGGAAAGAGCATCAGCAATTCTATTAGTACACCCCGGGATGTGCCGGGCCTGCACTACCACATCCAACCGCAAACATTCCAACACCACCTGCCGCATCAGCTCGGCTACCTGCCTACATCGCGGAGCATAACTGTTTATCACACTGACTACTGCTTCATTATCGCACCACCACACTACCTTTCGGTTCCGCAGCCTGTCCGGCCACACCGCCAGGACTACCGAAATTGGAAACAACTCCAAAAATGTTATATTGCAGATAAGTCCCGCCTCCCTCCAGGTCTGTGGCTACGCCGCCGCGCACCACGATCTCGCAATGTACACCCCCAAACCGAACCCCCCAGCAGCATCTGTATGCAATTGCAATTCCCAACTGGAAACCTCCCCCTCCTGCAGCACCGTAGTACCATTAAACTGCCGGAGGAACTCATCCCATATCCTCAAATCAGCCCGGATAGACTGCGACAGCCTGATCCGGTGATGAGGCTTGGAAACCCCCCTCGTCACTGCCGAAAGCCGCCTCAGGAACACCCGCCCCATGGGAATCACCCTGCATGCGAAATTCAACGAACCGATCAACGCTTGCATCTCCCGCAAAGTCGTCTTAGTGGAGACCAACACATTCGCCAGCAGCACCCGCAGCTTCGCCACTTTATCCACCGGCAGCCGCGCGACCATGGATGTCGAATCCAACTCGACCCCCAAAAACGTGACTCTTGTCACTGGGCTCTCCGTTTTACTTGCTGCCAATGGAACCCCCCATTCCTGTGTCAACTGCTCGAATCCTGCGAGCAAGTCTCTGCACCTTCCGGACTGCGCCTCCCCCACAAAGAAAAAATCATCTAAGTAATGCACCACATTGCCGCAGCCCCCCGATTGCACAAACGCCCAATGCAGGAATGTGCTAAATTGCTCGAAATATGCACAGGATATCGCACATCCCTTCGGCATGCACCTATCGAAGTAACTGTTCCCTTCAAAATGAAAACCCAGTAAAGGAAACGCGGATGGATGCACAGGCAGAAAACGAAACGCGGATTCGATGTCCGCCTTCGCCATTAAGCAATCAGGCCCACATCTCCGCACCAGGCCCACCGCTTCATCAAACGATGCATATTTAACCAAACACAATTCCTTCGGGATGTGATCATTAACCGACGAACCCACCGGGGAGGATAAATTATGCATCAACCTGTACTTCCCCGGCTCCTTCTTCGGTATGACGCCCAACGGGGAAACCACGAAGCTCTCAAAGGGCGGATCTGCAAAGGGGCCCGCAACCCTCCCCAACTGAATCTCCGCTGCTAATTTTTCCCGCACGATATGCGCAAACCGTCGAACCGAAGGCGAATTCCTGGTCTTAGCCGTCGACAAGCTCCCCACAATCGGAATTGGAAATCCACTTCGAAAACCCTTCTCTAAATTAATGCTAGCCTTCCGTCTAGGGTACTTACGCAACCACGGTCGCAAGGCTTCAATCCGGATCGGGGAGGGCGTGACACCCCACCCATTCCTACTGCTTGGGTGATGGCGTGGTGGTCCCCCCGCTCCTTTCTTGACACATCGGATGGCAGAGTGTGGTCCATTGCAAATCGAACAGGCATGTCGGAATTTGCAATCTGGAAAGGGACAGGAAGACTTGTTGTATCGCCAACAGACATCACCCGCCCCTCCTGCACTCGCCACCTTCTGCCCCGCCTGGGGCCTGCCCACCCGAAAGGGCCGCCCTGCCCCCGAGGAAGCCACCACGCCCCCTTTTGGTGCTCCTCCCCCCGCTCCCCCTGGTCTGACCGCCATCTGCATCAGCCATAAATTTATAGCCTGCGTTCCCCACGGTAACATATTGTTCTCTTCCATTTTGTCACGGAACTTCTCATCGTAGTTGAGCCAAGCCCAACCCCCATGTGCCTGCGATGCCTCCAGAATAGAGTCGGCATACGCTAGCAACATACCGTATTGCTCTGGGCGCCCCTGCCCCCATACGCTAGCAAGCCGCAAAAACGCCCACGTCCAATTCACCACATTCTGCGCCACTCGCCGCATCCTTCCCGCCTTCTCATCCTCCTTTCTTTTCCGTCTACTGTCCCCCGTCCTCTTCCAACCTTCCAGCAACTGGAAGATATCAATGTATCGCCTCTTCTGAATTTTTCGTCGCAGCTTCTTCGGCACGCCTTCCCATAATTCCGAAAATGCCACCACCATAGGTGCGGCCCCTGCCGCACTCGACCCCCCCCACGCCCCTTGCCCGCCGGCCCGCTATCAACCGGTGAGGATGAACGCGACGTCGAAGTCGTGGAGGATGTGGATGAGGACCCCGACCTCTGCCGCCGGTGACACGAGTGTCTCCGCTTCCTCCACGCCGTCCTAACCTCTTTCTCCCCCCCGCCACGTCACTCCCCCTACCTATAACGGTATCAACCACCAACTCACCTTCCACGCTCACCGCACCCACTGCAGGCATGCCGACCTCTGATTGGACTGCCCCTTCCATTCCACGCCGCATACTTCCAGCTGCCGGACTTCCTGCTCCAGTCGCCGCCGCTCTGTGCTGCTGCGCCACCCCAGACGACCAGGGGCTCCTCGAGTACTGCCATCCAGGTGGGACCTGTGGAGAGAACAAGGCAAAAGGTGATGCAGCACCCGCCAATGCCCAAGGTGGCTGCCAGGCCCCCAACCAATTTGCCTGCAATGAGCCCTGTCCCCTGCCCTGCCAATGCTCCCACACCGGTGAATACCCCCCCCAATGCTCCGGGCCCGATCCCCATACCCCTTGACCCCCCCATTCACTACCTGCTCCCCCGCCCGTCACTTGACCCTCCCCCTCCAGTGGAACCAGCCCCGCACCCTCACAGCCCCCCTCCCTGCACCATCCCCTGCCCCCTAGCCCCCAGCCCCTCGCCGCCCTCCTCCCCCTACCCCTCCCCCCTCCCCGCTCACAGCCCCGCCCCCAGGCTCCGCGCGCTGCACCACGCTCCTCTCCAACTTTCTTCCTCTTCCCAGGCTGCTGCCTGCTCTCCCTTCATAACTCCGACCCGTAGCCCTCCCCTACCCCCCCCTCTCCCTTTTTGCTCCTTGCAGAGGCTCCGCTCCCCCGGTTTCCCCGTTCCCTACTACCCTGGGAAACCCCTTCAGCACCCTGAGCCGCTTCTGGCTGCTCCCCCATTCCTGCTCCTTGCCCTGTCCCCCTCCCCTTTCCTGCCCACTTCCCAGGGCCCCCCGTCCCCTTCTGAGCCAGCATTAATTATGTGTCTGCTTAACGTACATTCCTGCACGTCCACCACGCAGCAGGCTGATGAGGAAGGAAGGGTGACACTCCAAAGATGATTTCTAATATTATTATAATTATTTTCCCTTGTTTTTTTATTTTTTTTGAACTGCTGCCTAGCACAGCCCCCTCTGCCTAGCCCCCCTTTTCCGCTAAATTCACCGCTCTACTAGGCCACCAACAACCGCCCCCTCAAGCAACCAGCCCAAACTCACCGCAGACTCGACTCCCACTCCGCAAGGCTCCTGCCCCGAAAAGACCGGAGCCACGCGGCGCCCGAGGACTCCCCTCAACCGCCGATCCCCCACGCTGCCGCCCATTGGCTCCCGCGCCTCAAACCACCCGCGGAAGCCAATGCAACAGCGGGACGCCACAGGTCCTGCCCCCACGGCACCTTGCCATGCGCGATGGGGGTGCATGAGGCCAGCCGCCCCCCGGTTACAGCCGGCCGCACGCACGTGGCGCCGCGGCCTTTCCTTTATTGAGTCAAATTCAGCTGAGATGTCTATGAATATTCGTATAAAATCTTCTTGTCTTTTTTTCCAGTCCTTTGA